>OY482673.1:24781199-25981199 GCA_960531455.1 Urophora cardui | reverse complement strand
CAAATGACCAAACGAATCTGTCTATGCTTGCGCTTTTTTGAGTTTTTCGAAATTTAAACCCGTTAAAAAGGTATTAAAGTCTCAGAAATGCGCAAAAAAAGTACATGGTTATTGAGAAAATAAAAAAAGCTCTCCAAATAATTTCATGAACGAACAATAATACTTGTAGACGAGCTGAAAATAATAATGCCCGATGTCGACCATACGCCTAAACATCTCAAGGTTGTAGGCTTCCTAAATATGCACATTTGTATAAACATATGTAAATAATTATGTACATATGTATGTAAATGTTACTGAAAGTGGTAATCTAACTAAACATAAAAATTTCAATATGGTTAAGGTGTTGATGAGTTAATTTAACAATGGGACGCCAGCTTAAAATCGAAATGGAAATGAAAAAATGTGAAAAACGTGCTGAAGGCAATAAAACCAACTGCAAAAAAATGAAAACACTATACGGAAATAAAAATGGCAACAATGAGTAAGTGATGCTTTTCTAAGTATGATAGCACAGTTGGTGGTGCTTGCCACATGGCATGGCACAAAAAGCAGCACCGCCGCAGTCGGCAACGTGCAACACGCAGCTTAAAATGGAAAATGAAATTTATGTACCTACATATGTAAAAAAGTTGTGTATTTTTATGGCATAAATATCAGCGCTCAGCGCGTTTTGCATTTGGCGGTGCGCAACTAGAAAGTGTAGAAAATCAGCCATTAGTTTTAATAGCCCAGTTAGTCGAGAACGTAAGCCCGTGTGCCGTGTCAGCTGATCCAACCTATTTAATGGGATTTGTATGTAACCGATTATTCAACGACGTTCGACGCAGAAGCCCGTACCGCAGAAATCAAAATCATTTTGATTTTTTACGTAAAAACGTGGCAGCTGATAGCTCGCATGGTTGCAAGGTAGAAGGGTTGCCAGTTGAACATTTTTAGTTATTAAATATTTATGCCAGTATCACAAACACCGAACGAATTACCGAAACGCCGAAAGCCACGGTGCCGAACTCCTCGAAAATCGTATCAGCTACCCCGTCGGTTCGAAGTTAAGTGTTGCCAACTATATGAACTATGTTCGAATCAGCGTTACCAAGTGCTGATGCGAAATTGAGCGGGTTTTTCTCAGGTTTCTTATTTTTTTGATAAAACCAAAAACATTTTTACTTTCTTTTACTAAAAACAATTTACTTAAATTATAAAATAATGGATTCTATTGCGATAGCAGCTTTATTAGTAGAGGAAGAGGAGCAAAGGATTTCTCTGAACGAAAGAAAGTTTTTGAGAGATCATAGAAATCCTTTTACTTTAAGTAAACAAGCGTAAATTTAATTACAGGCTGAAGATAAAAAAAATAGTCTTAATTTTGCGTGAAAGAAATCTTTACCTTGTCCTTTTTTCTGTTTTTCATAGAATTATTTTGAACTACATAAAAGCAAATTGTATACAAAAACAGGGGAAAATTTCAATAACAATGTACCCGGCAACGGAATTTTTCGTTTCTGATAGATCACTAAAATGCAAACGAAATTTTGCGGAAACTTATAATTCATTAATAACACAGTATTTTTGCGTAGAGCACCCTTATGCATTGCGAAGGCCGCCGCGCTTTGAAAAGTAACCATCAGCCGACAGAACTCCCTTTCTGGAGTTATATCTGGAGAGATTTACAGTAATTTTGCGTAGTCGGTAGTATTATAACTAGTAAAATTATCATTCACAGAACTTTTCCTGAAGGATTCATTGAAACATTCTTAGTGGTTTGAAAATAAATACGGCCGGCGCATTATACTGAAGCCGACCTTCCACCACCTGCAATATTTATTTGAACGCGTCTTTATTGAGACGAAAATTTTTACTAAAATGGTAAATTGTTCGTAATACACATTCATAATTCGTTAGTTGCTTTTTTATAGTAGCCAAACAATAATTATCAACTTCAGAAAATGCATTATTATTCTTGGGTGAAAATATATGTATTTTAATTTCCAAAACCTACATACACACGTAAATCACTCTTCTTATCATTATTTCACAATTTTTTCTTTGAAGTTTTTCTTTGCATATAACAGCGATTCAATCGCGGTGGAAAATGCAATGGACCCGCGCCATGTCTGTGGCTTCTCGCGACCGGTTGATTAATGTATTTACATATATTCACACTCACTAACACTTATTACAACTTCATACATGCATTTACATAATTTACTTAAACTTTTATTGTAATCTTTGATATTTTGTTAATATCGCCGCAACCAAATACTTGCGGCAAATTTCGGCAAGAAAAACTGTCAAAATGTTCGTTCATTCGGTGTTCATAATGCCGATTTACCGAACTTCGAAAGATTCGGCGCGCCGTCGGTTGTCATAATGCCGATTTGCCGAAAACGTCATTTCGGTATCGCCGACGGTGTTCGTGATAGTGGCATTAAACAGTAATTTTCACAGCATTATACAACTAACTCAACAAGATTATAAAATGTTATAGAATATACATATATGTGTTCACATGGAAAAAATAGTATGTCTACTTAAACGAACCATTTATTATTACTTTAATTTTTAAAAAGAAAGGAAAGAAAACGTTTATAAATTTTTTTTAAATCCCAAACAAAATGTAAATACATATATATATGTAAATTAATAACAATATAATAGCTTTGTTCAACAACTTTACTTGCAAGTACTTGCAAAAAGAGCGTCAATGTCAAATTAATAGTAAAAACGAGAAAAAGAGAAAATTATCAACCAAAGTAATTGAACACAAAATCGTAAACATTCGCAAGAAAACAATTGATACGCTGTTTTGACAATTTGATTTTTAGGATAGGTTGTTATTGAAATTTTTGAAATTGGAAATGAATGGAAATAACTGAATTAGGAAAACAAAATTCTACTTTGGCTATTCAACAACATCATCAAGATTCGTTTTTGCGCTAACTTATTTAGTACACAATTAGAAATTTGCGTTTAAAATGTTTGTATATTTCCAATTGAAATTTTTGTGATCATATATTTTTGACACTTCTATTTTTTTAGAGCTGCTAGTATTTGCAAATGAAAATTTTACTTGCAGCGTTTATCAACTCTCTCGAGGTCTTACTCTCTCAATTTGGCTCCCTTTTGCGAATTTTTTGGGTTATTGAACATAAATTCGTAACTATTCGTAAAAATTTTGAGATATTGAACACTCCTAATAAATGAAGATATTACTGAAAATTAAAGCAAAATTGTATTTATCCACAATGGTGGCGGGATTTTCTTAATTGATAACTCTTGGTGGTCTTCTTCTGCAATTTTTCTACATTAAAAAGTTATAAATTGCCACAATAAATCTGAGTTTCTTTAACAAAATCAATTAAAGTGATGTCACACTAATACGATCCACACTTTGTCACCACCTATTTATATTAGAAAAGATATGAGTTACAGAAACTCAGTACAGATTTCTTAATTAAAGACAGATTTTTGTGAGAATCTTGTTGCTTCCCAATATAATTTTTTTTATGGATTTTCAATTGTAAATTTAATTTTCTGACTGTGTTTTTTGTTATTTTATGTTTTAGCCCTTGATAACTATCACCAAAGTGTGATGGAAATATATTGGGCAGCAACAAAATTACAAGAAAAATGTGTTTTAATTACCAACTAAGCAGTAAAAAAGTAACTAAATTAATAAAAAAAAAAGTCGTCAACGACAACTTTAAAAACGATTAAATTAGTATTTTCTTGTCATTTGGCAAATAATGCACAGTTGTGTATTGAAGAGTAATCCGCATAACGCTTTGAAGATTAGTAAAAATCTTGTTTGCTCAAAAATGACTAAATGGCAACCCTGCCAAAATGTAAACAAACTTTATATATATGTAAATATGTGTGAGTAAAACAGCTGATTGCTACGGGCTCAAAAAATCCTAAAAATTGCATACGGGCGTTTGCGTCAACGAGCGGACCACACGTTCTCGACTAACTGGGCTATAACTGCCACGCCGGTAACTAACCATAACAATAACAACAATAACAGAAGAAATGAAACGGCGCACGACGGTGTGCTGCATCCGCTGTTTGCTGTTGTTTTTTTTTTTTTTTAAGTGTATGTGCAACAAAGGCGTTGCGGCGTAACCAATTTCCCCTTTTCGCAAATGAAGTTTTCACTTTTTCTTTATTTTCATTTTCATTGGCATTTTCTTTAAAGCAAAAAACTACCAAAACAATTTCTAGCAAAAGCTTTTAAATGTAGATATACTCCTAATTTACGAGTCGTAAATGCTTAGTCAATAGAAGTGATTAGATTTTAGAGAGTTTTTGGGACATGTTGTTGTACTATTGGTTTAGTAATTTGAATAAGGTTAAATATTTAGACATGTGTTTTATTGAAACGGGCTATGACAAACCAATTCTTTGGAGGAAGACCTTTTATAATTGAAGTATATTAGGGTGAAGCTGGTATCCACACAAAACTGTGCAACAGCGTTTTGGGGGAATTAAACCAACTATGAATGACTAGACTCAGATAGTACGAAAGTAGGGATTTGGAACATTTTTGGGTAGTCTAAAAAAATAGCATCTTGAAGGACGCTAGGGGGTTAAAATATTAGACGCACATCATTCCAGTCCTCATTTACGGCACAGAAGCATGGACGATTTCAAAATCAAATTAAGTGGCACTTGGAGTTTGCGAGAGCAAAGCTCTTCGGAAGATTTATGGACCTTTGCGCGTCAGCGATGGCGACTATCAACGGAGATTTAATGATGAACTGTACGAGAGTTACGCAAACATCGGCATTGTTCAGCGAATAAACATTTAGCGACTGCTTCTGATGCCGGCCATGTCTTGAAAATGGATGAAGGTGCACCGCCCCAGAAAATATATCTATCGAAACCCATTAAAGGTTGAAGAAAAGGAACACCTCCACTGTGTTGGGAAGATTAGGTGAAGACTGACCCGTCCTCCTTTGGCATTTCCAATTGCCGCCAGGCAGCACGAAACAGAAATGACTGACGCCAAAATCGTCTAGACGGTTACGCGCCAATTAAGAAGAAGAAGAATAGGACGAAGAGGAACAGGAACAGGAAGAAGACGTTTATTCGTTACGCACTTCCTGCTTGACCTGCGAAGAGTATAAATTACATTAAACTCAAATTAATCTTTTATCAGACAGCCATTTAATTTCTAAACTTACCGCCTCGAATATATGTACATACATATTATTCGTCTATTTTTGGAAGTCACAGCATAGCTACTTGTGCTACAAAATTTCTTTACCAATCGTTTTAAGTAGTCAAAAGGCCGGTGCCTGTATTAATACCAAATACTCGTATGGCACTCTAGTTGAAAACACTTCACTCAAAGCTATCGAAATCTATTTTTCTGTGTGTACGTGCGAGTATA
The DNA here is from genome assembly GCA_960531455.1 of Urophora cardui. Lineage (NCBI taxonomy): Eukaryota > Metazoa > Arthropoda > Insecta > Diptera > Tephritidae > Urophora > Urophora cardui. The sequence goes on along the minus strand of OY482673.1, from coordinate 25,975,807 downwards.
TAAATCCAGCCGCTGCATTTAACTTGACAGCTTTTATCAAATCACCGCTCAGAAAAAACAGAAACGAACCAAAGTGCACTCATCTGCATATGTACATACCTGTGTGTATATATCCAATTGTGCAGCACACCGACGCGATGACTATTCAATATGCCACATATGGAGCTGGCTGGGCTGCTTGGTTGCTGTGCTCGGTGGCTGTGGTCGGTCTGGGTCAACCGCAAAGGTTACGTCAATATTGCCAAATAATGACAAGTAATGCCCACAGGCAAAAGTCTAACTAACTAACCGCTGAGGCACCCTTTACAACCGCCCATGTTTGTGTTGCAAAATGAACGGCGGCAAGTTCCTACGTGTAGAAAAGGTATACTCGTGTATGTATGTGTACCGAAGCTGTGTTGGTGCTATGCTATTATTGTTGTTGTTGCTGTCGCTGTCGCCATTCATTGTTGCCACCGTTGCCGTTGCTGTTGCTGAAACTTGTGCTAAGCAAACAGAAAAGCTGCCAAAGATAATATTAACAACTTGAACGAGCGAAAAGAGTTTTCAGTTGCGAATTTTCAGTGCAAGTTTGTCAGTTTGCCAGTTGCTGAATAGTTGAGGTGATTCCGTTAAAAGCAAAAGCTCCAGCTCCAGCTATGACATGTTTTTTTGGTGGTGGCTGAGAAGGAGGAGAAATAACAGCAAAGTGTGTACATTTACACATGTGTGTTTCAGGAAATGTTGTGTTTGAGCGCCCTTTTGCTTAAGACTTCCCAACACATTTGAGGTAAGCAGACTGGCGGCTGTTGGCGCGATTTTAGCCACCTCTTGTTGCATACATATGTATTTGTGAATGCCGCTATCGCTCTTACGCAGTAAACATTAAGCTTGTTGAGCAATGACGAAATTTATTAGAAAACGAAGCTCTTTTTTCAAGTATTAATATCGATTATGAACCGTGAAATACGGTTTTTAGTGAAGTTCAATTCGAAGGCTAGGTAATTCTCGAGAAAAACTCAAACTTCGTTGTCCGATGTAATTTACCCGCGGTAGGATGTTTTTGGACCTCCCTACTAGTCGAAAAAATACGTTTTTCTTCATATTTCCGGCATATCAAGTCGAATCTTTAAGTTTAGCACCTCAATACTTTTGCTTCAAAAAGAAGAGAATTTTCCTTTCGGCAGCTCTTTAACCCTAAGTGCAGCATTGCGGTATTTGCGACCCAGATCCCAGTTGCTAACACCCTAATATACGTTTTTAAGGCCAGTATATTAAAGGCTGTAAAAAATCATTAATCCTTCGCAAAAAAGTATTTAGATGAATGCACTAAAATCCGAAGAACATAAAACATGATTTTAGTTGAAAAAACAGAAAAAAAAAAACATATGGAGGGAGTAGGTACAGTCGACTTTTTTCGATACGGTCTAATAGATATATGTATAACTGAGTGCTTTCTTATAAATATGTATGTACTATATGCTGGTAACTCTTTTTGGCTTTGCCTTATTTATTCAATTTTATTATTATTTTATATACATACAAACTTATGTATGTATTTTTTGGCAGTATTTTATGTTAAACTTCCTTAACAAGTACCTACATACCCAGTAAACATTCGGAGTCATAAAAGAGTCAGAAAGGAATCCTAAACCGGAGCGTTTAAATTCATTATGAGCTCATTTTGGAGTCCGAAATGTATGTTTTTCTGTACTTAAGGTGGTCGTCCGATATGAGCCTAATTTCATATATCATATGAGCCTGAATAAGAGTCATAAAAGACTCCTATTTGACTCATAATAAGCTCATATATTTCACCTGCTATCTGAGCCTGGTTTAGACTCATACAAGACTCTTATAGCTTTGTTTTCGGAGTCATTTATGCCTCTTATTAGGCTCATATAAGGCACATTTTGGACTCCTATTTTGCTCCGAACAGCCTTCTATTTATTTAGCTTTTCTAATTTATTTACTTATATTTTGTATATCCAATTAATTCCATTACACAAGTTTTATTGTTTATTTAATTTTTTAATGAAAGCTGGTAGTTTTCATAATCTTATGGAAAGAACAAACAGAGATTAAAGCAAATTTTTAAATTAAGGTTAATAAAATAACATTGTTAGCGTATAACCACAAGTTTAAAGAAAAAATTAATTATATAAATATTTCTTGTATTTACTAAGCAATTATATTAAATAATGGTGCATGTTTTGCCTTGTAATGTACACGGTCCCGTGCCGTTTGAAACCATTTTACGGTGTACTTTTTGAAATCCATTTCATTATGATTTCAAAATTCTGATTTTGACGAGCAAGGGTTTGTTCAATCACTGCAAGTTGCATGTCGTTAGAAGCGTATTTTAATTATGTTTCTAACAAGGTACTGCTTGCGGTTATCGCACTTGCAACCTTAGCGAAAAATAGGTTTGAATGTAGTGATACCCAAAACTGAAAAAATTTACCGTTATCTCGAGAACTAACCATACAAAATATAAAGAAAACAATTTTTGAGATCAGTAAGACCGTACCAACTCCCCTATACCTGAATCTCTTGGAATTATTTCAAATTAATAATTTTAGAGTAGTGTAATGTTACTAAGCTGAAGAGGGGAATCGTTCAATCGCATTTTGCATTTAAACGGTAAGAGTCCCCATCTTTTTTTCTTCGGAATTCAGCTTACGATGCATCATTACATCTACAATATTTTTTCCGAATTTTTCCTAGGCGGAGAACATTGATAACAACAATTATCCTTAAAAAGGATACAGACATTTTTTTTTTTAATTTTTTTCAAAAATTATTTTAAAATATACATAATTACCTAACATTTGGCGTAGTTCGCCTTAAATTTAATTGTACCGTCGATTAACAATAATTTTTTTTTAAAGAAGTTGATGTAAAACTTTCTTGGCGAATAACTATTGCAAAAATGTTCATTTTGCAAAAATATTTCGGGAACTAATTCTTGACACGGAGAGCTATCGATTAAGACGCGAATCATAAAAATCAAAGAAAAAAATTTTTTTTGTGTTGATTTGAAAAATTCTGACCCACATATCCAATTTTGTCTCTAAATTGTAAGCGCTGCCTAGAATGTGCATATGTAAGTTAGAGGATATATAATATTAGACACTAAAGAATACCTGGGAAGCGAATATATATTTCTTCTAGACTATATACATATGTAGACCTAGCAGAAAAATATCATCACTTCCCCATCTTGTATGATACTATATCAACCAACCTGACTTTATCGGAGATCCTATTGTATTTAACGTATACCCCGGAGGACGTGAGTTTATTGTAGCTTCTGCTGAACTTATCGGAGATTCCATTGTTGTTCACGAATATTGGGGATTTCGAATGATTGTTGGGGCTTCTATAGAACATTGTTGAGACTGATTCATGGGTTGTGACTCATCAATCATTGCCATAGGTATATGTTGTTTTTTGCAATGAATGCAATATTCTAATTGCAGTACGGCGGTCACTTCTTCTCGACATTTATATAGTTGACATACTCTGAATAAATAATTAAGAAGTGTTGAATAAGCAAAAAAATTTTAACGAACCAACAAATTAATTAATTTTTTCGGCACAGCGAAGCAATTAATATTTCAAAGCACTGATCACAATAATGTATTTAATAAATACTTACCTAAATATGTATTTCTAAAAGGTGGTATAGTATCAGTAATTTAATATTATGACACTAAGTTCAGTTTTTTATTTGATACAATAAAATATGTCACATAAAAATTATGAATTTATGTTCTGAAGTTGCTTTTCTTGGTTATTTTTCTAAGCTCATAATTTCATCATGTCGGACTCTTATATGACTCCTTTTTGATCATAATTATGAGGCTCATATTTATTACATATTTAGGATTCATATCGGACTCATATGAGCACTCAGAAAATGTTTAATGGGTATGGATGTACATATAAGTATGTATGTATATGAGTGCATGCATGTATCTATTTCATGTGTTGTATTTTAATCTCTATGGGCCACATTTATTTCCATGCGCCACTGATAGAAACACTATCAATACATGGGAACACTTTTAAAAATTGCACCACCACGGAAATTGGCACTCCAAGATGCTGCTGAATGCCAAAAAGAAGAAAAATAAAATTGTATGCTTTATATGGTGGCTACTTGCACACAGGCATCCATAACTACTTAAACATACACATATATTTAGTACTGCTGCAGCTTGCGTAGCTCATGCGGCACATGTTTTTGGAGGAGGAGTAGGTGTAGAAGGATTTTTGCCAAGGTCCATGCGTATGAACCATGGTAAGCGAAGGTATTTGCAACATTTTAGCAGAGTATTTTGCCCGTGCACATATGTAAATATTTTTGCTCATACGCTTGTGCTTATGCATATATTCCTGTGCATCTGTGGCGCCAATATGGGAACAACATGTGTGAAAATGTATTTTGTTGTTTGTTTGTTTACTTGCGATTTCGTAACGAGTTTGCCGAAACTTTTGAAGTTGGCCATAATTTAGTGATTGCCCTGGCAGTTGGGCCATTTTAGGCGCACATACTTATATAAGTAGTACTTATGTATGTATAAGCTTTTTTTGTACTATATAGATATATATTTTTTAAGTCTCATGCCGCAATTTCTCTTCGTTCGAAGTGTAGTGTGTTTAAGTGTATGTGAGTTTAAGAATTTTGTGTGCGCTTTCCGATTACCTTATCGTTATATATTGGTGGTATGCAACATCACACGTGTACATATGTGTCTGCCGCCTTACCTGCCTTTACAACAACAATTGCAACATTTCGCTGATAACAGCACCCGCATTTATTTTGTGGATGTCAAGTTAAATAAATAAAGATTGCGAAATTTGGGCTTGGGTAGTGGAATATAACGGATGCGCATAGCATAAATACGCTTTTATTTAAATTTAAGTTCATATATGTAAGTAAAAATAAGGTTATAAGATAAGTAAATAAAAGTAATACTTACTTAATATAAAATGAATATTCTTATAAAAAAAATTAGTTTAGAATCTTTCATGAACATTGGAATTGAAATGCTGAAAGTTTTCATTAGTTGGGTGGTTGGTTGGTTTGAATGGCGAGTCTCACTGATTCCAATTAGCGCCACATTGCCGTTCGTGACTAAATTAGTGAAAAATAAAAGTAAGTGAGAATAAGCTGTTCGGAAATCAGGTTAGTTCTCGCGGCCTATATCTATCCATCCTGCTAAGTTTAGATATTTAAGCAACACCTCAGGCCTGACGTCCTTGAGTTCCGAGAGGTTTTCAAAGACAGGTTTGCCAAAGAAGTTCATTCTACCTTGACAGTGCTAAGAACACTCGCATAACAGTTGCTCCACTGTCTCACCGTACCAGGCACAGAGTTTTATGATCCAATCACAGCCGTGCCGCGCGGATACCAATAGTCCAATGTCCTGTGAGCACCGCATTTAAGCGGAAAATGTTGCTCCTGTCCATCTTTAGAATGGCTGAGGATCGCATCTCGTTGTGTGAAGGCCACAGAGTTCTACATACCCTGTAGATCTGCAACCTTTTCCATCTTGTTTCGGTGCCCCGGCCCATGGCCCACCTTCTACACTGCCCGACTAGACTTGATAAAACCGTTGCAGAACCCAGAGATTTTGGAGCAGCCTGACTATCGGAGAGAATTCCTCTCATACACTTTCCTTAGGAAGCAGAGCTTGGCAAGCCTCCTGTATGGCCGGTTGAGTTGCGAAGTTATACGCTCTCACTCCGCATTCCATCCGCCTTAGTTTCGAGTTTCTTAGTTGTTAGAAAGATATAAATATCCACTTAAATATATAAATTTGTGATCAACTTACAAAAAAATTGAATAACGAATTCCTCGGTCTGAGTTTAATACACTCAACAATAAACTCCTTCTCCTGTTCTTTTTTGCTTTGCAGTCCTTTCAAGATAAAAGAGCACCTCAGCATACCAATCTCACATCTACGTACGTAAACACATATGTATGTAAATATAGTGTATCTTTATTTGCGCAGACGACTTTTGTTTGAATTTGGTCAACTAAAAATTCTAAAAAGCTTTTAATTTAAAGGCACAGCACACCTTACCGCACCTCAGACCTGCTGAAAAACTGTTTGTGCAACACCTTTTGTCTCAAATTGGTCATTTTAATAATTTAAAATCGTAATCTAAATGCATTTGCACAAAACTTTTTACACACTACCACATACATGTAAATGTATGAGATAAGGATAAACATGTGTGGCTTTAAATATAACCAAAATAAGTGCATTCCAATGCGTATACCCTGCAAAAAATGCGATTAATCCGGGACGTGTCCGGGATCAATCTCAAGGGAGCATGCGACTAATACAATTTTACATCCCTTTATATGGAGTGAATTGATCGCATTTGTTCCAGCATGTCCTATGAAGAGACTAATTGTTCAACTTGTATACCCGAACGGGTACCAATGTAGATTAATCACTAACATACCGACATACCGAACGGGTACGAATGTAGATCAATCGCTTTCAGCACGAGCGGGTACAAATGTAGATTTTTCCTCAAAAAAATTGTAAATGTTCATGCTTATTTAAATAATGTTTTACTTTTGTAAAAAAATCTCAATAAATAAATAAAAAAAATTGTAAGCTTTGAGTATGCATTATGTGAGCGTAATGTAAAGGATTTTTTCATAGGATATTTTAGGCAACATTTTGTTAAAATTGTTATTAAAAAAGGGTGTTCAATTCGTTTTACCGGTTGTTCTACAATTTTTTAAATACATTGCATATTTTTGTAAAATGTCTACATTTAAGGAATCTAGATTTGTACCCGTTCGGAATGAAAGCGATTAATCTACATTTATACCCGTACGGGAACAATCGGGGACTAATTGTGGACCGATTGTTCTCGAAAGAGATCAATCGAGGACAAATCTCTTTCGGGATTGATCGCACATTTTTTTGCAGGGTACATATACATAGGTATATGTATGTACATATGTATCTATTCTATGAGTTTCCAGCAGCACAAATGACATTCACTTTTTCCAATATTCAGTGTTTTCTGTATTTTTGTTTTTTTTTTCGTAGAAAAGTTGCTTTTATTTATATTGCTAGTTTTTGTTGTTGTTACATTATTGCATTTTTCGTTGTTGTTTTTTTTTTATTGTTGTTGTCTTACAGCTTATCTATACCTTTACTCTCCCCTTAACTTCTAATTGATTGCATTGCTTGCCACAAAAAGCCAACAAAATGCAACATTAAATGGCACCACCCCAAATGTGTGTGAGTTGCAGATGAAGTCGAAGGAATTCAAGGAAGCGCTACGGAAGTGACGGACGTAATTATACACCCACATGCATACATACATACATCTATGTACGCAATCAGTTAGATTTATACATTTCTATATGAACTTGATTGCGTAGTATGCAGTGCAATGCTGTGCAGTATATCAGTGGCAAGCAGCAGCGCACACGTTGCACACGTAAACGGACGAAGTTGGCATTTAATTTGACAAATCTAACAATTTACAATCCGCAGGCATTCAACTTACCAGCATGTCATGACATGACTGCAAAATCACGAATAAACGAATGTGTGTACAGCAAAAAAGTGCATAGAATGAGATGAAGGTGAATGGAAGGAGTTGGATTGAAGGAGTTGTAGGCGAGAAAAGGAGTGGGAGTGAGAAGAAGAGGGTGAGAAATTGAAAGGTAGATGTCAAAGAAGCGAAGGAATGTAAGTGAGAAGATTTCTGGTTTCACTTGCATGTCTACCAAGCTGAATTCACACATGCACCAAGTTGCGAGATTTTTTAGAGAGGCTGCCTCGTGTCTATTTTGCAAATCCTTTAAGAAATTATAATCTGCAAACCAGAGATAACTTATCATATGATATAATCCATACTTCCTTCTTTCCCTTTCAGCCAAAAGAGAGGTTTTTACTATGGAACAAGTTAAGAGGACCTTTTTCAAGCAATCAGATTTTAATCATTTATAGAGAGCTCTGGTTCCGTATTTTTTAAGCCATATACAGAGCGTTTGCCCACTTTGATCGTACAATTTAAAGGAAAGTTTTGGAGAAGAGCTCCATCATAGCACTAAGCATGATCCGCTTTTCTAATAGATCTCATGACCACTCTCTGTTGAGCACCAGTAAACCGGAGTAAAATGACTTAAAATGACATTTCGGAAAGGAGTTCTCTTCACATCCAATACTTCACAGCCTCTATGTGGTTTCCTCAAAAAAATTACTATCACTTATTTCAATATATAAACAAAGTATGAACTATTGATTAATCAATACGATTTCGAGATCTTAAGATTGCTATGCTTCTGCTTATTATATATGTACATATGTGGAAATTTCCTAGAAGATTAAAAGCCCAAAAAAGACTAAAATGCATATTCATAATCCATAGCCACAAAGAAATTCTGGGTATAAAACATAGCACCTAATGCAATATATTCCACTTCAAACTCAACTGGTCATTTAGTAAGTGTGGCATGCAACAACAACGGCAAACACACCATCATGACGGATCAATGTCGGCTCAATGAACAATGCGTTCATTTCAGCCCAAACAAGTATGGTGAAGGGTAATTGAATATGTGTGGGCGGCGACGGTAAAGAGCACCAGAACAGATGAGACCAAACAAAGAAATGTATTGCAATGGACAACAACAATAACAGCAACAAAAAAAAACAACAACAATAAATGCTTAATAAAATGTATGTGCAGAGAATTCACAACTTAATGCTACAAAATGTCAATACGCTGTCAAAGGATTAAAATTAGAGCCTTGCAATTACAACATGACAATAAAAACAACAACAACCACAACCAAACCAACAACAGCAACAAAGAAAACACAATAAAGCCAGTGTGTATGTAGCATCTGCCACATTCGCTGTATCTACACATGCTCAAGCACAAATGCAACAACAACTCTTTCCTCCTTCCATACATACTCGTATTTAGCAGCGCATAGAAATCTAGTGAATTGATTTGCAATCAAGCTGATTGTGGTCAAATAAAATATTTGTATGTACAAATGCTTGTATGTAGATATATGTATTTGTAAGCATTAGTAAATGAAGACAAGTATTTAATAAAGCAAACCAAGCAAGCAACCACCTTGTAGTGCTTCAGTGCAGTACTTGCTTAGTGAAGTTGCAAGCAATCATAGCATGCAACCATCCATTCCCATTTACACATTCAAACAACTAAATATGTATGTTTTTTCAAATTGAGATGTAGAATAATTATTATTTCATTTTGAAATTATAAAAAAGTCTTACAAATTTTCTTCAGGATCATAAAAGTCTTTTGATAATATTTTTTTCCTGATGAAAATGATAAAAATCTTCTATAATTATTATTCAGAAACTTATATTTTAAAAATCTTTCCATAATAGTTATTTCAAATATATATTTTTTAAGTCTTCAAAGACTTTTATATTGAGACAAATTTGAAAAAAGTCTTTGCGTAATTGGCTAGCGTAGAACTAAACTGGTCTATCTAACATTTTTTCAGAAATCGAGTTATGCACATTTTTGAACTTGAAAATCATAAATTTATCCGTGCAAAATTGATGTAGGTCCAAACGATAAAAATGTCACTTTAGAATTCACGTCCTTTTTTCATTTCAAGAAATCCTAAAGTGGTCCAACTAGCATAGACTACCATAGATCAGTATGATCTTACACCAGATGAGTGGATGGGATTGGTTAAAAATTATAGAAAGCATGCTCCTTTTGATGTTAATAATATGGTGGGGAAATTTATGTCATTTGACGAACGACGGCCAATGTTCAGGGACTACCAGAGTATAGTAGACGACAGTGGAAAAATTTCCCAAATGCGAAAGGCAAAATTTGTCAAGGGTGAATCTGTGATGCAGTTTAATGATGATTGTTGTGAAACGTATAAATCCGTCGATATAAAGAAATCTAGCGTGAACCTACATGATTTCATAGAGTTCTTGCAGAATTTTACACCGGATCAGAGCAGCGGCATACGCGTTTTGAAATTCAAAAAAATGCAGGACATAAAAAAATGTTGAAATTTGTACCACCGATTAATCACTCCTTTTACTTGTCTCTCCACATGTAAACCGCAAAGATGAAACAGAAAACAATCCAGAAGATTTTCTACCAGCCCCCCTGTGGAGAAAACTAGGTTACTGTTACTTTTAATGCAGAGGTGATCATTTACGAACATGTGTATGTTATTTTTGTAATTAAAGTACTTCCTTTCACATATTTTTTGTTTTATTCATATAATTTTCAATTTGTAGTTCAAACTTTCTTAAAAATGAAAAATTCTAAAGTGGTCTATGTAACAAGTTTTCTTGTTACAAACAATTATTATATAAAAAACGTTTCTATAATAATTTTTTTTTACTGCAGAATGTTAAGTTAACTATTAAGCTAGCATAATAATTTACAATAATCGAGCTCTTATTGAATTCAATACGATCTCTAGAAAATGGGAGATTGATTTTTCTTCCGCCAGGCTTTCGTTCATTAGTATGCTTAATCTTGCTATTAACACTGCTATTCCGAGCGTTACCGGAAAATTGCTTTACTGGTAATTTATGTTGCTGAAAATTGTTACCGTCTTTTCAATTGGTATTCTGGCACAAATGGTAACGCTGTCAAAGCATTTCCATACGAACGGAATGGAATCGGGCTGAAAATGGTAACAAAATGTTACCACGTATTGAGGTGGTAACTTAATTTTCTGCTGCCAGAATACGAAAAGAGTGTTAAAAGTACCAGATTCTTTATTTAACCAGTAAAGTAAATCATGTTACCACACCGGAATAAGGCCGTAAGTAATGTTAATTCATACCTACATATTTTTTATTAAGTTTATAATTTTTAAGCCTTTCTATTAATTATATTAATTATATCCATTAGTCTGTAAGACATTTTGTTTTTGTTGACTAATTAAAACCTAAATAAATAAATAAATATTCAATATTCACTTAACATACATCAACAATCGCAAACTGCATTAAAACGCGTTTCATCTGTTTTCTCCAATTTTGTATTTTGTTAGTTAGACCAGTTTAGTTCTACGCTAGCCAATTATTATCAGTAACTAATTTTTTTTATATCTTCAAAGACTTTTTCATTGAGACAAAGTTCAAAAAAGTCTCAGAAAATTTTCAATAACTTTCATATAAGTATAAAATAAAAATAACTTTCATATATGTAAGTACTTCAAAATTCAAGCAAATTTCCAATTTGAAATTGTATGAAAGATTTTTATCGAAGATATAAAAAATAAATTTGTTACTCAAAATAATTACTTGAAGATATTTTTGAAATTCGTCTCAATGAAAAAGTCTTCGAAGACTTAAAAAACAATTTGTTACGGATAATAATTACTCAAAGACTTTTTTCAAATTTGTCTCAATATAAAAGTCTTTGAAGATATAAAACAAAATTTCTCATTTATAATAATTACACTGGATCACAAAATGAAATTTTTTGTCTGTACTTTGGACGTGACCATCCTATCTATATGTAAAATCGGTCGCTGATTCCGAAAATCGGGCTCATTTTTAATTCTATGGGAAGGTTTTTGAGATATCGGCAATTTACCGTTATTTGGCCACTGGCTCCACTTAATCCTGTATACCTTTTTAAGGCAGTGAGCTATCTTCCTGACACTCAACGAAAGAAAATTAAATTTCCTTTTCATCGCTGCTATAACATTTTTCTGTAACTCTTATAGTTTCTGAAATATTGACGATTCAATTTGAATTTTTTCGATTTTTTACGATTTTTTGAAGAAAAAATTGAATTTGTCAGGCAATATCTTTTAAACCAATGTCTTCACCTTCGGTTTTACTCCTTTACATGAAGCTCCATTCTATTGGGAAAAATATAAGCTATCAACGAAGAAAATCCATGGTAAAATGGAAAAGTTATAGGCGATCAAGTAAATACATCCAACTCGCGCAATGCCTCTGCACGGGTATATTCTATGCATGTTATACCCGTAAATGGGCTTTTATCTACTGCGCTGCCAATGTGCTGCTACTGCAGATGTGTAGGTATTGGTATAACATGCATAGAATATACCCGTGCAGAGGCATTGCGCGACTTGGATGTATTTACTTGATCGCCTATAACTTTTCTATTTTACCATGGATTTTCTTCGTTGATAGCTTATCTTTTTCCCAATAGAATGGAGCTTCACGTAAAGGAGTAAAACCGAAGGTGAAGACATTGGTTTAAAAGATATTGCCTGACAAAGTCAATTTTTTCTTCAAAAAATCGTAAAAAATCGAAAAAATTCAAATTGAATCGTCAATATTTCAGAAACTATAAGAGTTACAGAAAAATGTTGTAGCAGGGATGAAAAGGAAATTTAATTTTCTTTCGTTGAGTGTCACTCCAAGGAAGATAGCTCACTGCGTTAAAGAGGTATACAGGATTAAGTGGAGCCATTGGCCAAATAACGGTAAATTGCCGATATCTCAAAAACCTTCCCATAGAATTAAAAATGAGCCCGATTTTCGGAATCAGCGACCGATTTTACATATAAATAGGATGGTCGCGTTCAGAGTATTTTTTGGCTGTAGAGCAGTGTTATTAAGCACTTAAAAAGATATCTCAGAAATAACTATTATGGAAAGACTTTTAAAATATGTTTCTTTCAATAATATTTATTTTTTGATTTTTATTTTTTCTCTTTTAATAATTACAACTCTGTTTTAATCCTTTATTGCCCTCAAGCAGTTTGAATGTATGTAGGTATGTAGAAAATTTATAAACTTTAACATCAACTTTAGCTTAGCTGGGCTATGGAAAGTCTTAAGCCTCCTTATAAGTACCAGCAAATTCTAATGGCAAATATGCATATTTATTTGTACATACATATGTTTGTTTAGCTATAGACAAACATTCTAAATTGCATACATGTTGCATGCAAGTTTTCCTCTCCATTCTAAATGATTATTACACATATGTGTGTGTTCTCTTCATGGAATCAATTATGCTCGCATTTCATTATACGAAGGCGCACACATCTTTAGCGCTGTCACGGGCATTGAAGGGCGGAAGAATCAAATACAACAGATTGGAAGATTGTGGGAGTATTAGAAATGCCTGTAGAAATTGAAATATCAACAATCTATTTGTGCATATGATGTGCATGCAACATGCATATTGAAGCAAGGGGGTTGTATAGAAACACCTCTGCCTGCTCAAAAACGTATGTAATGTATAAAATGAGCTCTTATTTCGACCAAGATGGAAGATAAAATGCACCCAAAATTCTTCTGTGGTAATTTACAATGTTGGTTTGTCTATTCACTTTACGTTTAGCCGAGCGATTGGGCAGGGGGTGGGTGCTACTTTGATATACAAATAGAAGGGGGAAGGTTAGTTGTAGTCTCTTTGTCACATTTTGTTGACTTGGAATCTTCATCTCTATCCTCATTTGTTTTTAGTTTTTATACCTTTCATGAGGGATAACAGACCCACCAAAATATATACCAATGTGATCAGCATTATGAGCTGAGTCGGTTAAGCCATGTTTGTCCGTGAATATTTCACCGGGGAAGGATATTCCTCAGGCGAAATTAATATGGAAGTAAAAGACCAAACAAAGGAATTGGAAATAATAAATTATAATAAGGATTTATTGTGCATAAACAGGAAGTTATGCAAATAAGCTTAAGTATGTGATAAGTATAGGAACTTAACCTTAGGTTTACCAATACCCACCCGGGTGACGTTTTGCATTTTCTTTTTGCGATTACTCAGCAACTATTGGACCGATTTTAAAATGCTTTTTACTCACTGATCGATTTTTCGAGTTCTTTCAAATAATAACAAGTTTGAACTTTTCTTTCATCTGGAATATACTTTTTTTGCGATTTTGACTTATTATGTACGTAGTTTACCAATACCCACCCGGGTGACCCAGTACACTTTTCTATGAAAAGACGTGCATATGCACATATTCTTGTTGCAATAACTTTATAAATTTATTGTTTAACTATATTTTGATTGTTTTTATAAAGTTTATAGAATAAAAATTTATTTCAAGCCAAGCGAAATGCCGAAGGATCTATACAACAATTTATGTATTTTGTTTGGCTGATACTTCGTTCATCGCAAATGGGTTTATTACATTTTATGTAGGTTTGGTTTAATTTTCATATCAAAACAATTATAACGTTTTCCTTTCACCTTTACTCTCATCAACCTGCTGGAAGGTTGTCCTTTTTATTAGAAATAAGGAAGGACATTGATAAATTCATTTTTTCTAGCAAATAGTTCCTAAGATACATACAATTGCCGATTTTATGAAGAATCTTCAAGTAATATTATTCCTAATGGACTTCAGCATAATTTAGATATGACAGAGCTTTCTGAGAAAGCCTGTGACTGAAGAACCTTGATATTACCTGGTTGATTTCCTCCGTATATTATAAATGCAGCAAGTGTTGCTACTTCTAGGAGCAAGGTCGGCAAAATTGTGAAAGATATTGTGTTAGGGAGCACAGAGCGGTTTCCGCTACATTGGTTAAAATATGTGTGATGTTTTTTATTTACTCATGTGGATCAAAGTACCGATGCCTGATCTAGAGCATTAAAAGATAATGCCAAAGCCAGAGAAAATCTCCTTTCATGCTGCTGACGGGTTGAATTCATTTAGAATATAATATCTACATACACACAAACACATACATATTTTATTTTAGTTTATTCTTCCCACCGTAAACATCATCCCACTAATCTTTGGCTAATGATAATTTTGTAAAAAAGGTATATATGGCGATATTTCTACAGGAATCCTTTCACGAGTCAACAAAGTCCTTCACAACTCGCTCGCCTTGTTTTGATCGTTTTTTTTTTTGAATAATGGTATTTTGGATTTGAATGCTTCAACGCCAAATTCAAGTAGATAATTAATGTGTCGTAACCGTATTATTCATTAAACCTTTGCCTTAGGATTCAAAATTTTGAATTTTTTACTTTACTCTGAAAAAAAAACATTGTAAATCTAAAGACTTTCGCTGTTAAATCAACTACTTTCCGCAGTAGAAATGTGCCCAACAACGCTCCGTTGTTGTTTCAAAGGTGCGAGCGTTGTTGATTTAAGTCAATAACGGAGATTGTTGGAAAAAAATTTCACATAAAAATAAATTTTTGTTTTCATTTCACTCTTCATCTTCTCTCCGCCCGGGTCCCAACTGCAAATATGTAGCCTCCGCTTGTTCTCCTATTCTTCTCTCCTTCTTATCATTCACTGGTTGCGATCTTTATTTCTTATTCTGATTTTTCTTCTTTATTTTATATTCTTTTCCGGATTCGAACATCAACCTGAAATTCTATCCAATCATCACATAGTGGAACATTCAACATTATATTGAATTGTAGTAACCTATTTATACTTCCATTTCCTAAAAAGGAATCCATGAATTATTTGAATCATTGTAAAAACAAACTTTAAAAAAATTTGTTCTCATTAGTTTTGTTTACAACGGAAACTGTTGGGTCAAATACTTTTGCCTTTAAATCAACAACGGGAGAAAATTGTTGCTAAAAATAAACTTTTTTTTTTTGATTTTTCTCTTCATCTTCTCTCCATCATTATTTTTTTGTTGGTTTTCTCACAAAAAAATATTTTCTCACAAAAAATTTTTTAAAGGCAAGCAAGTTTTTGAATCAACAACGCACGTTTTTGAACAAATTGTTGGTTCAAAAACTTTGCTGTAAAAACAAATACTTTTGCTGTTGAATCAAAGACGGAGATTCAACAGCCGAAAGTTCTTGGTTTAACTACGGGTATTTTTTTCAGAGTATATACACCCATTACGGGGTGTTTTTTTTTTTTTTTTTTTGTTGGCTTAATTTTACCGAATATAGTTAAATTAAATATTTTTAATCATTCACAGGCTTACATTTTACAATAGTAATAAATAGGTTTGGGCAATAAAAATTTAAAGCACGCGAAACGCCCGTAATGCAAGAAAATGTATATGGGTCACCCGGGTGGGTATTGGTAAACCTCGTATATAAAAATCTCTGGTAATCGTAAGGTTAAATGGAATGTCGGAACTTACCTCTGTGGTGACGAAATCGCAAGTAATTTTAAGAAGAAAAAGGGAAAGCGCGCTGACCGGCAGAAAAGTTAATTGTCGTTGAGTCAACGGCTTTATACATATGTATCTACTCTGAAAAAAATACCCGTAGTTAAACCAACAACTTTCGGCTGTTGAATCTTCGTCTTTGATTCAACAGCAAAAGTATTTGTTTTTACAGAAAAGTTTTTGATCCAACAATTTATACAAAAACGGGCGTTGTTGATTCAAAAACTTGCTTGCCTTTAAAAATTTTTTTGTGAGAAAATATTTTTTTGTGAGAAAACCAACAAAAAAAAATAATGATGGAGAGAAGATGAAGAGAAAAATCCAAAAAAAAGTTTATTTTTAGCAACAATTTTCTCCCCGTTGTTGATTTAACGGCAAAAGTATTTGACCCAACAGTTTCCGTTGTAAACAAAACTAATGAGAACAAATTTTTTTAAATTTTGTTTTTACAATGATTCAAATAATTCATGGATTCCTTTTTAGGAAATGGAAGTATAAATAGGTTACTACAATTCAATATAATGTTTAATGTTCCACTATGTGATGATTGGATAGAATTTCAGGTTGATGTCATGGTTCGAATTCGGAGGAGAATATAAAATAAAGAAGAAAAATCAGAATAAGAAATAAGGATAGCAACCAGTGAATGATAAGAAGTAGAGAAGAATAGGAGAACAAGCGGAGGCTACATATTTGCAGTTGGGAACCGGGCGGAGAGAAGATGAAGAGTAAAATGCAAACAAAAATTTATTTTTAGGTGAAAATTTTTTCCAACAATCTCCGTTATTGACTCAAATCAACAACGCTCGCACCTTTGAAACAACAACGGAGCGTTGTTGGGCACATTTCAACTGCGGAAAGTAGTTGATTTAACAGCAAAAGTCTTTAGATTTACAACGTTTTTTTTTCAGAGTATGCGTACATACATATATTGCAATACATATGCATATATACTGCAGTGCATATGCATTAGGGGTGGTCGAAATATTTAGACTCGTGGTCTAAACAGTCCGCCTATCTGTTCGTACAATTGAATGGATATAGGTTCATAAAAGACTACCTAATTAAACTTTGGTGCGAGGTTCTTCGTTTCCTCGTACTCAAAATTGATGTAAAAGTACCAGGCCAAACATTTTGCAAAAATAAACCAGCAATTACTTGCTTATGCCAGTCGCTCTTCATGTATCAAAAATGCGCGAGGATTAATAAAAGATGCCCAAGTAACCCCTGGTTAGCTGATAAAATTCTTAAGCATATTTTCACCATGCGCTTATTAAATTTTCTTAACTTCTTCTTCTTCTTCTTCTCTCAACGCGCTCATTCAATTTCCTTACCTGCCTTCTTCTTCTCTCCGTTCAAATCACGCCCATTTCAAGCACTTACGCACATGTGTTGCACACATTCACGGTAATCGATAACAGCATCGCAGTAAATCCTGACGATGCCCTTGCAATTCAAGACCTTTACTTCAGATGTTGCTCTTTTCATTCTACTGTTTTCTGATATTACTGCTTTCATTATTATGCAGAAGCAGGGCGATGTGTGCACTATATACTGTGGTGCGTTAAGCTGTAGGTATTCCTTACTCAGCCGGACACATCCATTCACAATTGAATGCTTCACAAACGATTTCCACATTTCGTTTTTGTGCATTTTGAGTGGGGGAAGAAACAGCAATCCGTGGGATTCAAGCTAGTTTTTCCTCTTCACACAGTAGCCTCGTAGTCACCATCGTAGCGGGGGCTTAAGGCACCTCTTAAATACATTTTCAGTGCTTCTTTCTCTCTTTTTTTTAGATATATTTCTATAGCAAATATTTTCTCAAATCATTGGAAGCTTTGGGTTTCTGCCTTAACAAAAGATCTATATCAAGGCACGCGCCACGACTTCCCCGCCACTTTAACCCACCGCAGTGTATATATGCTTCCCTTGCAGCCACCAAAAAACTTACACTATTTTACTATTTATTTCCTCTTTATCATTTCATTTTCTTTTAAATTTCAGTACGTCTTTTTTTTCTTCTTATCATAGGCATTTTGCATTATGAATTTCATTACATGATGTCGGATTAACCTGCAATGGCATTTCTGCTCGATTTTTCTCATTATATGCGCATTTGCTTGCTCTGTTTTTTGTTATTGTTGTTCCTACTTGCACAACAAATGTTCGATTGATTTCAATGCGTATTGGCAAGTGCAGTCGCAGTAGCCAGCAGCAGGAGCAATAGTGGCAGTAGTAGAAAAGCAATAGCCATCCATCCAGTCAGCCAAGCAGCCAAGCAGGCCTCGAGCCAGTCAACCAAGCACACAAATATCCCCCTCATAAGCTTTAAAATTGCATTGCATGCGCTTTAGCCATTTTTCCGAGTATTATTTTTTTGTGCTTTCCTGCCGCAACTGCAGCTGCCCATTACTGGCATATTTTGCTTGCACTCATCCGCCATCCATTCCTCTCCAGTCCGCTGCTGCTGCTCTTGCTGTTTCAGCTCATTTGAAATTCATAATTTCTTTGTTAGCCTTTTGTCATCCTCGCATTCGCATCTTTTCTGTTCGGCCGGTCAGTTGGTCGGTTGTTGCAATGTTAATGTTGTTGTTGTTGTATATAGCCATGTTGTTCTTGTTATTGTTGTTTTGTTGCTGCAATATCCGTTCAATTGTTGTAAGTTGCAATTATCCTTTTTTTTATTCAATATGCCTTCTCATTCCTCATTTGTTCACTTGCCTTGTCGGGCTTTGCTATTCTTTGAATTTGTCTTTTTTTGGAGTCGCCGCCGAAGCACAGTGTCTCAAAATTGTTGTACTTGATATTATTTCAAAGTGTTGTTATGTACTTAAAGTACCTTTTGTAGAAACATTTACAACTTCTTAGAGAGACCTCGGAGGGCTAGCAAAGGCTGTTGTCCGGTCAGTAGGTCCCCTCAAGGCGGAAACCAAGTGGAGATGCGAGATCGCCTCAGTCATGGTTCGAGATGCCTGGCGTAAGGCATAAAAGCATTTATCTTGTCGTTATGGAGGATAAACCGGATAAAGAATCACAACAACAACAAAAACGACATATCGAAAAGGCTCTTCACTACAGCGAGTGCAATTGGTGTCTTTCTTGATAATTCAGATGCCTTTAGCAACGTCTCTGTTGAGGCGCTGTTGGAGCGGCTCGAATGGATCGGAATAGCCCCAAGTATCTAGCGCTGGATCGAGAACCTTTTGAGTTGTCGGATAGTGACGGGTGGGTGGGACATTTCGATGATTTCAAGGAGGGCACATAGGGGCACCCTGCAAGGGGGAGCTCTTTGACCCGTCTTGTGGAATCTAGTGATCAACAAAATATGCTTAAGAAAACGCAGACGTACTCCTCAGAAAATACACAAAATACTAAAACTTACAAAGTCTTGCATTACAAGTTTAGTATAACGCCTCCAATAAGATATTGGCAAGACTAAGGACGATATGTGGTCCTACTATGGAAACGAACAGCTATTGTGTCTATTGAACAATTGTTAACAATCTTTTCGCTATATTTTTTTACCGACAATGGACACTGTAAGCGCTCCAATAGATGCTACATAAATAGAGCTACACAAGTAGTTAGTCAGTGGATTCAAGGTAGATTCGCTCTACATCCTCCTCAGCTGCCTCTCTCTGCCTTATATTTTGCTGCTTCCCATGTAAGTAAGTATCCTTGTTTGTCGCGCTGTCTGCTACTTTTTTGCGGCCAAATGATTATGCAGCCAGACAGCCACTGCGAGTGTATGTTTTTGTTGGTGTGTGTGTAATATTCTAGATAGTTGCACGTCGTACATTTTGCATAATTTAATTGCAATTGCAACACACAAAAAATTCCAGAAGTTTTGCACAAAAATTATGCGTCGCATTAAAAACTTTGTTTGTTTGTTTGTTGCAAAAAAGGGAAAATGTTACATACATATATAAATAAAGACATATTTACATAGTTTTATTCTAAATTCTCTTTTTTTCTCATTTTCGTTGTCTGTTTTGTTTGTTCAAAATTCCATTGTCTGGCTGCAAAGAAACGTAAAGCAAAGCAAGAAAAAACTTTGTTTAAAATTTTATTTATTTCTCTAAATTTATGCATACAAATTTTATGGTAACCACTTAATAATAAATAAACTCGCATAAATTCGTAGTAAAAAGGGAAGCAATGGAAAATGAATTGTTAGTTTCAATTGTATGCATTGGTTAGTACGTAGAGTCACTTCCGGGGTATCCACCTGAAAAAATAAATTCAAATAAAATGCACAGAGTTGCCGTATTTTGAATTGCGCCAAATTATTTGCATTGCAAATTAGAATAGAAAGTAATCATAAATTTTCAAAGTTAAGCAACTACACTGTATTAATGAGGTTGGTAATAGGAACTAAGGTAATTGTGAAATGGGCAGATTACCGCAGAGAGGCTAATGAGAGGCATGGAAAAAATATTTCAACTCTATTGTAACGTAACGTTACAATAATATATCCCCCCACAGTAACATCGGACTGTGGCCGCTGTGGTGTAGTGGGTAGAGTGCTCGCCTGCTATGCCAGAGGTCTCGGGTTCAAATCCCAGCCCGAGCAAACACCAAAAAATTTTTCTAATTAGTAAAAATCCAACTATTGGGTTTTTTAAGAGCAGCGGTCACCTCTCGGCAGTGGGCGGCATACCCTCCGAGAGTATTTCTGCCATGAAAAAGCTTCTCACAAAAAATTCATTCGCCGTTCGGAGCCGGCATAAAACTGTAGGTCCACCCAATTAGTAGGAAAAAGCAAAAAAAGGAGCACACCTCGAATTGGGAGAGAAGCTCGGCCATAAAACTCGTCAGAGTTATAATAGCGCCATTGTATTATTATTATAGTAACATCGGACAATTTGCGCCTGAAAGCACTCTAGGAAAATAGTGCAAATATACCACCAACAACCAATAGCATCTTGTTGCCTACCAATGAAAGCAAGACGGCAATTTTCAACCGTTTAATAAATGCTGGTATGGAAAAGGGTCGAAGCGGTCACTGCAAATCAGTCTCCGTAGGTAAGCCAGCGGGAGAGTGCGCCTTCGAGGCCTTTTTGGCATATGTCTCACCATTTTCTAGGCTAAGTGATGGCAGCCACGCAGCATTCATGATAACCGATCCTCTTCAACTTGGTCCTGGCTCTGGCTGTGAATCAGTTTGGATGACCAAGGGGAAATCGTTGTGTCGGTCGGAAACATCTTCCCTCAGTACTCCAACTTGCCCACAGGCTAAGGCTGGTACAGCTTCGTCCTCCATTCAACAGCATGCCAGTCGTTTATTCTACGCGATAACTGGCGACAGTTGAAAATACCAAGAGAGGCCAAGTTATTCTCCACCGATCCCTCCTAAGTTGTGACCGCCTTCCTCTTCCTCTGCTGCAACCGGAAAAGTGGAAAAGGTCAATCGGAAGAACATTTCACTCGAATACTGAAAGTTCCATATCATCTGATGTTGATATACATATAATGTCCATGTTTTGGTGCCGTAAATCACGACCGGAACGATGAGCGACTTGTTGGGCATGGTTGTTCGTTTTCCAAAGAGCATTGTATTCTACAATCGCCTATTTAGTCCAGAACAGACTTGTTGGGAAGAGTGATTATTTGTTGGATTTTTAGGCTGATATTGTATTCGGTGTTGATGCTGGTACTCAATTAGACAAAGTCGCTCGCGGTGTCAACACCATAGTTGGGGGTAGTGCACTAAACTGGGAATGCATTCCAGGTTTCATTAGCATTACAGCTATTGAAGAAGTTTGAGTCTGCACTATTTTTTTTTAAGCTAGCTGATAGTGCAGGCCTTCTGTATTACCAGCAAAAAAAATAGTGCAATATTTTGCAGCATCATTACCACTAAGTAGTGCTGTGCTGAAAAAATAGTGCAGCCTCAGTAGTGCAAAGCTGAAAGAAGCACTATTCAAAAATTATAAAAAAAAAAAATTTGAGTTGTCATTTGAAAAAAATTACCCAATAGGAAATTTATAAAAAGCCTCCACATACAACAATAAGCTGAAAGGTTACACACAATAGATCGCGAAAATGGTCGCGGTGTAACAAGGTATACCGTATTAACAGAACCTATAGCAAATGCAATCGATTTCTTGCATTGCAGGGTAGGATCAGATTGTATCTTTGAAAGTAAAACTTATGCGGCTTTTGGAGAGCGACGGTCTGGGGGAATTAGATTATGTTTGCAGAGAATTGATAAAAGCGTTTACTCAAAGATTTAAAATCTTTTTTCAAGGTATTAAATCAGTTAGACAGTCTGATATAATTTAGTGAATAACAATTTTTCAGGAGATGGAGGAGCAGAAATAGCTTTGCTAGCTGGAATGTCCAATTCAGCAGTTAAACTTCGTTTTTTGCCAATTTTAGAACAAACGGCACCGCATTTGACTGTAGATGAACTAAAAAAAATGTTTATAAAACACGTTTCAAAATTTTGCCCAGACATCGAAGAACCAGCTCCGAAAACCACTTTCGCTAATGGATTCTTAGATTTCGGAGAAACTTATAGTAAGCTAGTTTTGTTATTTTATAATTTATTTTTTTTTTAAATAATTTTTATACAAGGGCCTACAGTATTAGTGCAAAAAGATGTCATACGAAATGAGTTGGAGTCTTATCTGTTGGACCTGGATAGTAGTATGTCGAGCCTGGCGAAATATCCAGTAATAAGACAAATGTTTTTAAACGGTTTTATTTAGCTCACCCCGTTTGTTTTATTATTTATTCTTTATTCTTGGGTCAAATTTAGTAATTCAAATTTCACCCTCTTCCTGTCAACCGATTAATCTGAAATTTTGCACGCATGTATAACCCCGATGACAATGCAATATTATGAAAAAAAAATTCCGATAGGTGGCGCGTGGGTCGCTATATTTACAAAAATCGCATTTATGGTCCTATTTGGCTGAAATTCGGAACATGTATTACTACCTTGAAAAGAAATATTTTCTTAAAAAAAAAATCCCGCTAGGTGGCGCGTGGGTCGCTATATTTACAAAAATCGCATTTATGGTCCGATTTGGCTGAAATTCGGAACATGTATTACTACCGTGAAAATAAATATTTTCTTAAAAAAAAAATTCCGCTAGGTGGCGCGTGGGTCGCTATATTTACAAAAATCGCATTTATGGTCCGATTTGGCTGAAATTCGGAACATGTATTACTACCTTGAAAAGAAATATTTTCTTAAAAAAAAATTCCGCTAGGTGGCGCGTGGGTCGCTATATTTACAAAAATCGCATTTATGGTCCGATTTGGCTGAAATTCGGAACATGTATTACTACCTTGAAAAGAAATATTTTCTTAAAAAAAATTCCGCTAGGTGGCGCGTGGGTCGCTATATTTACAAAAATCGCATTTATGGTCCGATTTGGCTGAAATTCGGAACATGTATTACTACCTTGAAAGGAAATATTTTCCTAAAAAAAACTTCCGATAGGTGGCGCGTGGGTCGCTATAGAGGCGTTGGACTGCAATAAACTAACGGGCAAGAAACCTTGCAATAATGAAGCACTAAATGAATTAAACAGAATGCGAAATAAAAACTAAAAACTAGAAAATAAAAATAGGTAAAAAAACTTTTTAAGTTAAACGGTTTTATGTTATACATACATTGCAATGTTTAAGATAAATATACTAAAAACCAAAAAATAATAAAATACAGTCGTGGGAATTATAAACATTTGCATAGACTAGACTAAAATAAAACCGGGGGGCACGTCAATTGTCTACAAATTATCGACTTAATGTGCGATAGAAGAATCGTTTAATTCGTCGTTCGGCAGTTGGCCCGCAGACGGTGAGGAAAATACTTACTATTTTCTTGCTCATGGAAATTCCAATAGTTATACACTCCATGTTAATAAAAGAGATGTTTCAACTAGTTTATCGTTGGACATTCACACGAGGAATCGTTTCACTGCTCGTAGTTTGTCTTTAATCGACAAAACATATGATAAAAGTACTACTCGCTCACCACTATGAAACCCTAAAACTCGCTTATAATCGAGCTTGCTAGCTTTTTTCCACATTCTAGCCCTACTTATCACACGTCCATCGTTGTCGGTTGAACAACTGCCTAATTATAGTGTAACATTACAAAACAAACATTTTAATCAACGATTGTAGACAATTGACGTGCCCCACGGTTTTATTTTAGTCTAGTCTATGCAAATGTTTATAATTCCCACGACTGTATTTTATTATTTTTTGGTTTTTAGTATATTTATCTTAAACATTGCAATGTATGTATAACATAAAACCGTTTAACTTAAAAAGTTTTTTTACCTATTTTTTAAAATTCAACAGACCTTTGCCGTCTTCTGCTCCAGTCGAGCGCTTGTTTTCCTTAAGTGGAATGATTGATACGCCTTTAAGGAAAAATACAAGCGACTCAAATTTCGAAAAGTTTGTGTTGCTAAAAGCAAATAATTGCTAAAATATGAATGAATTACATATACATTATATGCATGATTTGAAATATTTATAAAAAAAAAATTACATTTATGTTATGTATTTCCTTGCCCTACCGGGTAGCTTCGTTTTGTTTCAACAAATAAAAAAAATTCAAAGATGTCTGTATTTCAATTGATTGATTGGGGCTGGTAGTGCAGCACTACCAGCACCATTAATGCAGCCTCATTAACTACCATTACTGCTGAGTGCGGCTGATAGGACTTGTACTAGCACTAAATATAATATAATGGTAGTGCAAGAATAGTGCATTAGCCCTACCTGGTGCTGGGGCTGGACCATTAATGCACTACCCCCATGTATGGTCAACACTGACATTGTATGATAATAGAAGATACTTCATCTTGCCTTCCTTGACCGCCAAACTCATCTCTCGGATCTACGAAAATGCCAGAAGATTTATTTACGTAGCTGATTTAAGCAAGCCTTCTGATAGTTCGGAGTAACTTAAGCAGAATAAAGTATGTTTTCTTTTCTCTACATCTATTTATTTTCGGAACATTTTGCACTTTCAACTGCTTCATTACACACAAACCCAGTAGAGCTCATTTATGGCGCTTAGTTCTTATAGATTAAGCTTATGCTCTACTTCCGTGCGTATGTTTGTTCGAATATATTAAACAAAGCTTCATCCAATCTCAATACAGAAGCAAATTAATCATGCCGTCGATGGCAGAAGAGCACCACCACCATCACTTTTGCCGCTTCTGCATACGTGTTATTTCACATGCCAATGGCTAAACTACCGGGCTATGGAAGCTTTACTTACAACATTGTTGTTCTTGTTGTTTTTGTTGTATTTTATGATAGTTATGCTGATGCAGGAAAAGTCACGTAAGCTTAAGCTACATACATACATACCATACGTTACAAATGTTAACTCTGCAACTTGCTTTCGCATGTGTGTGTGTCTGTCTGTCTCATTCTGCACTTGTGTATTTTATAGCTGTGGCAACAAATGGCGTGGCTGCAACATGCAACATGTTGTTGAATTAAATTTTCCAACAAATATATCAAAATTAATGCATTTCGCATGCGAATTGAATGCCAACAAATCAGAAAGAAATGGCGAATGAGGTAGATTTGCGATGATGGAAGTCTTTGGCAGTAAAAAATGAAAAGAAAATGGCTGGTTACTCAGCCTTAGCTCAGCAACAAGCAATGCAACCAATTTTAAGCGAACTTACGCTCATAAATACGTATAAAATTATGCAAATACATACATTCTTATATTCAAAGGGGTAAATGTCTGTTTAACATGAATACAAATGTTATGAAAAAAAATAATATAATGCAGAAAAAGTGTGACTTGTTGTCCCAATGTTAGAATTCTTTTATGAATGGATGGGATCGGACCCCAGGAATGTGTTTTTGGGGAAATCTCATTTTTGGAAAAATCTCACTTACGCGCTTTGTACTTGGTCGATACGCGGTTTTGCACTTTAAACGACGATATGTGGTATCTATCTTTAACCGTACTCTAACCGATTTAGGGGGTGAGACTGAAACAAAAATTTCATTTGATTTTAAGGACCACCCTAAGCTCCACGATATAATAATTCTTCTTTTTGGCTGAGAGGTAGTGGTTCTGGTGTTTGATTTTTATTGTTTCCGTACATTTTGTGAGATGAAAATCAGTGACGACTATATGCAAATTTTAAAGTATTTTTTTGACCTCCTCTCCCCAGAAATCTTGCCTGGCATTCGCTGGCTCCCAGTAAGCATTTATGTGTAACACAAACCTAGTGAGTAGAGTGCACGTCATAACAGAGGTCTCGTATCTGAGGTTCCGTATTTTTAAGTTCCGTATTTGAGTTCTATAAAAAGCAAAAGAAGCTCGGCCAAAATCTAGCTATAATTATATTGCCGCCGGTATATTAGATCATGTGTTAACATACATATTTCTCCCAGTGCACAAATACATGTGTTGCGCGAATGCGCAGCGTGATTGTAACACGGCAAACGTACCTACATACGTGCAGACCTACCTTATTACAGACGTTCGATGTATGCGCGATTGCGATTTTCTAGTGACGCCTGTCACTTTAATGTCACTTTATCAATGCGAGTGTCATTTTGATGACATTAATGCAATAATTCAATCGAATCGACACAATGTCAACGACAAAACGGCGGTCTGCGATGGCGCAACAAAGCTCCGCTGCGCAATTGTGGCCGCGAATGATCAGCGATTTAACCTTTATCACCACAGCACCCGGTGGTTGGTGTTGCAAGCAAACATAACACAAACAACACAAACATATTGTGCAAATGCAAAGGTGTGTGTGGCAAAAGATTGCATGTTGCTTTTGTATCTTTGTTTATGTAGAAATTGAAGCTGTTGACGTCCGTGGCGAAATCGGTCCCTTGAGCGCAGCGCGATTTGATTTTGATGGGCAACGCCGCGGACGCTGAGGTGCCACCAACTTGGCTGGCAAAGCTGCCAATGAATTTTACGCTGACTTTGTAGCAAGTCAAATTGTGCAGACACACAGTTGCATACGTTGTTGTTGTGTATCTATGTTGCCACAATGTGCTGAATGGCGCGCTCGCATTCACACAAAGAACACCCAAGAAGATTGATGTGACAATGTGGCAACAAAAATTTTTGCTAGCGGCAGCAGCAACACGCGCAACAAATCGCAGTTAAATGTTGCAAGCGAGCGTGGCAAAAAGGGAGAAGCAGTTAACAAATAAGTAAACAACAACAACAACAAAGCAGAAAAAAAACAAAACAAAAAGCAAAAGAAATTGCACACAAAAAAAAATTAAATAACAAAATTCCAAACGGTGACATTGTCAGCACATCACCAGTGTTAACGTCAGCGTCGTCGCTGTTTACACTTGAAAGCGCTAAAAAAGTCGGCAAATAAAAAATCACACTCTGACACTCCGACGCCGCTGAGTCAGAGACGTGGCAAGGCTTTTCTTTTTTTTTGTGTTTTGTGTTAAATATTTAACTTTTATGCGCAACGCTTGTGCAACAATTTTACTACTAGTTGTGAGAATTCCGATAGCATAAACAGTAGGGACCCCGAACGATTCACGTTGACTAAAAGCTGGGCGAAATTCTAGAAAGTATCTGGATAGTGTTAGCTTTCCAAAGTTTTGTTAAAGTGAATCGATCGGGGTCCCGGAGTCCCGAATTTTTGTGGTATTCTCTTAAAAACTCTTCTCTTGGCACTTTGACTTCTAACGCAGTCCCGTAATGCATAAAATCCCGTGCTGTGTTAGATTTACTTTTTTATATTTATTTTATTTTTTCGCTCGAAGGACGTTTGAAATACCCAAACTGATAGCAGCTAAATGTGACAGCTGCAACATGTACCATTAACAGCAATAACTACGATATAACAACAACAATGCGCAAATCAATAACGAAAAAACTAGTAGCCACTTTTCGGTGAACTCAACGTTAAAACGTTATTGACACATTGGCAATTGCTAATAATAAGCCGCAGCAGTGGAAAACAAAAATAGCAACCTTGTGTCGTGTTGCCATAGAAATAGCAGCAATAGCAAACAACAATAAAAACAATAGCGAAAAATCGTCGCTCGTTTACGTGCTGAAGTTGTTGATGGCGTTGGCGATTGCGATTGACAGCTTCGGTAATCAATATTGACAAGCGTGTAATTTATAAAAATATATGTAAGTACATATGTATATAATGAAGAGTTTGCACTGGAGAGTGCGAGTGTTAAATGTGTATAGGGCACATATTTGTTGTATTTACCCACTAGGAAATTTATTTATGTTAATCTAGCAACTTATTTGTACTTGTTCTCAGTCTACAAATTGAGCTAATCTTAATTGCTTTTCAGAAAGCCATAATTTGTATCTGACTCAAGGTTTTATGAATAGAAATCCTAGCTGAACGAAAGCAACTTTTGTAGAAGTCGATCAGACTTCTGAAATCTTCTTCCAATATACAAAAAAAAAAAATGGAAAAAAAAGTTGTATAAGTAATCTATTTACGTTTTATAAGAAATCCTACTGCAATCGTTCTGAAATAGATTTTTTTTCGATGACTCTTACCTTCACTGAGCCTCGAAATTGGCTCTTACGATTGGTAGATCACTTTTTCATGATTATTATCACCTTCTTTCTGCCAACCTAGGCGGTCTGACCTAAGAATGCGCAATATTGGTCCAGCGGAAGCCGAACAGGTGCATAATCATCATCGTCCTCCTTCGGATAAGATACACTCAGGGAAAAAACAAGCTAAATTTAAGTCTAACGGGAAAGAGATAAGCCGAAAATATCATGAAAGTCTGCTAACCTTGAAAATGCTAAAATCAAGAATATATTCTTATTTTTAGAATGATAAAATTCATAAACATTACATTAAGAGTGTGGAGTTTTGAAACAAGCTTGTGTAAACTTATTTTAAGCACAACCCATGACTGATTCAAGACTGTCCTATCTTATTTTAAGAATGCTTATACTATGTTGAAATTTTCATTCTTGAATCAAGAATCTTATTCTTAAATCAAATTTTTTCAGTTTTTTATCTTGGTTCAAGCTTGTGAAAACTTAAATTTAATTTAATTTCTTTAATTTCTGTAATTCTTGAGTCAAGTGCGACACAGCTTGAATTTAGTCCGCTGCTTTTCTCTGAGTGTAGGCATTATGAGCTCTCAAGGATGCCTATGGTGATCATATGCTGTTCCCATGGATTTTGTCCTGTAATCAAACCCACAAGTTCCCGAAGCACCCTCCTCCTCTGCTTGAGTAGGAAGTTTGCTACTTTTCTGTTTAATGCATTCCGTAATTTTACAGGAATCTCTACAGTTCCAGTGTCTCCCGTGAGTTTCTCTTGGAGTCATTGATGTACTTCACAGTGACCGCTATACTTGGTCCTATGATTGGCTGCAGTTCAGTTGGTTGTTACGCTGATGCACAATTTGCAAGTTCATCAGCCAGTTCGTTACCATGAACATCGAAGTGTCCGGGTACCCACATAAGTTGAAGTTTATTCAACTTACATTTGTGAAAAAATTTTGAAGAGCTTGGCGCAGTTTCCAGTGGCTTCAGTTAGACTGGCAGATACAAATTTAGTGTCCACAAACCTCACACCAATTATGCATTCTTCTGCTTTTAATATGGCATAAATCTCCGATTGAAAAACCGTCGCCATTGTACCTACATCATAATGGTACCTGAAGTCGAGCTCCAGTTACCAGCCGAATCCAGTACCATATATTGTTTTTGGCTCGTCTGTGTAGATGATTTTCTTCGGTATTCCCAGTAGAGTTTCTGGATAAACTTACTACAATTTCCAAGCTTATTGGAACAAATCAAACTTAGTTCGCAGCTTTTATTTAGTAGAGTAGTTTAAATTGTCCTAGAGGGTGGCGAAGCAAGCAACTTTAATGAGTTTTTGTGACCTTCTGTAAAAATTGGGACACGCTGCGTGGTGATTTCAACTTGAACATTTAATAATAGCAACCTTTAAAAGCAGAAAATACACATCTAGTTACATCGCATATTTCAATACACATACTTATGTACATATATGTATGCATTTCCAATTTGTATTTTATCAGCGGCGTCTGTGACACCCTGTATTTAAGTTTGTACTGATAGTGTCTGTGTAGAGACTAATGATGGGCTTCCAGAAATTGAAATAGAAATTTTCAGAAATTTCTCATTTCATTTTTGTTTGCCTGTTGAGATGTCATTTATGCAGCTTAGGCTGTCGTTATTGTTGTTCTAGTTGGTTTAGTTGATGTTGTGCTCTATGGTGTTCTGGCTTTGACAGCTGAGCAAACAGGCGAACAGGAAATTAAGTTGCTGCTTTCGCATAAAATAGTTCAACAAACGAAAAGCTGTTTGCCCCCCTTCGCCATTGCATACCTGCACCCCATGCATGTGCCTATTAAATATATGATGTAGTATGTTCATATGTATGTATGTATGTAAACGCATACTTTAAATGGCATTGCTTTGCCAATTGGACGGGAAAATTGAATTAAACTGCCAACACATTTGACGCATTGAAGCAAATGGCTTTTACTGAAAATGTCACTCGCAAAATATTCCAGTTCATTCTTTCGTTCAATTCGATGTTGAAATTGTTGTTATGTTTATTACATGTGTACAAATATGTTTGTATGTATGCTTGTTGGGTATATTTAATGATAGAATATCAAGATTTTTGATAGCCTAAAGCTATAAATAATAGTTTGTGACGTGCTCCAATATTTTTCGACAACACTCTCCTGTTACTACAAGGTCATCACTGTCATTCTGTAATTAAGTAATCGAGGCTAAATATGATACAGTATGCTAGCATGACGATGCTAGACATGAGTGCGTTGCCAATACTGAAATAGCTTCCGTCGTCTTCAAGAAAAAAGATATATGCATGATGGATTATAAAATAATTTTTATAGCAGATCGTGCAATCTTCTAAGTTAATTTTCTTAAGAGTCGTATACTTCGATAGTCTTCTCTTTTTGTTAATTTAATTTAAGAAGGCAGCTTGGTGCATATTACAATGATACCTTTAATATCAGTGAGTTAGTTGGGGTCACCCTCGATAGTGGGAGCAATACCCTCGGAGTATACTTTATTTTCGCCATAACAAAGCCTCCCACACAAAATGTATCGCAGTTGAACTCGTGCCAGTGTTGCTGTTGTTGTAGTTACCAAGACATTCCACGAAGGTTTTGGGAGTGTATGGCAAGTAACAGTGCTTTGGCGAATAAATCCGGTACGCTCTGGTACCAGTCCCTTCTGACACTAGCCCGACTGTCGTGCGAACGATTTTTTTGGCCATTATCAACCTTCTAGGCCGATGGATTTTAGTCGCCTCATACGACAGGCATTCCTTAACACGGGTATATTTTAATCCCCCTAACCCGCTGGGTAATCGTGCCAGTGTATTATATATTAGTTGGGGTAGGTCGAGAACTACAAGATATATTTGAAAGAGTTTTTAGTGCTTAGCACTTTTTTCCACTTACCCCAACAATTACAAGATATATTATTTTCATGGAATAGAATTGAACGACGTATGTTAAGGTCTCAGCTTGTTGTTGTTGTTATAGCAGTCCTAGGCCCTGACTAGCCGGCAATGTTTGGGTCACAGACAGGGGCGGATTTACCTCTAGAAGCGCCCTGGGCAAACAAATCAAGCCGCGCCCCAATATTTCAAAAAAAAAACCGTACTTGCCTTCTTGTGGTGACATTTCATTACTAATATATTTTACGGATTGAAAAAATTTGATTCGATTCTTATATAGGTACCACATTTTTTCCATTTTCTAAACTTCTTTTTTGATGTTTTTAAGTTGGAACGACTTTTAAGATTACTTAAAATGTACGCAGCGCATTGTATAGAGGCGCGAACTATTCAAATTAACCAGAAACAGAAAATATTCAGATCTTAGTTTCCTTTGAAAATGTGAGCTCGCGCATTTCCCCGAAAAAATACTTCAATGCCTACTTGATTTTTAAATTTGAAATTTCAATTAAATTTGAATCTTTCACGTTATTTACTGCACAGAAGCTGCTAAAACTTATGGCGTTTTCGATTCTGGCTAAAATGTCGCACTTATTCTGCACTTTTATCGGGCTGTCAATTTTTTTTTTTCTATTCCACATAGATTCCACAAATTTTTTCAGGGTTGATTGTTCTATTGAAAAAAAAGTCGCACTCTCCCCGACCACAGGGCAGCATTTTCTGCCTTTAATATGAACAAGGGGTTGCATTATTTTTGTTTCATACATCACATGAAAAGTGCAACATTTTCTTAGGGCACAGGGCGCATGTTGATAATGTTGCCTTGTAATAATGCAGCATTTTTGTTCAGAATCGAAAACGCTATTAGTGTTTAAATATCGCTCATTTGCTGCAAGACCGGCATAAATAAAAAAAAACGTGATTTTTGAGTTAATGCTGCAGAATAGTTAGTTACATCATACTTCATTTGAGTAAAAAATTCTTTATGATTTGTTGAAAACTAAGCGCTTCAGATACAAACCAAATGTTGCATTTACTTGCGCACCATATGGCGGTTGAATCTCAAAATTGCCCTTCCTGAAAAGTTGTGTATTTTGAAAAGTGAAAATTCAGCAAATGAGCGATATGTAAGTCCCACTGGGGCGAAGGTTAAGAACTGTACCAATGTTCTGAAATGTACTTTGATTAATTTTTTCTCTGTAAAAAATTGAAAAAATCTTTCATTCTTGTTGTAATATTCAAAAAAAAAAATAAATAACACAGCTCAACAAAAAAGTCGAGCAGCCCTGCTTGTAACTGCAGTTGGTAGTATACGATGCACTGATAAAAAATGATATCAACTTTTTTGAATCGTACGTGTAGTTTTTGAGATATGATCCCTTAATAGGTTAAGGCATATTTGGCCCGATAACTTTTTTTCTGCTAATCCTACCAACACACGTTTGATGTCGTTGAAAAGGCGACATTCCACCGCTTATTTCGGTATATTAATTATTAATTTATCTTGATAAATGCAAGAAGAACTGTAAAAACAATCTCAAAAATTCAATTTTTGGTTCAATTTTTACAATTTTTTTTCATATTTAATACCGGTTTTCTCGAATAATTTGTTAACCAGTGTATATGATAAGATATTTCGATATAATCTCTGATTAATTCTGCTTTCAACGATGTATAACTTTTTTATATCCGGTTAGGCGTTCCTATGATATTCTACTTTAATCAATTTCTACTGTGAAATTTTTCATCCTAAAGTATGGACCTCCCAGCTTAAGGTAAATATTTTTGTATGAAAAATTTCACAGCAGAAATTAATTAAAGTAGAATATCTTAGGAACGCCTAGGCGGATATGAACAAGTTATACATCGTTGAAAGCAGAATTAATAGGAGATTATACCGAAATAACTTTGCATATACACTGGTTTACCAAATATTAGAGAAAACCGTGATTAAAAATGAAAAAAATGTAAAAAATTTAACAAAAAATTTAATTTTTGAGATTATTTTTTAAATTTCTCTGACATTTATCAAGATACATTAATAATGATTACACCGATAGAAGCCTTTTCAACGACATGAAACGTGTGTTGATAGGATTAGCAGAAAAAAAGTTATCGGGCCAAATATGCCTTAATCTATTAAGGGCTCATATCTCAAAAACTACACGTACGATTCAAAAAAGTTGTTATCACTTTTTTTTCAGTGCATCGTATACTACCAACTGCAGTTACAAACAGGGCTGCACCAAAATATCGACTTTTTTGTTGAGCTGTGTAATAAATAAAAAAAAAAATTTTCTTTCTCTTAGTTTTGGCGCCCCTATTGAAACGGCGCCCTGGGCAGCTGCCCATGTTGCCCCTATGTAAATCCGTTCCTGGTCACAGACTATAGTCAGGCTCACTTAAGAGGAGGCCCTGGAATCAGGCAGTATTTTTGGGCTATTCCAAAAGGGACAAGGGGGTGGAGTGAGTAGGTTTTAAATGGGCATGTGAAGAGATGCTGTGTGTCATGCGGCGTCTCTCCACATGCCAGGCATACATTTGACATATCGGGGTCTATTCTGGCTTTATATGAGTTAAACCGTATGCAGTACCCCGACCGTAGTTGCGCTAGGTTGACGCGGATTTCTCTCGACAGATTCAGCTCGTCCTCTGCTATAGGAGGTGGTGTCTGTATGTGTTTAGTGCCTGACTGTAAGACGCTGAGTCGAAGGGTTTCCATATATATTTTTCAACCTATGGAGAGATCGAATAAGTGGCTCCTGACGTGCCGCCAGGTAGGGGGGTGTTCTGGTTGTATCAGGTGGCTGTTAGGTTGACCCCTGTGCTGGCATGCCAGTAAGAACTGCTTGTTTAGCATAATATTGTCTTCCCTGACTGGCAGCATCTGTACCTCATGGTGTAGGCGGTGTTCCGGTGCCATCAGCATATTACCCTTTGCTGTTCTGAGCGCTGAGTTTTGACAGGCCTGGAGTTTCTGCCACTGGGTCCTGTAAGTCCACAGCGACCACTCTGGCGATGCAGAGTTGTGACGGTCTAAATCAATGACCTCAGCTATTTATAAATAAATCCTTCGAAATAAAGATGACGTTTTAATAAAAGCCTTAAAATTTTGTTATTTTAATTATTACTGTCCTATTGGAAAGAAATATATGCTTAATAAAACAAACAAAACACTCGGCCTCCCTCCTGTGTAAAGTAGAATAAGTAAGTTCCCACGCGTATATTCTCCACAAATTTGATATCTCTGTGAACGCGCCTTTACTGATTAACCTATGCCTTAACGAAAAAAATGTGTACATTTCTCCCAAAAAAGCACACACCCCCGCTTCTGCTTTCTTGATCGCATTAACTTTCTTAGCCACCACACAAATTTTCGTCAACTCCCTTTGGTGTCTGCATTAGAGCTTTTTTTTCTTCACCATTGCTGCTGCTTCTCTTTGTTCGCCCACCACCAACCAACCAACTAATTTTCCATCGTTTTTGGGTTGGGCGTTTGCATTGGTGATTTGTTATTGTTGTCAACGCTTGTTTTGCCTTTGGCATTTGAGTCGCCATAAACAACAACAAAAGCTACGCAAAATGCAGTCGTACGTTCCACCATTCA
Source organism: Urophora cardui (assembly GCA_960531455.1). Lineage (NCBI taxonomy): Eukaryota > Metazoa > Arthropoda > Insecta > Diptera > Tephritidae > Urophora > Urophora cardui. The sequence continues at coordinate 25,940,645 of OY482673.1, read as the reverse complement.
AACCAAAACCTATCAAAAATTTGTACTGTTGACGTGTCTCATCGCGCCTCGCCTAGCCCTTTACTCTTTCGTTTTCCTTTTTTGGTTACAAATCCGACGACGAACAACGAAATTGTTTGTTTTGTGGCTTGTTTAACACGTTCGTGTACACGTCCAACTGCCACCGTCCGCCTGCCGATTGCTTGTTACACGAGTATCCTTAATTTATTATGCTTTTGGTGTGCTTTTTTAAATTCACGGATTTCTTAAAAATTAAAAAAAAAAATCAAAAGAAAAAAGCAAAATAATAATATATGTATGTACTTAAAATGTTTTCATACATACAAACAGAGTGAAACTGGAGGCGAGAAAAAGTAGGCGCGCGAAAATCGACACTGTTCACCTTTGCACCTTGGCTCTTTTTGTTGTTCTTCTTCTTACTGGTGGCGTTTGTTTCACTCTCGGTTGGGACGGTACTCGGAAGGGGTTGTCGCCCCGCTTCTTCTTGTCTTGTATTTTAAAATGTTGGTCTTGCGTTACGTTTTCTGCCTTGTTAGCACGTTTCGCTTTCGCCGCTGTGTAGGACGTTTTGTTTGTGCATTGTTTTTGCTTTATAGGATTTTGGAATTGGATTGGATTTACATTTGTTCGATTTCGACATTTTCGTCCATTGTTCTACCATTTCTTTACATTTTTATTTGTTTTTGTCGTTTTTAATGTTGTCGTCGTCTCATTTGGGAGCATTTTTTCGCAATTTAAAATATACTTTTTTGGAGAGCTTGATATATGCAGAAGTACAGTGGTCTTACAGTGAAGCTAATTGTTGTTTTAGGTAATTTATTAAAAATTATTTTGCTTAATTCCGTTAAATTTCTTATTATTTGCGTGAAGCTTTTGGTTGGTCCATGCGAGAAGAGGAATGTCTCTGCTCTGCTACAAATTCCGGCCGTTTTTTTATCAACTTTGCCATATTTAAATTTTTCTTCAGAATTTAGACAACCCGAGGTGTTGAAATAGCGTTCCATCATATAGATCTCTAGATATACTTATTGGCTCGAATATTCTTAAATTTGAAGCCACAAGTTGCTATGCAAACTCAGATCGGTTATGGTGGCCCACTTTTTTCGACAAACACGCTTTGCCGACAGAGTGACGCACAAATGAAGCACGAGGCTCATGATTCATGAAGGTTTAACTAATCTGCATTTATTATTACCTGAGTAATCAGTAATGAAGGTCGCTAGAGCATAGTCGGTACGACTCTTCGCAAGAGCAAGAGACTGGGAGCGAGGTATAATTTATCTTGATAATGGTTCGCATCTAATTATGGCATGAGAAAACTTCTCACAAACCCCTATTCGTCGCCTAGGAAAATACTCAGCAGCATAAAGCAGATTGAAAGCAATCCAAATTAGTGTAATTTACCGTTTTGAGTTAGTAAAGTTTAAGAGAAATGATTTCAGCTAATTAGAAAAATTTCCCTTTTTGTGAGCAAAGAATTTTAGTTGATTTTGAAAAAAATTCCCCTTTTGGGAAATTTTAATTTGATGTAATTTTTTTCAGTTTCGCCACTATGGCTCGCCTAGACGTTTGAGCGAATAATTTTAGTTGATTTTAGAGCAATTTCCCTCTTTGGGAAATTTTAATTTTATGTCATTTTTTCAGTTTCGCCACTATGATTCGCTTAGAAGTTTGATTAAAAAAAGTTTAGTTGATTTTAGAAAAATTTCCCTTTTTGGAAATTTTGTAATTTAGCATAATTGTGTGAATTTTATCATATTTGTACCAACTGTCCCTTCAGAACCAATTCTGAGTTAGCTATAAACTCACCAGTATGAAACAAACGTTTGAAGTGACTGTCTCCCATATTTGCTGCGGTGTTACTTTATAATATTTATCCAAAACTCGCTATACTTATTTCGGTAAGTTCGAGTAGATCCATTTTTATACCTATCATGAAATTGAAATGCTATTATAACTTTGTGCTGAAACTCAAATCTTGAAAGTACCAGAATGAGGCGAGACAGATTCACCAAAATACACATATACAGATATGATCAGGATCATGAGCTGAGTCGTTTAAGCCATGCCTTCTGGCCGTCCCTATGTTTGTGTGAACGCAAACTAGTTATTATTATTTTCTGGCCATATAGCATAAGAGTCACGAAATTTTCTATTTCTCTTACTTGCATGGCAATTTACGGCCAAAAAGCTACGCGCCACACCACTGTACCATCATTATCCCAAAATCGCCAACTAACCGAATAAATTTTGCTGCCACCAGCTAAGCGTTACAAAGCGAGCAGATTTGTGATTTTTCTGTTTAAATTCAATTTATTTTGAATCACTTCTTTTACTTCGTACCTTAACCGATAATTTATTCGATTTTGTTCAACGCCATTTCAATTTCTTGCCGCTCATCCTACACACCTTTTTGGAAATCAATTCATTTTTTATTTCTTCTTCTTGTTTTTTTTTTGGTTGAAATTCTTTTGTTTGGGCGACTTGTTAACAATCATGTCGCACTAACCAGCCCGTGTAGCGGCTCGTCTCGACTACCCCAAGTTAAGTATGCACACTCAGGGAAAAACAATATTTTAAAATCAAAAATAAAATTTTTGTTTTCATAATGCACGTTTTAAACCAAACCATTTTTATTTTAACAATGAAAATTTTTAAATTAAAAATGAAATTTTTGAATTAAGAATGAAATTTTTGAAGTAAAAATGCATTTTGGATTTAAAAGGAAACATAATTAAATTAAAAATGAAAATGAATGTTGATTCAAAAACTCGCTCTTTGTTCAAAATTTTTTTGTGAGAAAATATTTTTTTTTGAGAAATCCAACAAAAACAATAATGAGAATCGATTTTTTTTTTAATTTTATTTTTACAATGATTCATATAATTCTTGGATTCTTTTTTAGGAAAAGGGAAGTATAAATAAGATACTACAATTAAATATAATGTTTAATGTTCCACTATGTGATGGCGTTGGATTGAATTTCAGGTTGATGTCATGGTTCGAATCCGGAAGAGAATATAAAATAAAGAAGAAATATGAGAATAAGGAGAATAAGAAATAAAGATAAGAAATAAAAATAGCAAACACTTAAGTCGAAGTAGAAAAGAAGAGGAGAAGAAACGGAGGCTATATTTTTGTAGTTGGGACTCGTATTGAGAGAAGATGAAGAGAATGCCGTTGGATACAATTTCGAATCCGGAAGAGAAAATGATATAGAGAACACTGCAACGTTTTTTTCTCATAGTGCTTAAAATAAAAATAAACATTTTTAAATTTAAAATTTTTTTCTTGATTTAAAAATTTTACAATGAACATTTTTAAATAAAAAATGTTGGTATTTACATCACTTTTAAACACATTTTTACCCATTTTAAGCACGTTTTTATATGTTTTTATAATTTTTTTCCCTGAGTGCATGAATGTGCATTGTAGATACATATGTATGTATGCGTTATTGTTGTTTTCAGCTGAATGTACATATACCGCTGTGAATGCCGCCACCGTAAAGGATTATATGGGGATGGTTGGTGGCGCACTGTCGACTGTCGACTGCCAACTGCTGTTTAGGTGCTCTGATTTATTTCGCCGCTTGTAGATCAATAATACCCCCGCTCAGTCGCTTGTTTCTTCACTTTATGTATAATAATGCCGGTTTGTTCGTTTTTTTCTTGTCTCTTATACATATTAATCTACCCACCGAATCACATTCTGGTATACACAATTGAATATTTTGCCCCAGTTTGGTATTTTTATTTAGCTTTCCATCGCATGTTCCCTTTTGTTGTTCCTTTTGGATTATTTTTCCCCTTTTCTTCTAAAAATTTGTAATGCAAAAATTATGCTTAGTGACCATATGAATACTGCATAATAATTATTCTATTTACGCTACGCATATTACTTGTACATCATATGCATTTACAGTCGCTGACAGCTATTTGGAAGCACTTGAAACATAATAGATCACAAATCCTGTGACTGAAACCGCCCAGAGGTTGCCGACTGGTAATGGGACTCCAGATCTCGCATTATGCCGATAAGTTACAGCTAAGATCAGGAATCAGTGCTCCGTGCTCCAGCTCTACTATAGCTTCGGCGTTTCTTAGTTGTTGCTGCAAATGATCTGAAAAACAATAGTACTTTGATTCAATAGCCTGAAAACAGCTTTATAGGTCTAGGTTTCTCGGTAGATTCAGCCTCCTGTCTTTTGCCACTGGGAAGATAAAATTCTAGACTAACTGCTAAGCAAGGTTTCCAATTAGTAGTCAGGTGTTGTACACACTTACATACCTGTGTAAATATGCATGTACTCGGCAAAAAACGTTTGCTTATTGTGGATAAATCAGTTCTAAACAAGGAGTAGGTACACTAGCAGCTCTGCTTCTGTTATGCAGTCACTCTGTCTGCTCCTAAAGGCGGATTCATCGTTCAAGTTCAGAACTTTTTTGCCATGTGGTTGTTGCTGTGTTTTCGGAGTGTGAGAGGAATTCCGAAAAGTTCTGAACTATTTTTATTAGTTAACTCAAATTCAACTTTAGTTCTGAACTCGAACGATGAATCCGGCTTAACTCTCTCATGCTTATCTACCTTACTTACCTTACTTCGCATGGCAGATAAGCGTTTGCAATAAAGTGTGCTCTCAGAGAGAGTACTCCTTATGGCTTGATGACATCAACACAAGAAAATCAGCCTTATTTTAAGACTTAATAATAATAATAATATAATACAATGGCACTCTTTTATAACTCTGACGAGTTTTATGGCCGAGCTTCTCTCCCAAATCGAGGTGTGCTCTTTTTTGTTTTTCCTACTAATTGGGTGGACCTACACTTTTATGCCGGCTCCGAACGGCGAATACATTTTTTGTGAGAAGCTTTTTCATGGCAGAAATACACTCGGAGGGTATGCCGCCCACTGCCGAGAGGTGACCGCTGCTCTTAACAAACCCAGTAATTGGATTTTTACTAATTAGAAAAATTGTTTTTGGTGTTTGGCTCGGACCGTGGTTTGAACCCGAGACCTCTGGCATAGCAGGCGAGCACTCTACCCACTGCACCACAGCGGCCACGGTTATTTTAAGCCTTACGCCATACAAATTTTCAATCCTTATAATTTTCAGGCCTTATTTCATAAGCCTTTAAATCTGCGGTTTTAATTCTTAAATAAGGCTTAGTAGATTTTTTGGTGGGTAGTTAGGCGTGCATTTAGCGACTTTACATTTATATTCCTGTATGTTAGTCACTTAGTGCTTAGTTATGCACTAACTATTTCAAGTCATATTTTAAATAAAACGCATTTTAATGTTGTTCGCTTTGGCATAATTTCTAGTAATTTCTGCATTTATTGCGCACATAAACGACGCGTCGCTTGATGCCTGTGGTGTGTGTGTGTTTGGCATATTAAATAGCCCATGAGTTGAAGAAGAGCCAGTGAAGAAATATTTTTTGTATTATTACATAGACTCTTATGCGTAGTGGATGGATGCTTTTTGATGCATGTGTAAACGTCATCCGATTGAATCCCTGTAAAAATCATAGGAGTATATGATCCATTTTGTGGTAGGTAGGAGTACTTTGAAAGTGATCATAAACATAGACCCAAGCAAGCGACTCGTTCAGTGGCGTAGCTAGAGAATTTTTCGGGGGGGGTCACAGCCAATGTAAAAAATTTACCAAAATTAAAATTACCAAAAAAAAATTTTTTTACAAATGATAAAAATCGCTAGCTTAGAATGCAAATTGTGTAAGTCCTTTTTTAAAACTTTGTAGGAGAGACAAAAAACAAAAAAGAAAAAAAAAAATCGAAATGAAAAAAAATTTCTGTTCATATAAATATTTTAGACTTACACAATTTTTTTCGCTTTTTGGACTTACACAATTTGCGTATCACTGAATAACAACGAGTAGAAATATGACAAGTATCTCAGACTTGTTTAGCGCGGTGCGTATTTGATTTTTCTAGCGTTCTACATAAAAATACACTTTTTCATAAAAGTGGACTTACACAGTTTGCACTCTAGGCTAGCGAAATGTAATTTTTTCAGACAATAATTTAACATTTTAGTATACAAATATCGCTTATAATACATATATCAAACTCTTAAGGGCCTTGGCCACTTAAAATCTGGAATGTTAAGAAGAGTACACATATGTGTGAGTGTCGGGTGATTGACGCAAATATCTAAAAGATTTGATTCTCATCAACGCGAGCCCGAACAAGAACGTGTAGCACGACGACTGCCGATTGCACTAACACACACAAAAAAACACACATACACACTGCTTGACATGCCAGATTGTGAGTTGCCAAGGGCCTTTAAAATTGAATTTTGTAAAATTGTTACAATTACAGAAAAAAAACATACCCACATATTGGAAATAGAATGGGGAACAATAATACATCGCTTTTTCCCGACCCCATACTCTGCGCTTGCCCCAGATGGTCGCAACTTAGCATATCTGAAGTTAATTTTTTTGTTTTTTTCTTACATATTTTTATGTGCTAGTTTCAACTTGAATATTTATTATTTAAAGCATTTCATTTAAGTAATCGTGATGAATCCTAAAGGTTCAAGTAATTATTAACACTTTTCAATAATATCCTTGGTTTCCAATAATTCTAAGTTTATAGTTTTAAGCTTTTAAAGTTGGGATATTTAAAAAAAAATTATCACTCTTTTTCATGTTAAAAATTGGTTTTGTTATGTTGCTCTGTCAGACTCAGTCAAATTAACCCTCGGACATGATATCTAGTACAATTAGTAGTTAGCCGACAAAAATTTACGTCGCACATAGCCGCACTTCACTACTAGATACAGGGTTTTTCATATGTACCTACAATAATTTTCTTTTTGTGCTTTATATTTAATTTTAATGTTTATATTTCTAACGCATATCTTGGTTAATGTAGGTGATGCTCGAAAGTAACCCAGATATTTAGCAGCGATTATTGTTAACTTTTTAGGCAGTATTTTTAGTATTTCCAATTTTTCAAAGTTAAGGAAGTACTTATCATAAAAAGGGGCTAAGAATTATAAAGCTACATTTTTTAGAAGATTTTTGAGTATGCAATTTTGCAGCTCATTCAATTGTAATATAATAATATGCAACATTCAACTTTTTGAAAAATTTCATTGGCTTTTCGGAAATTTTAATTGGAACGGTATCACGTACATATAACGCAAACACCCTACAGAAAAAAATTACTAAAATCAACGAAAATTTTTACAGCATTGAGAATAGCACTTTTTACACTAAAATTGGTTGGCTACATAACAGTACACTTAGAAATCTCCTCAAAATCTTCTATAAATTCTGGCCGCGCTTTGAAATTTTTAATCCACTTTTAGAAATTTCTACGATTTTTCGGATTTTTCCATAAGCTTAGAAATCCTGCTTAAGGCGATTTTTATTGAAAAATTGTTTACATTTTTAAACGAAAATAAGAGAGTCAAATTTTCGACAGAACTGTTTGAAATAAATTTAAAAACTCTGGCGTATGATTTTTTTTTTGAGTCACTGTATATATTTTTCAATAAAATCGACTTTTAACTAGAGCCCTAGATACCCGGGTATCGAGCAATTCGATCTGATCGTTTTTGTTTGAAGCCCGTTTGTTGTTCAAATGCCCGTACAAACATTCGAGCTTACAAACAAAAAAAATGTGTATCGGAAAAACAAAAATAAAAAAAACTACATATAAAGAAAAATAATAATAAACAAAAGAAAAAAACAAACTTCAAAATACCCGAATTGTTCAAATGCCCGTACAAACATACGGGTAATAAACAAACAAACAACTCTTCGAGCATTTGAACAACAACTGTTCGGGCTACTCGAAAATGTTCAAAAAAAATCGAGAGCTCTACTTTTAACACAAATTATTAAAATTTTGCATTAAGCAAGCAATTTGGAATAGATGTACACAATAAAATATTTCTACCTATGTGCTGCGGTTATAAATAATAATTTTCTTATATAATTTAGTTTTTTAATATTCCATTTTGACAGACATTAAGTAAAATCTCAAGTTCAGATACTCTTATACATTGCATATTTATTCCCATTGTAGTTTATACTAATATTATTTGATTAAGATGATAAGTAATTGAAAGAAAACTTGAAATTTAAATAATTGGCGTTACTTTTCTGTTATTAGCATGTTAATAAAAGCAATACCGTATAATAATTGTAGCGTTTGTTGAGCCGTAGGGAAGTGCAGGAACCGTAGGAATTTTACCACAAAAGAGCGAATATAAGTACAAAGAATGTAAATTGTGGTAAAATTCCTGCGGTTCTTGCACTTTCCTACGGCTCAACAAACGCTAGAATTATAAGTAATACTTCGTGAAAAAGCGCTAAATTTCGAATTACCAATTTCGAAAAATTACTATTCTCATTGATTTTTTCCTGAAAAAGAAATGTATGCTAATAAAGTCAAAGATGGTTTTATGGTCAAAACGAATCTTTCGGGGGGGGTTTTGTCCCCAAAACCCCCCCCGTTACTACGCCACTGGACTCGTTTATCTGCATCGGCTCGTAGTTAGCCGAACATTGCTACAAAAACCGAATGTATGTATATCGCGATAACGGCGAAGCAAGTGCGTACATTTGGATGTATGTATGTATGTATGTATGTACATATGTATGCATGCTCGTTTGAACGTGCACGATCTAGTAATAAATAGACATTGAACGCAACACAACATGTTGGCGATTGCGCTAGAAAAATTTTATTATTTTATTTTTATTAAAGAAAAGCTTACTTATATATGTATGTAATCCTAATAATCAAATTGAATGGGCAGTCGTTCAAATCTGTTCAGCGATTATTAAATTTCATTAATTTTAGTACCTACTCCATGGATTAATCCCATGTAGGTACTCCATGGATTAATCCCATGTAGTTACTCCTTGGATTACTCGGGTGTCATGCGGAAATCGGAGTATGTGATCCCTGCCTAGGACATCGCCATGTTAAATGGACCATATTTTTTATATGAAATGTGACAGGTTGAGGAGTACTCGGTTGGTCCACTGCGAGTACTCTATACACGCGTGCATGGAGTACTCGGCTTTTTTGCAGGGATGTCTCAGCTAGAAGAAACACACACACACACAGCTGGATATTAGTTGCATCCTTTTATGGCACCATCAACGCAACGCCAGTGAATGCACACGCTCACGCACACGGGGAGCCTTACTGTGTAACCTAAATCAAACGCAAGTCGTCAATTTAACGCACGCACGCAAATTTTTCATATGCGTTGAACCGAAATTGACTTGCGTGCGTGTTCAGATAAAGAAATAGAAAAATACAGAAAATCAGAGAAAATCTTGTTATTTTGTGGAATATGTACCTAACAGACACGATATCAAAAGCAAGTGTCAATTTTTTTGCAAACAATCACCCACAATGCTTAATTTCAACTGTCACGCAAAACAAAAATTGGGCGTCGAATTTGCTTTTTACGCACGCCGTTCAATTTCGGTTACTCCCATACAAGTTGTATGGGCATGAGAAATTTTTGACAGTAAATTGACGGCGTGCGTTTGATTTAGGTTACACAGTTAGTAAGTAAAAAGGCTTCTTCAACGTCACACAGCCAGTCAGCAGTGGGCATTCAGTCAGCAGACAGCCTCACTTGTTTGGCATCATCACCTGCAAGTTGAGCGTTGAAAAAATATTAAAACTAGAAAGAGATAAAACAAGAAAGCTTAGCACTCACGACGGGATGCGCGTTGTAGCTCGTTTGCTTTGCCTTGGCGTGGATATCTCGCTGCTTTCTTGCAGGCGTTTGCAATACTAATAAGTTTTGTATAGAAAATATCTATTTGCGTTTTTTGGTGGTTTTTTGCACTTTTTACGCAGCTAATACAAAGTTGTATTGAGTGCCAGTTTTGGATTTTTCACGTACATATTAAGAAACTGAAAAAATAGCAACACCTTAAATGATGTACTTCAACGTTTATAAAACAAATTTCTTTGGTACTTTTAATTATAGTCATAAAAGGAGGAAATGCGCTGAATTATAAAAACAGCAATTTGCATTATAAAACAGCTCACAAGTGTTAGGTTTTTTATTGCCACCAATTAATGTCTAAGGTCAATTGGGTGACACAAATGGTTGGCAGTTGACACGTGTGCCATATTTAACCTATTGGAAAGTTGCTTTGATAACAAAAGACCGAAATATGTAGATAAAAAGCACAAATAAATGTTTACATTTTTCTACTATTGTACGTATGTTATGTTTCCACGGCACGAATGTTGCGCATGCGAACTAACTCCCTCACTTTGTCACTATATAAATCACACAGCAGCTGCTTGGCTGGCGGTCAATTTTCTTCGTTATCGAATGGTGTGCAATATGTTAAGATAAATATATAGTTTTACAAATGAAAATATGTACCTATTCCAATTTCTTTGCTTCTTTGCTTTTATTAGACTGTGAGACAAATTGAGGGTTGTTGTCTGGGGGCGGAAAAATTCCCACACAGAACGAAAGACCACTATCGATATAGTAAAATGCCCAAACCGTTTTGCTCCATGAGGTCAATTTCTTTTTTTTTATTGCCATTTAAAATGTGCGAAATTTATTCTGTGTGATTTTTAAATAAAGGAAAAAAAGGGTTAAAAAACATATCGTATAGAAATACATATGTTGCTAGGGAACATATTGGTAGTAAAATTACACGAGCTTTAATTTCGTCGCATACTTTAATCCGATAACACCTCCACGAAGAGTTCGTTTTGGCCACTAATTTAGAAAGTCCAAAAAAAAAATATCAACACATAGTAGCACTGGCGCACATCAGACCAAAACAGTCCATCTGAAGATTGTCTAAAAAAATAGTAGTTTGGAGGTCGTTAGAGTGTTAAAATGTTGTAGACATTTATTCGCCATAAAATTTTACTGGAGGTCTTCTAAGACAAAATCTTTGTACAATGAACCTAAACGATCACAGAAATCAAAATGAGCTAGCAACTAGAGTATTTGTGAGCAAGGTAAGATTAAGTTAATTTTTTAAAATCATTGCATTAAGGGTCAGAATTTTTCAAATCAGCACAAAAAATTTTTTTTCTTTGATTTTTATGATTCGCGTCTTAATCGATAGCTCTCCGTGTCAAGAATTAGTTCCCGAAATATTTTTGCAAAATGAACATTTTTGCAATAGTTATTCGCCAAGAAAGTTTTACATCAACTTCTTTAAAAAAAATTATTGTTAATCGACGGTACAATTAAATTTAACGCGAACTACGCCAAATGTTAGGTAATTATGTATATTTTAAAATAGTTTTTGAAAAAAATTAAAAAAAAAATTTTCTGTATCCTTTTTAAGGATAATTGTTGTTATCAATGTTCTCCGCCTAGGAAAAATTCGGAAAAAATATTGTAGATGTAATGATGCATCGTAAGCTGAATTCCGAAGAAAAAAAGATGGGGACTCTTACCGTTTAAATGCAAAATGCGATTGAACGATTCCCCTCTTCAGCTTAGTAACATTACACTACTCTAAAATGATTAATTTGAAATAATTCCAAGAGATTCAGGTATAGGGGAGTTGGTCCGGTCTTCCTGATCTCAAAAATTGTTTTCTTTATATCTTGTATGGTTAGTTTTCGAGATAACGGTAAATTTTTGCAGTTTTGGGTATCACTACATTCAAACCTATTTTTTGCTAAGGTTGCAAGCGCGATAACCGCAAGCAGTACCTTGTCAGAAAGATAATTAAGATACGCTTCTAACGACATGCAACTTGCAGTGATTGAACAAACCCTTGGTCGTCAAAATCAGAATTTTGTTGGATTTTCTGATTCATTTTTTTATTCAAATATTTATCGTTTTTATAAAAAGGATTATGCACAGTATACACAGTAGATTCTCTACATTACAAAGTTTTGGCAACGGTTGGTATGAACGAGTGGTACGATCGAGTTCCAACTATGGTCACAGTTGATAGTAAGTAGATCGTAAAAGGATAAATGAAAAAAGTGAGCCAGAAAATGTAAAAAAGTGGCAGGTAATTAAATGCTCACTAGAGGAGCATAAATCGAAAAGAATGCTTTAAGCACTCGTTTCTAGTAAACCATGACCTTAGTTGGAACTCGATCGTATCACTCGTTCATACCAACCGTTGCCAAAACTTTGTGATGTAGAGAATCTACTGTGTATACTGTGCATAATCCTTTTTATAAAAACGATAAATATTTGAATAAAAAAATGAATCAGAAAAACCAACAAAATTCTGACTTTGACGAGCAAGGATTTGTTCAATCACTGCAAGTTGCATATCGTTAGAAGCGTATTTTAATTATCTTTCTAACATGGTACTGCTTGCGGTTATCGCACTTGCAACCTTAGCAAAAAATAGGTTTGAATGTAGTGATACCCAAAACTGCAAAAATTTACCGTTATCTCGAAAACTAACCATGCAAGATATAAAGAAAACAATTTTTGAGATCAGGAAGACCGTACCAACTCCCCTATACCTGAATCTCTTGGAATTATTTCAAATTAATAATTTTAGAGTAGTGTAATGTTACTAAGCTGAAGAGGGGAATCGTTCAATCGCATTTTGCATTTAAACGGTAAGAGTCCCCATCTTTTTTTCTTCGGAATTCAGCTTGCGATGCATCATTACATCTACAATATTTTTTCCGAATTTTTCCTAGGCGGAGAACATTGATAACAACAATTATCCTTAAAAAGGATACAGAAATTTTTTTTTTTAATTTTTTTCAAAAACTATTTTAAAATATACATAATTACCTAACATTTGGCGTAGTTCGCGTTAAATTTAATTGTACCGTCGATTAACAATAATTTTTTTTAAAGAAGTTGATGTAAAACTTTCTTGGCGAATAACTATTGCAAAAATGCTCATTTTGCAAAAATATTTCGGGAACTAATTCTTGACACGGAGAGCTATCGATTAAGACGCGAATCATAAAAATCAAAGAAAAAAAATTTTTTGTAATATGAGCATATATTGGGCTTTTTGGTCAAAAAGTTGCAAGTGCGAAGTCACATAAAAATGTAATTACATCCACTGATTGCCCAACGTTTCGCCAAACACCTTGGCATCCTCAGGGGCGTAATCTTTATTAACAAACATAATAAAACAAACATTATATTATACATAAGTACACAATATTAAACATACAGATACATATGTACATTATAACATTTAAAATCATCACAGTAAAAACAAATCACTTACATTTCAATGGATAAAATAAAAATTATTGCACAAAGTATACATACATATACATAGATACTTTACTTTGCAGGTATCTTTGTCAAACTGAAATATAGCTAATTATAAACAAAATAAATAGGTGGCAGCAATGTCTTCGGTGTCTTCTTTTTTGTTAACCGTCCGTTCTCTATTTTTTAATATATGTAAACTCTCTAATATGTATCTAGTTCTCTCTCTCTTCTCATTGTCTATTATCTTTGTGTTATCTATATCAGCTGTGTGTCCGTGTGTAAATATGTGATGACCTAGGGCAGTGTTAGTCTTGTGTTTTCTTATGTCCGCGTCATGCTCCGCTAGTCGTACACCCAGTGGTCGTTTAGTAGTGCCTATGTATACCTTATCGCAGAGTGATTCAGATGTACCTTTGCATGGTACTTCGTAAACAACGTTCGATTTCTGGAGAGTGTTAATTGGTGTTTTTGTTTTGGTAAAGACCTTAGAGAGTGTGTCGTTAGATTTATATGCGAGTGTGATATTTTGTGTTTTCTTACGGATGTTATAGTCTATGTTTTCAGTAAATTTCGGTATGTACGTGACACTGTGATATTGCTTTGTTATGTTGTTAGTTGTGGTAGTGGGTGTTTTATTGTCGTTGTTGTTGGTGGGTGATAATTTTTCGTCTATAAGAGTTTTAATAAGGTGTGTAGGGTAGTTGTTTTTAATCAAGATGTTGTATATTTTACTTATGTTTTTTTGGTGGAATTGAGGGTCGCTTATATTAATAATTTTGTTGATGAGGTTTTTGGCTGTATTAATCTTATATTTTTTGGGTTGAGCTGAAAAGAAGTTTATAATTCGCCCTGAAGAAATGGGTTTGGAAAACCAGTCAAGTATAATGTCATTGTTTTTCCTATGTATCAAGACGTCAAGAAAGGGGATTTGTGAATTAGCTTCTTTTTCTAAAGTAAATTTGAGTTTGTTGTGGTATTTGTTGAATGTGTCAAGAATAATATCTACGTCATTTCTTTTGACAATAGCGAAAAGGTCGTCAACATACTTTACTATAAATTTAATGTCAATGTTATGTTTTTTCAATTCGTCTAATGAGTTATCTAGCAAGTCATCCATTACAATGTCTGCTATTGTCGGGGAAAGGGGATTACCCATAGGCATACCAAAATTCTGGGTGAAGATTTTACCATCGTACATAAAATAATTGTTGTCTTGTAAACAGAAATTTAAAATTTTAAGGAACATGTTTTTCGGAATGTTGGTTATTGACTGGATTTTATTGAATTTGGTCATGATAATTTTTATAGCTAAGTATGTCGGTATATTGGTGAAAAGGGAAACCACATCTAGTGAAATTAGTATTTCATCATCATCTATTTTAATTTTATCTAGTTTTTCTTTAAGTGCAAATGAGTTTTTTATGTTGTATTCGTCAGATATTAGGTTATTAATGGTTTTGCCAATAAATTTAGCAAGATGGTAGCATGGTACGCCATAAGAAGAAGCAATGGGACGTAGAGGTAAATGTGGTTTATGGATTTTTGGGAGTCCATAAAGTCGGGGGGCCAATGGTGCACTGGAAGTTAATTGTTGTTTTTCTTTGAGGCTAATATTTTTATTTTTGTATAAAGCGTCAATCAAACTATTATTCTGTTTGTGTAGAGTATTTGTTGGGTCGTTTCTAGATGTTCTGTATGTATTTCTGTCTGAGAGTAACTCGTTCATTCTATCCTTGTAGTCTCGAGTGTACATTGCCACTGTTTTGTTACCTTTGTCGGAGTCTGTGATAATTATTTCATCTTTATATCTACTTAAAAATAGCTTAGTTTTCTTTAAGGTTTCTAAAATAAATTTGTCTGCTGGGTTGTGTTTCATGTGTCTTTTATGCTGGGTTATACCGGCACTCAATCTGCCTCTCTCTATTTCTTTTGATCTTTCGTCGTCTATTTGTTGTATAATTTGTTCAATTTCGGAAATTATCTTGATTGGCTTGAAGCTTTCTTTGGTTGTTGGTAGAGTGAATTTCTTGCCTAGAGAGAGCAACCACTGCACATCTTCTGGAAAGGTTATTTGAGTTTTGTTGACAAACCAATCGCTGTTGAATTTTATGCCGAGACTCTCTAATTGTATTTGTTTTAGTTTGTTTAGTTTATGTTCTAGCTTAATTTCGTGTTCCTTTTTTACTCTGTGGCAGAACGACGTTTGGTATGAAATGAAAGAGTTGAAATCACTCACTTCCAGATTTCGCTTTAAAAAGCTTTCGGCAAAGTGTACCTCTTTTTTTGTATTTTTGATGTTGATGTTGGTTTGTTTGATTTCTATGTTTAAGATTTTTTTGAAAAATACAAGTTTAGTTTTTTCTATTTCCTGCTTAATGTTGTGAGATGAAGTGTTTATTGTAGTGTTTTTTATTGAATTAGTTAGATGGTTGGGAATTATATCATACTTCCTGCATTCTAATAGAAAATATAAGTGTTGTTGTTGTTTGGTAAGTTTCTGCTTTCGTTTACTGTAGCATTTCAATGTAGAGAATGCTTCTTCTCCATATTTGTACTTCATGTGTTGGTAAAAGTGCTTCATTTTGTATGTATGTTTGTTTGCTTAATATGTTGAAAATAAGTAAAAGGATTTTAATCGGCAGGCCCTCCGAAAAATTATAATTGTGAATTTTAGCTGACCAACTTATAAGTAATATGAGCATATATTGGGCTTTTTGGTCAAAAAGTTGCAAGTGCGAAGTCACATAAAAATGTAATTACATCCACTGATTGCCCAACGTTTCGCCAAACACCTTGGCATCCTCAGGGGCGTAATCTTTATTAACAAACATAATAAAACAAACATTATATTATACATAAGTACACAATATTAAACATACAGATACATATGTACATTATAACATTTAAAATCATCACAGTAAAAACAAATCACTTACATTTCAATGGATAAAATAAAAATTATTGCACAAAGTATACATACATATACATAGATACTTTACTTTGCAGGTATCTTTGTCAAACTGAAATATAGCTAATTATAAACAAAATAAATAGGTGGCAGCAATGTCTTCGGTGTCTTCTTTTTTGTTAACCGTCCGTTCTCTATTTTTTAATATATGTAAACTCTCTAATATGTATCTAGTTCTCTCTCTCTTCTCATTGTCTATTATCTTTGTGTTATCTATATCAGCTGTGTGTCCGTGTGTAAATATGTGATGACCTAGGGCAGTGTTAGTCTTGTGTTTCCCTGCAAAAATCATTGGATTATATGCTCCATTTGTGGTAGGTTGGAGTACTTTCAAAGTGACCACTGACATAGCCCAAACGACCGATTCGTGTATCTGCATCGGTTCGTAGTTAGCCGAACATGACAAAAACCAAATTTTTATCGCGGCGACGACGATATGTGTATACATAAATAACTACATACATACATATGTTTGTATGTATACACGTCATTCGTCGTCGTCGCGGTAAACATTTGTTTTTGTTGTTATGTTCGGCTAACTGTTAGGTACTCCATCAATTAATCCAATGTAGCTACTCCATGGATTAATTTGTTTGTTATGCGGGGCTGGAGTATATACTCCATTGCAATGACATGCAATGTTAAATGGACCATATTTTTTGTATGAAATGTGGCAAGTTATGGAGTAATCGGTTGGTCCATAGCGAGCACTCCATGGATTAGCGACTGGAGTACTCGGAATTTTTGCAGGGTTTCTTATGTCCGCGTCATGCTCCGCTAGTCGTACACCCAGTGGTCGTTTAGTAGTGCCTATGTATACCTTATCGCAGAGTGATTCAGATGTACCTTTGCATGGTACTTCGTAAACAACGTTCGATTTCTGGAGAGTGTTAATTGGTGTTTTTGTTTTGGTAAAGACCTTAGAGAGTGTGTCGTTAGATTTATATGCGAGTGTGATATTTTGTGTTTTCTTACGGATGTTATAGTCTATGTTTTCAGTAAATTTCGGTATGTACGTGACACTGTGATATTGCTTTGTTATGTTGTTAGTTGTGGTAGTGGGTGTTTTATTGTCGTTGTTGTTGGTGGGTGATAATTTTTCGTCTATAAGAGTTTTAATAAGGTGTGTAGGGTAGTTGTTTTTAATCAAGATGTTGTATATTTTACTTATGTTTTTTTGGTGGAATTGAGGGTCGCTTATATTAATAATTTTGTTGATGAGGTTTTTGGCTGTATTAATCTTATATTTTTTGGGTTGAGCTGAAAAGAAGTTTATAATTCGCCCTGAAGAAATGGGTTTGGAAAACCAGTCAAGTATAATGTCATTGTTTTTCCTATGTATCAAGACGTCAAGAAAGGGGATTTGTGAATTAGCTTCTTTTTCTAAAGTAAATTTGAGTTTGTTGTGGTATTTGTTGAATGTGTCAAGAATAATATCTACGTCATTTCTTTTGACAATAGCGAAAAGGTCGTCAACATACTTTACTATAAATTTAATGTCAATGTTATGTTTTTTCAATTCGTCTAATGAGTTATCTAGCAAGTCATCCATTACAATGTCTGCTATTGTCGGGGAAAGGGGATTACCCATAGGCATACCAAAATTCTGGGTGAAGATTTTACCATCGTACATAAAATAATTGTTGTCTTGTAAACAGAAATTTAAAATTTTAAGGAACATGTTTTTCGGAATGTTGGTTATTGACTGGATTTTATTGAATTTGGTCATGATAATTTTTATAGCTAAGTATGTCGGTATATTGGTGAAAAGGGAAACCACATCTAGTGAAATTAGTATTTCATCATCATCTATTTTAATTTTATCTAGTTTTTCTTTAAGTGCAAATGAGTTTTTTATGTTGTATTCGTCAGATATTAGGTTATTAATGGTTTTGCCAATAAATTTAGCAAGATGGTAGCATGGTACGCCATAAGAAGAAGCAATGGGACGTAGAGGTAAATGTGGTTTATGGATTTTTGGGAGTCCATAAAGTCGGGGGGCCAATGGTGCACTGGAAGTTAATTGTTGTTTTTCTTTGAGGCTAATATTTTTATTTTTGTATAAAGCGTCAATCAAACTATTATTCTGTTTGTGTAGAGTATTTGTTGGGTCGTTTCTAGATGTTCTGTATGTATTTCTGTCTGAGAGTAACTCGTTCATTCTATCCTTGTAGTCTCGAGTGTACATTGCCACTGTTTTGTTACCTTTGTCGGAGTCTGTGATAATTATTTCATCTTTATATCTACTTAAAAATAGCTTAGTTTTCTTTAAGGTTTCTAAAATAAATTTGTCTGCTGGGTTGTGTTTCATGTGTCTTTTATGCTGGGTTATACCGGCACTCAATCTGCCTCTCTCTATTTCTTTTGATCTTTCGTCGTCTATTTGTTGTATAATTTGTTCAATTTCGGAAATTATCTTGATTGGCTTGAAGCTTTCTTTGGTTGTTGGTAGAGTGAATTTCTTGCCTAGAGAGAGCAACCACTGCACATCTTCTGGAAAGGTTATTTGAGTTTTGTTGACAAACCAATCGCTGTTGAATTTTATGCCGAGACTCTCTAATTGTATTTGTTTTAGTTTGTTTAGTTTATGTTCTAGCTTAATTTCGTGTTCCTTTTTTACTCTGTGGCAGAACGACGTTTGGTATGAAATGAAAGAGTTGAAATCACTCACTTCCAGATTTCGCTTTAAAAAGCTTTCGGCAAAGTGTACCTCTTTTTTTGTATTTTTGATGTTGATGTTGGTTTGTTTGATTTCTATGTTTAAGATTTTTTTGAAAAATACAAGTTTAGTTTTTTCTATTTCCTGCTTAATGTTGTGAGATGAAGTGTTTATTGTAGTGTTTTTTATTGAATTAGTTAGATGGTTGGGAATTATATCATACTTCCTGCATTCTAATAGAAAATATAAGTGTTGTTGTTGTTTGGTAAGTTTCTGCTTTCGTTTACTGTAGCATTTCAATGTAGAGAATGCTTCTTCTCCATATTTGTACTTCATGTGTTGGTAAAAGTGCTTCATTTTGTATGTATGTTTGTTTGCTTAATATGTTGAAAATAAGTAAAAGGATTTTAATCGGCAGGCCCTCCGAAAAATTATAATTGTGAATTTTAGCTGACCAACTTATAAGTAATATGAGCATATATTGGGCTTTTTGGTCAAAAAGTTGCAAGTGCGAAGTCACATAAAAATGTAATTACATCCACTGATTGCCCAACGTTTCGCCAAACACCTTGGCATCCTCAGGGGCGTAATCTTTATTAACAAACATAATAAAACAAACATTATATTATACATAAGTACACAATATTAAACATACAGATACATATGTACATTATAACATTTAAAATCATCACAGTAAAAACAAATCACTTACATTTCAATGGATAAAATAAAAATTATTGCACAAAGTATACATACATATACATAGATACTTTACTTTGCAGGTATCTTTGTCAAACTGAAATATAGCTAATTATAAACAAAATAAATAGGTGGCAGCAATGTCTTCGGTGTCTTCTTTTTTGTTAACCGTCCGTTCTCTATTTTTTAATATATGTAAACTCTCTAATATGTATCTAGTTCTCTCTCTCTTCTCATTGTCTATTATCTTTGTGTTATCTATATCAGCTGTGTGTCCGTGTGTAAATATGTGATGACCTAGGGCAGTGTTAGTCTTGTGTTTTCTTATGTCCGCGTCATGCTCCGCTAGTCGTACACCCAGTGGTCGTTTAGTAGTGCCTATGTATACCTTATCGCAGAGTGATTCAGATGTACCTTTGCATGGTACTTCGTAAACAACGTTCGATTTCTGGAGAGTGTTAATTGGTGTTTTTGTTTTGGTAAAGACCTTAAAGAGTGTGTCGTTAGATTTATATGCGAGTGTGATATTTTGTGTTTTCTTACGGATGTTATAGTCTATGTTTTCAGTAAATTTCGGTATGTACGTGACACTGTGATATTGCTTTGTTATGTTGTTAGTTGTGGTAGTGGGTGTTTTATTGTCGTTGTTGTTGGTGGGTGATAATTTTTCGTCTATAAGAGTTTTAATAAGGTGTGTAGGGTAGTTGTTTTTAATCAAGATGTTGTATATTTTACTTATGTTTTTTTGGTGGAATTGAGGGTCGCTTATATTAATAATTTTGTTGATGAGGTTTTTGGCTGTATTAATCTTATATTTTTTGGGTTGAGCTGAAAAGAAGTTTATAATTCGCCCTGAAGAAATGGGTTTGGAAAACCAGTCAAGTATAATGTCATTGTTTTTCCTATGTATCAAGACGTCAAGAAAGGGGATTTGTGAATTAGCTTCTTTTTCTAAAGTAAATTTGAGTTTGTTGTGGTATTTGTTGAATGTGTCAAGAATAATATCTACGTCATTTCTTTTGACAATAGCGAAAAGGTCGTCAACATACTTTACTATAAATTTAATGTCAATGTTATGTTTTTTCAATTCGTCTAATGAGTTATCTAGCAAGTCATCCATTACAATGTCTGCTATTGTCGGGGAAAGGGGATTACCCATAGGCATACCAAAATTCTGGGTGAAGATTTTACCATCGTACATAAAATAATTGTTGTCTTGTAAACAGAAATTTAAAATTTTAAGGAACATGTTTTTCGGAATGTTGGTTATTGACTGGATTTTATTGAATTTGGTCATGATAATTTTTATAGCTAAGTATGTCGGTATATTGGTGAAAAGGGAAACCACATCTAGTGAAATTAGTATTTCATCATCATCTATTTTAATTTTATCTAGTTTTTCTTTAAGTGCAAATGAGTTTTTTATGTTGTATTCGTCAGATATTAGGTTATTAATGGTTTTGCCAATAAATTTAGCAAGATGGTAGCATGGTACGCCATAAGAAGAAGCAATGGGACGTAGAGGTAAATGTGGTTTATGGATTTTTGGGAGTCCATAAAGTCGGGGGGCCAATGGTGCACTGGAAGTTAATTGTTGTTTTTCTTTGAGGCTAATATTTTTATTTTTGTATAAAGCGTCAATCAAACTATTATTCTGTTTGTGTAGAGTATTTGTTGGGTCGTTTCTAGATGTTCTGTATGTGGCAATGTACACTCGAGACTACAAGGATAGAATGAACGAGTTACTCTCAGACAGAAATACATACAGAACATCTAGAAACGACCCAACAAATACTCTACACAAACAGAATAATAGTTTGATTGACGCTTTATACAAAAATAAAAATATTAGCCTCAAAGAAAAACAACAATTAACTTCCAGTGCACCATTGGCCCCCCGACTTTATGGACTCCCAAAAATCCATAAACCACATTTACCTCTACGTCCCATTGCTTCTTCTTATGGCGTACCATGCTACCATCTTGCTAAATTTATTGGCAAAACCATTAATAACCTAATATCTGACGAATACAACATAAAAAACTCATTTGCACTTAAAGAAAAACTAGATAAAATTAAAATAGATGATGATGAAATACTAATTTCACTAGATGTGGTTTCCCTTTTCACCAATATACCGACATACTTAGCTATAAAAATTATCATGACCAAATTCAATAAAATCCAGTCAATAACCAACATTCCGAAAAACATGTTCCTTAAAATTTTAAATTTCTGTTTACAAGACAACAATTATTTTATGTACGATGGTAAAATCTTCACCCAGAATTTTGGTATGCCTATGGGTAATCCCCTTTCCCCGACAATAGCAGACATTGTAATGGATGACTTGCTAGATAACTCATTAGACGAATTGAAAAAACATAACATTGACATTAAATTTATAGTAAAGTATGTTGACGACCTTTTCGCTATTGTCAAAAGAAATGACGTAGATATTATTCTTGACACATTCAACAAATACCACAACAAACTCAAATTTACTTTAGAAAAAGAAGCTAATTCACAAATCCCCTTTCTTGACGTCTTGATACATAGGAAAAACAATGACATTATACTTGACTGGTTTTCCAAACCCATTTCTTCAGGGCGAATTATAAACTTCTTTTCAGCTCAACCCAAAAAATATAAGATTAATACAGCCAAAAACCTCATCAACAAAATTATTAATATAAGCGACCCTCAATTCCACCAAAAAAACATAAGTAAAATATACAACATCTTGATTAAAAACAACTACCCTACACACCTTATTAAAACTCTTATAGACGAAAAATTATCACCCACCAACAACAACGACAATAAAACACCCACTACCACAACTAACAACATAACAAAGCAATATCACAGTGTCACGTACATACCGAAATTTACTGAAAACATAGACTATAACATCCGTAAGAAAACACAAAATATCACACTCGCATATAAATCTAACGACACACTCTCTAAGGTCTTTACCAAAACAAAAACACCAATTAACACTCTCCAGAAATCGAACGTTGTTTACGAAGTACCATGCAAAGGTACATCTGAATCACTCTGCGATAAGGTATACATAGGCACTACTAAACGACCACTGGGTGTACGACTAGCGGAGCATGACGCGGACATAAGAAAACACAAGACTAACACTGCCCTAGGTCATCACATATTTACACACGGACACACAGCTGATATAGATAACACAAAGATAATAGACAATGAGAAGAGAGAGAGAACTAGATACATATTAGAGAGTTTACATATATTAAAAAATAGAGAACGGACGGTTAACAAAAAAGAAGACACCGAAGACATTGCTGCCACCTATTTATTTTGTTTATAATTAGCTATATTTCAGTTTGACAAAGATACCTGCAAAGTAAAGTATCTATGTATATGTATGTATACTTTGTGCAATAATTTTTATTTTATCCATTGAAATGTAAGTGATTTGTTTTTACTGTGATGATTTTAAATGTTATAATGTACATATGTATCTGTATGTTTAATATTGTGTACTTATGTATAATATAATGTTTGTTTTATTATGTTTGTTAATAAAGATTACGCCCCTGAGGATGCCAAGGTGTTTGGCGAAACGTTGGGCAATCAGTGGATGTAATTACATTTTTATGTGACTTCGCACTTGCAACTTTTTGACCAAAAAGCCCAATATATGCTCATATTACTTATAAGTTGGTCAGCTAAAATTCACAATTATAATTTTTCGGAGGGCCTGCCGATTAAAATCCTTTTACTTATTTTCAACATATTAAGCAAACAAACATACATACAAAATGAAGCACTTTTACCAACACATGAAGTACAAATATGGAGAAGAAGCATTCTCTACATTGAAATGCTACAGTAAACGAAAGCAGAAACTTACCAAACAACAACAACACTTATATTTTCTATTAGAATGCAGGAAGTATGATATAATTCCCAACCATCTAACTAATTCAATAAAAAACACTACAATAAACACTTCATCTCACAACATTAAGCAGGAAATAGAAAAAACTAAACTTGTATTTTTCAAAAAAATCTTAAACATAGAAATCAAACAAACCAACATCAACATCAAAAATACAAAAAAAGAGGTACACTTTGCCGAAAGCTTTTTAAAGCGAAATCTGGAAGTGAGTGATTTCAACTCTTTCATTTCATACCAAACGTCGTTCTGCCACAGAGTAAAAAAGGAACACGAAATTAAGCTAGAACATAAACTAAACAAACTAAAACAAATACAATTAGAGAGTCTCGGCATAAAATTCAACAGCGATTGGTTTGTCAACAAAACTCAAATAACCTTTCCAGAAGATGTGCAGTGGTTGCTCTCTCTAGGCAAGAAATTCACTCTACCAACAACCAAAGAAAGCTTCAAGCCAATCAAGATAATTTCCGAAATTGAACAAATTATACAACAAATAGACGACGAAAGATCAAAAGAAATAGAGAGAGGCAGATTGAGTGCCGGTATAACCCAGCATAAAAGACACATGAAACACAACCCAGCAGACAAATTTATTTTAGAAACCTTAAAGAAAACTAAGCTATTTTTAAGTAGATATAAAGATGAAATAATTATCACAGACTCCGACAAAGGTAACAAAACAGTGGCAATGTACACTCGAGACTACAAGGATAGAATGAACGAGTTACTCTCAGACAGAAATACATACAGAACATCTAGAAACGACCCAACAAATACTCTACACAAACAGAATAATAGTTTGATTGACGCTTTATACAAAAATAAAAATATTAGCCTCAAAGAAAAACAACAATTAACTTCCAGTGCACCATTGGCCCCCCGACTTTATGGACTCCCAAAAATCCATAAACCACATTTACCTCTACGTCCCATTGCTTCTTCTTATGGCGTACCATGCTACCATCTTGCTAAATTTATTGGCAAAACCATTAATAACCTAATATCTGACGAATACAACATAAAAAACTCATTTGCACTTAAAGAAAAACTAGATAAAATTAAAATAGATGATGATGAAATACTAATTTCACTAGATGTGGTTTCCCTTTTCACCAATATACCGACATACTTAGCTATAAAAATTATCATGACCAAATTCAATAAAATCCAGTCAATAACCAACATTCCGAAAAACATGTTCCTTAAAATTTTAAATTTCTGTTTACAAGACAACAATTATTTTATGTACGATGGTAAAATCTTCACCCAGAATTTTGGTATGCCTATGGGTAATCCCCTTTCCCCGACAATAGCAGACATTGTAATGGATGACTTGCTAGATAACTCATTAGACGAATTGAAAAAACATAACATTGACATTAAATTTATAGTAAAGTATGTTGACGACCTTTTCGCTATTGTCAAAAGAAATGACGTAGATATTATTCTTGACACATTCAACAAATACCACAACAAACTCAAATTTACTTTAGAAAAAGAAGCTAATTCACAAATCCCCTTTCTTGACGTCTTGATACATAGGAAAAACAATGACATTATACTTGACTGGTTTTCCAAACCCATTTCTTCAGGGCGAATTATAAACTTCTTTTCAGCTCAACCCAAAAAATATAAGATTAATACAGCCAAAAACCTCATCAACAAAATTATTAATATAAGCGACCCTCAATTCCACCAAAAAAACATAAGTAAAATATACAACATCTTGATTAAAAACAACTACCCTACACACCTTATTAAAACTCTTATAGACGAAAAATTATCACCCACCAACAACAACGACAATAAAACACCCACTACCACAACTAACAACATAACAAAGCAATATCACAGTGTCACGTACATACCGAAATTTACTGAAAACATAGACTATAACATCCGTAAGAAAACACAAAATATCACACTCGCATATAAATCTAACGACACACTCTCTAAGGTCTTTACCAAAACAAAAACACCAATTAACACTCTCCAGAAATCGAACGTTGTTTACGAAGTACCATGCAAAGGTACATCTGAATCACTCTGCGATAAGGTATACATAGGCACTACTAAACGACCACTGGGTGTACGACTAGCGGAGCATGACGCGGACATAAGAAAACACAAGACTAACACTGCCCTAGGTCATCACATATTTACACACGGACACACAGCTGATATAGATAACACAAAGATAATAGACAATGAGAAGAGAGAGAGAACTAGATACATATTAGAGAGTTTACATATATTAAAAAATAGAGAACGGACGGTTAACAAAAAAGAAGACACCGAAGACATTGCTGCCACCTATTTATTTTGTTTATAATTAGCTATATTTCAGTTTGACAAAGATACCTGCAAAGTAAAGTATCTATGTATATGTATGTATACTTTGTGCAATAATTTTTATTTTATCCATTGAAATGTAAGTGATTTGTTTTTACTGTGATGATTTTAAATGTTATAATGTACATATGTATCTGTATGTTTAATATTGTGTACTTATGTATAATATAATGTTTGTTTTATTATGTTTGTTAATAAAGATTACGCCCCTGAGGATGCCAAGGTGTTTGGCGAAACGTTGGGCAATCAGTGGATGTAATTACATTTTTATGTGACTTCGCACTTGCAACTTTTTGACCAAAAAGCCCAATATATGCTCATATTACTTATAAGTTGGTCAGCAAAAATTCACAAAAATTTTTTGTGCTGATTTGAAAAATTCTGACCCTTAATTAAGATAAACAAGAAATTATAATATAACCATCGTATCTATTTTGTTGAAATATTTTTCAATGGATACAAATATGACTCAAGCGACTATCTGTAACCAACACTTAAGGAACAAAAAGAGAAGTAGACACTTATTATAAATTCCATTACGCACGTCATTCAATTATTCATTGCCACCCATCAAACATGACCAAATAAACAAAAACAATACAACCAGTTACATATGAGACAGCACACAGTCCTGCAGCCCAGTAGGCCTGTCCTGCCTATCCGACTTCGTATAAATGCGTTAACTGACCAAAAACACAAACGCCTTTTCCCTTTTTTGCGCACTTTTCCATGGACTTGCGCCTTCGCAAGCTGACGCTTTTTTCGGCTTACTGCGTGCAATTATTTTAAGTGAAAAAAAAAAACAGAAGTAGGAAAACACATTTTGAAATCATGTACATATGTAAATATCTATGTATGTATGTAGATACGAAAATTTGCATTCGGCTGTGACAAAGAACAATGAAACAATGTGCAAAACTGATGAGCTGCTGGACTGTTGGACTGTTTTGGGGCTGTTTGCTTGTCATTTGAATCATTTTTGAAATTTAATTCCCAAAACCACTTCATACAAAGTCCCAATAGAATTCATGTGCACACTAAGGTTGTATAAACTAACTAGAGTGGCTGTTGTTTGAATGTTAGACATTTCATTGCAATGATAAAAGCCTTTCAATTTTTGCATTTCTTGGCTTACAAGCAGCACTAACGATAACGAACAATACATGTCTGCATTTTTGGCTGAGGGAACAACAAACTTTCAAATATTGTATGGGTTAGGAAAAACAAAGCGTATGTATGTTTCTTTGTTTATTTGTTTGTTTGTTTGTTTGCACACATTTTGTAATTTCTACAACTCATCTGCTATCTAAGAATCACTGCCATAAATCAAAACAGTGTCCAAATAACAAATGGAAAACAGTGATGGAATGTGTTTTACTTTTAATAAAGATAGAATTTAGATGCCATTTGGCTGTAGTCGATCAGACAACGAGTGGTGCTATGACGAACGAAAAGGATGCTTAACTTTCCACGCACTAACAAAATGCAAATTTGCTCACAGACGTTTATCGGATGGCATGGCTCAGGTGGTTTGGAAAAGAGCAGCGGTTTCAGATTTGAGACACTCGAAGGGAATTTGACAAGGAATACGGAAGACGAGACAAAAAAAAAAGAAAACACAAAAATAGAGAACCGAAGTTTCATGACTTGATAGATTCCCTTAGATAACAATTCGCCTAAATGATTTATCTAATTTTTTAAACCTGTAGTTGATGAAAATACGGACATAGTTTTCTTCTCAGGTGTGGTTTTGAAAAATGTAAAAAAGAAATTGTGTTAAAATCGGCTAACTAACGTTTTATTGGTTGCAATTCCGAGTGGTTGCGGTATATTGATCAAAGCCTATTTTTTCATAAGTTCTCCAAAAAAATTGGCCGCACTTTTGCCATCACTAATAGCAAAAGCACTTACAACTTATACTTATGCATGTTTTTGTACACGCTTAACTGCATTTATGCCCCTTAGTCAAAATTGTTTGGCCTGACCAACCATCTGACAAAAAAACCTGTAAAGGAATCAACCGAAACTTTCCATATAAATACATACGATGAAACACACACAATTGAATGTATGTAACTTGTACATTCATTTGCAAGCTTAAACAAACATCATTCATTGTTGGCATCAAAACACAAAAGTGAATCCTTAGGGACGTGTTGCCGACAACAAAGCAACAGCAACATCATCAGCAAAAGCTATGAAACAAAACACGAGAAAACAAAACAAAAACGATTACAACAATTGCAATACTAGATACATTTTACATTTTCTTGCTAGCCTAACTTGTTGTTGTTTATTAGATTACACTTTGTTGTTGATTTTCACAGGTTTCTCCATCTTTCTCTCGCCCGTCCTTGTTCGTGTTGCTTTTGCCGCTTTTGTGATTGAGGGTTTTGTTATTAATTTTTTCTTCTTGGGTAGCTAACCTCAGTTCGGTTTTTATTGTTATTTAGCTTTTTGCATAATTTGTTATTGTTGTCTTTGTTTGCATTGCCTTTTCATTTGGCAAGATGTATGTATAAAATCAAACATGCCGTCTATTGCCAAAAGGATATGCATAAGTTCATATGCACTCGTTACCAGTACGGATGTGCGATTCAAGCGTGTAAGGTGAGTACTTAACCTTACGATTACCAGAGATTTTTATGTACGAGGTTTACCAATACCCACCCGGGTGACCCATATACATTTTCTTGCATTATGGGCGCTTTCGCGTGCTTTAACTTTTTATTGCCCAAACATATTTATTACTATTGTAAAATGTAAGCCTGTGAATGATTAAAAATATTTAATTTAACTATATTTGGTGAAATTAAGCCAACAAAAACAACAAAAACCCCGTAATGGGTGTATATAAAGTAAAAAATTCAAAATTTTGAATCCTACGGCAAAGATTGAGTGAATAATACGATTACGATGCATTAATTATCTACTTGAATTTGGCGCTGAAGCAATCAAATCCAAAATACCATTATTCGAAAAAAAAAAACCGATCAAAACAAGCCGAGCGAGTTGTGAAGGACTTTGTTGGCCCGTAAAAGGATTCCTGTAAAAATATCGCCATATATACTTTTTTTTTACTAAATTATCATTATCCAAAGATTAGTGGGATGATGTTAGAGATGAGCGAAACTGCGATTTTTCGATATCTGTGATTTCGGTGATTGCTATTTTTAAATCACTGTGATTTTAAACTGCTATTGCGATTGCATGGACTGGTATAAAATCATCAGTTACCGGTAGAGATTAATTTTGCGTTTTTTGAGCGATATAACCTGTCTTTATTTTATGTTAACAAAATGATAGCAATAACAACGTATTCCGCAGTAATATCGCTGTTTGTAAATATTTTTCAAAGACAAATTGTAAATTCAATAATTTTTTTTTCTTATATTTCTATATATGTACGTATGTGGTCTGCTCAAAAGTGTAAACAAAAAGAAATTTATAATGCTTTTGCGATTGCGATTCACATAGGTGAACTGCTTACTTGCTACATCGATAGCAGTTGCCAATAAGTAGTGAACTGCTATTTTGAAAAAGTGATCGCAATTGCGATTTGAGATTTTTTATTCACAGTGAAAAAATCACCGTTTGCGATATATCGCTCATCACTAGATGATGTTTATGGTGGGAAGAATAAACAAAAATAAAATATGTGTATTTGTGTATGTACATATTATATTCTAAATGAATTCAACCCGTCAGGAGCATGAAAGGAGATTTACTCTGACTTTGGCATTATCTTTTAATGCTCTAGATCAGGCATCGGCACTTTGATCCATATGAGTAAATGGAAAACATCACACAAATTTTAACCAATGTAGTGGAAACCGCTCTGTGCTCCCCAACACAATATCTTTCACAATTTTGCCGACCTTGCTTCTAGAAGTAGCAACACTTGCTGCATTTATAATATACGGAGGAAATCAACCAAGTAATATCAAGGTTCTTCAGTCACAGGCTTTCCTAGAAAGCTCTGTCATATCTAAATTATGCTGAAGTCCATTAGGCATAATATTACTTGAAGATTCTACATAAAATCGGTCAATTGTATGTATGTTAGAAACTATTTGCTAGAGAGACTGAATTCATCAATGTCCTTCCTTATTTCTAATAAAAATGACAATTATCTAGCAGGTTGATGGGAGTAAAGATGAAAGGAAAATGTTATAAGTGTTTTGATATGAAAATTAAATCCAACACTAGTCAATTATGCATAAAATGCACTAAAACCATTTGCGATGAACATAATATGAACTAAACAAAATGCATCCATTGTTGTAGAGATCCTTCGGTATTTCGCTTGGTTAGAATATAATTTATATTCAATCAATTTTCTAAGAACTTTATAAAAATGATAAAAATATAGTTAAACAATAAATATGCAAAGTTATAGCAACAATAATATGTGCATATACACGTCTTTTCATAGAAAAGTGTACTGGGTCACCCGGGTGGGTATTGGTAAACTACGTACATAAAAAGTCAAAATCGCATAAAAAAGCATATTCCAGATGAACAAAAAGTTCAAACTTGTTATTATCTGAAAGAACTCGAAAAATTGATCAGTGAGTAAAAAGCTTTTTAAAATCGGTCCAATAGTTGCTGAGTAATCGCAAAAAGAAAACGCAAAAGGTCACCCGGGTGGGTATTGGTAAACCTAAGGTTAAGCATATTTTTTCATATGAGCTCCATGTATGTACATACATATGTATGCATATGAATATGTAAATGTGAATGAATGTACATATATTGGCATGCATTTTTGGCATATTTTATTCATAGGAATTAGAAAGAGAAATGCATGCATAACAACCAAGCAAATTTTCAATTAAGCAACTGATAAAGATTGACAGTTCGTCATGATTTGTAAGTGCATAGTCAACTTTTGCCCTTGCACAATCAAATCCAAGTACCAAAATTAAAATAAAACAAAAAACTCCTTCACATGTGTAGGTACCAAATAATTTTATAAGAAAGCTGATGAGAGAGTAACGATGCGAATATTTTGTGGATATGCATGATAGAATATGAACTCTTTCACTCAGTATTTTTGCATAACATTTTACCTAAATATTCTTTTTTGCATTCAATTGCATAATTGATATAAAGACTATTGATTTCTCTTCTCCCAACAGTTGAAGCTATACACCTGTCAGAGCGCAAGGCATTAATGCAGAGTGTGCTGCTCCACCTTCACTCGCTCGCAATCAGCATTTGTTAACCCTCTCGCTAATGTGAGCGCAGTTGTGTAAGCAGACTTTGTATTAGTGCTTCGTCGTGTAGGTGTGCGTGTGAAATTTTTTTATGAGAACCCAGCATTATTTATCAGCTGGAAAACAGCACATATTTCCTACTGAATATTCAGTAGAGATGTAGTTCTAAAACATTGGTGGGCAAATGAAATGTAAGCATGTATTGGTAACCGCGAGCGTAAAGTGGCTACCATGGGACAAAGAACATTTGCAGTCAGTTGATTAACAAACAACAGCGAAGCAACATCGTGCACCGCTTGATTGTTTTATGATACTATTTATGTGCGTACCTACATATGTATATGTGTTTGTTCACTGCTTGTTAAATGCTTTCATTCATTAAATAGCGCATAATTTACTATTGCATAAAAAATAAAAGCAAAGCGACGATACGTGTCACCCCTTTGCTTGCTGAAACACAACTGACATGAAAATTCTGTTCTAACACCACTGTGACTCAATTGATTTTTCGCTCTCAACAGCAACTGAAATAAGAGCGTAAGAATACGTGTGCTGAGAGTAACGCTCATATGAGTCAAAATGCCCACCATTGTTCTAAAATCTGAACTTTCTCTTTCGTTTTTATATAAAGGTGGCGTCGAAAATCAACTACCTGAAAACTGCAGAACGAGAAGGGAGAGTTTCTGTATGAAAAAAGGCCTGAATACGCAGGGAGAACTTCCATAGCATATACTATTTCAATACATCTGATGGCTTCACTTCGTGTTCAGTCATTTTTTCAGCAATGAATTTTGAACTCAGTTTCAGGTTATTTTTCATACTGAATTTTCTACTGAATATGCACCTCCCCAGCAGTATTTATCAGCTGGAAAACAGCACATATTTCCTACTGAATATTCAGTAGAGATGTAGTTCTAATATCTGAACTTTCCCTTTCGTTTTTATATAGAGGTGGCGTTGAAAATCAACTACCTAAAAACTGCCGAACGAGAAGGAGAGTTTCTGTAGGAAAAAAGGCCTGAATACGCAGGGAGAACTTCCATAGCATGTATTTCAGTACACCTGATGTCTTCACTGCGTGTTCAGTTATTTTTTCAGCAATGAATTTTGAACTTAGTTTCAGGCTATTTTTCATAATGAATATTCTACTGAATATGCAGCTCCTTACCTCAAACACTGCTGGGAATCAATAAAGCGAGTGATGTACGATATACATATGTATTGTGGAATGAATTTCCGTCCCTTGTCAAGTTTTATTTGGTTAAACCGATTTCGGCGATGTGCCAACTTCAGTATCTTTTTTTTTCGAAAATACCCTCCCCTTTCGGAAAAACAAAGAACAAAAAAGAAATTAGTGATGTTCATTCATGCCACAGAAGGCTAAATTTGTTCTCAATAAGAATTTTGTTTTTCCTAAAGAAAAGTTTTGTAATTTCACAACTTTCCAATTTTTTCTCTGCTCACTTAAATAAGCTAATATTCAAAGTCTATATCGCCAATAAAGTGAAACAGTTACAATAAATTTAGCATATGCACACATACATACATATTTGCCAAAAACATTCTCATAAATAATTTTCCATATAAGCAGATATATTTTTTTTAAACAAAACTTGAACAAAAACGAATGGCATCTGATAACACGGCAGAGCAAACGCAGCAGCACAAAAGTCCGACCCAACCAAGTTGAGCTGTCAGTAGCTGGAGCGGCAGACCAAAAGCGGTCGTTCGCCACTTTGCCACCGATTGTTGCTGCTCCTGCTTCTGCTCCCGCTCTGCTGGTTTTGCAACTTTCAATGCGATGTTCGCTGCTCAGCTGCTCGCTCAGCTCGATTGACAGTCATTTGAGCTTATCTTTATATTTATAGAATTTATAGAATATACACAATTCAGTTGGTTGGTTGGTTGGCTTCCATTTAACCAGCAGAAAAAGGCGAAAGAGAATTTAGCTCCAGATTAGCTACCACATTCACATTCACGACGCATGTGGTTGGTGCGAGGCCATACATACGATGATATTTTGTCTTTGTTGTTGCTGCCTTTGCTGTTTCAGTTTCTGTTGCTGTTGCTGATGTTACTTACGGCTGCTCGATTTGTGCTTCCGTTGTCGTTCGTAACCCAATAAGCAGGCAACCATCTGTTTTTGCAACAAACTCATAAATTCATTGCCAACAACACGGAGATATCATACAAAAACCAGAACAACAACAATTGCTGTTTTCTACTCACTCTACTTACAATGAATATGTCTGCTGCTTCTGCTGCTGCTGCCGTGTTGACCTCTGCTCATCGCGCCCCTGACATATGCAGGCCACGGGCTGATCAGCCCCGGCCAGGCTGGGGGCAGTGTCTGCGCGCACGCGTGTTGTTTGTTGTTGGTTGTATGAACAACCGTTAAAATGGTGCGAACATGTTTCAAATTCTTATTGTTGTGGCTGTCCTTGAATCGATGGAGGAGTTGAAGGTGACGGTGACGGTGGTAGCGGAGATGATAGTAGTGGTGCTGGTGGTGGTGGTGGAGGTGGTGGTGCTGGTGCGTTGGTGATGCTGTTGCTGGTGCGTTGATGATGTTGCTGCTGCTCTTCTTGAAAGCATAATAATACACGTAATTCCAGAAAGCACAGTTGCAGCTGAAGCCATACACAATAGGCAGCAAACAGCAAAGACTGCGAATTCCCGGCCATTGGAGATTGCGCGCTGGTAAATGGGAACAAATCGAATTCACGCACGGCCTTTTGGCCCAAACGACAGAATAGAGAAGCAAAAAATAATAATTTATTGTGTTGCGTACATTAGACCGTCGGTTGTAAGGCTGCTGCCTGCCTCAGTGCAACACACGCATCTACATATGTATTGGGATGGCTACTTTTGGGTCATCGGGAGTGCAGCAGTTTTGGGGGAGTGCAAGTAAACTGAATTTATTCAAGATTTTATATTTTTATAGTGTATATATTAAGCGGGTTCTTAATAAAACTGAAACTAGCAATTTTATTCGGTCTCTATGGAGATTCAAAAAATTAAATTAATTCTTTTATATCTGACGCCCGAAATCGATATTCCAAAACTCAATGACCAAAGTGATTTAAATTTATTCATATACTAGCTGACCCGGCAGACGTTGTTCTGCTAAAATCTATTCCTATGAAGCCTAAAGAAAAGTCTTTGATTACCGTATTGCTAACCATTATCTTAGAGTCCATCTTAATTACTGCGAATAATAAAAATTATATTCGCCGCGACAAACCAACTGCCCCCGATCTCTATCTCTATCTCAATCCCTATCTCTATTTCAATCTCAATCTCAATCTTAATCTCAAACTCAATCTCAATCTCAATCTCAATCTCAATCTCAATCCCTATCCCTATCCCTAACCCTATCCCTATTCCTATCCCTATCCCTATACATATCTACCTTTACCTTACCGGAGCCGTCCATCACAATCCGGGCCCACTACTTTAGCCATCTCTGGGAAACAGCCTTAGAAATCACAATGAAAATAGCTGTATGTGGAAGCCCTGCTCAACGCCTTTCATTTTCTACCAATATCCCTCGAAAACATTCAGAGGTTATCCGGGTCCACGCTTTGACCCAAATCTTGGAACCCGGCCTAGGTATCACTATTTAAAGAGCTCTTTATTGAAGTCCTCCTCAACAGCTTTCATTTGATACCAATATCGCTCAGAAACTTTCCAGGGTCACTCGGTCCCACGTTTTGACCCATATCTGGGGACCCGGCCTAGGCATTGCAATGAAAATAACTTTGTGTTGAAGGCCTGTTAAATACCTTTCATTTGATACCAATTTTGCTCGAAGACTTGCTGGGTCGATCTGGGTCCACATTTAGGAATGTTTTCCGGGAAACTCCCCCTTTTTCGAAATTCTATATACCCTATTATGCGCGCTAATACCACATGAATCTGCTGTGAAAATTTCATAAAGATCGGTTGGTTACTTTGGGAGTCTATAAAGGACACACATCCACACATGCACACATACACACATACACACCGATTTTTCCAATTTTCGGACTTTTCCGAAGAGATTTTCCAAAATTTTCTTCCGTACGAACCTTCTCCTCGAGAATACGAACAACTAACAAAAAATTTTACAGAAATCGGTCCAGCCGTTCTCACCTGATGAGGTTAGTAACATTTTTTACACCATTTTTATATATATAGATTTGAGGACCACCCTAAGGACCATATGTGGTCTATGTGAAGGGTCTTCAGACCTCAGCCAACGCGACCTAACCTAACCTAATATACATGCACACATATCGCACGCTAAATCATAGAGTAGGTATAACAACTCAAAATTCCAGGACAGCAAAAAAACTTACAAGTCACGATATGGCAAAAAAAAATCACTATAATCCCCCTCATATAATGTATTTTTAGAGGAAATTCCCGATTTTTTTTTAGAACCACCCTATATTTCGCCCAATTGCGTTTTTCTTCATTCTCTCGGTATTTATGTCATATTTCGGCGATGACTTTTTCCCACTTATATGTTCGCATTTCCCACTTATATAGTGGCCGCTGTGGTGCAGTGGATAGATTGCTCGCCTGCTACACCAGAGGTCTAGGGTTCAAACCCCAGTTCGAACAAACACCAAACAAAATTTTTCTAATTAGTAAAAATCCCATTATTGGGGTTTTTAAGAGCAGCGGTCACCTCTCGGCAGTGGGCGGCACACAGTGCTTCGTCCCATAAGCAAAATTAAGGTAAAATAAACTGCGTAATTTATTCGGGTAATATGTATTTTTGTGAAGCTAATATATCACCTGGAATAAATGTATAAATAGAATTTATAATCTCATGCGTTTGTTACCAATAGAGGTCGCTAAAATCAGTACAATTTTAAGGCAAAACTGTTTTAAGGTAATACGATTTTTAGTGTGTTACAAAAAAAATTGCCAAAAATTCATTTTAAATCGTATTACTCTGAAACTTGCCACATTTGCTTACCATTATATGCCGAAATAGCTGAAATAACTTTTGATAAATGATTTATTTCAGAAAGGTGACTAGTTCCATCGAAGTATTTGCGACTTTTTTAATGGAGTTCAAAAAATTACTAAAGTTTGGTGGAGTCAAACAAAAAATTAAAAAAGAACGCCTATTTTTTTATTTGCGAATTTGGTTAACTTTGAAGTGTTCTAGTAGAATCTGTAAAAAAATTGCATTGTTTTTTGCCGGAAATGTAGAAATTGTACGATTTTGTAAAGCCATATTTTTAAAATTTTAAAAAATTTTGCAGAACCTTATATATATGGTATGGAAAAAATTTAGCAAAATTAATGTATGTAGTTATTTTTTTCTCTCATGCTATAGGAAATTAGCCTAGTTATGCTAAAATATACAGTTTTTATTAATATGTGACAAATACTAACAAAAAAACATACATGTAAACTAACTTTTTTAGATGAGACACATAAAATTTTACAAAGTTTGACAAAATTAAAAAAAAAAAACAAGAAAAAACGACTATTTTTTTATTTTAATTTTCGATTCTATGCTAGGAGGTCTTGCTACCAAAAAAGAAAAAGTTTCAAAAATTATGCCGGAAATCGCCAATTTAGTACTTTATTTAACATCCCAAAAATTTTATTTTTTACATGGAAAAATTTTGTAATAAAAAATTGTTTCTATGTTAACTCTAATAATATTGCGCTTTTAAAAGTTACAATTTGATATGTGCCAAAATCATATTGACATTTTGCAACGAAATAGTTCATTAAACTATAACAACCAACATATTTTCTGAACAAATTTAAAAGTAATTTTCTTTAGAACCATTTTTTGCGATAACTAACGGGAGTAGTCCATCCTTGATTCTAAAATGATAATTATATATGTTATAGTTCGTTTTTAATGCATTGTGATTACATGTTAAGCTAAAAATTACTTTTTTTAAAAAAGGATATATGGGAGGTAGTCATGTCCTTGCACTTAAAAGGACGAAACTTGTCACCTAGTTTAAAAACATAATTCTATAAACATACAGCAAATTTCATTTCATTCTGTTTGAAATTGAAGTTGAAATCGCAATTTTAAAATTAAGGACATATGGGAGGTAGTCATGTCCTTGCATCGATTTAGTCAAAACTTCGTTTTTTTTCTTATCTCTAGTATTTTATGTCTGTACACAAAATTTCATTGTTCTGCGATTACTCCTCTAATTTTGCCGATTCACTATATGGAGGCGAAGCACTGTGCGGCATACCCTCCGAGAGTATTTCTGCCATGAAAAAGCTTCTCACACGTTCGGAGCCGGCATAAAACTGTAGGTCCACCCAATTAGTAGGAAAAACAAAAAGGAGCACATCTTGAATTAGGAGCGAAGCTCGGCTATAAAACACGTCAGAGTTATAATAGCGCCATTGTATTATTATTATTGTATTATTATGTTGGCTTGCCCTAATATGCATTTGTATTTACAATTATGCGTAACTTGAGCTTTGTTTTTCATACTACTTCTTCCTTTTCATCTTCTTTTAGCGCGCTTTAAATTTATTGAATTACTTTTTTACATTTTTCATATTAAAGTACGTGCTAACATACAAAAATATTTCTATGGAATTTTTATCATATTCAACAATTTATGACCCTCATATGAGTAAATACACATGTTCGTATGCACTCGCTGATATTCTACATTATTCTGCAGTGTTCTTCGGCCTCTCAGTCATATTAGAGTCAAAAAAAGAAGCTCTTTTTCAATACACAGCATCGTAAATAATAATTCAAGCTCAGTTGGCTACCGAACAGCAAACAAAAGCTAACACATTTTATTATGAAACTTGCTTATGTTCTTATGCATTTAATGTGCATTGTGTAAGCTAGTCAATTATAGAAAGGGTGCTGCAGTTCTTGCGATTTTCACCGAGTGTGGTGTGAGTTTACTTATATGACATCGTTTTAAATCCTGCAGAGCTTCTGTACTTCACTGTCTTCAATTGAATTGAAATCTTTCTCTGTAAAATAAGATATTTCATTCTCTTCGTTTTCGCTATTATATTAAAGCCCTTTACACTCCCTCTTTCCACATTCATGACAAATGACATACCATTTAAAGTTATTTAGGGGTTATAGTTCAATTGGAAATACTCAACGATGTAGTTTACTTGTAGTATGCATTTATAAATTAATATCTTGCTCTATCTTCCTGTAGTAGCTTGCCATTCCGTAATGGATACTACTCTACAAACACAAGTGTCCTTTACACTGTTCACATTGATTACAACAGCTTTGACAAACATTTGGAATCAAATGTCCAATTAGTAATTGATGTTACACATATGTACGTACATACATAAATTAAGGCATATTTACTTCTGAATGAATATACTAACTCACGGATGTAGTGCAAAGTTAACAATGTATGTAGATAGATGCTTAGTAAAACAGACGCACACAGCCATTTAACTAAATACATATGAGTAATCCACTCTCAAAACTGGCTATGTGAAATTTTTTCGATATTGAGTTTTTGATGGATTATGTAACAGTATTTAAAGGTTTATAATTTCCATTAAGAATTTATTGTAAACTCCTGCCGAGTTCTGAAAAAATAGCATTAAATACGATTGCACTTTCAAAAGCCTCTATAGATTTTATATGTACACATTTACAGCTCTATTCTGTGTACTTGACAAATTCACCATATTGCTTATTTGTCAATTTTGACTATTTATCAAGTATTTCCTATTCTGTGTAAAAATAAAAAAGCTCTTTTCTTGCCAAATTGTCAATACTTCGATTGGTCTTGACAAATAAAATTCGTTTGTTTTGAATTCAAAGTTAATTTTAATATTTTCTTAAACAATGGATCGCAAGATTTTTTTAATTTTTCTGTTATTGGTGGGTGAGGAAGAAAATGAGGAAAATAGAAATCGTTCGCGGCACTTAAGATCCTTGCGGGGCTCCAGCGCTCCATTTTCCTTGAGTGAAAATTTGTTCCTACAAAATTTCCGTTTGACCCGTCAATTGTGCCAGCGCCTTATTTATAATTTACAGCCATATGACGATCAACAGACGTCTTTGTCATTAACTGTCCGGATTTTGGCGGTGTTGAATTTTATGGCAAATGGGTCCTATCAAAAATGTGTGTGCTGCACACACTCTCCCATTCCTATCGGTCTCCCTACTACTCTGCATTTCCCGTTCCCTCTGTCTCTACCTCTCCCTATACTACTCTCTCTCTCTCTTTCCCTCTCCCGTTCCTTATCAACAACTATCCTTGACCATCCTTGTCCACATATCGGTCTATATCCTATACATAAATCGATTTAGGTATCGAAAAAAAAGTTAGTTGTATATTGGAACCCTGATTACTGCTACATTGCTCAAAAATATCTCGAGCTATTCCGGTTCGTGTCTGGGCCTCAATATCGGGAACCGATTGAGATATCCGTATAGCGCTAAACATATATGGCAACCCTGAGACGCACCCTTAATTTGATGCCAATATTGCGCAAAAATATTTGGGGCACATCCGGGACCACGTTTTGGTCTTTATCTGGAGAACCGACTGTAAAATTGGAGTGGAATGAACTCTCTATTGAAGCTCTGATTTATACCTTTAATTTCATACCAATATTGCTCAAAAATATTTTGGAGCCATCTGGGTCCTTATATTGGCCTAGATGGATAATTTTAAATTTCAATGTGATCGGCCCGGTAGCTTCGGCGTGCATAAGGAACAAACACACAAACAAACAAACAAACTTTCACCCTTATATACATATGTATGTATATACATACAAACATATGTAGATATAAAATACTTACATTTTTTCAGTTTCTATTTTGCGATTTATAGGGGCGTCAGAATGAATACTTCTCCGTCAATCCAGCAATCCGTTTAACTGACAGCAGAGTGGAATTATATGTAATTGAATGACGATCGACACATTCAGTACTTCAACTTTGCCGTAACAAATATATGAAATTGAACTATGTGTCAGTTAAACGTTGCTGGATTGCCGGAAAAGTATTCATTCTGACGGGCCCATTAATTGTATAAACAGCTGATTTCTGTTTACAATATTTTTTCACCTCGTGTTGGGAAAATCACATTTGTAAGAGCTTTTTAGATTTGTCAAGTTACGCACAGAATAGGAAAAATTGTCAATTTGATAAAAATCTTGACTATTTGTCAACTTATTGATAATTTGTCAATTTCACAGAATAGTGCTGTTAAAATTCTATTTTTGTTTTTTTCTACTTTGTGGCCTAATATGAAAAATTCACATAGGGACTTTTGAGAGTGGACTACTCATATGTATGTCCTATGTTATTTACAGAGCGTCCTTCAGCCAAGTACCGGTAGATTATGCTTAGGTATGTATCTACATATGTCACAATGTAAGTAATTGAATGGCGTCCACTGACACGCCAACTTAAGTTCAAGTCAACCTCAATCAGTGCCAATATGCCATGAGAATGTCTCTTTGATGATTTACTTATTTATTTATGACTGAATAGCAAACTGAATGCTTGAAATACTTATACTGTCAGGTGGAGCATGACAATAGTTTGTTGGAGGACTAAACATATGTATCTGGATAATTAGTAACAAGAACAAATAAACTTGGATAACATTTTCGTTGTATGGTAAATGCATAAGTTTTAGCGAAATTGTAGACAATTAGGATACGGTAGAAAGGTACACGAAGCAAACCAAAACAAACACAGCGAACAGTATCTGTTTTAAAACGATCTCCGCCATGGTGATCCCAGCTGGAAGCATCAAAGGCATTGAACGAATTAAAAGGACACAGAAAATCACACTTGATATTTAGCTTCTGTAACTTACTTAGTTCAATCCTTAGCTTCCGTATTATTATGAAAAGATTATAAAACACAAGAAAAGAAGATCGACTGCAGTCCCTCAATTAATATACAACATGTGTGTGTGTAACTTCCTCAAATTTTAATAAACTCATAAAATCAAAAATAAGTCATCATCTAGGTATGACTTTGGTCTTCGAAGCTGTAACACCAGAAAAAACATCGCAAAAATTGTTTATTGATTGTCAGAGGGCATTTCGTCGTTGTCAAAAGTGTCACATCGCTTTGCAATGGCAATGTCACCAACAAACAACAATGGCAACCTGCCAATGGCACATCAGCTCAGCTCAAAATAATCAGTAGCGATGACAGCTTGTGTTTTTTTTTTTGCACTTGCAATTACATATTACACTTGCCGACTTCATTAAAGAAAATGAAGTAAGAAATACATACATATATCTTCTATACTTTCAGTGCAATACATTCACACATTCTTACATTGACTCTTATCACATTCGCTTATTTTCATTCTTTGCTTATTATAAAAGCGGCAAGCACATGTTGCAGCACGACAAATGATTGGCGTTGCTTGAAGTGACGCGCAACACAATGTAGCAAATTTTGCTGCTGTTGATGATGATGATGATGATGACGATGATGATGATGATAATGACGATCACAATGAGCATGCTGATGATGGTGATGGAAATGAGGATGTTGATGTTGTCAAAGCTGCTGTTGTTGTAATATTGCCAAGCATTAATGTTGCAAGTGGGCGACATTGACGTGTCCGCTGCAGATGACAATTACGATAATGAAGAAAGAAGACGAAGATGATGATAGTATTGATTGTGATATGGCAGATGGTGATGATGATTATTGTGACATGGATGTTACATTATGTAACTTACACATATCAACTGCAGAAGAAAAGTAAGAGCAGAGGCAGAGCGAGCACATCGTCAGACAGAATAAAGCTCAATACAGTTGCCATGACGACTTCATTCATGAATCGGAAAAGTGGCAAATTTGTAAACGTGCTGGCAAACACAACGAAATGTAGGAAACATTCGTTAAGTGATTAGCTGATGGTAATTTTGTTGCACTTAGTGCTGTCGTCACTCTTGACGTTGTTTTGGCTTTTGACAGCGCAAAAATAAAGACAAATGAGTGAAATTTTTACAATAACAATTAGTTATCTAAAAACAACAAAGAAGTGAACATTAAACAAGTTACTATTTACCAGGTTAGCTATATACATATATATAAAAATCAAGCCCATTTCTTTGTCGCCGGCTTTCGCCCAAACGCGTGGTGGGATTTTGACCAAATTTACACACCAGCTTAGCACCTTGCCCTAGATGGTTTATATGCATATCTTCTTCAAATCCGGAAGTCGGTTCCCGAGATATAGGTCAAAAGGTCAAAACGTGGATCCGGCTTTCCCCAGAATATTTTTCTACGATATTGGTATCAAATGAAAGGTATTGAGAGGAGAATTTACATAGAATAGTACTCATTGTGATTCCTAGGTCGGGTCTCCAGATATGGGTCAAAACGTGGACCCGGATGACCCTCGAATGTTCCTGAGCGATATTGGTATCAAATGAAGGGTGTTGTGCAGGGATTTTAGATAGAAATGAACTCATTACGATTCCTAGGTCGGGTCCCAAGGTGTGGGTCAGCACCTGGACCCGGATAACACCGGTATATTTCTCAGGGATATTGGTACCAAATGAACGTGGGCGCGGATTGCCCCGGAAAATTTCTCAACGATATTGTTATTTAATCACGGCGCATGACGATTCCTAAGTGGGATCCCAAGATATGGGTCAATATGTGGACCCGGATAACACCGGGATATATCTTAGGGATATTGGTACCAAATGAAAGGTGTTGAGCGGATTCTCATGTAGAGCCGTACCCATTACGATTTCTTGGTCAAGTCTCCAGATACCGTACCCATTATGGTTCCTAGGTCAAGTTCCCAGATATGGGTCAATAAGTGGACCCGGATGAGCCCGGGATGCTTCTGAGCAATTCTGATATAAAATGAAAGGTGTTGACCGGGTCTGCTATATAAAGATATTTTCATAGTGATTATTAGTCCCGATACCCAATTATGGGTAAAAGAGACGATTCGGACGCCACGGAATGTTTTTAAGCAATGATGGTATGAAATGAGAAGTGGAATGCAGGGTATGTTATGCTAAACTCAGTTTCCTAGGCAAAGTGGAAGAGTAATGAGACTGGAAAAGGAGAGGGAGAATATAATAAAAATGGAATGAAGAGGATGGAGAGAGAGACAGTAAGACAGGGAATTAGAGAAGGAATAAGAGGGGGGAATAAAAAGGAGAAAGACAGAAAAGGAGAGGTAAGAGAGAGCGATAGAGAAAGAGAAAGAGAAGCGGAAATGTGACGGTAAAGGAAAAAGGAAACGGAAATGAAAGGAAAGATAAATGGAATGGGAAAGAGAAAGAGGAAAGTAGACGGAAAAGGAGTTGGAGACTAATACGAAGCAAAATGGGATAGGAACATGAAGAGGGGAAACTTTTGAAAATATCAATTTTTTCCTTCACTTTTTTTTAAGTTAACTGACTTTTGCTGAACTCTGCAGCCCAAGGTAATTTCGGTTTCTAGATACTTCCAACATATTTTAAAGTGTGCCGTTTTTCACTTCAAGTACCTATAATAGGAAGTGGGCCAAAGCAAAGCTTGGCTGGGTACAGCTAGTTTAGTATAAAGAATTGAATCAGAAAGCTGACTACAGAAGATTATGGTTTCAAATAAAGAGTGCTCAAGTGATTTTCGATCTCTTTTAAACAGATAAACAATATCAATAGACACCTTAAAGTATGCGGATAAGACTAAAAATCAAATACTAAAACGATTTTTTTGTAAGCACATTTTTTAACAGAGCATCTTTGTTTGAGCTGCAAATAAAAAACAAAAAAAAAAACTAAATAAAACGTTCGCATCGCCTAATTGTGTAAGCTCAAAGATCATTGACTTTCTTAAAAGCTTTTTGTGTTAAAAGTCACATCAATTTTATTTTAGCACGTTTTGTTCGCTCAAAGAACGCATTTGTTTACCATTTTTGTAAATAGTAAATGATGATGGGCTTTCCCACAGCAAAACCCAATGCGCATTGGCTTTTGGCGATGACCTTGCTGCGCGACACATACGCTGAACACGAGCATTTTTAGTCGCCATCGTTGAAACTATTTATTGAGAATATGTTAGTTGCCAATTGTTTTGTGATCGCTTACAAAAAAGTGCACAAATGTACAAATATTAACCTTTAGCAAAAAAAAAAAACAAAAAAATGCGCGATTAGCTTTATTTGTTGTTGTTACTTCGTTTGTTCCATCTTAAACTAAAAACTCAAAACATGCTAGTACATATTGCTATGCCACAGCGTGCCAATAACATGTTGCCCCACAGTACAGAACAAACAACGTTGACAAACACCAGCAATGAATGTTGTTGGTTGTGTGGTGGCAAGAAACCATGTGATGCAGCCCAAAGCAGCTTCTCTCTCTCTATAACAAGCACGCATATTTGTACGCATGCGCAGACCAGCCACTCTAAATAAACAGACAAAAAAGGCTTTGCTTTGCCGCTGCAGTTGCGCTAAAAAAGTTCAAGTAAACGTTTTTTTTTTTGTTTTTGTAATTGTGTTCCACAATAAATGCGCATGCGTAGCCACATAAAAGTTTCGTGTTCAGCTGACAGCGTTTTGTATTCATTAAGTATATTCACTTAAAGTAAGTACGAAAACTAGTTGCCAGCAAATGCTGTCTGTACTTGCAATATTGCATCTTCAAACTGTATCGCTAGCTTTTCTGATATATACCCAACTGTTGTTCTTGTTCTTTGTTAAAATTTCTTTGCACCACGATCGAATGCCATTAAACATATCTTTCCGTCCAGTTAAAACAAAATTGTTGATATTTAATATGTTTATTAAAAAATTGTGAAAATTTCAGTATGTTTTAATATAAAAACCTTTCAGC
The DNA here is from genome assembly GCA_960531455.1 of Urophora cardui. Taxonomy (NCBI): domain Eukaryota; kingdom Metazoa; phylum Arthropoda; class Insecta; order Diptera; family Tephritidae; genus Urophora; species Urophora cardui. The sequence continues at coordinate 25,895,779 of OY482673.1, read as the reverse complement.
TTAGTTTATGCTGCTCAATTTCGCTCTTAAACTTTTATTTCCTTATAAAATTTTGTTAGTTTTTGGTTGTTCCCTCGATATATCTGCTGTTGTTGCCACCTAAGTGCTCCGCTCAAGCTTGTTGTTGCTTTTCCCTTGCGCTTGCCCTTGTCCTTCTCATAGTTTGGGAAAATGCTTGACTTAATTTTTGTAGATGATGTATCCAATTATACTGTAAACAGGGCTAATGCCCTGGTATCACCTGTTGATGTTTACCATCCTCCTTTAGAGTTGGTTTACGAAATTATAAATAACGATAACCGTGGTAACGTAAAAGAGTTTAACTCTGAGTCTAGTTTTTGTTACAATTTTTCTAAGGCAAACTATAATAAACTTAATAAAGAACTCTCAAGATTGGTATGGCCAGACTATAATGGAAACGTCGATCTAAATGTTTTGCATTTCAATAACACGATTCTTAACCTTTTTGAGAAATACGTACCGAAACATAAACGCAAATATAATGAACCTTTGTATCTTTGGGCCACTAGAGAGTTAAGAGCTTTAAAAAATAAAAAATCGCGCTTCTTTAAAATATATAAGAAGACTGGTTCTCAAAAGGATTATATGAAATACTCAGTTCTGCGTCATAAGTACTCACTTCTGAACAAAAAGTGCTATAAGTCTTATATATTTAAAATGAAAAAGAACATTTTTTCCAACCCGAAATCGTTTTATGGTTTTGTAAACTCGAAACGTAGAGTAATGGAATTTCCATCATCTATGAGATATCGTGATTGTGATGCCAGTGATAGCCAAGATGTCGCGAACCTTTTTGCCCTCTTCTTTGAATCAAATTATTCCAATACTAATGTTAGCTTTAATGAATACCCGTATCAAGTTTTTCAGAATAACACATTTGAATGCCCTTTTATAGATCCCGAAGAGGTTTTATTTTTGCTTAAAACAATAAAGAAGTCCATAAACTACGGACCAGATATGATTCCTTCAATATTTTTAAACAAATGCGCCGAGTATATTTACCAGCCATTATCCACACTATTTAATCTGTCTTTGAAGTCAGGAATTTTCCCAAAAGCGTGGAAAGAATCTTTTATTATTCCTCTACATAAATCTGGAAGTAGATCTTCCATCGAAAACTATCGCGGCATAGCAAAGCTTTCGGCTATCCCAAAGTTATTTGAGGCTATTGTCACCAATTGTCTAAATCATTCCATTTCCTCATCAATAGTAAGTTCGCAGCATGGTTTCTGTAGAGGCAAATCAACTGTTACCAACTTACTAGAATTTACAACTCATGTCTCTAATGGTTTTAGGAATAATGCTAACACCGATGTAATTTATACTGACTTCAGCAAAGCCTTCGACAAGGTCAATCGCGCGTTACTTATCCATAAACTTGATCTTCTTGGTTTTCAACCTATTCTGTTAAAATGGATTGCGTCATATGTCACTAATAGAACACAAAGAGTTGTTTTTAAAAATGCTTTTTCCAATATCATTAACATATCTTCAGGAGTTCCACAAGGCAGCCATCTTGGTCCGACTCTGTTTTTGCTGTTTATAAACGACATTTCTTATGCTATTTGTAACTCAAAACTTCTCATGTATGCCGATGATGTGAAACTTTTCAAGTCTTACTCTTCTTTGGAGGAAAGATCTGCCCTACAAAATGATTTAGATTGCTTCGCTACGTGGTGCAATATTAATCTTATGCCACTCAATCTTAGTAAATGTAAATTTATGAGCTTTTCACGGAAGATCCTTCAACCTGCGTCTTACACAATTAATAACTATAGTTTGGAACAGGTTTACGATTTTGTTGACCTAGGAATAAGATTTGATAGTAAGCTCCACTTTAACCTGCATATTAATGCTACAGTAAACAAAGCTAAAAGTATCCTAGCATTTGTAAAACGTTGGTCTAAGGAATTTAATGACCCTTACGTAACTAAAGCCCTGTTTACAACATTAGTACGACCTATACTAGAATACGCTTCAATAATCTGGAGTCCGCAATATCAAGTTCATTCCGATAGACTGGAATCAATTCAAAAACAGTTCTTACTTTTTGCGTTAAGGAACTTTCATTGGGACCCACGGACAAATCTTCCCTCGTACACTAGTCGCTTGAAGCTTATTAATCTTCCAACCTTATCAAGCCGCAGGGAAATGTTAGGTGTAATATTTCTGGTTAAACTACTGAAAGGATCCATAAGCAGTCAATTTCTCCTATCCGAAATAAACTTAAATGTTCCTATTCGACCATCAAGACATTTTCAACCTATCTTTTTAAAGCAGTGTAGAACTAATTTTGAATTACACGAACCACTTCGTTGCTTATGTAAATCTTTTAATGATTATTCTACTCATTTCGATATATCAGACTCTATTTATCTGATAAGAAAAATTCTGTTGTGCGCTCTTAACAAGTGACAACAAATCTCTCGCTCTAATTGACTATTCTATTTTTGTCTATTACTTTTATTTGTAGTTTTATATTTTATTCTATGTACATATGTATATCCAGCTGATGGAATTATATTTTCTGTAGCTGAGCAGTATAAGTTCTCGACGTTTAATAAACTTCTACCACTCAACACCTTGGCCAAATTTTATTTTAAAATATCCGTACGTCATGCGGATGCGCCCCTCGTGCGGTTGGGTGGGTGGAGGGAAATCGTTGGGTTTATTATTATTATTATTATTATTATAGTCATTGCTGCATTCATTGTACACCATAATCTATTCATTGACATATCCGGTGGTGTTTAAGTGTCAACTCGTTTCCATTAGGGTGTTTTGTTAGCAAGTAGTAGCTTGTTCGCTTGTTCCTAAAGTTACGCATTTTCTGCTCAATTTTCTTTTTGTATACTAACTGCTAAAAGCCCGTCTCCACATAACTTGTTTCGCCAAAGAAACATGTAGCAAAACATCTCGCTAAATAACCCGTCTCCACGTGGCTGATCGTGATTGAGTTTAACATTTCTCTTTCTTGCTCTTCTTAAATGTTTGTATGTTTGCTTATTTTTGCGTTTTTGTATTGGTCTGTGTGAGATTTTGATAGATTTTCGATACAAAATTAGAGAAGACATCGATATCACCGAGGTTGGCAAGATGATTCAGAATGAAACAGTGTTTCAATCTTCACTCGCTCTCAGAAATTTTGTATGGAAATTGGCGAATTTCGGCACTGGTTTCCGTGTCGAAACAAGATAGAGAGAGAAAATGGAGAAAAAAAGAGCGAAACACGTTATGTGGAGACATGGTATAAGCTCTGTTGTTTATTGTTTTGCATTATCTGTGATTTCTTTTTCATATATTCTCTCTATTTATTTTTCTGCAGTTTGCGATATTTGTGCGTTTGTGCCTCTTATTCGCTGTCGACTTTTGGTATGTTGTCTGCTTGTTGCTCAGTTGTTTTGTGGTTTGTTTTATATTTCTACTGTCATTCAGTACAAGCGATTTCGCTCTAACAGCGCACAAACATGACCTTAAACAGCTTCACATATGATATCAAATTTCTACCAGCTTTTGTTGATAATAATTACAATCTTTTAATTTATACGCAAATGTTTGGAAGAAGCCTTAGATTGAAATACGGTTGAATACTCAACAGAATGCGAGGAGCCTGATGTTGTTTTATTTCACACAACATACTAAGCCATGAGCTGGAAAAGACCTAGTGTGTGAGGAACAACCATTCAACCAAAAATAATAAAAACTTTCGGTGGAAGAGAGAAAGAGTTCAAGGAGGTCATCAGATAGTAATATGCAAATCAAGTCAAAAGTTGACTCGCTGATTGACTACACAATTGACATGCTTTTGCAATTTTTCCGAGTCGAAGGTTGTTTCCATTAGTGATGGGTGAATCCGAGATATTTCAGGGTTGCTTCGAAAGTAAGTGGAATCGTTGGCGAGTCCAAGATGTTTTAGCGATTTCTTCGATTGAAGTCTATTTGCGACTGAACTTCAATACGAATAAAAATCATCGAGAGCATTCGAGATATTCGAACAAACGAATAAAACATCTCGGACTTGCCCATTACTACATAGAATAGAGGTAAACGAGAAGGCTGTAATGATCTGACTGCCAAAAAATCCGCGGCGTTTGAGGTAGAAGGAGTATTCTTGATTCACTGCAGGGGATGAGCTCACAGAACAATTTTTGGTTTACCGATTACGACATGAGCAATTCGATTTTAGATTAATCGATATGTAGCGCAATAAGTATTTAGGTAGATGACTCTAAAGGCCGACTTACGTATATTAAAAATACCTTGCTCAAACTACCCTGTCAGAGGATTATACTTACATATATCGCCTCCATCGAGCACAGGCAGCATTAAATATATCTGAGAAATGGCAAGGTTGACCCAATGCGATTTGTGGTAGTGAGTGGATTCAAACTTGCCTTGTGATTAGGTGGTAGGCCAGCTCCACTTGCATATGCAAAAATGGGCATGATAATGATTAATGATTTCCGATAGGATAATGTTCGCCACCAGGATGCCGTAGCTGAAATATATTTGGACAAATATTCGCCGCAGAGATGGCGATGCCGAACATTGGAGGATAGCGTTGATTTTAGCTCCGTCGCGGATGATTACGAAAAGAAACAAGTTTGATGTACGAAACGATACTAAAACGGTTCATCTCCTTGGCACGGTGGCAATTGACTTTTATAGAAAACTAGCAAATACCCGTCCCACTTCGCTGCGACAAATCACACTATGCCACTCCCTTCCCTATCGGTCTCCCTACCACTCAGCGTTTCCCGTTCCCTCTATCTCTTCCTCCTCTTATACTACTCTCTCCCTCTCTCTCCCTGTCTCACGTTCTTTATCAGCAACCTTCCATGGCCATCCGGTCCACATATCTGTGTACATCATGATTACTAATGTATTTTGGATAATCGACTGGAAAATTAGAATGGAATGAACCCTCTCAAAAATATTTCGGCGGCTATTTAAGCCCATGTTTCGGCCTCAATCCCGAGAACCGATTGAGGTATCCGTATAGCAGGACTGCTCACCTCATAGGCACTCAAAGCACAATTGTTTTTGTTTTGTTCCGAATCATAGGCACAGATACATATTTGCACTTGAAATATGAAAATAAAATTTTCTGTGCACTCCCATAAGCACTCAGATATCAAAAAAAATTTATATGTATGTGCCTATGATTCATACTGAATGTGCAGAGCAAAAGCACTTTGTATAGGAGCTCGAGCACTGCCGTAAGAAATCGAAATTTACAATAACAAATGTGTAATGAAAAAAAAATTCGAAAAATGAAAGCACTGTAAAAATATTGTATTCAAAAAATTTTCATATAAAAAATTAAAAAAATTTGTATGTATGTGATACTACCATTTGAAACTAAATTCTAAAATTATATTTTATTGGAATTGATAAAAAATTTAAATGAGAAAAAAAATTTTCAGTGCATATACAAAATTTGTAGATGTATTGAGATTTGTACTTTCAATACGAGAGCGTTGAGCAGCCCTGCCGTATAGTGTAAAATATATATGGCTACCCTGATTAGCACCTTAAATTTGATACCAATATTGCGAAAAAATATTTGGGGTCATCCGGGTCCAAGTTTGGTCTCTATATGGAGAACCGACTGGAAAATTGGAATGGAATGAACTCTCTATTGAAGCTCTGACTGATACCTTTAATTTGATACCAATAATGCTCAAAAATATTTCGGAGGAATCTGGGTCCATATTTTGGCCTATATCTCGGGAAGGGGTTGAGATACCAGAATTAAATGTGGTCATAATTTCAATCTAATACCAGGTGATCATTGTGTGAAAATTTGAATGTTGTCGGCCCGGTAGTTTCGGCGTCCATAGGAAACAAACAAACAAACAATCAAACAAACAAACTTTCATCCTTATATATATAGATTGAAGACAGATGAGCCGAAATCCGTTGCTTAATCAAAACCGAATTGTTGCTTGCTGCGCCAAATTATCACACATTCCATGCAATTTAAAGTGGATTGATATGCGTAACGTAATTTCGTTGTTGGTCGGTCATATCGTGCCGGGCCAAGAAGACAACTATCTAGCGGAGGCTGTTGAGGATGGTGATGGTATGTAGAATGTTGGATGTAATATGTATGTATGTACATATGAACTTTATTTGCGCAGCAGCTTTGCAGCAAGAGGGCTGCTTGAGCAATTCCCCCACATTAAAGTGCATTCAGTCACAATGAGCGCAACGAAGGCAGCCTTTGACTTGGACGACTTTGAGCTTCGGGCAGCGAAAACTTCTTAAGTGTAGCATGCAACCGCGTGGTTATGTGCGGCGCATTTTGACACATTCGCCCTAAAAGCATACAGAGGCATACATACTAGGTGACGTGAAGCGCTGGAGACGATTAGATGGGATGCTTATAATTTCTGACAGGTAAATACTAATTTTTTTGATTTCTGCACCTTCAAAACAAATCCCACGGCAGTCAAATGTAAGTGTCGGAACGACTCGTATTTCCTTGCCGCGATAAACTGCATCTCAGCATCCCTCTGTGTGTGTAATTTTCCTTCTCTAGCAAAAAGATGCAGCGGAATCAAAGCTTTTTACTCATAAAACCACAGAGCATTGTACGTGGGAGCTTTTGCGTCACCCTGTGCTTGTTGCGCTTTTATGCTTGAAGCGCGCGCTTCATCTGAGCAGAGCGTGTGTGTGAGTTGAGCATGCAATAAATATCGAAAATTATATAAGAAATTTTTGCCAGCTTTCGACACGCATTTTACTCAAATCGCCGCCACGGTCACCTGCTCCGCGCCTCAGCTGCTGAGTTGTTGGCTGCTGGACTGTTGCTGAGCCATCATTAAGCCGTTGGGCTGCTGGGCCAGTGAATTTCTAGGTTCTTGGGGCTGCCTGCATGCGTGCGTACGTGTGACCTCATGCAGTGGCGTGAACGGCTATCAAACAGAAAAAAAACTTGCAACGCTTGCAACAAACATATCCTTGCGGCGGCAGAGTTGCAAGCAAGCAGCCAATGGCAAACTGTCCGTGTGTGTGCATGTGTGGCATTAAAAAGTTGACCGAGCAAGTGGAAAAAATGCTGTGAATGCTGTTGCATTGTTGTGTGTACAATAGGTATGTGGCAAGCGCAAAAATAACGAAGTCATTTAAATTCACAGCTTGATTTTGAAAATCAACTTTTGTTAGCGATTTTTGTTTGCATTTTCTCGTTTTTGCAACGAGTGTCTTTTGTTTTGGTTTTTCGCGCTTTTCAATATAGTATTAAGTTGTAGGTTGGAAAGGATTTTAGTTATATTTTTTGCTTTGTTTGAAGCTTGAAACAAATTCAAGCAATTACACGCACGGACAGACAAACATACAGAAAAACGGACATACGGACGTACAGCTGTTCTGCGCGCTTGCAACATTTGTTTGTTGTTGTTTTCTTTTCGCCAACTAACCTAACTAATGCACTATGTGGCATGCCATACACCCAGAAAAAAATAGTGTGAAATCAACCAAAAATCAACAAATTTAGTGGTTAATTTTTTTCAACACGATGCTTAATGTATGCCATCATGTAATCGTGTAAATTTAACACTACTGTCAAGTGTTAGTTTAACAGGATGACAACTGTAGAATTAACACTAAAAAGTATTGAGTTTTCCTGTTGATTTTACAATTTTAACTAGTTAATGTTACAATAAAAGCTGGTTAAATTGACACGAAATGGTCCTGTTGAATTAACAATAACATCTTTTTGATTTTACATTAAGTTTATTGTTAAATTAACTAGAAAGTCTTGTTGATTGTACAATTTATTTTTTTAAATAAAAAAACATATAAAACATAAAATATATAATCATCACTTCAATTAAGCACATTAGTACATCACCCGCACAACTGACCAAATTGAAGGCGTCCTTCTCATACGAACACAAATGTACCGACGATAGTTTATACATGGGCGATAGTACTATCACTTGCACCGAGTAATGTTTGGCCGCTAATGCAACAACCACATGCTGCACGCAAACCCCCATTCGCTAAAAAACCTCCTCGTGATATTGCAACCTTTGAAGAGGAAAAATAAAATATTGAACATTAAATACTTTTAGAAACAAAAATGTAATCCTCTTTAACTCACCTGCAAACTGAAAATATAAATCGAAAACCCACTATCGCGAACTGACTATGATGCTAAACTCGCATCACTGCCACGGCACAAAATTTTCCTTTTTTTTTAAATTATAATTTGAGTTTTGCACGAAAATCAGACTTCAAATGATCAAAAAAATTATGTATGTTTCAAAATAGTTTTGACGTCCTTTTTTAACACTTTTTTTTAGATTACATTGACACTATGATCGTGTTGAATAAACCAAAATTACAAATGACGTTTATGTTTGAACATTGTTTCGTGTTATATCAACCAAATTTTATTGTTAATTGTGGTTCTTGTTGTTTTCACATTTGTTTTCATGTTGTATTAACACTAAAATTGGGACGTCATTTTTCTAACATTTTTTTTAGTTTATATTGACACTATCATCATGTTAAATAAACCAAATTCCAAATGACATTTAGGAATAAAATTTTATATTTGAATCATCTTGTATATTTTAAAATTTCTTCATGTGTTCAACAATAAAATTTGGTTGAATTTACCAAATTTTCAGATGACAGTTACAAAGCCAAAATCATGTTTCAAACATCGTGTAATTTGAAAAAAATTGTTGCTGTTCTATGTGTAAAGATCGATCGTGTTAATTTTACATGAATCGTGTTGATGATTTTTTTTCTGAGTGTATACATTTGTTAAAATGATATTCACATTCAAATAGGCATGTGGTTTGGTTATCGTCGCAGCAGCGCTGGACAGACGCACAGCTGTGACCATAAATTGTCTACACAAAAATCGTTAAAATTGAACAAAGAAAAGGTCGTTAAAGGTGTCGGTTACTATGTATGTACACACATATAAGATCAGCATCAAATATATTTGTCAAGAATATTTGATTTATTTTATTATAAAATGCACTATGCTAACTTTACTTTTAAAAAGTATTAGATCCCGAGAACAGACAAAAAATAATCTCTTTTATCTTAGTATAATGGTATGAAATGATGCATTATGCTGGGTATAATTTCGGCGGCGAGTAGTTAATTGTAAAATTGCATTAACTTAAACTATTTACTGTTGCTTAAGTCCAAACAGCCAAGCGCGGAAATGTCATATGGATATTTCTCATTTGACGTTTTTAATTTGTGGACACACAAATTTCATGGTTGTCTCTCTGTTAGTAACCATGTTTTAAAAGATAATTTTAAAAGACTTTAAAAAATAGGTACATACACATATCCATAAGTAACTGCATATGAATGCACACTTGAATATGCATTTTCTTATTTTAAAAGTTTATCGTTAAACATTAGCATTTCAGTGACTTAGCGAAGAAAAAAATGTACAATTTTAATACTTACTCGAACATGTCAGAGAGTTATAAAATAAGATATGTATGTTAGGGTGTCTACGTTTTAGGGAATAACTCTTAAATTTTTGCAGCTAAAATTCTGAAATTTTAGATTTGGAGAATTTGTTGTACACAAAGCGCTGTCGGCGAAAATCATCGGTATCGGATGACTATAACAGAGAGAAACCATACCGCAATATTGGGTCAAGGAAAAAGGAGTGCATTCTAGTTTTCCTATACCGCTAGATAAATTAATATTTTAAAATACTGCTCGTATATTTTATTGACATATCTTTAAGAAATTTGCAAAAAAAAATTAAGATATATTGTACACAACAAGAGATAATCGCGAAAATATGCGATTTTGGGCATTCGGCCTCCATAACCGGAAATCAGGCTATATCTCGAGAACGGATCATCCGATTTTAATTCGGATTTCATATCTGGATTCAGCATAAAATTTTCAAATCGATGTGCATATTGGCCTGGCTATTTTTTTTGTCGATTTTTGCCCAATTTTTATTTTCAAAAATTCGTCTTGGTTCATAAAAACCAAATTCCGGAACATCAAAATTAATTTTAGAAAAATGTCGTGGAGGACTTTTCTACTCAGAAAAATGAGGGGAATCCGAATTTCGATGGCGTGGTATCGATTAATTTCCCTTCATACAAATTGCCCCAGCCTAATGTACATATGTAGTTAAAATATTTCACAACAATGCTGGCAGTCTACTGCGTGGGAGTTCCATATAAACTTTGCATGGAAAGGAAATAAATAAATGTGGGACGAGGCAATTAAACAGCTTGAAAAGCTTGTCAAAAGCAGCAGTCAAAAGCAAGCGCAGTTACGATTATAAACTTGTGCGAATATAATTATTACGAAATCCACCAGTACCTTCTTGAGATGAGTTTTATCTTTAAGCTTCTATTAGAGAGATTGCGTTGGGAAATTCATTTGCTGATGTCGAGGGAGCCTTTGACAACGTTACTATTGAGTCTATGTGCTTAGCGGCTAGAAGACATGGGGTGGATGGGATAATTATAACTTGGATCGATGCCATGTTATGCGAAAGATTTCATACCGTACGGGAGAAAGACAGCCTCTTTGTCACAGCAGAGATAGAAGATGTCCTTAGAGTGGTGTAGGTACTGTCTGTTCTGCTGTGGTGCTTGTTTGTGGAATTGCTTCTAACCGAAATGCAAGATTTCAATCACATTCAGGCTTACGCGTATGATGTCAGGAACATGTCTCAGGGAGGTCTGCGCGCAAGCACAGAGAATCCTGGACAAGATTGATGCTTGGTGCACTTAAGAGAGACTTGCTGTTAATCCTTGAGAGACAAGCCTGGTTTTGTCTACACGGAAGAGAAAAAATATCTAGGAGTGATTCTAGATAAGAAACTGACTTGGAAAGGTCATTTAATAATGAAGGTAACAAGGCATTGAAGGTTTTGTGGACAGTGTAGAAAAAACTTCAGCAAGACCTGTGGTCTGAGATCAGCAATGATGATACTGATCCTTTCTTAAGGTCTCAAGTACAATGAGCAAATATGCCCGATTGCTTGTGAAAGACAAAGTTTTTCCCGGCCTACCACAATTCCATTATATTTCATTTAATTCCATTCCAATGCGTTGGCAGATTAAAGGTGGTGTTCACTGCTTCTGATGAGGCACGATTTAATTAATTTTATTAAATTCCGCGAACGCTAAGACGGGGAGTCAGTGATTTCTCTGCCGCACTTTCTCATTCTATCCCTGTCTCTCTGTTGCATGGTCATGCCCATATGAGTGGCCACCACTGATTTTTCTCTATTTCCGCCAATGAACACAATGTTAATATTCTTATGATAACGATCAAATGCAAATCAGATTTCCCATTTAAAATCCACGTCACACACTGAGAGAAAAAAAATATATGGAGGGTTCAAAGAAATTGTTTACCTATTTTGAACACTACTTTCTTTGTTTTGAGTAAATTTTCCTTAAAACATGTTAAAAGGTTTATAAAATATTGTTGTTACATGCGTTACCATGGTTTCATATACTTGTTTTGAAAAAATTCATACATTAAAATAATGAAAAATTCTTTAAGCGCCATTCCATTCCCAACTTTCCTTGTTTTGAAGACTTGATTTCTATAATTTTGAGAAATAAAATTCCCATACAAATCCCCATGGCAACGAATTTGTTTGAATGTTTTTTTTATGTTTTTTCCACATTTTTGAGAAAACTTACACAAAACAAAGAAAATTTTGTATTGGGACGCGTGTTCAAAATAAGGAAAATTATGTCTTTGATCGAGAGAAATTTTTTTTTTTGAGTGCAGTTAAATTTTTTATACATACATATATTTTATATATATATTATATATATATATTTTTTTATATATCGCTAGCTTAGAGTGCAAATTGTGTAAGTCCTTTTTTTCAAACTTTGTAGGAGAGACAAAAAAACAAAAAATAAAAAAATTTCAAAATGAAAAAAAAATTTTCTGTTCATATAAAAATTTTGGACTTACACAATTTTCTTCACTTTTTGGACTTACACAATTTGCGTATCACTGAATAACAACGAGTAGAAATATGAGAAGTATCACAGACTTGTTTAGCGTGGTGCGTATTTGATTTTTCTAGCTTTCTACACTTAAAAACACTTTTTCATAAAAATGGACTTACACAGTTTGCACTCTAAGCTAGCGATATACATACATACATTAAATTATATCCGATTATTATTATTACATAGTATATCACAAAATCCATTAAGTCTCCACAGGTTTCACCTGTTCAAACCGAGTGTGCATGTGCATTTATTTCGAATTTTTTTCGAATAAAAATCAGTTTTAATGCAATGCCGTTATAATTTTGATAGATTAATTGTCAATAAGCAAATTCAAATTAAGAGAAGATCTGAAGTAATTAAATATTTGCAATATCAGCTCATTTGCATAATATAGGCAATGGAAGCAGTTGAACAAGCAAAAAATGGAATAAAATAAAATTAATAAAAATAAAATACAATAAGCAAAGATCTACCGATGGCATCATAGCACATACAAGCAGATACATATTGGTAGAGATAGAGTTTGAGGATGCCACATGTGGCATGATAACATTCTCTTGAATTTTGTGGTTTTTTCTCGTGTTTTTTTTTTTTCAAATTCTCAGCTTATATTTTTATTTGACTTTGTTGTTTTTGTTTTAGCTCATTTGCTATTTAGCTGCGCTGAAATGCAATCAACAATCGATTGGATTGCGATCACTATCAACAGTCAGGCAACGACAACGCCAACAACGACAACGACGACAAGGCAATTACATTAATTAATTAATATGGCCCACGAAATTGCCAGGCAAACGGTAGAGAGGACGAAATGAGACGAGGCGGATGAGTAGTGATGAGTGCTTTAAAGTGCTTGGATAAAAGCACATAAGTAGATAATTGTTGGCAAGAAGACAATAAACCAGGGGGTCGATACATAGACGCAGTGAGCGGTGGTAAGAGGAGAGAGAGGTGAGCTGCGGGCACTGGCACAGGCACTGGCAGTGGCATGTCGCCGGCAAATAACGTCATTTTGGTAGCACGATTTTGTGTGTACAGGAATTTGCTATGGTATGAACAGGATGCATTTAAGGATGCCCCCCAAACATGCTGAGATTCCCGTTTGCTTGTTGTTGGCTTTTGCAGTTTTTTTGTGTTTGAAAAGCACTTTGCACAATGCTTTGCCGTTTGGTTATAATTGTTGTTATTTTTTTATAGATTTGGGGTATGTTTATTTTTTTTTTGTTGCGTAGAAAACACAATCAATACCACAACACCACAGCAAATTAAAATGCCCGATTGCTTGTATACACGCTCATTTCTTGGACTCTGTTTTCTGGCTTCCTCTTTGCTTTTGACTGTGCGCTTGCTGTTTCGTTACTAGCTCTTGCACTTGATCTTGCAATCAAACGGCGTAGCGGAGAGAATGAACGATCGATTTCGATCGATCTCAATCCCGACGAGCGAATGAAGATGAATCGTGCAAGGCATTCCGATCGCTGCGCCGCGCCGCTCAAGTTGTGGGCACATGCTGATGGTGTATTGTGGGGAACTCTGAAGTGTTTCGCACGAGCGTAAGATGCGGGCAGGGGTGCAAGAAAAAAACTTTGTATTTTAAGACTTTCGAGATTTGTTCTTGTGGTACGTCACGATAAGTTCAGCTTTGGATTACTTTATCGCTGTACGATGGACATTTTTTATACCCAATGGATAAAAAGTAAGTAGAGAGTGCAACTTTAAGAAACCAATAGCAACCAATTTGTGTAGAAAAGAAAATTTTGTAAATTTTTACTTTAAGAGAAACCCATCTTATGGTGCTAACTTTCAGGAAGATACTCACGTCAAAACTCTTGAGATTCCGTGTGATTTCTAGAAAACTTTTTAAGAAAAGTATTTGGCAGAGAATCTCACTTGAAGTAACTGACTATAAAGGACTCAAGTACTTAGTATATACATAAGTGCCGTTCCTGGCATTTAAAAAGCATTGGGTACAAAATTAATTTGATTGCATCTGAAAGCCACACAACACTTTTTGTTTTCAATTTTTTTTTAGCAGCCAACGACTTTTTAATAAAATCAATTGGTTTTGGTGAAAACTGAAAGCTGTTGAAATCAAGATGCCAGATTCTAAGCGTTGATTGTTGCAAGCTACAGTTAACTAAGTAGCTGCATGCACGTCACTGTTTGTTGCATGCACCACGAAGGAAGTGGTCGTACTTAACTCAGCTGAGCTTGTGCACAATCCTTATGTACATAATATGTACTTCTTATACTCGCAATATATATACATAAATATACATATTTTGTGTGTTATTCCTATATGCCTAAGAGTATTGAAATGTTACGTTGAAACATCAGCTAAGCTCATCGCAAAAAAAAATACCGCGCCAATAAGATTAAGCGGAATAGACAGCGGATATCGAAAAAAGAAACCAACAAACATATTTACATACACACATGGGTACATACATGTATGAGAAAATGTGTATGTATATCGAATAAGGAATTTTGATTAATAGTATTCACAAGTTTCGCTTGTCTAACGTGTTGCTGCCGTCGCATGTGGCATGAGCTATGAGGTGGCTAGAATTTCGTAAAACAAGCTGTAATAAAATCAAACATCATTACATTACACACATACAAGTATGTTAAAATATTAACCCTGTAGGATTTCGGAGTAGACTTAGTATACTCCATAAACTAGACTGTAGTGGATTGTAACTGGTCCAAAATTTGGTCCAATCCCATATAAAATTCTATTTACATTTAACACTGCATGTCCTAGGCTAGGACCAATTTCCCTGTCTGCATTACATTCGGACCAGCTTTAGGTCGATTGGACATTTGTGCATTACAATCGGAATATACTTTTTCTATATACATTGGTCTAGACCTTTTCTCATTACAATCGGAGTATACTTATGCTATATACATACATACACCATTTCTCGTCTCTTATTTTTTTAAACAATTTCTCCATATTAGATGTTACAATTAACTAGTTAAATCATTATCAACATCTTGAAAATTCTCAAACATTTTGAAATAACGAAAAAATTACATACTATTTTTTAATAATCAAAAATTTTCAGCAAGAAAAGTTAACATGGTTAAAAATATTACAAAATACAAAGTTGATATAGACAAATTACGTATAACAAACAATGCACAATGTGCATTACATTCGGACCAATTTAAGCACAATTGACCTACCCCGCATTACACTTGGCCCATTTTCGAGACAATTGACCTGCTCAGCATTACATCGCATTAATTTTTTGAAGTGTATTTGGTCTAGTTACAATGCAACTATACCTCGGGCTATAATTTTAAGACAATTGTCCCCATCTTTTCATCAGGTAATAAGTCAATGTACATATGTATTTATGTTAGTTTACTGATTGCCGCAAATATACCTCCAGCATATTTCATTTGGCTCACAACTTCCCGATTGGCCGCCAGTCTTTCTAATGCCTACGGCTATGTCAATTCATACCTATTCGCAGAAACTTCAGACACTACCAGAAGCGGAAACTTTGCTAATAACTAGTGGACCACTGCAAGAAAGTAATAACAACAACAAGACATACAAACAAACAAAAAATATGTGAACAGAACAGCAAACTCATCCATTGTGTAACGCGCTCTTAAATAATAGATTCGTTGGCTGTTGAAAAATTATGTTTTAGGTTGTCGCTGATTAAGCAAAATCTAATAAGATTATTTATTTATAACACAAAAAAGCGCAGATGAGTAGAGGAAATGTGTGAGTTAAGATGGAAATCAAGCGTGAAAGTGGGCGATTGCTTGTGTGGAAAACATATTAGACATTGTACAGGGTTTATTTTGAGGGAAGGAAGCAACGAAAGTCTTAAGCCCATGGGTGTGGGAATCTAAACACCTACTGTCAGCGCAACAAACCCTCCAATACTATCGTCAAGCCATCGTCGGAAGGTGGATTGAGCACCAGGCTCTGCGTCTGTTATGGTACATTGTTACGCTTAGTCCAAATTATATCTACAGTGTGAATTCTAACCATGTTGTCTATCTTTATAAGTCCTATTCGGCTCATAATCAGCTCACAAAATGTCACACAATCCTCAAGTTTCTCCACGAAGCCAAATACAGCTTCGTTTGCCTTTTAAAAACCTTAAAAACGCGACGAACTTCAATATGTCTCGAATGAGTTGTTCAAGAATAATTTTTATACTCAGCTGTACTAGTACACAGAGTATTATAGTTTTAATCACATAACGGTAGATTGTAACAGAGTGAAATAATCGAGATAGATATAGACTTATATATATCAAAATGATCAGGGTGAAAAGAGAAATCGATTGAGCCATGTCCGTCCGTCCGTCCGTCCGTCCGTCCGTCCGTCCGTCCGTCTGTCCGTCCGTCCGTCTGTAAACACTCTAACTCGCGCAAAAATTGAGATATTTTGATGAAATTTGGAATGCAAGTTGGTATCGAGACTGGGACGGTTGGTATTGAAAATGGGCGAAATCGGACCATGACCACGCCCACTTTTCCTATATAGAAAAAATCAGAAATTTGGTATCTCAGTCACTATTAAAGCTAGAGTGATGAAATTTTACCCACGTGTTGAGTTCAGGCCCCTAAGAAGCAATTTGATGAAATTCTGGAAAATGGGCGGTTGCACGCCCACTTATTAAGGGTCAAACATTGAAAGTTTTGTATGTCATAACTCAGAAACCATTGAAGATATATCGATGAAATTTGGTAGGCGTGATTTACTTACTTAGGCAAACATTTTGATGGAAAATTGTTAAAATCGGTTGACGGCCACACCCACTTTTATATATGTGTATTATAAAGTGACCTAATAAAAACATTTTAAGCGATATCTCTGTCAAATATAAAGATCTATCACTGAAATTTTGTGGCATGATTCCAACTATGAACATAAAACGAAAACCACAAAAATTTTGGAAAATGGGCGGAGCCACGCCCACTTATTAAGGGGCAAACATTGAAAGTTTTATGAGTCATAACTCAGAAACCGTTGAAGATATATCGATGAAATTTGGTACGCATGATATATTTACTTAGGCAAATGTGTGGACGAAAAATTACCAAAATCGGTTGACGACCACGCCCACTTTTATATATGTGTATTATAAAGTGGCCTAATAAAAACATTGTAAGCGATATCTTTGTCAAATATAAAGATAATTCACTAGTTAGTTGGAGCTTTTCGGCCGATTAGTGAAAGACAAAAACCAAGTTTTTTCTTTTTCCTCCTACGCGTTTCGATGTTTCTCACATCTTCATCAGGGAGTCTGATTTATTAATTTTTTAAACATAAAACGAAAAAACAGAACCAAATATGTATTAAAATTTGTTTCACATACATACATATGTTCATATGTAAAAAACATTAACAAAAACAACACAATTCTTCAATAAATTTTTAAATTTAAAACATTGTACTCACTTACATTTAACATATCTTACTATTGACTGAATAATACATATTTTTCCACAAAAAGTTTGCAACCAAACAATATTAAACTTTTAGACATTTTTACCAAAAACGACATTTATACATTTAAACTATTGTATTCGTCCGGCGGTTCTTCCATTAATTGTCAATGCTGTCACATAAGCGCAGTTTATCTTGTCCACATCTTCTTTATAATTTATTGCTTTGTCTATTTTCTGTTGTATTCGTAAACTTTCCAGTGTCATTCTCTTCTTTTCTCTTCTTTCAACGTCCAAAATTCGCGTATTGTCAAAATCTGCTGTGTGGCCTTTATTCGTCAGGTGCTCTGCTAGCGAATAAAGGCCACACAGCAGATTTTGACAATACGCGAATTTTGGACGTTGAAAGAAGAGAAAAGAAGAGAATGACACTGGAAAGTTTACGAATACAACAGAAAATAGACAAAGCAATAAATTATAAAGAAGATGTGGACAAGATAAACTGCGCTTATGTGACAGCATTGACAATTAATGGAAGAACCGCCGGACGAATACAATAGTTTAAATGTATAAATGTCGTTTTTGGTAAAAATGTCTAAAAGTTTAATATTGTTTGGTTGCAAACTTTTTGTGGAAAAATATGTATTATTCAGTCAATAGTAAGATATGTTAAATGTAAGTGAGTACAATGTTTTAAATTTAAAAATTTATTGAAGAATTGTGTTGTTTTTGTTAATGTTTTTTACATATGAACATATGTATGTATGTGAAACAAATTTTAATACATATTTGGTTCTGTTTTTTCGTTTTATGTTTAAAAAATTAATAAATCAGACTCCCTGATGAAGATGTGAGAAACATCGAAACGCGTAGGAGGAAAAAGAAAAAACTTGGTTTTTGTCTTTCACTAATCGGCCGAAAAGCTCCAACTAACTAGTAAAGTATTAACAAATTGGCCCAAATTCAAACAACAAATAAAGATAATTCATTGAAATTTTGTGACATGAGTTCCACAATAGACCGGAAACATAAAATAGACAAATTTTGGAAAATGGGCGTGGCACCGCCTCCTTTTGGACAAAGGGATATACGAGATTTATTAGCCTTTAACTCGACAAATAATTGAGATATTATGACGAAACTTGGTTTATACACTTTTATAACTTGTGTTAATAAACACGCAAAAATTAATTGAAATCGGTTTATGACCACACCTACTTTTTAACAAAGATATTTCTGGAACACCCTTTTGGAATTTGTAACGTGAAGTCTTTGTAACTAGAAGTCAAAAAGGAATGAAATTTTGCACAAAGAATAATATTCATATGCTTAGTTGATCGACTGATAAAAATGTTGAAAATGGGCGTGGCTACGCCCACTTTATGCAGCACTCGCTTTATATAAAGTACACCGTGTTTCCATCAAACGCAAACAAACAATGAAAGCATACAGCTGAGTATCTAATGTTCGATTCCACTCGAACTTAGGCTTCCTTACTTGTTTTGTTTTTTTTTTTTTCATAAACAAGTTTACTGGTCTTGCACGCATACTAAGTTCCAAGTGTTTGTTTGTTCTTTCTATATAGCTGTCAAGCGGAGCTAATCCTCCAAGCAGTTGAGTTCATATTATTACCTTTTACAACCACTAATCTTGTTGTGGAACAACCCCATCGATATGGCAGTTTTTCTGTTCCTTCTAAAGTGTATTGAATAATACTTTGTTTTAACTAACATGGATGGTCAAGCGGGCTGAACTTACTCATACAACAACAACTAGTTAATACCATCAGGGAGCGTTTATAATAATAATATAATACAATGGCGCTATTATAACTCTGGCGAGATTTATGGCCGAGCTTCTCTCCCAATTCGAGGTGTGCTCCTTTTTGTTTTTCCTACTAATTGGGTGGACCTACAGTTTTATGCCGGCTCCGAACAGCGAATGCATTTTTTGTGAGAAGCTTTTTCATGGCAGAAAAACACTCGGAGGGTATGCCGCCCACTGCCGAGAGGTGACCGCTGCTCTTAAAAAACCCAATAATTGGATTTTTACTAATTAGAAAAATGGTTTTGGTGTTTTGCTCGGACCGTGGTTTGAACCCGAGACCTCTGGCATAGCAGGCGAGCACTCTACCCACTGCACCACAGTGTTTATTATGTATTTGTTTTATTTGCAATTCGCAATTCTTTTTTTAGTTATAGCTAAGGCGGAATTCCCTGAATGTCCACATCAAGAAATGTTGATATAGCTTCAGTTTATCAGCAAAGTAATTATATTATATCGTTGCAGCACCCAATATCTAGTCTGCTCCTTCATTTACAGCACTCTGATTCCTTATTCAGCCCTCTTTCTGATAGATACTTGATTAGATGGCGAACTAAATCAGAAGCGTTAATTTTTCTTCCAACTTCTAAAATTTTCCACTTTCCAACTGGATTTTCTTCATCACATCAACATCAATTAATTTTTGCGCCACTTTCCGCCCACTGCACCCTTC
This sequence comes from Urophora cardui, assembly GCA_960531455.1. Taxonomy (NCBI): domain Eukaryota; kingdom Metazoa; phylum Arthropoda; class Insecta; order Diptera; family Tephritidae; genus Urophora; species Urophora cardui. The sequence continues at coordinate 25,875,838 of OY482673.1, read as the reverse complement.
AATAAAGGTACATATGGACATATCTGTGGACATTTGAAAGAACAACCTAAGTCCACCTAAGTGCATTTTCGGCTTTCTTTATCATAAATATACACTTTGAAATACGCTTCTTTCTGTCTAATCGGTGTTATGATATCATTTCGGGTTCAGGAGATATGAAGAATCGAAAATCATCTTAAGTCCATATTTTTCACATATCCACTTGCCTAAGCCTCTTAGCTTAAGTTAAGATAGAAGTGATAAGAAAAATTGCAAGAATTCGTCTTGAAAAAAGAACCTAATTTAATTTAGGTGGCATATTTTTTTTCAATATTATTTTGAAAAACCAACCTAATTACCAACTTAAGTCGATTTTCTATCATATTTCAGTTTGCCAAATGAACTTAACTCCAATTAGGAGGCTATAAAATTTTGATGAAAATCAATTTGAAAAAAGAACCCAAATTGACTTAAGTTGGTGTTTTTTTCAAAACACAATTTGGAAAAAGCACTTATTTTATTTTAAATCCATTTAAATAAAAACCGTTACGCCAAGAAATAAAAATTCACTTTTAAATGAACAATAGAAGATTGTTTTATCATTCCACGCTCTTACTTCTATGAAAATATATGATAGAAAGACTCTGTGCACTTGCAAAACTGTTTTTTGCTCTCCTGTAAAATTGCGAATTTAGACTTAGGTTGCTTTTCCAAATGTCCACAGATATGTATGTATGCTCGAAGAACACATGTACATGGGTACAAACTCCTCTGGCTGACTGTGCGGCTAACAGGCGCATTCGTGTTAGGCTCATAAGAAATCGTAATTAATCAGTGGCAACGTTTAAAATATTAATAAAATAAAACAAATTTCAAAAACTAAATGTGGCGAACACGGCAGCAGCAAATAAGTGACAGGCATAATTAATGTGTGACAGCGCGTGATCGAGCAGTTGGCTGGGTTTGATGGTGGTGGTGAGAGAAGTAGAGAGGGTGACCAAACACCGGTAGATACCGTGTCCATACAGCCGAAACCCCCCAACCCCTTATTTGTAGTCTAACTTGTTACTCAACGCCGCTGTTCACAGCGTATAAGGAATTTTCAAGTTAATTGTAATCGTTTATTATAACGTTTGATGACTAAGAAAGTGTCTGAATTGATTTGGTTGGTTGGTTGGTTGGCGATTGGCGGCTGTTGACTGAAAATTTTACTGCAACGGCAACGGCACCGCCAACGGAAGCGTATTAGATTTATTGTTTTAGCGGTAGTTACTTAATTCGTTGCTCAATTTAACCTGTTCTTGGTTTCTGGTAAAATTAAATCATTAATTACGTTTGGGTTGATGATGCAGTGGACAGTTAGATGAAGGATTATGAAGCTCACATACATATATGTGAATGAGAGAGAGAGAGAGAAAGATATATGTTCACTGCTTCTTTCTCACACTTCGATTGATGTTGAAGACAAGTGCAGCTTAGCCAATGTAGTTTTTAACAAGTTCGAAACTTTTTTGGTCACTTTTTCTCAAGTACTATAAATAGATAACTTTGAAAATTCCACTGACGCATCGTATTGTCTTCTACACTCATTGCTCAATCGTACGTATGTATGTACATCGGTTGGGTCAAGAAAGGAAATGGAAGGGCAGCAGAATAGCACCGGCGCGCCGCAGTCAGCATGATGTGTTGCACAAAAAATTGATTTATGCGCATGTCAAGCGGTGGTCGCTGCTAATTTGTTATCTGCCACAATTTTGCTGCTGCTGCTACACTCCTTTTTTGCGCTTGATTTGGCATGCGAAAACCTCTTTTTTTGTTGCAAAAAATAAGGAAAAAACAAAAAAAAAACTAAACTCTTATAAGAACGTCGCGACGTTGCAATATGACAAGTAAGGAGTGTGGCATAATTAACTGGAAGCCCAAACTGAGTTGACAATAATACATATTTATATTATGTGTTTGCAAATACGTTTGTGGCAAGTTTGTTTTCCATTTTTTTTTTCTTTTTTTGTGTTGCAAGTTGAGTAATTGCAACAAAGTTGCAGACTGACTTACGCAGACAGGTGCTAACTGTTTGGTAATCGCTAAAACTTGGACAAGGGCGCGAGCGCATAAATGAACAACTGTAGACGAAATGCAGCAGCAACAAAAACAGCAACAGCGGCCCGGAAAGTGGAAAGGACGAGAATATGTGACAATATGTGGCGGCAAGCAGGCAAGCAAATATACAAAAAGGCATAAAATGTGATTAAAAAATGTTTAAGGGCGAAGTTATACCATGTCTCCACATAACGTGTTTCGCTCTTTTTTTCTGCACTCGCTCTCTCAATCTTGTTTCGACCTCCAGACAAGTGCCGAATCTCGCCAATTTCCATACAAATTTCTGAGAGCGAGTGAAGATTGAAACACTTGTTTCGTTCTCAATCCTCTTGCCAAACGCCATGATATCGATGACTTCTCTAATTTTGTGTCGAAAATCTATCGAAATCTCAACCCAGACCAAAACAAAAACGCAAAAATAAGCAAACATACAAACATTTAAGAAGAACAAGAAGGAGAAATGTTAAACTGAATCACGATCAGCCATGTGGAGACGAGTTATTTAGCGAGATGTTTTCCTAGATGTTTCTCTGGCTAATAAAGTTATGTGGAGACGGGCTTTACGGAATTTCTGACTTGCTTGTTACTGTTTATGATGCGTTTGAATATCCAGTTGTGGTTTTTCGATGTGAGATAAATAAATGAAATAAAAACAAGTAAGGAAGCCTAAGTTCGAGTGGAATCGAACATTAGATACTCAGCTGTATTCTTTCGTTGTTTGTTTGCGTTTGATGGAAACACAGTGTACTTTATATAAAGCGAGTGCTGCATAAAGTGGGCGTAGCCACGCCCATTTTCAACATTTTTACCAGTCATCCAACTAAGCATTTGAATATTATTCTTTGTGCAAAATTTCATTCCTTTATGACTTCTAGTTACAAAGATGTCACGTTACAAATTCCCAAAGGGTGTTCCAGAAATATCTTTGTTAAAAAGTAGGCGCGGCCGTCAACCGATTTCAATAAATTTTTGCGTGTCTATTAACACAATTTATAGAAGTGCATAAACCAAGTTTCATCATAATATCTCAATTATTTGTTGAGTTATAGGCTAAGAAATCTCGTATATTCCATCTTCTAAAAGGAGGCGGTGCCACGCCCATTTTCCAAAATTTTTGTGTTTTTTGTTTTATGTCCATAGTTGGACTCCTGCCATAAAATTTCAATGAATTATCTTTATATTTGACAGAGATATCGCTTAAAATGTTTTACTGGGTCACTTTATAATACCCATATATAAAAGTGGGCGTGGTCGTCAACCGATTTTGGTAATTTTTCGTCCACGTATTTGGCTAAGTAAACATATCACGCGTACCAAATTTCATCGATATATCTTTAACGGTTTCTGAGTTATGGCCTATAAAACTTTCAATATTTGCCCCTTAATAAGTGGGCGTGGGACCGCCCATTTTCCAAAGTTTTTGTATTTTTTGTTTTATGTCCGTAGTTGGACTCCTGCCACAAAATTTCAATGAATTATCTTAATATTTGACAGAGATATCGCTTAAAATGTTTTTATTAGGCCCCTTTATAGTTCCCATATATAAAAGTGGGCGTGGCCGTTAGCCGATTTTGACAATTTTCCTTCAAAAAATTTGTCTACGTAAGCAAATCAGGCATACCAAATTTCATCGATATATCTTCAACGGTTTCTGAGTTATGACATATAAAACTTTCAATGTTTGCCCCTTAATAAGTGGGCGTGGCACCGCCCATTTTCCAAAATTTCACCATATTTCTTCATAAGGGCCTGAGCTCAATACGTGTGTGAAATTTTATCACTCTAGCTCTATTAGTGACTGAGATACAAAATTTCCGATTTTTACTATATAGGGGAGGTGGGCGTGGTCATGGTCCGATTTCGCCCATTTTCAATACCATCCGTTCCTGTCTTGATACCAACTTACATTTCAAATTTCATCAAAATATCTCAATTTTTGCGCGAGTTATCGTGCGCAGAGACGGACAGACGGACAGACGGACGGACATGGCTCAATCGATTTCTCTTTTCACCCTGATCATTTTGATATATATAAGTCTATATCTATCTCGATTATTTCGTTCTGTTACAATCCACCGCTATGAAATCAAAACTATAATACTCTGTGTACTAGTACAGCTGAGTATAAAAAACTAAGGAGCTTCTTTTATTGCCGAATTAAAACAAGGACAATAATCACCATATCATTATCGTCATCATCATCATCATCATCATCATCATCACCATCACAATCACAATCACAATCATCATCATCATCATCGTCATAATCACCATCAACATCATCGTCATCATCATCATCATCATCATCATCATCATCATCATCATCATCATCATCATCATCATCATCATCATCATCATCATCATCATCATCATCATCATCATCATCATCATCATCGTCATCATCGCCATCAAGATCATCATCATCACCATCAACATCATCATCAACATCATCATCGTCAACATCATCATCATCGCCATCACCATCATCACCATCATCATCATCATCATCATTATCACCGTCACCATCATCATTATCACCATCACCATCACCACCATCATCATCATCATCATCATCATCATCATCATCATCATCATCATCATCATCACCATCACCATCAACATCATCATCATCATCATCATCATCATCATCATCATCATCGTCATCATCACCATCAAGATCATCATCATCACCATCAACATCATCATCATCACCATCACCACCATCGTCATCATCATCATCATCATCATTATCACCATCACTATCACCATCACCATCATCATCATCATCATCACCATCACCATCAACATCATCATCATCATCATCATCATCACCATCACCATCATCATCACCATCAAGATCATCATCATCACCATCAACATCATCATCATCAACATCGTCATCATCATCATCATTATCATCATCATCATCACCATCAACACCATCATCATCATCACCATCAACATCATCATCGTCATCATCATCATCATCATCATTATCAATAAAAGCCGCATATGCATATAAGTGTATATCTGTTGTTTTCTTAGTGCAACCTAGTCTTGCTCTTTTTTATGACAAGTAGCAATTGTATTTTTGTAGCAAACATGCAACACGGCTTCTTCATCCAACAACGGCAACAACTAATACAAAGGTGAAAATGATGTTTGCAATGGTCGTTAATGTTGTTGCTGCCGCATTGGCCGTTGCCGCTGTAGCTGCCACAGTAGTCATTACTCATCTTAACGCAAATACTAATGACATTGGTAGTACATTGTAACACGAGTTTCTTTGTTGCCGTTGTAATTGTTTTTTCTTATCGTCTTTGCTGCGTGCACGCACTTTCTTGCAACACTAGCCATAAACATATGTACACACATATTAATTAACTAGCATTTGGCATCAAGCTGTTCTTGGGAGTGTTCACACAAAATTAATTTGTTGTTGGTATGGCTGGACATATGTACATTTACGTGGCGCAAATGCTGCACGTATCACCCCCCACATTTACTGTACATATACATATTTGTATATGCTTTGTATATGTGGCAATGTTGCGCCAAAGCTTTTAGAGCGCCAATGCAATGTTTGCCACAAATTGATTTTTATTGCTTTTAAATTTTCCTTCTGCCTTTTTCTCACATTTCCAAGTTGTTACTTTTTATATTACTTTCATTAAAGTTTAAGGCCTTTGCTTCCAATGGCCCATTAACTAATAGATTTTCATGCAATCAGCGCAAGCGCCAAACTAATTTATCAATTGCTTGCACTCTAGCATGCAACAAATGCAGTTAAGAACGAATGATTTGACTTGTATGACTTGTTGCAGTTCAAGCTAAGTCTGTTGTAAATTGTTGATGACACAGAAATTGCTGTTGCATGATTGTTGTGCTTGATTGCTTGTATTTGCTTGAGAATTGCTACTTTTATGTTGCCACATCCTACAAAGTACATACAAATTATCTGCTTTGCGGTCGTCAGCGTGTTAACTGTCCACCTCGTCGTTGTCGGGCGTTGTCAGTAGCCAGCAGAAGCAGGAGCAGCTACAACAAAAAACATTAGAAATGGAACAACAGCAACAAATGCAGATGCGGTACCAACAGAAACGGCAGCAGCAGCAGCTAGAATTTGTTCAAATGTTGTTGCCACACACAAATACACAGCGAATAAATGCATGAATGTTACGGGATCATAAATCATTTTTCTATTTGCTGGAGCTGCAAGTCATTAAAGTAAACGTTAGGTGAATAGAAAACTTGAGAAACTTGGTTCCAGAAAACCGAGATTTTAGAAGTTTCTGGCTGGTTGGTTGGTTTGGGTGGCGAGTTCCACAGACTCCGTTTTGATACCACGACTCGTGACTAAAGAAGTACTAGCCGAATAGAGTTACAGAGAATATCAATTCGGAAACCAGGGCAGATCCTACGTCCTATATCCATCCTGTTAAGGTTGGGTATCCAAGAAACCCCTCAGGCATAACGTCCTTCAGTTCCGAGAGGTTGTCAAAGGAAGGCTTGTCAAACGAATTTCAATCGAAGGGCGCGGGTTAGATCCTAGGTGAGGCCGCCTAGTAAAAAAGTCTGATGAAGAGATGTGGTGATCTCTGAAATAGGTTCATAACTTCTACCAACAAATTTTTTTCAATTCTTCTTAACCCTTATGTTACATTTAGATCATTTGATGACCTTTTTTTGTTTAATTTTCTCATAAATGCTAATATGAACAAAATTTTAGAATTTCCCTCAATGTATTTCTGTATTGAGGAAAATCCTTTCGCAAAAGCATAAAAAGAAGGATTTTGCATCATCAAACAAGTGGTAACATCAAGAGTTACGTGTGCGCCCCTTCAGGTCATTCAGTGACCGTCAGTGTTATTTTGTGCGCAAAAGCTGATTTTTATTACATTCGTATAAAAATGAAAGAGTGAAAGCTTCGGTAAGTATTTTAATTCCAATATTTTATTATTTGTGATATATTTGCAGATTAATATATCGTCGCTCCCAACGAAGACTAGCACGGTTCAGTTAGCGTGGAAGACTAGCACAGTTCGTTGTTCGCGTGGAAGACTAACACACTTCGTTGTTCGCGTGGAAGACTAGCACACTTCGTTGTTCGCGTGGAAGACTAGCATGCTTCAGTTCTCTGCGTGGAAGACTAGCATACTTCAGTTCTCTGCGTGGAAGACTAACATGCTTCACTTGTTTTGGGTGGAAACTAACATACTTCTGTTTGTTAGAAATAAGCTTAGGGGTTAAGCACATGAGAAGGATAGTCCGAGGAGTGAAAGATATTTGATAAGTAAGTACAAGAACAATAATTCATACTGCAATAAAACTTTAAACAGGATCCTTCAGCCAAACTATATGAAAAGTATATGAGTTTCAAATATTCCTAGACTTGTACTAGGCCTATTTTTAAGTATGTGCATAGGTTGTGCAAATAAAACCTGGCTTTCGCATCAAATAAAACACCGAGTTAGTTATTACTCGGAACTCTATATTTATCCATCTGGTTTTAGCCTCCTCGCACCAATGCCAAGTAATACAGCCCTTGATGAATCCCAGGAGCGCCAGAACCTCCCGCGCCTCCGCGATATCAAAAGCGGAGCTTTGCCCGGACAGCTCTTCAGCCATTTTGTTTCCTTTAATCTCGCGGTCTGCCGGCATTCAGATCAGGGAGAAGCTATGGCGACTTGCTAGGCCCGTGATCAACTTCCTACACTGGCCGACCAGACCTGATGAAACCGTTACAGATCCCAAAGGCTTCAGAGCCGCCTTTTTATACGAGAAAAATAATATACCTTTTCCAACACCGGCACATTCCGTTGCAAGTAGAATCTTGCAGGCCCGCTGTATGGCCAAAACATCTGATTGAAAAACTCTCGCCATATCCAGGAGCCTTATTCATATGGAAGTGTTTGGCTGAGTTGCGAAGATACCCGCTCCCACTCCGCATGTCGTTTTTGACCCGCCCGTGAAAACTGAAACATAGTATCTCTGAGATGTTTTACCATCTCCCCTGTCCTTCCTGGATGGAAAGACATTCTCGTAGTTTGTATCGAAGAGTGTTGTAGGACAGATGTAGTGGTATTAGGCTCATGTCTGCATATTATGTTATGGTAGTAAAGGTTCAAAGAAGGTCTCGAAATGTTACATAACCTCACAATGCAACCCATATCTTCTTTAAAGTGAGTTAAGTGAATTTCCAAGTACTTAAAATATAAATTTCCCAGTACTTAAAACCCAAGATCGAAGAAACTGCAAATGGATTAAAGCAAGTGCATATAATGCAAATTTAATCAATTAAATATATGTACATATGTATGAATAAATCTACATACAATTCAATCGACTTTTATGCATGTTTGCACAACCCGAAAAGAAAGCCATAATATTTCGTTTTTTTTTTTTTGTAAATTCATTTATGCGCATTAAAATGCGCAGTGACTAATTTTTAATACACCTGAATAATATAAAATTGAACTGTTAAGTAAGCTTATTTATGCACTTATGTACAAACATATGCATGTCTGAGTATTGTTGTATGTACATAAGCAAATGTGGCGGAAAAATAAAAACACAATTTAATATGCTGCAGATCATTTACGATTATTACTGCATATAAATTCTTTTTCGCTAAACTGTGGCGAATTAAAAAAGAGACCGAGCGACTGAACTTTAGAGGCATGGCAAATGGCAATAAAAAAAGGTACAAAGGTGAATTTGAACTGCGTCCGCCACATTCTTATGAATTTTTACTAAAATACATAAATTTATAACAAATGTATACCCAGCAGTTATAATAAATGCTATGGCCCGAAATGAGCCTAATATGCCAGTAAGAGCCCGTGCACAATTGACTTCTACCTCGCTTTGCTTCAGAGTTTTGCTTTGACAGTTTCGCTCAGCATGTGCTTTTCAAAGGCACATGTTCACAATTGAGGTGAAGCGAGTAAAGCAAGGTATAAAGTTAGCCATGTTGAAACTTTTTTACACTTTGACAAACATCTCCCCTTGTGTGTGTGTGTGTGTGTATGTTTGTATAGCTACACTTATTTTAGCGATTTCGCGCAATTTCGTGAGAAATGAACAGAGAAAAGTAAAAAATAACATTCGAATAAGCAAATTCCCCAAATATTTTACAAAAAATCAGGTTTATAAATTAAAGCAAAGAAGTGAAGTGGAAATTGTCAAAGTGTTAATTGTAGCAAGCATCTGGAATTTCGCTTTGCTTTAAGGTGTTTTCTATCAAAGTTGGAGCAGACAAAGCCAGGTGTGCATGGGCTCTTAGATTGCCAAAATGCAACCCTGATATCACAGGGTAATCTCAGTGAGAAAATCAAATCTCATTTAAATTATCTACATCCTAGCCAACCATAAGAGCACGTAGATTGTTCCCTGATGTATGCCTGTGCAGAGCACTCTATAACTTTGGCAGGCTCCGGTAAAAGTGCCTTCAAAAATTTACGAAAAATTTACTCCTTTAGGACAACTGAAAGCCGTAGTTTAAGAGTCACAAAACGCTGCCTCAAATATCATTTAAAAGGTTTAGGCACCCACTAGGCCCATTTTTAAGGTGTTACGAGTTTCATTCATGCCGGGATACTTGCGTTTGTTAGTTATATCGCAGGTACTCCTAAACGGCACATACAGATTGAGCACAGATCATTTCTTCACTGACTAAAGTAGGAGTTAAGAAGAGTAAAGCTAAACAGAAAAATGTACACAAATGAAGTACATAAAAAAGTAATGTTGTAGGCAGCTGTATATTCAGCACTACAATACTGCTACCATTCATGCTGAATCACTAGTAAGACTATAATAACGACCATATGAAAACAGCATGCGGTTTGGAATGAAAGCTCGACACTTTCGCTTTATTGCTTTTTTTTTACTATACAAATTCATTCATGTGAAGGCGGAATGGAAGTTGTTATCTTCCCTAAAGAAATGTAATGAGGAAAGTATTGATGATTTGTAGATCTTTGGGATTACTGGTCGTTGCTTTTTCAAACACTTTCACATTCGCTACATGGTATATATTTTGCTGCTCGTCCCAACTAAATTTGACTTTCTGACTTGGTATGCATTTATTTATGTAATATATACGTACATATGTAGTTTTGTACATTATATAAGCATTTAGCGAACTATTTAATTTCAGCATTTGTTCATTGCATTGGCCGCAAATTGCAATTAATTACGCTTAAGTGGCCATTAAAATGTCATTTGGTAGCGAGTGGCGGTAGATTAATCTGCGCGGACTGTGAGCGGTGTGGAAGTAGAGGGAGATGGAGGTTGTGAAGGTGAAAAAAGTATGTACGAAAAAAGCAGGAAAATCAATTATGTAATGACTGTACAAAAATATATGTATGTATGTACAAGAAGTTGCACCAGAGGATGAGCAGAAAGTTGACTGGACCTGCGTATGTATAGAAGTAATTGATTTTAGAGCATGTATGGATGTTCTAGTAGAGGAATTTTCCTGTTAGAATTGTATGTTAAATTGAAATTTCCTAGAAACAATAAAAGTGAACCATCCTAATGTGCAAAACGTGTACAACACAAACCTTAAAAAAAAAGAAAAAGAAATAAAAATAAAAATAAAAAATAAAACAATGCACAGCACTTAACTCCACTTGCAATTTTATAAGCAATTTTCATCGTCTTTAAGTAAATTCTGTTGTCCAAGCAACTTTGTGCTCCATAAGTGACAATTAAAAGCCAATTCAGGTAGAGAATGCAACAAAAGTAAATAAATTTCACAACCAACGCAATCAGCAGCCCTAACGGTTCTCAAGAAAACTTACCGCCTTTTAACTGCTTTTAAATAAATACACAAACTAACAAGTCTTAGCATTTAGCAACAACAACAACAAAAACAATAAACGAAATCCAAAAGTAAATCTTTTTGCTAAGCGTAAATGAGCCCAAAAAATACACAGAAAAGAAAGAAAGAAATTTTCAATGTGGCTCAGTAAGGAAATGCCCCAAATAAGCAGCCAAGCAGCCAACTACAGCCAAGTAAGTAGCCAATTCGTATTGTTGTAATAAATTTTGCAGATAAGATAAGATGTGTAGCGCCTTAAATTACCGACAAACAAACAAACGGGCCACGGCTTAAGAAGGTACGCTGGTACGCTCGTGTTGCATAAATAAAAGTCAGCAAAAATTCAGTTGCCTTTGGCTTCATTCTAAAGCTGAACAAACGCAAATAAAACAAAACGTCGAAAAACTGCGCTCACTTTCTCTCCGCAGGCCACAATGCCACAGTCTCCGCAGCTGCCGCTTGTGCGCAAACAAACGCGTCTTCTGAACTTAATTTTGAATTGAATTGAATTGAATTGGATTGGATTTATTTAAGAAGCATTCCTCGCTTTGTAACTGTAAACTATACGAAAGGAAATTTGCGATTAGCTTGTAGGTATGTGTTTGTATGTATTTGGGGAATGGCAAGAAATTGAGAGAGGGAGAAATCGAGTCTGTGCAAACGAAAGCGGTTAACCCCTTTATAGTTTCACATAATTGAACAAGTCTGTAATTAAATATGTATATGTCAGGGCCGTGCGCACGGGGGGGGGTTTTGGGGGTTAAAACCCGCCCCCCCCATGACCAAATCTAAGTTGCAGTGATTTTGCAAAAATTTTCAAAATACAGTTTATAAATTTTGCATTGAATTTTGACTCATAATTTTTGACAATATTAGTTACAATAATTTTACGGAAGAAGAATTGGTAAAAGTTGCAAAAAATAAGGTTGGCCAATACATAAGTTCGGCACTTTGAATTGCACTTGGAGCTTTCCGAAATTACAAAGTTGTGTAGCATATGTTCGCTTGGCATTTTTAAAAAAATTGTACTGATAACAAAAAAATTTCATTTTGTGAAAACAGTGAGCAGTTTCAATTAACAAGTACTGTAAACAGTACACGGAAAGAAATTTGTATACTTGAATCAAGAAAAATGTTTTCTTAAACTCAATTTAGAAAATTTTTAGGGAAATAAGAAAAATTGACTTAATTATTACTGGAAATAAGAAATTGAGTTTTCCAAAAATGAGGCAATTATTTTCTTATTCAAGAACACTAACAAAATCTATAGAAAAAAAAATTTTGAAAAAAAATGTTTAAATAAATAAGAACATCTTTTCTTAAATTTACTTAAATGAAGAAAATCTTTTTGCTAATATCAAGAAGAATTTAAGAAAATTGTGTTTCGACGAATTGGAACAACAAACTACAGCGAAAAAAAAATGTAAAATGAATAAGAAAACGTTTTCTGGAGCGAAGTAAAACTTTTCTTGCTGAATTTGCATTTCCAAAGTTACATGTATTTTTTTTTTCATTTGCCATCCGCTTTGCATATTTCTGAATATTTTTGCAATTCTCAGATTGTTAGTGAAGAATTTGGTATAAGGAGTTCACTATTTGCATCTTCATTTATATTAAATAAAATGTTGTCATTTCAATAAACAAGTCCTAGGAAAATACTAGTTGACTAATTATGGTTTTCTAATCCCTCATGATTAGTTTTCATTTTCCTTATTTTTTACGTTTTTAATATTTTTAGAAAATATTTGCTTAATTTAATATTTAATATTTTCTTATGCCTCAGACAAACATGTGGTATGAATATTAGAATATCAATATTATGATTTGGCTATGCTATGAAAATTTTCAATTAAACTACAATATGAGGGTGACACATATGTGGTATAGATCAAAATATTATTACTATACTACGATGTGTGTCTCTCGCATTACTTACTTAAGCTCGTATAAGAAAAGTTTTACTTGCAACAAAAAAATAATTTCTTAATTTATTTCAAAAAAACAAGAAAAAAACACTTACCCTAAGTAAATTAATTCTTATTTATTTAAAATCCAATTTCACTTTAAGCAAGAAAATTTTTTACTTATTTATTTAAAATCCAATTTTCTTGGATTTTCTTGATATTAAGAAATTATTTTCTAAGTTCAAAATCAAGTCTAATTTTTCTTGTCTCGGCACTGATTCTAGTAAAAAATTCTTTCCGTGTACTATTCAGGACCTGGTTAACTAGGTTTTGATGAATCATAATGAGTTTCAGAAAAGTTAGAGAACATTTAAATTTATGGTGTATGGGTCTGGATATCTGTTTCAGCAAATATGTTTATCTTAGCGAAAAATGTATGCGAATGCAAACCAAAATTAAAAACCCCCCCCAAGGCTAATTCCTGCGCACGGCCCTGGTATATGTGTATTGCTCAACAAGAGCCCTCGAAAAAATCTACGTCTTATTTAAACTTTTTCCTAGAATATTTAAAGGCTTACGGAATAGTGATTGCAAATTCTAAGCGACCAAAAGTGGGAAAAGGCTAATAATAAGGCTGACTTTCCTCTGTTGACGTCAACAGGCTATGAGGACTGCTCGCTCTCTCTCTCTCTCTCTATCTCTCTCTCTCTCTCTCTGAGAGGTAACCTTATTCCCACGTCTTATCCGCCACAGAAATAAGGCTTTGATAATTACTTATAATAAGCGCTTATGCGGTGTCTATATAACTAACAATAAAATGGCTTTTATTTAATTTAACGAGCACAGGCCAAGGTTATATTTTATTTTTTATATTTTAGAAACTAGAAAAAAACTTTTTAAGCATGGATGTAACTACAGCTGGCTTATTCGAGACGCAAAACAAGGCTTAGATAATTCCTGATAATAAGGTTTTCTGTGGAACTTAAATCTTTTCTATAAAATTATATTTGTGTGTCCTTTGTGGACTCACAAAGTAATCAGCTGATCCTAATGAAATTTTCACAGTATTTGCATATGGCATTAGCACACATAATAGGTTCTATGGAATTTTGAAAAAGTGTATGCTTTCCGGAATAAAGGCCCAAATGTGGACCCAGTAGGACCCAGCAAGTCCTTGAGTGATATGGGTTTCAAATGAAAGGTATTGAGCAGGGCTTCAACATAGAACCATTTCCATTGTGATTTCCAAATACGTTTCCCAGATATTTTTTGGCGATATTGGCATGAAATCAAAAGAGAAAATCAGGACTTCTATATAAAGCTATATAAATCCGGATTCCTTAGGGAGACGGTAAAGAAAGGTGAAAGCCAAATGGCGTAGGAGGCGAGAGGGGAATGGGAAAGGGAAAAAGAAAGCAAATTTGACAGAAAAGGGAGTGGTAACGAAATGGGGTTGAGAGAGGGAAAGAGAGTAATATATGTAGTGGAGAAAGACTAGGAGAAGAGAGAGAATAGTGAGAGGTAAGAGAGAGACAGAGAGCGATAGATGAAGTGAAAGGGATAGGGAAAATAAAAAGGAAGAAGACATTAATCACTTGTTATCTGCTACACCGAGAGAAAAGATGCTGGTACATCAACGGGATTACGGGTTAAAACAACAGATTCCACAGTCAAATCACATCCAAAAGATTTATCTGTTAAATTGACAGACGTCCTTTTGTTTTAACAGTTTTATTGTTGAACTAACTGCTCTGAAAACAAAAAAACGCTGTGAATCTAAACATTTTTGCTTTTAAATCAACAACTTTCCGCAGTTGAAATTTTGTCTCTTAAAAATAAATCCCTTTGTGTTTTATGTGGCCGTTTATTTCTAACAATTACTTTATAATGTGTATTTTTAGATCTTTTTTAAACCTTTTGTTTGCAGTTTTCTCTACATCCTCCCTCCGTTCGGTTTCCAAGTACAAATATGTAGCTTCATCTTCGCTTGTTTTCCATTGCGTCACCTTCTTCGCTTCCACTGCTTGCTATATTGTGTTCTCTATTTTATATTCTCCTCCCATTTCAAACCATGACATCAACCTGAAAATTCAATTCAACGGCATCATATGTATAGTGCAAGATTCAACATTATATTGAATATTGAACTTTAGTTATGCTATTTATACTTACCATTGTTCGCAAAAGCATTCGTGAATTACAACTCACTCACGTTAGCAAAGCAACAAGTAACAACGGAGAAAGCTGGCAAAATAAAAACTTTTTCTTTTGATAGTCAACAGTAATGATTTGTTGAATCAACAAATAAAATAAATGTTATAGCAACAGATATTAGGGTTAAGTTAACAGTGACTCAGTTATATCAACAAAAATTTCTGTTATTAATTGACAGATCAGTTCTGTTGAACTAACAAATAGGTTTTAATAGATATATTTGTTAAAGTAAAAGATTTTTTCGTTTATATAACTCTAAATGTGTCTACTTAAACGTATTTCTGTCAATTTAACGAATTTAGGGATTAACAGAAGAAAACTGTTGATACTACTGTGATTATTTTTCTGAGTGTACTGTTAGTTACTTTCGGAGCAAAATAGAATATTTGCCTTTCAAACAAGGTTTTATTAGAATCGCTTAGAGAGCGCTCTTAATTTTTTAAGTCATGTTCGCCCTCCTTTAGGATAAGTGAGACCGAGATGTTTCGAGTCAAAAGTTGACTCACGCCTCGACTATATAATCGAGATGTATTTGAGTTTTTGCGTTTATTCTGAGTCGGAGTTTGTTTGGGATAGTTATGGGTATGTCCGCAAAGAACCACCTGGCACATGATGCGTTGCAAAAGAGAGGAAGATCTCTCAATGATTATTAAATTTTTTTATCTCTTAGCTTTCGCTGGATTTTGGATCAATAATCCATTACAATTTGTTGTCTTCATCAGTTTTCTCTACAATTTGAATCCAGTGCAAGTAATTAAGTGCTTTTTGGGGTTGAAACTGAAGGACTTGAAACACTACTTTGTATGCATGTTTATACATTTGGTTTCAATGACTTTTAATCCTCCAAAGAGTAAGTCATTATTCCACTGATTTTAGTTGCCATTGACTCATCATTTCTAATTGTTTTATTTTCATATTTTTTTTAGCATCATAAATTCAAAAGTAGAGAAATTGTAGCATATAAAGAGATTATGTTATTACATCCTGCTAACAAGCAAATTACATTTAAACGTACACACAAACACACACATGCATATTTACCTTTTACAATACACTAAATACCTTGTCTATAATAAATTTTTGTGTACCACTCAAGTATCGCATTTCATTTATGGCAAGGAGTACAAAAGGAATCAAAGAGACACGTATTAAGTGTACCTACTCAAAGTTCCATAGAGAAATGCAGTGACTGAAAAATGTAGTGAAGAGACAGCGCACGGGCGGCCGGTCAGTGGTCAATTGCGCCATGCCGCTGTAAAATAACTCAATTAGATGCACTAAATGCATGCAGCGATAGTTGATAGCCTTTGATAGTCCAATGAAGTTGGTGCTGCAGCATACATGCATACATATTGACATACATACGTATAGGCACACTTAAATACCAACATGCAAGCAACAACAAACGAATCAACAAAAGGAAAAGGTAACACAAACGACAATAAACCAATCAAAGCAATCAAAGCATTTGAGCCCAATGCTAAAGCAAAATGTAAAGGTAAAGAGAGTCATGAGGAAAGAGGGGAAAGGGAAGGGTTATTATAACAAGTGGCAGCGAAATTAATGGTCTAACCACCTCGTTATTGGCAGCCACACTTAGAAGCTCTCTAACCATATAAGTAAGTAATTTGACTGACTAACAACAATTTACCATGCAAATGCAAACTCGTTGGAATGATCTCCGATCGGTTGTATTCGTCGCTTATAGGATACGCAGTAAACCAGTAAACATTGGAAAATAAACTTTTGGTAAACCAGATCCGCATTCCCCGACTGGATTTATCTTTATTTAATTTATGGTGTTTTTTGGAAATTGATAATTTCTTCTGAAGACTCCTGCTTATAATCTGTTTTAAATTTACTTTTATGAAAAATGTTCACTGGGTATGTCTTCGAGTTAATTTTGAATGTGTTTTCGTCTGCGTAAGGTGATCTATTGTCATAATTACATTTGTACTCATTTGTTTCTTGTTAAGGACAATGTGTGATTGCGTGCAATCATCCTAAAGATTATTTTTATTGTTGTTAATCATGTTTCTGCAAATACGTATTTATGCTCGTGTTTATGCTGCTGTTGTTGTAATCATATGTTGGCACATTTAAGTGCTGTTATTAAATATAGTAATCAACATTGCATCAATTGTGCCAACAATTATTGACAGCTCTGGAAATTGCCTATGTCAAAATTGCGTATGATAATAAATGAAATAATCTCGGGTTTATTGTCGGCGGAATTCCAGGACTAAAGTAATAAACAACGGCAAGTGTCCCCACGGAAGTCGGTTCTAAGTACCAGAACCACCCGAATTTTATTCCAGCCAAGGACTGAGATTGCGGTCGCGTGGTTTGTTGGCTTTATATTATCCAACGAGTCTCAGCTTAAACTGTTGGAAAACGTCCACTACCGTCTTTTCGGTAACGACAACGAAAATTCCTAAATACTCAAACAAATATTTAAAAACCACTCACTACTTGGGACTGTCACATGTAAATTCAGAACAGCGAAAATTGAAGCAGATATCTAATGGAGATGGCTTAGCAGTTTGCCATTAAACTTGAATAGGTGCCTGGACACTGTAACATACCGGAAATGAGATTGCAGATAAACTTGCTGCAGGGAGCTCATCCGCTCCACTTTCACTGTCGTGGAAGGGTCTAGGTATACTGTTCAGCATTGGAAAGCTCATACTGAAGGAGTATTCTTCAAAGAAGCTGAGGAAAGATGGCATTGTGTGAGTACTTGCAACCATATTAGACTCTTTTGACCTTACTGGGACGCCAGACGAACCAAGAATCTACTAGCAATCGGCGGGTTTGCGCTAACATTAACGACTGGGCTATTAACGGACCATATAATCCTTGGGAAGATGAATGCTCCATATTATGATTACTGTAAGGCCTGCCATGATGAAGAGTAGCCTGGAAAAGTAATACAACTGCTGTGCGATCGCCTAGCAGTAGGAAGGAGACAACTGAAGCATATAGAAGCCTACCAATTCGGCGATCTAGGAGATCTATTGACATTGGAATTCAAGAAAATGCTAAATATTTGTATAGTCCACACGTTGGCTCGGGTAGAGGGTCTTCGAATCCACGTTGTATCGCAATGGGACCTTCGGCGACTAAGTGTGTTATGTAGGAACTCGCAGCCACTGCAAGCTAACCTCGAAACCTAACCAGTACTTAATGGTATGTCTACACGCGGAAAGTGGTTCTGAAAATATGAATAATGATTGGCCGGTTAGACGAGTCAATTCACAATGTATTTGTTGAATTATGATTTGGGGAGCCAACTGAATTATGACTTGGATAGCCAGTACGTCTCGTATAGATATGCCACTACCCAAAGGCAAACCGCAACCCATATTTCGAAGACTTCCTGCTACAAGTCGATTTTTCAATCTTCTCATCAACCCATCCGTCGTCGCCTTGAAAAGTGTGTGTTTCAAGTGGACGTTGGCAATACTTCAATGTCATTATATTAGCATAATTAAGAACAATGTTAAAACACGAAGTGGGTGTGTCTACGTCTACATACACACAAACACACACAGACGCAGCTTTTAAAAGGAAAAAACGATGAAATCAAAATAGTAAAATGAGAAGCAATATAAATAAAGAAAATAAAAACAAAATGAACAATGAACTCGTGTCTACAAGTATATGTGAAATTATAACAACAAAAACCAAGCATTTGTGCAACAAAAGTGTGAAAAAAAGCAAATGTGACTTTGGCCCAGGAGGGGGGTTGTCTATACATATATAAGTATGTCAGTGCGCTTAAGAATGCATGAGTAATAGGAAAATAATGTCACAGCCAGTCACTTGAAGGCAGAAAAAGGAAAAGAAAAATTACCAAAAGGGTTGTGAAATGCATTTTGTGCTATGCAATTTTAATGCCCTTCAAGAATAAAGAAAAGTTTGCTATTAGCCCAGAAAAAAAGGAAAAGCTGGACGATTTCCACATCAAATGAGATGACAATTGGGGTTGTCGAGAGAAATGCTCTTCAGAAAGTTCGTGTCATGTTATGAAATTAAATTAAGACGCTTCAGTCAAGAAAATACTTCTATGGACACCCACTGGTGGCAGCCGAAGAAAAATCAGGACTCCACTGAGTTAAAAAGGTCAGGCGGAGAATATCTTGGGCTTCCTTGCTAGAAAAGAAGCGCTTTTAATAAGAAGAAGAATATGATGAAGAAGTAGAAGAAAAAAGAAGAAGAAGAAGAAGAAGAAGAAGAAAATAAGAAGAAAATAAGAAGAAGAAGAAGACGAAGAAGAAGAAAAATAAGAACACGGAAAAATCCTTTGACTCTCTGTTGGTATCTTGTATTTTGTTTTAGCCGAAGACAATGACATACTTTACTTCGCTCAATATAATATTGTCTATAATCAACAAAGTGGGCGTTGTACTTGTACTTGGGCATATGTACGCTTTTCAAGTGTTTGCTGTGTGGAGGGTGTTGCCTGAATGTCAACTTGATGCAACTTGACATTTGACATAATGATGAACTGCATCAACTGACTGCCTGTGGCAGTCATTGGCATCTCGCAACAGCCATCACCACCACCGCCACTACCCCAACC
Source organism: Urophora cardui (assembly GCA_960531455.1). Lineage (NCBI taxonomy): Eukaryota > Metazoa > Arthropoda > Insecta > Diptera > Tephritidae > Urophora > Urophora cardui. The sequence continues at coordinate 25,856,232 of OY482673.1, read as the reverse complement.
AACACCTCAGTTGCATATGGGCACTTGTTGTCGACGCGTTGTCTTAGTGGCAGCTGGTTGTCTGGCTGCTGTGCATACGAATATCTTGCACTTTGGCCTGCAGACGCGACTATGGAAATTGCAAGGACAAAAGCATCATGCTCTGCGCTGTAGCACAAGGCTCAAACAGAGACTTTACATACTAGAAAAGCTAGTCAAACCTATTATGTAGTATATGTATGTACATATGTATATTTATATGGATACAAATTTACTTGCATGTGAATGAAGACGCAAATTCCGACAGTCAATCATCTGTTCCCTTAAGTAATATAAACGCACTCCCCCTGCGAAAATGGGGAGTTGCACATATGTGTAGGGAATGTGTTAATTTAACAGCAAAGCAAACAAAGCGAAAAAGAATTAACACAGACATACAGGTGATGAATGGAAATGTTAATAAAAAGAAGAAATAAGTTAAAAAGAAATTAAATAAAGCAAAAGCAGGAAAAGTGTAAATTGCATGCGATGCGCCTGAAACGCATGTCTAGACAAATGTGCTTGTAAGGTTTGAAAATATGGTAAAGGTGGCAAGTTTGAGTTATATTTGGGGCTTTATGTACTATAGTAGACCATCTTGCAAAAAAAATCGCCTTAATCTCATCATGTATGTTTAGAAGGAATTTACAAACTAAACAATTTTTAGGGCAACCCTAGAGGTCAGAATGTATTTCTATCGAAAGCCGTTAAAGGCAGAAGAAAAGAGAGACCTCCACTGCGTTGGGAAGATCAGGTGGACAGCGACACTGCCTCCCGTAGTATTTTCAATTGGCACCAAGCAGCACGAAACAGAAGCAACTGGCGCGCTTTATTGGACTAGGACAGAATCGTCTAGACGGTTACGCGCCAATTAAGGAGAAGAAGAAGAAGAGATCGCCTAATTTCTTCTTAATTTTCTTCATATCTACGGCATCAATGCTTTTTTTGGAGAAGTGATTTGTTCTTATGCGAGCTGATTAACCCTTAGTGCACCATTGGGATATTTACGACTCACTTACACAGTTTCTACTGACCTGATGTATCTTTTTAATGCTAGCATATTAATAACCAACAAAAATCATGGCCCATGCTCGAAATAAGCATTTAGATTAATTCAGTAAACCTCAAAATAAAACAGTATTTAATTGTAAAACCAAAACAGAAAAAAGTATCACACAATAGGATTAAGGAAAAGCATTTGTGAAAGCTATCAAAACAGCGGTAGTTTTCGGTAAGGATTGTCTGGTATGTAGATCTGTATATATGTATTTGGAAATTCGTTCATTCATCTAAAAGTTGCTGCCAAAAAAGATAACAAAATGCGAGCATGTGCAACACGGCAAGGTTTTTTTCTTTTTTTTTTTAATATTTTTAGACGCATTCCTTCTTCTACTTTTTATAAATATTTCTGTTCTTTTTTAGCAATATTTCTAAACTATAAATCATACGAACTTAATTAAAATACAGACATTTGAGGTTATGTGTAAAAATCGCGTATCTACACAGAAAAAAAAAACCTAGCAACAATTTCCAGGTTGTCAGTCAAAAAACTGCGGCAACAATTCGTTTGCTTACTTATGTACACATATGTACATACATATATATTATTAGAAAAAAAGCACTTGCCTGCATGCAGAGTAACATAAATTTGTATTACGAAAATGTTCGAAACAATTCAATTAAAATTGTTCGCTTGCAAATTCAGTTTGGCTGTCAACAGCAGTCAAAATATTTTATTTTTTTTCTCGCCAACTTTTCGTACCAAAACTACCATTACTACAATCTGTGTTAAGAAAAAAAATTAAAAAAAAGTGGCAAAGCAAAGGGCGTAAAAAATGGTGGCAAAATGCAAGTTGATTAAATGCGTTTAATAAACTCGGGGAAAAAGTCGGATTGTTAAAGCGGCAGTAACAACAACACCAAGCAAACAACAAGTTGCGGCACTACTTTTATTAACTGCAACATGCAACAAACAACACACATGCCACAAACAGTAAAAAAAAACATTCAACAAAAACATGCAAACAAATTTTCAGTGAACAACACAATCACATTTTTCACAAAAAGCATTTTGAAGAAATTTGTTTTACTTTTTTTAATTAACGAGCATGGCAAATGAATGTGTGTAGGCACAGTGTGCGCAAAAATTTTTGGCAAAAATATAAAGCAAGTGCTTAAAAATTACGTTTTTTTTAAATTGCTTCTGCTTTACTCTTTAGTTGCGAAAATATAGAATGAATTTCAGTTTACGGTTATGGAACCTGCTGTTCTTTTCACTGTTGCCAGGGTTACATTAAGGCCCTGACTGGTTAATATGCCTCCATTTTTATATAGTAAACATTTCATTCCTTTTAGCATTTTTTCTCCATCATCGAAATATGAAATACAATCCTATTTTCTACAGCGTTTTTACAACTCGTCAGTAACACGCACGTGTCTCTCTACATTAGTAGAATTGTTTATACACGTAACATGTAGTCACAGATATGTAAAATTGCGTGTTGACAAGGTAAATTACATATTTTGCTTACTCGTACAACAATTCATCAGTTCACTCAGTTTGTTTAAATTCCATTTTATGAGTGCTGAAAAATTCCGTTTAATTTCATTGGTTGCATGCAACACTAATAATCTTTTTTTTTTTTAATTGACAAACTTACATGCATAGATACATTCAAAAATATCGTGTTGTAATTTCATATACCCAATTGTAGGTAATAAGGATTTTTGATTTTGATGTTTTGTGGAACGAATTTCCGCCATCCCGTTTCAAGTTTGATTTGGTTATAAACCGGTTTCGGCGATGTGCCATCTTCAATATCTTGTTTCGTTCTAATACTGAGGAAGTCACATCACCAAAACCGGTTTATAACAAAATCAAAACTTGACAAGGTATGACGGAAACTCTTTCCGCAATAAATTGCAATCCTAAATTTATTATTTTCCCTTATGTATGTCTCAAAGAACTCCATATAAAAAGGAAATAATGTGATCTGCCACTCACATATGTATCTTTTTAGCCACTTACTGATTTGTTGCTCTCTTCAATACCACTGAACAAACCGTATAATTGACTAAATCGCAACTGGCTATACAATCGAAATTTAAAAATTTAATATTTTTTATAATTTTTTTTTTTTTGTATCCATAAAACTTTTTCTGTAGCAATACATTTTTTGCGAGCTTATTGTGTTACCGCTCGTGCTTTTTTCATTTTTTTTTTGGCAAATCAAACAACGTTCCACGGCCAGTTGAATGCTGCCAAAAAATATGATTTAAAATGCGTTGCGACTGCGTTGTCGCGGCCCCCAACTGTGCGGGGCCAGCACTGCCACCACCAGTGTCGCACTTAATTGTGAACAACTTAATTTTTGTTGGAATTATGATGGCGATTTCATATGGATTTACACGCTTCTGTATATGGTTGCATGTATGTATGTTTGTATGTATTTATTGATAAACATTTTTGGGGGTTTTCGTTTTTTTTTTTTTTTCAATCAATCCTTTACCTTAAACCTGCCGTGTGCTGGTTGTAGCATGTCTGCACGCAAATCATTTAATTATTCGATAACTTAAAGAAACAACTTTTTATAAGTTGTATATTTTCTTATGTACATTTTTTTATGTACACGGTGAGCTTAAACAACTTATTATGAAAAGTCAAAGTAACCAAGATATTATTTCATGGTTGTATTCTTGGACATATTAGAAGATGTTCTGAGCCAAAATTGAAATCATTCATCGGACACATTTTGAGAAATTCCATTTTTTTTTTAAAATGGTCAATTGTTTCTTTTCATGCGAGCCCCTGTTCTTTTTATGGCACCCACGGTAAAATGACTGTTCTGTTCTTCTAGTATATAAGTGTATAGTAAAATTCATTACAGTAAAAATACATTTTAAGACGTTTATTATTTATTATTTATAATATTTTAATATAAACATAAAAAGGTTGACAGTTTTTTTTAAATATGAAGAATATTATATTCACATACAGTTTTCTTCAAATTCTCCATATAATTTGGGTTATTTGGTCTAGTTCGATACTTATAATCCCATGTTTTTTTGAAATCATAATGCACAGCCTCCATGGCTTGCTCTGAATGATACCCTAATCCTATTCCCTGCCTTGAACAAAAATCTTCATTATTCTTCATATTTAAAAAAAAACTGTCAACCTTTTCATGTTTATATTAAAATATTATAAATAATAAATAATAAACGTCTTAAAATGTATTTTTTCTGTAATGAATTTTACTATACACTTATATACTAGAAGAACAGCACAGTCATTTTACCGTGGGTGCCATAAAAAGAACAGGGGCTCGCATGAAAAGAAAAAATTGACCATTTTAAAAAAAACATGGAATTTTTCAAAATGTGTCCGATGAATGATTTCAATTTTGGCTCAGAACATCTTCTAATATGTCCAAGAATACAACCATGAAATAATATCTTGGTTACTTTGACTTTTCATAATAAGTTGTTTAAGCTCACCGTGTGTACATATAGACCATATTTTGTACTTTTCTACACGCAGTAATTAACGAATTGGGTAAAAAAATTGTGAAATACATCTCTTTTTTGAACTCTCGAGGTCACTATCTACTACAAATTAATTACATATAATTTTTAATTTTTTTTTTTTTAATTTTAGTACTCATATGTGCGCGCAGCTTTAGAAAAATTAGCGGAAAGAATAAAAAAGCAATATAAGAAAATTTCAGTGAGCCTGTCACGCTTACTAGTTACGCTTTTAAATGTGTACGAATATCAGTGGCGGTCCTGGAATAAATTGGGTGGTCAAGCCTATGTACCTATTCATTGAGTTTAATAAAATTCGTTTTGCATACTTTGTTTGTTGTTTATATTCATACCGTATGAAACTGAGTGTATTGGAAGTATAAATCGAGAAAACAAAGATGATGAAGAATAGTTAAGTTTTTATATATGTAAAATGAATACATAATATGAAGGTGTACTACTTTTGGTAAGCACATCAACAAGGCTGGTTTAGTCGAAAATAAATTTCAAGCTCCTCGCCATCAGAATGTGAATTATCTACAAAATCAGCGGATAGGTTGTTATTAGAATCATTTGGGAATTATTCAACTGAATTGATGACTGACGCCAAACTTACAGAAATCTCTGAATCTCACCTGAAAGCGAAGATGTACTTATTATTTGTATTTTCCTTACATCGGCGGCAATTTCAGCAGTAGCAAGTGAATTTGCTTATTGTAGCACTGTAACAGAATATCTAATTACTCAAAATAAACAGTCGCCAAATATATTTTTTTATAATTTTATCGCTGTCACAGTCTGGTATTTGATATTTTCGTTTGCATTTACATGTATATGTAATAAATCATGTACACGCATTAGACTGTGAACAGCACTGTTGAATATAAAATAACCAAATTCAACTTCTTATTCGCATACAAATTTGATGTGAAAAATAAAAAAAGCTGTATGCTATTTTTTTTTTTTGAAAAATAAATCTAAAAATAAGGGAGAAAACAAGCTACATAAGTATGTTATTCTGTTTTGAAAGCCTGATAAAAGCCCATGTGTGGGGCTGTTAAATAATGGTCACTAACCAAAGCTGTGCTAAGGGACCAGTTAATTTTTTTCTCTTATTCGCTATAATTGGCTGTATAAACAAAATACACGTGAATGTTCTTGGTGGGCTAACACGCCATGATCGTAAAATTAAATGAACGAGAATATTTAGGAAAGCCAGGCTTTTAGGCTTGTACGAAGTGCCCGCCACTGACGAGTATAGGCACCTACTCAGCCAGTGCCTTTATACTTTCTGTCTTTCTTTGACCACGAATGCGGAACCTCACAGCAAACGTATGATTAAATACTTAAATCAATCTGACTTTTCTCTTATGCCAAATAAGAGTACCTTCTCACAACAGTGGTAGTCGAAATTCCTTAATCATATTATGATTAAACAATACTTAAGCATATTATCACAATAGTGGTAGTCAAACTGAATTCATTTTGCTTTTGTATGGCAATACAGCCACTTAAATAAATCGATTTTGTTTATCCTTGCACCTTCTAAGCCGTTACGGATTAACTTCCGACTTAATGAGTTAACCACGCATATGCATAAATTGCTAGGACTTTGCATTGAGTCACAACAAAAGGCTGATCTTTAAACATACACCATAAAATTGGCCTATTTAATTTAATTTGAATGCTTTTGATAACCAAAAAAAAAAATTTATTACCATAAATTGACATAAGCTGCGCTCTTAAGTAGAAATGGCAAGCTGAGCGCGCGTGCCTGTGTTTGCTTGTGACATTGCATTTTCCATTTCAATTCAATTTCACTCGATTCAATTTCGCTTGACTCGCTCGCAAGCTTTTAACGCCAAACATATTTCCTCAACAAATGCCATCCGGCTTAAGTTGTTCCCGCTCTTTCCGCTCTCTTGCTCTTTGTTCCGCTGGCTTATGCCAAAAAAGCCAACCGCCACCACCATCTTCACCAGCCCCATCATCATGTGCGCATTGCGCATCCCAGCCAACTTGCGTGTCATTTATTTCCCTTTAATTTGTAGATAACAATCTAAACTCTGCCGACTTAGCTCTTCGGCGGCTACTTTATTTGCGAACGCATCATAAAAACGCATTTAAATGCGGCATGTCGACGCGGCCATTACCTGCCCCGTTGCGGAGTGCTGGTGCAGTCACAAGAGATACTAAAAAACGGAGAAAAAGAAGAAGAAGAAGAAGCAGTAAATTGTACGAAAAACCCTGTCTTGCTTAAAGGCAGAAAGAAAACAACCACTTCACTTCACGCAACATTTGTTGCATGCGACATTATTTGCATGCTGGGCCATCATCATCATCATTGCATTGCATTGCATGCAGCGGCGCGGCGCATTTACACTTGCATGCATGTTTATTATTGCTATTATTACTGCTGTTGTTGTTGTGGTTGTTGTTGCGTCAATCGTTTGCCGGCGGTGATAATGTCGTCGTCGTCGTTGTTGTTGTCGTTGTCGTTGTCGTTGTCGTTGTCGTTGTCGCGATCACGGTATCACCACTTGCGATCACATACATCGATATGCCATCGACAATGATCGCAAATTCATGCAAATTATCGGCGAAAGGGCAATGCGTCGAAGTCACAGCTACAGTCACAGCCGCTGCAACAGCCATAGCCGTCGCCGCAGAACTGTAACGATGGTAGTCGTATGTATGTAGTTGGAGCATCACTGCAGATCACTTTAGCTTTAATATTAACTTGAAGCTGAATATTTGACTTTGGCGTTGGCGTTGGCGTTGGCATTGGCGTTGAATATTTAAACACGAGTAAAGCGAAGAAAAAAGTTGAAAATGCAAATGGCAAAGCGCGCAGTTATTGGCGCGATCGATTTGCGGTCGAGCCAAGGCAGGTGAGATCACCTGTGACCAGCCGATGCCAGGGAGTGTTGAGGGTTGGTGTTTTTGGCGTTATTGTTTTTTTTTTTTTTGTTAGCTATAGACTTTTTTATTACAACTTATGCACTCGTATGCATGTATGTGGGTACATCATGCGATGGCAAGTGCATTCTGGAAACGCGCAGTCAGCCGTAAGGCAGCGATCGTAAGGCAAGCAAACAGGTTGATCTCGACGAAACTGCGCCTAATCGACTGCAGATCGAATGGTACAAAGCGCTGAGCTTATGAATATTTTTATATGCATTTGTGTGCGTGTGTTTTTACGACTGGCGCTACAAATAAATTACAAGATTCACATTAAGATCTTCACTGATCGTGCAATTGGCAATGGTTTTTATGTTGTATTGTGGTGCTGCACAACTTCTCATACACTCACTCAATTGTACGTACAATATGCATCATGCTGAATGCATTCGTGTTTTGTTTTTTATGTACTTAATAAGTCTATATTTGTTTACAGTGGCGTAGCAAAGAAGCAGAATAGAGTGATCGTAGTGATATGGATGATGTTCCAGTGCCTACAGAACTGTTCCCTCAAAAGGGGGAGTTCAAAAATAATATAATAATAAAAGGAAAATATTAGCTTGCGTGATGAAATAAACGGATATTAGGTTAGATCTTCGTAATATTGCAGATACCATCAGTGAGTCTCTCACGCTTATTAAAATAGTATTAATTGCTTAGGTATATGTCTGTCATACAGTGGCTTTCAAATATTTACGAGCATACTCACCTAGTGTCACTTTTCTTTTTGTCTACACTTCAAAACCAAAGCCGAGACTCGCCAGAAACCTTTGGATAAATACTTAAATATGATTTTACTATTATCTGATATTATGTAAAATTACCTTGCCACAACAGTGGTAGTCAAACTTTTTTGATTTTGCTTTTATATGCAAACACAGCAGTCCAAGTCATTCTCTTCTCAACTCTTTGCAACTGTTAACAATTTGATGATTAAGTTTCGAATTTCTTGAGCTAACTGAACCATCTTACTGTGGGCCTACGAAAGATTAAAGCATAAATTTGAATATGTTAAAGCCCTAATGTTATGTTCAGACACAACCTTAATTGAACATTAAGAGCCTTCATTCAATTTTCAAGCCTAATGATTCTCAATTTACCATACAAAAATTGACTAAGTTAATGCTTCATTAGAAATTAATGAGTTCTTAATGAAGAACAATTCTGCATGCAACCCTGTTTTGCCTGTTTCATAAGCAAAATGAAATGCCATGTTCAGAGAAATGTCATTAGCGTCAGGGTTCACTAAACAGGTTGGTTCGTCAGATCAGCTGAATTCTTGTTCTTCTTCATCACCTATCAAATTTTTTTATTTCTGCTTATTCTATACATGCATTCGTGTTTACGATTGGTAAAAGTTGTGAGCTGAATGTCAAATTATTTCGTCCTCCTTGCAGTTTTGACATTTAGGTCACGAGAGTTTGATATTCAGCTCACGGCGTGTATGTGTGTATGTATCTTGAGCGCACCTGTTAAATGGGCCAAGTAAATTAAATATGTCTGAACACCAAATCTAGAGATGTTCAATCAATCCCAATTGACTTAATTAATTTTTATGTCTGAACATGATATAAGCGTCACACGATGCGATCAACAGAAGCTTCATTCATTCCCCGTTACACCCAAAAGCTGCGCCCCTGTCTGCCTGCTTTTTTGCCTTGCAGCTGCTGCATTGACTTTTTTCTGCAACATTTTTTTTTATAACGCAGCGCTATTTTTTTTACTGCTTTTTTTTTTTGAAGCCATTTATATTTTTACAATCTTTTAAAGCATCGAAATGTTTATGCCTTTTCTGTATCAAGATGCCGCATATCTGTAATTGACTTTTTAAGTGTGCATATGTGGATATGTAGATCAGTGGCGGATTATCGAACAAATTTTGGGACCATTGCCCCAGGGCCCCGGACTCAAGGGGGCCCATGAAAAAAAATATTCATATGATAATATGATAGATTTTTATTTATTTGCCCAACAAAATTAAACCACAACTTTTCTGCACTTGAGTGTTACGAACTTATCAATAATTTCATCAAAGTTTAATTCATCCAACAAGTTATTTTCAATGGAAAGAACTGATAGACTGTTCAAACGATCATCTCCCATAGTGTTACGCAAACAATTTTTTATCAATTTCAATTTTGAAAATGATCTTTCATCTGTAACATTAGTGACAAACATGCATAAATAAATGCGTGATAAAATGTCTAAATGCCAATCACGTTCGGTCTGTGTTCCATTTGGTAAAACCCGATGCAAATGATATTCAGAAAAGTTTCTTTGTCCAGACTTCTTTGCGATCAAATCAATATTGCGACACGACGAGGGACCTAAATAAGAGTATTCTGTGTTAATTTTTTACTCTTATATTGAAATACCAATGATAGCATACCCTTCTTAATCCAATAAGTTTGAACGATTGATTGATTGAATTGAATAGGCTACAAACCTGGGTCATTTGAAAACACATTGGTGGAACTTTCATCAATTTTTGATACATTCACCGAACTTACGACATCGTCTGGATTTTGCACACCTTCGATCGTGCTGTCAACATGTTGGAAATTAATCTCTTTTGACGTTGATGGAATTGAAAAAGTATCAGAAGTAGATTCACAAAACTCAGGATTGTCACAATTTGCTTCGTTTACAGTTGTCGTCGCATTAGCGAAGTGGCTTGTTAGTTTCGGTATTTTAGAAAGCAGTTGCTTATCGCGTTCGTCTTTATTTTTTTTGAATTTGCGCTTTTCAGCTCCACTCTTATATTTTCTAGACTTATCCATGTTTACGAAATGACTATAACCAGTGTTTAAAAAACTTGAGTCGAAGTAGCAAAAGTCGTGAAAATGTTGATTATTTTTGATTTTACTTATCGTCGCTTTTAAAAATGAGTAATTGCGTGTGCTGAAGTTTGATTTTCATATTTCACGACTGCTGCTGAATACAACTTGCAAAAGCAAACCTTACTTACTTACTTTGACTTGTTGCGCTGACGAAATCAAAATCAAGTCAAAATCAAAATTTTTAAAAGGCACTACAAACACTACGACTGCTTTGTTGTTCAGAGCAGTAAGTTTAAGTGATAGCAAATGAAATCGACGCTTCCAAACAAAACTGTACTAAGTCTGAAAACTGTGTTTTGCAGGAGAAGCTCTCAAAGTTTAAACTTAGATATGAAACTTCAGTTATATGCTAAGTATATTTTCACTTGTAACTTCTGTTTGTATTGAACGATCAACACCAAAACTCGACAATATCAAAGCTAGGGTACGCTTCATATAAAACCGTAAGAAAAAATAAAAATTTGCTGCGTGCTTTTTCATGGCAAGCTCTCAAAGTTTTTATTCTGTAAAAATCTCGAGTTGTATTATATGTACACTTTTGCTCATAACTTTTGATTGGATTGTCCGATTGATACCAAAATTAGACAGCATCTAATTTAAGACACGTAATACTTGTAAACGCCAAAAATGGGAAAATGTACTAAGTCGACTTAGTACAGTGTTGTTTGTAAGCATCGAAATTAAAGTTATTGCAGTTTTTTAAACACTGACTATAACAATAACCAAAAAATGTCAATATAAAATGATATCAATATTATGGAGTAGTGCGTTTAATGCACAGAGCAAAACAACGTCCAATGATCAAATATGTTACATGAACCGCAATTTAAATTTATAACGATCAAACTGTATTCTAATCGCAAAATATTTATATGGAAAAGGGCCCCCAAAAAAATTTCGCACCAGGGCCCACCAGATTGTTAATCCGCCACTGATGTAGATATATATTTATATGTAGGTAAGTATGTATATTCTTTATACATATTTATCTACCTTCTTGTATACCTTTTTATAGCATTTTTTGCTTGATTCCAAAAGCGTTGTCGCAGGTTATAGGTTGCCTCATTCATTTGCAATTTTTATTTGTTTATTACTAGCGTTTTTTTTTTGCTTTGGTGTGCAAAGTTGTTTGCACTAGCAAACATACATATCTACTTAATTTAAGTACTTGTCATTTGACAACTACATATTTTTGAGTAATGTTTATTGACTGTTTAAGTGAGTGGAGTATGCATTTGCATGGCAATTGTTTTATATCGTTTTTTATTTTTTGGAGTGCGCTAAATTCGTTGTTCGTGTTCAAACTGATCTCGCTCTAATGGTGTTGAAATTTCCTCGTGAAGGAAAAATATTTTTTTTAATACTTTATCTATTTTTTAGAGCCTTAATAATACGAGTATAAATATAAATATGAAATTTTAAAACGTTATTAACTACATATGTATATCACCTTCGCGAAAGAGGTGTCGTATACTATACAATAGTTATTTATTTTGGCCGTCATGCTGCATTGAAGGCCTTTTGGCAATCCAGGATAGTAGAGAGTCGCCGCTAATCTCCTCAATAGTTGACAAAGCTGACTACTATCACACTGGAATGCATGCCTGGGCACTGTAGCACAACACCGGGTGTGGAGAGATGGCAAAGAAACTTGGAAGCGAGTGGCACATTCACTTAGACTTTGTCATCTTGTAGCAGTTTTAGGATGCCACTTGCAACTGATTATGAGAGAATCCTTTCTCCAAGTGGTGGATGTTAGTGACTTACTACCTGCAGTCATTCAATATACATACATACGTGTGACTGCACTATAATGGGGCGCTGCTTCACTTAAATCGGAGAGACCTCTCACTTGGCCTAATAAATTGTAAACACGATGTAATGCTTGGCATTCTGTAGGAGCTCTAGACACGAGGAGGAGCCCGATATTAAAGAAATTAATGCGTGAGTAACGAGTATTCATAGAAATTGATGTGTAAACAGTTTCGAAATCGGATTTCTATTCCCTTTTCCTTATACCTTTTTTCCCTGTTTTTTTTTTTTTTGGATTAAAATGCGACAATCGTTTTTATTATGTTTTTTTTTGTCATTGTTACTGCTACTATTTTGTTGGTTTTATATGTTTTTGTTTTGGTTTTTGATTTTTGATTTTTGAATTTTGACTTTTGATTTCTGATTTTCGATTTTTGATTTTTGAATTTTGACTTTTGATTTTTTATTTTTGATTTTGATTCCACTATTTTTCCCTTTCTTTTACCGTTTCTCTTTCAGTTCCGTTTCCCTTTTCCTTATTATTTTGCCTTTCCCGCCACATTTCCTCTTCCGTTTCCCTTTGCCTATCGCTCTCACCACTCCTCTAAAAATTTGTAAATATTCCTTAGGTCAATTTGACGGTTATGGCTCCATATGTATACCTTCGCAAGTACTTTTGACAACATTCCTTATAATTTACAAAAATAATTCCATAGTCTAGTTCATTGCCCATTGAGTACCACAGAACTACTTTTTTTAATTATTGCCCCTTATTTCCATTTTTTCGCCCTTGAAAACCCTGCATTTTGTTTTGCTTCTTGTTATTGCCATTAATGTCAGTGCTAACATACAATTCCACACCTAATTTAACAGCTAAACTCCAATCCAATTGAAGCTACCACCAAGCAACTACCGGCATTGCCATGAGCGTTAGCAGCACTTGGTATCTCCTTGTACAAGAATGTTCAACATGGTTGTTCACATTCAATTGGTAATTAATAAATAAAAAGCAATGTTCTTAACACATTTTTAAACACAAATACCTACAATAGACTTGAATATACATGCAGAGCTATAAAACATTAGGTTACTTACCAAGATGGCAGCAAACAAAAAAAAATACATTAATCGAGTGAAAAAACAACACATTAACTAACTTATTAAGTATGGATATGTAATCTAAGTAGGAACAGTAGCAGAGTGGCCACCGAAGCTCTGTGTGCGGACGTAGGCGAATGAGTACGTAGTGAGCACATTAATAAGTACCTATGTGCACATTAGGGTTGTTTAATGGATTAAAATTATAACTTTTTGTTTTGGAAATTATGTTGAAATGTGTTTTGTTAAATGTGTTAGAAATATCAAATACATATGTTATTTACATATCTTAAATATAATGTTAATTGTGTTAAAAAATTTAAACATATTAGGTACTTGTGTTAAATATGTTAATGTCAATTGTGTTAAAAATGTCAAATATTTTAATTGTGTTAAATATATTGATGTTAATTAAATTAAAAATGTTAATATGTTACTTATGTTAAATATATTAATGTGTTAAAATATCAAACATGTTACTTGTGTTAAATATGTCAATTTCAGTTGTGTTAAAAATGTCAAACATGTGACAAACATGTTAAATATATTAATGTTGATGAATGTTAATTGTGTTAAATATGTTAGTAATGTCGATAATGTTAAACGTGTTACAAATATCAAAAATGTTACTTATGTTACTTACATATGTTAAATTAAAAGTAACAAATATGTTACTTATGTTACTAAGTTAATTCTGTTAAAAATGTAAGAAATGTGAATTTTGTTATTAAGTTAATTTTGTTAATGATTAAAATACATAGGTTAATTAAATGTGTTAAATTTATTTATCATCTTAATAAAAATAATTTTTTGCAACCCTAATGCAGAAATATTGCACTCTTGTTTGCATCAGATTACGAATATGTATTTATGTATGTTAACATGTATGTATGTAAACGACTTAATGCTAAAAACTACCGAATAATCATGGGGCTCCAACAAACCTTAAACATGTATTAAAAATTTATGGTTTTCAATCTAACAGGTTTCTTGGCACTTGTTTTTATGTTGTACTTTGTTGTTATTGCTGCTTTTTATTTAAAAATTACAGAAAAAAACTGTTACAGAGAAGACACTTCAAGTGCATACAACTGATTACGATTAGTAACAACAAAAATAATCCCATACAAATAACAAAAAGTGTTACAAACCACAACCAACCAACCGACCGATCGACCGACCGACAACATGCAACCATAGAAGATACTCGTATGCTAAGCAATGTGCAACATAATTAATGTTGCAATGAAAATTGGTTCAAAAGGCAATAAGGGCAGCGTAAGGGCAGTGGGTGCTCATGGCAGCAACAACAACAACAACTAACAAGATCAAGTATCCATTCCCTGTTTGCTGGCTATTTTAGGCAATAAACTAAATAAATTGCCATGTTTGTGCATGTCTCTTTTGATGCTTTGATCTATTTGTATTTATCTTTTTTTAATTTTTATTTTTTGCTGGCTCTTTTGCCTAGATTGCATGCTGGAGTGTGTGTGACTGCGTGCTTGGATTGGGTGATTGCTCCTTTATGGCTAACATGCTAGTTATATTAATAAGCACCATAATTATCTCATGCTTTGGTGGTGATGCTTTCGATTCGCTGCAAAGCAATAGCTATGCATATGAATTGTTACATATCTACATGCACACATCTATATCCTTACATATGTATGATCCCTAGTAAGTAAATCTATGTTCACAATTGTAGAAAGCAATTTGCATCTTTCAATGCCGCAGCTCAAGGACACACGCTGGAGAGTTGTAATTTATCTGCTCTACTTGAGAGACAAAGCGTAGAGCTTAGGGCGTTGTGCGAAGCAGCAAATAAAAAACTAAAAAACAAAGAGATTTAAATACAATTACACGCATCCACACATATGTATCTATGTGTGTATTTCTTTATACATGATGATATAACCTTATTGCCTGCAAGCCATCCGCTGTTATGTTATATGGTATTTAAGGCAATCACGATGTCGTTATTGCTGTTTGTGATTTATTTTTGCGTACATATACCCTCGATAATAATTGTTCCATTTTCAAGCTAAGCTAATAAAGATTTTTTTAATAACTAAATAACTTCCAGTAATAACTAAATAACTTCCAGGACTAATTTTTACGCCCACACTCAATTCTAGATGTCGCTTGTAGGAGGCGCGGTGTGGCAAGATTGACTCCTCTATTGTGACCGACTCACTAGTTAACAGAACACGTTATTTATTCAGAATTTTTGTGCGGGTCCTGTTAACTGGTCTCGTTAATCATGTCACCCACTTCCGCGTGCCTATCAATAAGACGAAAGGTGAGCAGTCGGACTCTTTTTATCTACAAGCGTCCTAACAGCGACATCTCAGTGTGGTAAGTGAAAATATCCTAAGAACCGGCTACCAGCTACACCATTTCCCCTTTCTAACATCCAGGTGACGCTTTCTAAAATCCATCTGGAAATGGCGTAGTTCCCCGATTGCAGATCGCACTGGTTGCCTGTCAAAGTCCAAAGCCGAGACACATAGATATCTATAATCCGATTTGGAATGCTGTAAAGCTCCAAAATAGCCACTCTAACCTTAAAAACCTTTCCTATAAAGCTAAGTCGACGTGTTTGCTTGTTGAAGCGTAGAATATCCTGTATCTCAGACTTGGTAATCTTCAAGCGACGATAGTGGCTTAGATAGTGTTTCACACTGTCTATTTTTCCTCATTCCTGCAATTGTACCAATAATCGCTTTTGTACATGAGACAGTTGGTCCGTTAGAAGGCCTACCAGTGGTGGGCTATTGGTTAGACGGATCAAAAATATTGCCGATTTCGATACATATTTTCCCGGAAATTCCACAGGTTGACTCCACGGCCCATTTGCCAGTTGAGCGTCGACTATGAAATGGGATGGCAACCAGTAGTGAATTATTGTTATTCATTTATCTCAGTAAAATCTAACTTTCTTCAGTAAAACCGCTTAGAGAGTCAATACAATACGCGATACATGAAGGGTATAACGAAAAGCAAGCAATGCTTCACCGCCTCAATTGCTCAACCCTCGGACCCTTCGCCAAGCACAAAAAAGAAAAAAACAAAAAGATGCTATGCAAAGCGGTTTGCTCTGCCCTGCAGTGCCGACACTCACTGATGATGCAATGGCTTGGCATACAAAAAGAGTAGGTACGCTGCTGACAATGCGATGTTGCTGCGCGACAGCGCGCTAATGTTGCGTGATACATCTTAACAACTTAATTATTGGCAGTAGCCTACAACAAGAACAACAAAAGCAGCAGCAATATTAATGAAAACAACATGTTGCAAGTACCAAAAACAAAAAGACAAAAAAAATCTACAAAAAATGCACCAATTCAAGTTTTACTTTAATACACAGCCAAACACACGGATGAGAGCAAAGTCCTTTAAGTTTGAGTACGCCGGAAGTTTTTATAACCAGTTGTGTGTTATGGGCATTGTTATTGGTTTATTGCTTCTTTTTTTATGTATAATGTCTGCTGATCTGAGAGAAAAAACAACGAGGCTGAAGAGATGGTGTTAGGTATCGCAGAGCAAAAATTCACGGTTCTTTTATTTTATTTACTTTTCACTGAAATGACCACAAAGGTCTTGAGGGCCAAATTTGTATTAGATGCTAATTATTTCTATGTATCAAATTACGCAGCTGGGTATAAATTATTTTATGTATACTTATGCATATGCATGTATGCCGCCAAAACTACATAATAATAAAGCATTCATAGCGTAAAGATTGACGCGATATGATCAGCAGCGCTTACGGCGGCTCGGTGGTGGTAATGGTGGCCGATGAATGGCCGGTCGCGTTCAACGGCCTTTGGAGACGCAGCACAAATAGCAGAGCGCACAAAGGTTTACAGCTTTAATACAGAAGCTAAAAAATGCTGGTGTATGATTTCCATTGCTGCTTCTGCTTCCACTAATGTCGCCAACAGCCAACAGCACGTGTAATTTGGGATGAACTGGTCTAAGAGGCAGCACAAATGCCAGCAGACGGACGTTGCATCTTCGCATTCGTATATACAGCAGCTTATTGTGTTTGAGTGTATGCGCCATGCAAAAATTAGCATAAAAATGCGATTTTAGCGAAAATTTATGTGTGTCTGGCAGCTAAATAAGGCGACATCATCATTTACACGCTACCGCCGCCAACACCAAAAAATATGTACATACATGCTGCCATGATGCAACACAATCAATACACACACACAGCTAACGAAAAATAATAGAAAAAAGTATTCTGCCACCTCTTGCTATCACACGAATAGCTTTGTGTTCGCTACTGCCGCCGCACAGTTGCAACACTTGCCGCCACTTGCGCTGATCGCGAACACTTTCGCTCGCTCGGCCCGCCATAAAGCAAGCAGATCCTTTCATATTGATTACCAAGCTGAAAAATAAAAAACAACAAACAGAAGCATAAAATCTTTTTAAAGCTTTTCGCCGCTACCGCCGCGCCGCTTTATGGCACATTACAACTGTCGGATAAAATCTGCGTTAGCGTTGCCACGCAAAGTGTTGCCAACCAACCAGCAATCGCTTGCACACGCACAAAGCTGCGTTGTCGTTGCTGTCGTTTTTGGCTGGCGTTTTCTGCAGACTGAGTGGAGTGTAGATTGTGGAAAAGCCGTTAACATCTTCATTTCAGCACTTGCTACTCTGGGATTAATTGAAAAATCGCCTATTGCCATAATACGCTTTCGTTTAATTTTAAGCTTACACAGTAAAAATTTTAGTTTAATTTTAATACCATTTTGGTATTTATATATAACAATGCCAAAAAGCATAAAATTAAAACCATTCTGGTTTAAAAAAAAGAAGAGAATATTGAGAGACGGAAATTGTTCTTGGTGTCAAATTAATACTTTCTTGGAATTAAATCAAAACCAAATTTTCATTATTTTTAGAATATTTCTGGTATTAAAAATAGTTGAAATGATATAAGATCAATCCAAAATTGGAATAAATTCTATACTTTTAAGGAATTAAATCAAAACCAAATTTTGATTATTTTTATAATATTTTTGGTAATAAAAATATTTTAAATGGTATTAAATCTATCCGAAAATTGGAATAAATTGTATACTTTTTTGGATTTAAAAATAAACCCCCATAAAATTTCCAGTGGATATACTGCAAATAACCCATTATCCCAAAGATGAATGAGAAATTGAATAACGTTAACATAGTTTATTTACATAAAAATCCAAAACAGTAGTAGCAAACACTAAAGTACCTTATATATCGAGCCCTAATCCTCAAAAAAATTTATCCAACACAAAAATAAAATTTTACAGGGCACAGTTTTTTTTAAATTTGTTTTGCATACAGTTTGTATGCAGCCTTGAAACTTATTTAGTCTCTAACTTCGAAACTGCACATTTCACAGCCATGAAATTTTGGGAGTTGATGCATGTGATAGTAAATTGTTGATTTCCATAAAAAAGCTGAAATCGATAATTTTGTTGGATACACTTTTATGGCGGTTAGG
Organism: Urophora cardui; assembly: GCA_960531455.1. Taxonomy (NCBI): domain Eukaryota; kingdom Metazoa; phylum Arthropoda; class Insecta; order Diptera; family Tephritidae; genus Urophora; species Urophora cardui. Next base: position 25,837,539 of record OY482673.1, on the reverse strand, counting down.
GCTCGTTATATACACATATTTTCACTTTTACACTAATATTTTGGAGATGTCCAGGGAAATTTCGGCACCGTCGCGGTTCTTGCAGTGATACTGCCTTATGACTGAAACTGCCTTATGACTGAAACTGCCTTATGACTGAAAAAATAAAGCAAAATTTACCCTCATGATATTTAATTAATCTCCTGCATTACTTACTTGATACAATTATTAGATTCGGGCCATTTATTTGAGTGTATTTGATTACTCCTCCGGATTACAGTTTTAGAAACATTTTGTTTGATTTTATTTTTACTTTTTTCTGATACATAAGTTTTTTTAATATTTTTTTTGGTTTTGATTTCAAACCAAAAATATTTTGATGGTAATATAATTGAGAAAGAGAAAGTTTTTTATACTTTTCAGGATTTGTTTTTAAACCATAAATGATTAAAATTCTTTAGAGAGGATTTTAATACTTTTCAAGACTTTATTTTGAAACTATTTTGGAATAAATAATATTGTAAAACTTCTCATAGTTTAAAAATAAGACTTTTTGGCATTAAAATTCAAATTTAATTCCGAGAATGATTAAATTAAGTACCAAATGATATTAGAAATAAACTATAATTTTTTACTGTGTACTGTAGGACGTATGTGCATATATATGTACATGGACGCGCGCTTAAAAAAGGATTTTACATTTTAGAACATACGACACTTGTGGCTTTTGAGGGCTAGCGGTAGATCTGGCGAGCAGAAGTGTTTGACGCCACGCCTCTTTTCCTTAATACTTATATATTTTTATATTAAAAGCATTTTAAGCGGTTTTTGCAAAAACTCCGGCCTCTCTTTTGCAAAGTGCGAATATGTGTTTATTTATTTGCAATCACGATTGCTCATTTCCCATACCTTCTAACAGCCATTTATTTACATCATTTATTACGTAATACCGGTGGCCAATAATATTGCAACATTGATTACTATTGCAACAACAGCAAGAAGAACAAAAACAACAACAACAGCAGCAACAACAGCAAACGCCAACATCAAAAGCTTATCAGCTTCTGGCTGTAGTGCTACCGCCTCGTTGGTTGTTGCTTGTATTTGAAAAGTACTTTTGTGCTTTTGTTGTTGTTGTTGCTATTATTATTATTCCTCAGTGCGCTACCAGACTGCTACTGGCTACTCGTTCGTTCGTTTACTTGTCATGACTTACAAGAAAAGCAATAAATTTTCTTGCATCTGCTCTCGCATGTTCACACCATTTCACATTCCACATTCCAAGCGCCTTGACAGATCATCGCTTTATTTGGCTATCTCGCTGTGGAATCATTTTTTATATAAGTCAACAGAAAAGGAAACTATGTGTGGATATTCTTATAAGGAAGTTTATTGAATTTTCTTAGGTCATATGGAGTTACCTACCTAACCTGCGGCTAATATAAGGGACAGTCCCGAAAAATTACAGTCTAGAACTCGAGAGTACACAACTAGCTCAGAACTGGTTCTAAAGCGATGTAGAGCGGACCAGTTTGCTATTGTGACTTCATGAAACATTTATGTTTACAGCTATTACTTTAAAGCTGAGCCACAACAAACGTTGCACTTTATAATAATGCCCCTTTTCGCTGTATTTTGCTGGATAGTACTCGTAACAAAAGGAACTCGGTGAAAAGGACCAGAGTGATATTATTTGGAATTTGTAGCTGAATAGTGATAATTCCATCTTTTACATATATGGTTAAGTTTCAGAAACTTTATATTTTGTAATATAGTTAATGCCACATTTATTTTGAGTATGTTAAGAGTTTTGCCGGCTGAGGATTATTTTTGTTAAACGCGTACAGAGACCGACCATTTTTGAAGTAGTCCTGAAGTGCTTCCAAAATTCTGCAGAGGGGGATAATTGCCCAATCGCCGTGTTAAAAAAGACAGTTGAAGGCATTGCGTAGGGATAGAACGAGAACGAACCCTGTCTCTTGTTGAACTAGTTCTACAATAGCCTGGAACTGGCTCGATTTGCTGCACGGTACATACCACATATATTGTAAATATGTACATACGCATTTCTTATACATAACCATACCTTGACAGCAAATGGTGAGTAAAAATCTGAAGGGTTTTCAGCGGGTAACACCAACCACTAAAGTGGGTAGAGAACTGAAAAGTTTACTTCGCGTTGCGACTTTTTTAACCAAATCCCTCTCTCACTGACTTCACAGTGAAGAAAATGCATGCTCAAAATGGAAATCAGGAAGAATCTAACTTTCACGGAATAAGAATTTTTTTAACCCTCAGACTACTGGTGACGTGAATTGTCGTTAACGGTATATTGTGGTCTGATAGACCACAAGGTATTTTTTATTTGCAACTACCAAAAAAGTCATCGGATACAACAAATGTTATTTGTTATTTGGCAAATGTTATATTTACGTTCATTTAGCATAAAAACACAGTCCAAATTTGTTAAAGAATGCATTAATGGGTGTTTTAAACAAGTCCCTAGTTTGTAGGACCTCTTGGCATTTCTTCAGAAATGCATTACGCATGCGTTGGTTTAATGTAAATCACAAACCGTATATTTACATTTAATGCAATGGAATGAGTTTTCCGGTTTCTTTTATCTGCCTCAAATTTATTTATCTTTTCCTTTCTTGGCTTCCCCATCAACATCGCAGGTATAATGTTCAGATGAATTTAGAATCATAGACTTACATATTTTTTTGGCACGTAAGAGCAAGACATTTTCGTAGTAACAGAAGATGGTGGACGACTAGAAGAGGTAAGTAATTCTGGTGGAATTAATCTTTCATCCTCACGAATAGTTCCAACGAAAGCTAGGCTTATGTACATTAGCTCGCTAGCGAATTCTATGTTGAAAAAATTTGCCTTTACAATTATGATATAGGGTTTCAATGCTGTGGTCTGACAGACCACAACCTTGAAAAACGCATATCTTACACAAAATATGCTTTTTTTTACACAGAAATGAGACTAATATTACCTTTCTATACTGAATTACAAAACACTCATGGAACCTTACACAGTCATAAAACGGTTTGCGCAAAAATGTTAAGGAAAACAAAAAGTTGTAGTAAAATTTTTCAAAATGATCTGACAGACCACAACGCTGGTCTAAGGGTTAAATAGCAGTGGGCCCTTCAATACTTACGGCGGTATAATGGAAACTTTTCGAACCCAAGTATTCTGGTGTATTCAGTACTAACGCTGTTAAACGCTTCGAATTTCTATACATTTTAAGAACCCTGCAGTAAAAATCCGAAATGAATCCTTTATGAATCACTGATGAAATTCACCTACGACTGAGGAGGCATCAGTGAATACTTTCATATAAAGACTGATGAATTTTTCATATAAATGGTTTGCTTTCCTCAGAAAAAAAAAAAAAAAACAATAAAAATTGTACTCAGTTATGACGACAGTGATGAATATTCAACAAAGAATCATCAATGATCATTCATCAGTGAAACCAATTTACTGCAGGGAAGGATTTATCTTCCGAGTATTCGAAGGGCTGAAAAAAAACATGAACAAATTTGAAATACGATTATGGATTCATCGTTATTGGGGAGATTTTTTAGCTGTAACATATGCTAGACTATGATATATCCTATTTATTAAGATTCTGATGCTGAAATGTTACTGGAGCTGGATTATGGATTCACCATTATTGAGGAGTGATGTGAAGAATTATTAGCTATAATATACGCTAGACTACTAGAGCACCCTTCTTCCGCTTTTCTGCCAACGAAAATTTCTCATATAAATCAATTGACAAATCTTTTTCTAATACTATTTAATAAATATTTATCGAGTATTGCTTTTAGTCATTGGAAATTGTAGTGATAATCCAGCAACGGACAAAAATAAAAAACAATCAGCCGTCAAATGAAAATTCTATTTTCCAGCTTAAACTTCCCTCGACATTTCGCACTAGAAACTCATCATCATACTCAACTCATGAGCTCATGACCACTGAATATGCATCTGAGACTTTTTGAAGATTTCGAAGACAACCATACAAATTCCTGAACATATGTACATACATATATACATCAATAAGAACAACATACAGCCGAACTTATGTACAGACACACGTACCATATGGCTTGCGTTAATCGCATTAAACTTAAAGACTTAAGTCAACTTGATTTGACTACTTGAGTGTGCTCAGCTGCATCAATGCGTGGTAAATCCGCCGTGGCGAACCGATTCCAATTGATTTACGAGAGCGTATGTATGTATGTTTGAGTGTGTGTGTGTATGAGAAGGCGTGGAGAGATTTCGTCGCCTGCAAGGAGTGAAGCAAAAGAATATGCATGATTTTATATGGATGAACTCATTTATGATTATGGAAGATACTCGTACATGCAATATTGTGTGTGTGTGGCAACAAAGAGTGTCCTTTGACTTTGAGATATCTTCATTTTCACACATAAATATGAAATGCAGACATATGTAGACATATACATAGACATACGTACGTACATAAATGTGGCTATGCAATCAGACTGCAATTATAACTTTGTCTGCTTTGGTTTGGCTGCTGAAGCCAAATTGATGGCGTTTTGCTTAGATTTTCTCACACAATCGAAAATTAGTTGCATTTAAATATGTTGCAGCTGTGAAATTGGTTGGTAGGTCGGTTGAGGGGGGATGTGTGTGGGATTTCTGACAAGTTCAGACTTCTTGAGAAGTGTTTTTTTTTTATGCGAAGACTATTTCAAAGATTTGTGTTTGGAACGATTAAGTTGAGTTCGATCGGACCGCGTTTAATTGACAGTTGCAAGGGAGATGAATATAATTAACACACTTGCGCTTCAGATTTTTTTCCATCGAAGGGGTTTTGGAAACAGTTCAAGTGTTCTCTATACAACAGGCAGCAGAAGAAAAAGGTCAAGACTGTTCAGAAACTTTAATATAATGAACAAGAAACTATACCGGCTATGAAGTGGGAAATATCTACTAACGCTAACTGACTCTAAATCGACTCTAAATCGCGGCAGTCGATTGCAAAATGGCGAGTAATTGTAACGAGTAAAGTTTCATTTGAGTATAGGCGAGTGTCACAATCAGAAACCAATCAATTTTTCTCGCTCACAACTTCTTCGGTATTCGCCTGCCATGCCAGACATCCTGGTTTCGAACCGAGCAAGAGCAACACCAAAGGAGCACGGCTCGAATGGAGAGAACAGCTCATCCTAAAACTTGTTAGCGTTTGATGTATTCGAGGGCGGTAAAAATGCTGAAACCTCCAAGAGGTTGCTGCCTGGGCATTGACTTCGCAAGTTTAAGTATTTTGTGTATGTTCTGAAGAGTTTTTGTTGACCACTAGATTCCACAACAGGGGTGAGAGTAATTCCGCTTATGGGGTGCAATCCTTGACATGGTCGAAGGACCCTACCCACCCGTCAGCGTCCTCGATACAGCGCTGAATGACTGGGGGAATTCCGATCCATTCGAGCAGCTCCAACAGCACCTTAGCCTTGTGGTACCTAATTCTCATAAGCTTTATTATTTGTGACACATTAGCCACGCTCACATCAAACAATAAATCCTTTTCAGCAATCGTTTTTTAGTTTTTTTTTGCAGTATATTTGGCATGTAAGGAGAGATCAATGCATTAATATTGCGTTAAGCCTCTAAAGTGAGCAAAAAGAGAAGCTGAAACGATACATTATTTTTGCCTGCCTGACTGCCTTTATAGGCTTTAAAATCCCTTTAATTAAGCGCCAATGAATGTTTGCACTTTTGGGGGCGAAAAGCTGCCGCACCGTAAAAATGCGCTGAGCGGCACAAAAGCGCATCTCCCGAAAAAAAAAAAACATTTGCCTGCCATGAAGCAGCAACTGAAGAATGGCGAGTATGTGGGGAGAATTTGTTACGCCGAGTGGGCCCCAAAAAAACTGGTTGCTAAATCTGTGATTGTCATTTATTTAATCCCTTCGGATACAGTTTTTTGTTTATTTCTTTCTTAACTTCGGCATTTTTAGTTACACCCAACTTTTACTGTTGCTCTTTCGTTTGCCTTTCAAGCGCTTTCTATAAAAAAAAAAGGCCTCCTCCCAGTTTTTTTGGCTGTTGACTTTTTCGGGTTCTGCTTCTTTTTCGATTTCTTTTTTTTGTTTTTTATTTTTTTTTTTTTTTTTTTTTTGTGCGAATTCGTACAAATTTAACAAATTTCGTGTGTGTGTACAAAACACCGATTTTTTGGGTTTTTCTGTTTGAAGCGCAAATTGAATGGAACGATGAAATAATTTTTATTTTGTTGGTTTTGCGTGATTTTTCCTCTTTTTTCTTTTGTTTTTTCGTTTATTTCGTTGTTTGATTTTTCCATTTTGCTTCTGCTTTTTTCTTCTTCATTTCGATAAAATCGCTATTTCGGCGCTTGTTTATAGCGAATTTTTTCACTTGCGGCCCTTTTTGGTAGTATTCTGTTCGCAGATTATTTAACTTCTTTGTTTTTATACTCAGCTGTACTAGTACACAGAGTATTATAGTTTTAATCACATAACGGTGGATTGTAACAGAATGAAATAATCGAGATAGATATAGACTTATATATATCAAAATGATCAGGGTGAAAAGAGAAATCGATTGAGCCATGTCCGTCCGTCCGTCCGTCCGTCCGTCCGTCCGTCCGTCCGTCCGTCTGTCCGTCCGTCCGTCCGTCCGTCCGTCTGTAAACACTCTAACTCGCGCAAAAATTGAGATATTTTGATGAAATTTGGAACGCAAGTTGGTATCGAGACTGGGACGGTTGGTATTGAAAATGGGCGAAATCGGACCATGACCACGCCCACTTTTCCTATATAGAAAAAATCGGAAATTTGGTATCTCAGCCACTAATATAGCTAGAGTTTTAAAATTTTACCCACGTATTGAGCTCGGGCCCTTATGAAGAAATTTGATGAAGTTTTGGAAAATGGGCGGTGCCACGCCCACTTATTAAGGGTCAAACATTGAAAGTTTTATATGTCATAACTCAGAAACCGTTGAAGATATATCGATGAAATTTGGTACGCGTAATTTGCTTACATAGACAAATGTTTTGACGAAAAATTATCAAAATCGGTTTACGGCCACGCCCACTTTTATATATGTGTATTATAAAGTGACCTAATAAAACCATTTTAAGCGATATCTCTGTCAAATATAAAGATCTATCATTGAAATTTTGTCGCATGAGTCCAACTATGGACATAAAACAAAAAACACAAAAATTTTGGAATATGGGCGGTGCCACGCCCACTTATTAAGGGGCAGACATTGAAAGTTTTATGAGTCATAACTCAGAAACCGTTGAAGATATATCGATGAAATTCGGTACGCGTAATATAATTACTTAGTCAAATGTTTTGGCCAAAAATTATCAAAATCGGTTGACGGCCACGCCCACTTTTATATATAGGAAATATAAGGGGGCCTAATAAAAACATTTTAAGCGATATCTCTGTCAAATATAAAGATCAATCACTGAGATTTTGTGGCAGGAGTCCAACTATGGACATAAAACAAAAACTACAAAAATTTTGGAAAATGGGCGGTGCCACGCCCACTTATTAAGGAGCGAATATTGAAAGTTTAATAAGCCATAACTCAGAAACCGTTAAAGATATATCGATGAAATCTGGTACGCGTGATATATTTACTTAGCCAAATGTGTGGACGAAAAATTACCAAAATCGGTTGACGACCGCGCCCACTTTTATATATGTGTATTATAAAGTGACCTAATAAAACCATTTTAAGCGATATCTATGTGAAATATAAAGATAATTCATTGAAATTTTGTGACATGAGTTTTACAATAGACCGGAAACAAAAAATAAAAAAGTTTGGAAAATGGGCGTGGCACCGCCTCTTTTTAGACAAAGGGATATATGAGATTTCTTAGCCTTTAACTCGACAAATAATTGAGATATTATGACGAAACTTGGTTTATACACTTTTATAACATGTGTTAATAGACACGCAAAAATGTATTGAAATCGGTTTATGACCACGCCTACTTTTTAACAAAGATATTTCTGGAACACCCTTTTGGAATTTGTAACGTGAAGTCTTTGTAACTAAAAGTCATAGAGGGATGAAATTTTGCACTAACAATAATATTTGTATGCTTATTTGGATGATTGATATAAATTTTGAAAATGGGCGTGGCTGCGCCCTGTTTATGCAGCACTCGTTTCATATAAAATACACCCTATATCGAACAAACGCAAACAAACAATGAAAGCATACAGCTGAGTATCTAATGTTCGATTGCACTCGAACTTAGGCTTCCTTACTTGTTTTTTTTGCTTTTGTTCGGCCGTTGTAGCAGGTCTGGTATGGTCCATTGCAAAACAATTCAGCATTAAATGTATTTAAATTTTTTATGCTTGTCTTTTGTACGCATTTGCACATTTATATTTGTACTACACGCTTTTTTCTCAACATTAATTCTGACGCCAGGCGTTTGGTGAAATGGTATTTGTAGATATTTGCAGACAGTTGTGTGCAGTGAATTGGAAACGATATTTTTTTGTTATGCTTCAAATGCTTGTAAAATATAATGCGCTGTGATCGACTATGGCGTATAAATTGCATATTGATTTAAACGGATTAAATTACAGCGCCATTGAGTCTGGGTCTAGCCGTCCACAAGCCTTTTGAGGCTTAAGAAACTTTCTTAAAAATAAAGCACAACATTTTGTATTACGATAAAATACTATCACATAAAATCGGTTAAAAACGAGCCTATCAATTTTAGAATCGATGGAATGAAGTTCCACATAAACTATTACTTTTTGGTTGCTTGCTTTTCCGACAGCGTAGGAATATGATGTAACAATCAACAGAAGACCTCGTTTTGTAGTTGAACAAGAAAACGACTTTAAAATTGAGCATACATTTTTAGGAGGGAACAATTAGTAAATAAGAGGCAGAATGACAAAGATAAAACTGAAGATGGCACATCACCGAAACCAGTTTGTCTTCAAAACAAATTTTACAAGGGATGACGGACAGTCATTTCATTAGAGGTACATCATATAAAAAGCACACAAGTCCTAGCCTAACAGTTTCCAAATGGATTAAGTGGGAAGCCGAGAAACTCCCAATCTCAAAGTTAACTCTGAAGTAAAGCAAGCGTTTGGTTTTATTTCTAGGCACACCACTCTACTTCAACATTTTATGTGAGCAAAAAACAGACGTAAGAGAACAAATTTTTTTTTATGCTAACAAAACGGCACATTCTGCGAGCGATTGCATTCGATTGATAAGCGAAAATTATTGGCTCATATATATATTTACATATGTATGTATTCACATACAAAAATACATACATACATATTTGTAAAAACTATTTAATTCTTTTTTAAAGCACTTTTATTTAACACAATTTAAAGTTACCCCTCAGGAGCTGACGAAATTTTTGCTGTGTGAGCAATAAAGTTTTATGGTAATTGAATTTTGGCGATCGATAGCGCGATATTCGTCAAGGCTTATCAACAAACCGCTAAAGGCGATAAATATATATATTTTTTTATTATTACTGTTTCACTCCCCTCTTTTTTGCTTTTTAATAATTTAAATGGGTTATTGTTTATTATTTTTTTTTTGTTAATCAGCGGTAGAGATTTTGCGTCGGCATTCAATTAAATGCTGAGATTATAAATATTATTTGCTTTTTCAGGGTTGCATTTTTTCGGCAAAAAAGAGAAGCGATTATTGTTACGTTGCATTGAGTTAGATGGATTACATTTATTAAAGCCGTAAAAGAGAAAAATTACTTTACATGAGTTTTTGAGAAGGACCAAGCTTTCTGATGTTCCTAAATATATGTACGCTCTTTCATTTCAAGCAGTATTTTATGCCAACTCTATGCCATTTAGTAAGACTTTAAAGGGGACGGAAAGCGTAGTAGAGTAGTAGTTAGGCTCGGAGAGTTTTTCGATACAAACTAGTACTAAACTTGAGTTTATAAAAATAAAAATAGCATGCACAGTAAAAATTTTAGTTTAATTTTAATTCCATTTTGGTATTTATATATAACAAAGCATAAAATTAAAACCATTCTGGTTTAAAAAAAGAAGAGAATATTGAGAGACAGAAATTATTTTTGGTGTCAGATTAATACTTTCTTGGAATTAAATCAAAACCAAATTTTCATTATTTTTAGAATATTTCTGTTATTAAAAATAGTTAAAATGGTATTAGATCAATCCAAAATTGGGATAAATTCTATACTTTTATGGAATTAAATCAAAACCAAATTTTGATTATTTTTATAATATTTTTGGTAATAAAAATAGTTTAAATGGTATTAAATCTATCCGAAAATTGGAATAAATTTTATACTTTTTTGGATTTAAAAATAAACCCCCATAAAATTTCCAGTGGATATACTGCAAATCCCATTATCCCAAAGATTAATGAGAATTTGAATAACGTTAACATAGTTTATTTACATAAAAATCTATACAGTAGTAGCAAACACTAAAGTACCTTATATATCGAGCCCTAATCCTCATAAAGGTGTATCCAAGAAAAAGTAAATTTTACAGGACACAGTTTTTTTAATTTGTTTTGCATACAGTTTGTATGCAGCCTTGAAATTTATTTAGTCTCTAACTTGGAAACTGCACATTTCACAGCTATGAAATTTTGGGAGTTTATGCGTGTTATAGTAAATTGTTGATTTCCATAAAAAAGCTGAAATCGATCATTTTGTTGGATACACTTTTATGGCGGTTAGGTCTTGTTATATATACATATTGTCACTTTTATACTAATATTTTTGAGATGTCCAGGAAATTTCGGCACCGTCGCGGTTCCTGCAGTGATACTGAAAGAGGGACCCTCAACTGCCTTATGACTGAAAAAATAAAGCAAAATTTACACTCATGATATTTAATTAATATCCTGCATTACTTACTTGATACAATTATTCGATTCTGACAATTTGTTTGAGTAGATTTAATTACTCCTCCGGATTGCAGTTTTAGAAACATTTTGTTTGATTTCTTTTTACTTTTTTCTAATAATTTTTTTTAACACTTTTTTTGGTTTTGTTTTCAAACCAAAAATACTTTGATGGTAATATAATTGAGAAAGAGAAAGTTTTTTATACTTTTCAGGATTTGTTTTTAAACCATACTAGCCGGACCCGTGCGCATCTTGCGCAAAAAATAACAAAACATACGTGGCGCCAGTCGGTATGGTTTGTGCTGTCACGCCCATTTTAAAAAACTTATTATTTATTTGGTTTGGTGGACCTTATGGAACTTTCAATGAATTACCTAGATATACATATGTTTGACAAAGATATCGCATAAAATGTTTTTATAATTCCTATATAGGTATGTGCAATATATTTTTATATATTTTATATATATTTTTATGTGCGTATATGTGGTTCTTGCCGACTTGGGTAATTTTTTTCCACACGTTTGCCTTGGTTTAATCGATTTATCTGCTACAGTTCCTGAGTTTTGACTTATAAGTCTTTGAAAATTTGCTCCTCTTGGCCCATTTTTCAAAATTTCAGCACGTTTCCTCATAACTGCACAACGTCATTTCATCACTCGGGCTTTATCAGTGACTGAATTATCATGTTTTACGTGTTTTTCGAAATACATACATATACCTTATTTTCAACCCCAACTTTCTCTGTTCCCATTAGAATCTGTGTACCAAATTTCATTAAAATATTTCTATTTTTGCGCAAGGTAGAGTGTATACGCCCGGACGGACGGACATGGTTCAATCATTTTTTTCATCCTGATCATTTTGATATACTCGTATATATTAAGGTGGAGTTAAAATTTTTTTTGGAAATTCAATTTGTTCCAAAGCCAGAACGGCACCTTTCTAGCCCAGTAATAAGCCTTTAAAATTTTATTGACCTACTCGCATGTTTAGAGGTGCCCCCAGCCCCACAAAGTTGAAAAAATAGCACGATCTGGTACAAATGTGAAATTTCTACAATTATGAAACAAAAAAAAACCAAGTATGAGGATTGATAAACAGACTAATTTGAGTATAAAAGTGAATTTTTTTTTGGAAACAACAACAACCAAATTTATTAAAGGTCAAAGTTTATATTATGCATTTTTTAAATTGCAATTACTTCAAAACTACTGAACCGATTTCAAATATTTTTATACCATTCGATAGGTATTTCGAATCCCTTTAATTTGATATACATTTTATGTGGGTTCCATAACACTCCCCGCTGCGGGGGTAAACCCCCCTTTTACCCCCCTTACTTTTCATATAAGGTACCACGCCCAATAAAACACCGTTTCGCATGCATAGCTAATTAATACCTTTAAAACGATGCTTAATTATTAATTTTGGTTAATTATGTGAGCAGAAAAAGGGATATTTATAAAACACCAATTAGAAATAATATATATGATGTGATTTAGAGAGGATTTTAATACTTTTTAAGACTTTTTTTTAAAACTACTTTGGAATAAATAAAATTGTAAAACTTCTCATAGTTTAAAAATAAGACTTTTTGGTATTAAAATTCAAATTTAATTCCAAGAATGATTAAATTAAGTACCAAATGATATTAGAAATAAACTATAATTTTTTACTGTGTGTGTAACAGAGATTTTAAAGCAATTTGCCATTTTTCAGACTGACTCACCCTAAAAGTTGTCTATAGCTCCATGTGTATTGCTCCAAGTCGATATAAAAAGCTTTGTGTTTAAAATACTTTTACAAATAATTGAATTCTAACACATTAGTTCCATGAAGTAAGTAATTTTTCTTGTTATTTGTTTTCTGCTAAACTAAGGACCCTACACATTTAAACATACATATATGTACATATTTTCGACATACATACATTCCACCCACCTACCAATCTAATGTGCATCATATCGCTCATCAATATTAATTGAAACTGTCGAGCAAGTGAATTAAGTATGAATTTCTGAATAGTTTGAGTGACAAGCAACAAGGACATAAAAACGTAAAAAGCAAGAATGAAGAGCGTGGGTGTTCGGTGGTTGTGGTGGCAAGGATATGCCAAAGGAACAGCGTTCGTTTTATATGTACATATGTATGTATGTATAACTAAACAGATGTGTGCTTTTACCCTGCAAAAAAGTGTGCGACGAGTCTCTAAAAAGATTTGTCCGGGAGCGCTCTCTTTCGGGTACAATTAGTCTACAATTGTTCCCAATTGTACCCGAACGGGTACATATGTATACTAATTGTAGACGAATTGTACCCGAAAGGGTATCAAACGGGTACAATTAGTCGCACAAATGGATGTGTCGCATTTGCTACCCGTTCGGGTACAAAACGGGTACAATTGTGAGCTTTTGCTACCCGTTCGGTCACAAACTGGGTACAATTAGTCTCTTCATAGGACATGCTCAAACAAAAGAGAACACTTCAACCCATATAAAGAGATACAAATGGGTAGTAATCGCATGCTCCCTTGCGAGTTGTCCCGGATGTATCCCGGAGTGATCGCATTTTTTGCCTGGTATGTACATACATACATACATACGTTTGTTTTTATGTGCGTCTTTATCAATAATGCGTTATGCTTGTATGACTTGATTATTAAATCATATCGAGCTGAAGCACAATACACACATACAAGCATACAAAGGGCGATTGAACTTTCTCCTCTTGCCATGGCACGTCTGTCACAAGCCACGTCGTGTTTTTTGAAAGCTAATCGAGTGAGATTGATGATAAATCGAGTGAAGTGACAAAGTGAGATGTTTGCAGAAGAAATTAACAAAAAAATAAAATCAGTTTATGAATTTCAACTTATGTAGATACTGTGTAAGTACTTACCCTGCAAAAAATTGTGCAATTAGTCTCGAAAGAGAATTACTCCCAATTGTATCCGGAACGGTAAAAATGTAGAGTAATTGTTGACAATTTTACTCAAAGGAAGGTACAATTAGTCTCTCCATAGGACATGCTCAAACAAAAAGGAACACTTCATTCCATATAAAGAGATACAAAAAGGGAGTAGTCGCATGCTCATTTGCGAGTGATCCCGGATCTATCCCGGATAAGTCGCATTTTTTGCAGGGTAGGAACATATAAACGTAAAAGGAGGTATGGGAAATATATTTATTTTTTCACGAAATATCTGGGGGTCATTTTGGACAGCAAGCTGACGTGGAGGAAAGAGTCAAGAAAGCCACCTAGCCACGCCACTTCAGACTACGTTAATCCCCAAACCGAACTCAACCACGGGTAATAATAGAACTGGACGAATGCAGGAAGAGACTACGATCCAATCGCCATATTTTCAACTAACATACAGACGCATCAAAAATGGACGCAAGGGTGGGAGCTGCAGCATTTTGTCCGAAGCTTACGGTACAGCAGTCCTCTAGGCTCCCGGCCTGCTGCAGTGTCTTTAAGGTCCAACTGAAGTCCTCAAACTCTCGTGTAAAAATTTTTATCGACAGCCAGGTGGCAATCAAAGCGATCACTGCAACAACGAGCACTTCTACGTGTATTAATCACTGCAGTGCCAAGTTACATTAACTCTGTGCGAATATGCACGTTACTATCTACTGGCTACCCGGATACTAAGGAATCAAGGGAAATTCGAGGGCGGAGGTGTAGCCAAAGCTGAGACATCACCAACAAAAGTGAACGTGGAAAACATCTTCTCCGCTCTAAATTACCACAAATCTCAAATAGATCACACGCTTATACGTACAGGTGATTCTCACTGGAAGACCCCGTTATCCTGTAAGATCGACAAAGTCATACTTCGGTCATACAACGTAAAAACCGCAAACTACCTACACACACTTCCTAGAGCAGACTGTAGATTGGACCATATGTGGTCCGTGTGAGGGATCACTGAATCCTAGCCAACCTAACCTAACCTACTAGATATACCGTAATCCTTAAAGCTCCAGCTACGCCCTTTCGTAGAAAAATAAAGAATGATTGGCAGAAACTTTTTACGTTGAGTTTTACTGCAAAAGAAAGACCAATACTCGATGAAAAAGTGTACCAAAATCAGATCTTTCTTTCGAAGTTGACAACTGGCCTCTCAAAAATATTAAATTATACCAAGCAATAGCTAGTCCCACTTCGATAATTTCTTTCTTATTACAGCTTGCCTTCTTCCTGTGCTCCTTCCCTTCCTTTATATGTTAGTACTTTTCTCTCTGTCAAGCTTCTTCGGCTTCCTCTATAACCCTAGTTAGATAATCATATTTTTTCATACGTTAAAGATAATCATGCGTAAAATTGACGCATGATGGGTTTTTGAGCTATATCTTCACAGTTTATTTACAAATTTGCCCTGAACTTGCGCAAACTTTATTATAGATATGTAAAATAAATGTAAACATTATAAATAAAATATATTTAAAATTCTTTACTATAAAAAACTAAACCAAAAGAACTTCTTCAATTTTCTCCTGAAATTAGGAAACACCCAGACTTTTTGACTTACAATATAAATGAACTGGAAACTCATTAAGAAAAATAAGTGAAAATTTTTTATGAAGGTCGGTCAAACAAAATTTTGGAACATATCAAATATTCTCCTCCCGACATGTAGAATTTTTGCACTTATTGCATGACCCATTGCCTTTCGCCTTTTTTGGAAGGGCAGTATGTACAAAAGAAGGAAAGGGACACTTTCTCTGCTTTGGGAAGATCAGGTGAAGACCGACTCGTCCTGCCTAGGTATTTCCAATTGGCGCTAGGCAACACAAAACAGACACAACTGGTGCGCTTTTTTGGACTCAGCGAAAATCGTCTAGACCGTTACGAGCTGATTAAAAAGAAGAAGAAGAATTATGTACACTACATAGTATAATATGATACACTCGCTCTAACGAGTTTTAAGGTCGAACTTCTTTCCTAATTCGAAGCGTGCTCCTTAATTTTGTTTTTCCTACTAATTGGGTGTGCCTACAGTTTTATGCCGATTCCTAACGGTGAATGCATTTTTGTGAGAAGCTTTTTCATGACAGAATTACACTCAGAGGGTATGCCGTCCACTACCGACAGGTGACCAATATTTTAAAATCCTAATAATAGAAAATTTATTAAATTAATTTTGGTGTTGGGTCGGCTGGGGGTTGAAGCGGCGACCCATGGTATGGCATGCGAGCACTTTACCCACTACCCAACAGCTGCCACAATACAACACATATAGTTTTTTATTATACTGGCTCTGCAGTATAATATAGTCTGATGAATGAAATTCATCCTTGTCCTTATGTAATACGTGAGAAATGCTTCCTGAAAGTCACGGTAAAGATAATCATGCGTAATTTTGACTCACTGACCCCTCATATTGGGGAATTTACAAAACTTACCACAGAAAATTATGTGTCACGTGACAGATATGCAGCACAACTGAAATATATATAACGTTCAGCGATGTATTCACATAATTGGGGGAGTGAGAACAATAATTCGAAAGGGGATGCGTAATTTTGACGCAGATTATCTTTTTAGGGATAAATACCTTTATGTGTATATCAACTCGCTTACATCACCTCGAAAATAAATTTATTTCAACTTAATTTGTTTAAGCAATTTAAAATTGTTAATGTAACAGAAGTAATTTCTTAATACCACTTACCCATATCCCACACATACTATGTACAAAGGCGAAACTTTTGAAAACTTTATCAATACTTACTAAGTAAATGCAACACATTGAAAGGACCATCAAAATGCCAAAGAATAGAAAATACAGACAATAAAAGAATTAAGTTGCCAAATTTATTATAATGACCCTCTTAACAAAGCTTACGCTCTCAAAAAGCCAACGGACGTTCTGGGCTCTGTGTGGCAAACAAAAGACAGCCAAGTGTACAGACAGAATTACTTGCGTACACATTTTAATATTAATGCGTTGTATATTTATGTACAAGTACACCATTTTGCTGCCCTCAAATTTGCTTAACTTCCTGGCGACTGTTCCTTCCGCCTATCCATCTGTTGTTTTCGTTGCTGCTCGACGAACTAATTTACTTTTAGCTGCAGCGCACATTTAAAGCTCCGCTTTGGCAACAATTGTGTTTCGATATGTTTTTATTGCATGCTTAAGGCTTACCGTTTTTGTTTTATATAACCAGTAGAGCAAATGTGATTTTTTTATGGGTAAAAATAGGTTTACCGAGTTGATAACGAAGTTAATATCTAGTGAGGGTACGAATGCTCGCTTTGCCTCGATGGTTGAATCTAAAGAACTGCTACATTCCCTTTCATGATAGAAAACACAAAAAAAAAATTATATAGAACCTCTTCGAAAAAGCACCTTACACTTATATTTTGTGAAATTTTTCCCGAAATATGTTGGATTTCTTGATTTTGTTTTATACCTTTCATGAGAATGAAATGGTATTATAACTTAGTGCCAAAAAATTTTTGTCGAAAGTACCAGAAGGAAGCGTGGGGGACCCACCAAAATATATACCGATCTGATCAGAATCACGAGCTGAGTCGATTAAGCCATGTCCGTCTGTCCGTCTGTCCATCCGTCCGTCTGTGTGAACGCAAACTAGTCCCTCAGTTTTTGAGATATCTGAATGAAATTCGGAATACAGGTATGTTGTTATATGCAGCTGATCATTTGTCGGAACTGGCCGAATCGGACCACTATAACATATAGAAAACAACCGATTATTCAGATATACATGCAATTTTTGGATGTAATTTGTGCATAACTTCCCCATTTAAACAGCTAAGGACATGAAACTTTGAAGTAGACGTTCCCATTTTGACCCAAACAAGGTTACCGAAAATTGTCAAGATCGGACCACTATAACATATAGTTCCACAACATCCGATTATTCAGATATAAACATTTTGGTGTATAACTCCTCCATTTTAACAGCTAACGGCGTGAAATTTTGAAGTATTTGTACCCATATGGGCGCAAACAGGGTTACCGAAAATTGTCAAGATCGGACCACTATAACATATAGCTCCCCTACAACCGATTGTTCAGATATGGCATTTTGGTGTATAACTCCTCCATTTTAACAGCTAACGGCGTGAAATTTTTAAGTATTTGTACCCATATGGGCCCAAACAGGATTACCGAAAATTGTCAAGATCGGACCACTATAACATATAGCTCCCCTACAACCGATTGTTCAGATATGGCATTTTGGTGTATAACTCCTCCATTTTAACAGCTAACGGCGTGAAATTTTGAAGTATTTGTACCCATATGGACCCAAACGGGATTGCCGAAAATTGTTAAGATCGGACCACTATAACCTATAGCTCCCCTACAACCGATTGTTCAGATAAACACATCTTGGTGTATAACTCCTCCATTTTAACAGCTAATGGCGTGAAATTTTTAAGTATTTGTACCCATATGGGCCCAAACAGGTTTACCGAAAATTGTCAAGTTCGGACCATTATAACATATAGCTCCCATACAACCGATTGTTCAGATATGGACATTTTGGTGTATAACTCCTTCATTTAAATAGCCAAGACACCATGTTTTCTAATAAATCTTTCCATAAATAACCCACAGAATTAAAATTATAAATTAAACTTAATCCGGCTATGTACATACATAGGTAACTTTTCATTTCCCCACTCATGAAAGGTATGAAGTCTTCGGTACGGCCGAAGACAGCCGCGCTTTTACTTGTTTCATAATATCTTAGTATGTATGTCCTTATACCCAATTTAAGATCCGAAGAGGACTAGAGCTTTTGTTATGTCTACTGGGTATTTGAAATTTAGTTTCAGTACTAATAAGCCCAAAAATAACGAAATAAACAACTTTAATGCTCAGCTTCGACAAAATGATTACACCAACAACAAAAGCAAATGACAATACCGAAAATGACAATAATAAACTACGGATAGAGAAAAGGGAGGATGCTTAACATTACAACACCAACAAAATCAAAAACAAGGACAACAGAAGTAAAATGTCAGAAAAGTACAGCAAAAAAGCCGAATATTTTTGCTACGATCCAAAGTAAGTATTCAAAGAAGTATGTATGTATGTATGTATGTAGAATCGAATTGTAGATTTGTATGTGTTATAGTAATCGTACTTCGATTATTTTCTGCTTGTTTTCGCTTAAATGCGTTTATTCACTCTACGCATTTTTCGGCCTTACATATGTATATACATACAAAAATAAAATATTTCCCAGCAGAATTTGAGGTAAGGAGGTGCATATTCAGTAGAATATTCATTATGAAAAATACCCTGAAACTAAGTTCAAAATTCATTGCTGAAAAAACAACTGAACACGCAGTGAAGACATCAGGTGTACTGAAATACATGCTATGGAAGTTCTCCCTGCGTATTCAGGCCTTTTTTCCTACAGAAACTCTCCCTTCTCGTTCAGCAGGTTTTAGGTAGTTGATTTTCGACGCCACCTTTATATAAAAACGAAAGGGAAATTTCAGATTTTAGAACTACATCTCTACTGAATATTCCGTAGGAAATATGTGCTGTTTTCCAGCTGATAAATACTGCAGGGTTAATACAAATAAAATAAAATATATGTACACAAATTACAATAGCAGCAAATACTAGTATTGCAAATGGGAAATCTTTGAGGCGCAACCCTGCAGGGAACTCAATAACTAGTGAGCAAAATTTCTAGTTCCGAACTTGCGAAAAGGTGTCAAAAGAGAGCTAGATCAATTGTAGTTAGACCCTCGCCAGTTCAGAAGGAGTGAATTGAGTGACCATTATAATACACACTTTGATTTGTAAGCAATTTCGAAGCGACAAAAATTCTATGAAAATTTTTCATTCGTTCAATTGCCGTCGGCTTTGTATATTTCTGCAATTCTCGGATGTTTAGTGAAGCATTTTATATAAAGAAATGAAATGAAATGTTCGCCTAATTATGCTTTTCCGATCCCTCAGGCTTATTTTTAATTTTTTTGTTTTATTACTTTTTAAATATTATTGTAAATTTTTATTAATTAAATAAATAAAAAAATATTAGTTAAAACATAAAAAAAAAAAATTATCATCCACCTTGACACCGACAGGATTCGAAACCGCGCTCCTCAGTTTGAAAGGCACATGCGTTAGCCAGTCGGCCATCGCGCCACTTGCATGAAGTGTGTCAAATGCTGCACTTAAGCGGCAGATGTAAAACTGTATAATTTGTAGGTACTTGTAGCTAGTTCAGAACTATCGAAATTGTGCCAATAAACGAACTAGTATAAACTGTAGAATTTAGTACTAGTTCGGAACTATCGAAAATGTAGTGCAGAGAGTGACAATTGACACCGCCTAGGACATCGCCGTGTTAAATTCGCCAGTTTATAACATGCAAAAGAGATTTAGCTCGCACTAGTAGTGGCGAAAAATGCACAAAAAGCGACCCAGTTCGGAACTAGGGATTTTCCTTACAGGGAATGAATGTGAAACAGTAGCGCGTTAAATGGCAAAAAAGCAAACCGAAAATTAGCAATGCGAATGTACATGTACCTACATATATATATGTATACATACATATTTATCAGCCAAATTCCTTTAAAGCCTTTTAAGAGCATTCACAGGCTTTTCACAGCCATTGATTATGCCTTTCGCGCCACCACGAACACCACACGCCCTTCCTTATCTCTCTCCGCTTAGCTTTATTGGGAATGCAAGGATTCTGTTGATTTTTTTCGGTAGCTGTTGGTTGAATGGTATTGATGATGATGATGGTAATCGTCCGGAAATTGTTATGGCTTAAAGAGAGGACATGCCGCTGATTTTATTTTAATTTTTTTTTCTCGTACCCTTTCAATTGTGCGCATAATTCTACTAACTAGTAGCCATTTAACGAGCTGCGATATGCTCGTATGTATAAGATGAGTTATTTCATGGGATTAAAGTAGAATTAACAGACAGACGTGCTAAGACATGATTAGATGTAAGTTACTGGTGAAACTATTATTAGAAAATTTAGTTTTATTGAATGTATCTAAGAGTTGTATTCTATAAAGTTTAAGAATATCGAAACTAGAATCTGCCTTTTAATCTAACGAAGAATCACTCTTGTCAACAAGTGTGGATTTGAAGTAAAATAAAGAAACAGTAAAGTCCTCTCTCTACAAACAAAAATCCCACTCAAAAAGTGGCTCATGAGTGATCCACTGAAGAGTGAATTGCCCTCCTTTGGTGTTCGACGTTGATGTCAGTTACTTTCACGGGGCAGAAACGACTGATGCGCCTTACTGCACTCGGCTAAAATTAAGCGCCACTTAAGAAGAAGAAGAATAAATACATACATATTATGTATATTCAGCACTTTTTAAACATTCCGAGCGAGTACTGTTGTTTAAGCAAGTCAACAACAACTCCTAGCAATACCGATCGACTGCTGATACGAGTATTTTCCCAACAAAACAAAAATGGTCATCTTTCAAGACAAAGCCTCGAGCTTCCACACAAAAACAAAACAAACGCCAGATGTCTCGCTCGCAGTCAATTCTGTCTACAAAATTTTAACTAAGCAAACGCAAATTAATTTAAACAACCTGGTTTAGATAATATCGTTGCGCTTGTTTGACCATTTAACATTCTTTACTTGGTCTTCCTCTGCTTATTTAAGTATTTACGTCCCTATGTAATACCGGGTGTGTGCCTAATAACCTTTTTCACATAATTCTCAAGTCTTCAGCTTGGTCGAAGCGCTCAAAACGCCATTGGCGCGTACTACCAGCCAACAATTCCATATATCCGATGGCGCAGCAGCAACGTTGTTTGATTGTTTTTTTGTATTTTCCCTTAAGTAGCGCATTGCATGCAACACAAAACAAAATTTAAATATGCAATATGCGTAGCAGTTATTTGTTTTACACATTTTGTATGCAAAATGCGAAAAATGCGTTCAGCGTGAAGATGGCTAGCGGATGGCAATAACAACAACAAGAACAACAACAATAAGAACAACAACAAACACTAAACGAAACAACATTAGCAACAGCGATAGTAGAGGCCAAAACAGCAGCAGCCAAGGCAGCGCTGAACTGTGGCACGCAAATGCCAATAACAACCGCAACTAAGCCATCAACATCAGCAAAATAGCTGCGATCATCACTACCGTCAGTTAGAATGCAAAACACAAGTACCAACAACAAGCATGCTTTACAATGCATTCAGCAGCAGCATTTTTTGCTGTATTTGTTGTTGTTGTTGTGGTTGTTATTGTTATTGTTGTTGTTGTTATTGTTGGTGTTGGTGAGTGCGTTGTTTGTTCCATCAGTTCAGATATACAGTAATAGTTGTTATTTCTTGCCACTAACGTCTAATTCATCGCATACTGACCGACCGATATCTATCTGTAAAACATTTGGGGCAGCCAACAACAACAGTAACAACATCAAGTGGAATATTTAAACAATTCACTTTGCAGCAAAAGTGTTTTCGTGCAAAAATTGCCCTGAGGACTGACAAACATATAAACGCACATACACACACTTGTACGAATGCATGTTAAATTTGTTAGGGAATGCGGCAGGTAGTTATATGTACATAGGTACAAACATGGGTTTCCTGAAAGCTCTCATTTTTAGTACGAAGTTTAACCTCCCTATAAATATTAAGTGCAAATTAAAAAAAAAAAACATTTATTCGATACCATCATCTTTTCTTGAAAGTTAATATTTTTAGAACAAATGTTTAGTACCCATTTTTAGTACAGTTTTTTTTTAGTATTTTTTATATATTCTTGGTTAAGCATTTTAGTACGAAGGCCATTTTCTCAATTGTATATGTTTTTTCTGAGATTAAAAATTTTTAGTACACATTTCTTTTTATGTAAAACCCTTTTATAGATACATATTTTTGGTAGTACCGTATAGTTTCTTAGAGTATAGATTTTTTTTAAAGTAAATATTTTTAGTACATATTGTAGTAAAAGTTGAATGTAAGACGAAAATATTTTCGGAAAAATTTTCGTACATATTTTTAGAAAATATTGTCTCTAAAAATACATATTAAAAAAAAAAATGCAGTACAACAGTTTAAAATATTTCACAAAACAACTAAGTCTCTTTCCATTTAAAATGAAATTATTCATTCCACTACCGCCTAATGCTGCACCTTTTATTTCTCTTCATACATATGTATCTAAGCAGGGTTTGAATTTGCTTGCTGCAAAACAGCAATAGCCGATGTTTTTTGCTTATTGCTGAATGCAGCCGAGCCAAAAACGAAAACACGAATCATTCGCTTCAGTTTTCAGCTGAGTCGTGTTTGCTTGTATAGTTAAGCCAAGCAACTCAATTTGAGAGGGTTGCTTTTACTTCCAGCAATTAGTTGAGTAGTAAATTTTTGCTTACAGTTGCTTATTTTGCTGAAACTAGTTTTTAAGCAAAATTCAACATGAAAAGATGTTTACAAATGGACATACATACATATTATGTGTATATACATACATGCACATAAGTAAATATGTATAAAAAATCGAAATATGCGTAAACAAATCGTTTCAGCAAAATAAGCAAAAGCAGAAAAAATGCAAAGACACAACTAATTGCTGAAAGTAAAATGAAATCCCCCAAATCGCGTTGCTTTGCTTAACTATACAAGCAAACTCGGCTCAGCTGAATACTTGGCTGGCCGAGTTTGCTAATTTACTTTTCGTTAGCAAAAGCAAAGCAAAAGCAAATGCAGCAAAAGTAGCTAAGCAATTTCAAACCCTGTATCTAAGTAAGTACTTGCGTTAGTTTCACCTTTTTTTTGCAGTTTGGCATATTTTGCAGACACAAAACTATTAGTCGAGGTGTTCGTTGTTAATTATTGCAGGTGTCGGTCGGTGTGTTACAATTCCATTATCTACAAATACGATTCTTTTTTCTTCTTGCTTATTCACAGTCACTTGAACAAGAAACAATCATGCACACAAACACACTCAAACAAATTCAAAAAGTCATAGAAATATCTATCTACGTATGTTTGCATGTTTGTCTGCTTGTCTATAGAAAATGTCCATTGCTCTACTGTTTGTTTTAGCTAAATTGCTTCTGCGTTAAACTCTTACTGATTGGTATCTTGCCATAGATTGCAGATTGAAATGCTTTGTGGTTGTGGCAACAAAATGAGTGAAAATGTGCGTATGCCAAATGCCGCCGCCACGGCTTCTTCCTGCTTCACTTCTTCTCCATCTTTCTCTTGGTCTTCTTCTGCTTTTGCCACTTGCAATTTATTCATGCGTGTGATAGACTGGGTGGTGTTGCATTTGTTTGCTTGTGCTGTGCTGTTCTGCTGCTTCACCTTTTGTTGTTCGCCTCTTAATGACCGTTGGCACTTCACAACACGCCCCCTTGTCACACGCTCATTCATTCACCTCAATCAAGGCGCTGTGCTTGTTTGCTTACAAACAAAACGAAAAACCTCGTAAAAGCGTCGTAATAAGTGATTTTATCTTTTTGCACATTCTCACTCTTTGGGGGATACCGCGTCGAACTACCGTTTTTACGCGCACACACACACACACACACGTCGCAGCACGCACACGCACCCAGATTGACTTGCCTCGTCGATTTGCGATTTGTGCCACATTTGTTTTAGCCATTTACACGCTGCAATTAGCTGGCGATGGTTACGGTGTCCAGGGACAAGTGTCAAAGCAGGCGGGCGGGCGCATCAACAACAACAATCGGTACGGTCATTTGACCAACATCAAATGCGTGCGTGGCGCGTCAATGGCGTTTTGCCCACCTCCGCTGTTCTCTAAGCAACATTTCTGTAGTTACATAAGTATTTTGTGGCCTTTTTGGTATCTATGTATCTATGGAGGCAAGTTGACCAATATGGGCGGACAGCAATGCTCTGAGAAAGTCGTTCATACGCACTTTTAAGGTTATCTATGGCATTGAATCGGTCACTTGGTTGGTTGTTGCTGTTGTTATGCGTACTAATTATTCTGAAATTAAAATTCAATGTTGTAATTTGTGCACATTACACATTTTTATATGTTTGTAGGTATGAAGAAGGTGTTTGCGGTCTCTCAATGGTCTACTAGGCTCATGCCTAACGAAGTTTGTAACCGCGAAGAGTTTGAAAAAACTATGAAGCAGTGCAAATTTCGAATCCAGTAAGCCCAGATGATGACTCTTATTACAGAAAAAAATAAAATAACAAAAAACCACCTAAGCCTTAACAAACGAAAATGAAACTAAAGAAAATATACTCAAAAGTGGAAAAGTTTTACTCTTTCTCTTGTCATTCTGTGCAAGTTCAAAGCAAGTGTCATACACTCAGCAAAAAAAGCACGTAAATCTGACTATTTACACCTTGATTTGACTATTTTTACCAATGGTTTTGCGCCTAGGATGAAAATAGTGAATCTGACTACGGTGCACTTCATAGCATCATAATAAATATTAAGTAGTTAAAATGAAAATTAACCATACTCGACTTGAAGTGTTGTCATAGTAAAAACAACTATGAAAAATAGTTGTCCTAAATATGTTGAAAAATGCAGCATATTCAAATTGAATATTTTTATAGTCAAGTTAAAGTTACAACATATTTGTTTTAAATATATTTCATATTGAATTTAATAATGTGTCTAAAATTTGTGTGTACATATGCACATACATACATAAGTATACATATGTGCTTTTTTAAACCCTTTTATGTATTCACAAGGCGGGAGCGCTGTAGCTCCAAAGTTCGGCGAGAGTGCCAACCTCTGGGGTATGACAAATACCATTAAATAAGCCAACTCATTTCCATCATGCTATATAGCTCGAACAATGTATAAACCATCTAAGAATTACGGAAATTTGAAAAGCCGCATTCAAATGAAGCAACGAAAATCTACGCTTTTACTGTGCTAGATATTTAAGTTTACTATGAACCATATTGAAGTTGAAGCATCAACAGTAGTAGATGACTATTACAAATTTTATAATGACAGGTATTAATACTTGTCCAGTTGGATTAGTATTTACTAGTTAACTCAAAGTTTTTCATATTCAAGTTGAATATTTTTCAACTTGAACGGTTGAAGTAATACGTTTATATTCAGACCAGGGTTCGGATTTGCCTCATTTTGGCTCCTCACTCACACATGCTTCACTCATGAGGGTGCAGCTGCATGAGTGGCCTCTGAGCGCATAAACAACAGAGGCCACACATTAGCGTGAGCGCTCTGCGTGAGTGGCAGCAGAGTGAGCAGCCAAGATGAGGCACGCTAGTAGCGTTGCCTCTCCTCAGCTGCGCCCTCATGAGTTGCTCTGAGTGAGTGAGGAATATGAGCGACGCCTCACAGCTTGGCGATGACGCAGCCAACCGTCTGTAGTAAGTATGCAGTATGGAGCTGCATGAATGCTACAAATTTGTTTACTCTGCAGTGTGCACACTGCACGCATATGTGGTAAATCTACAGCACATTTTTTTAAATATGAAGATCTACTGCACGGCGTTTAAAATCTATCGCATTTTAAGATTAAATATTTGTTTAATCTTGACTTTTGTTCAAAATAATGTACTTTATGGCAAATATGGTAGTAGAAAACTCTTTGGCAGCGCTTTTATGTTCGAAATCGAATAACGAAAGCCCGTATGACACCACTTTATTTCTCTGAATTTTTCTTGTATTTATTGTTTGAAAAATCTACCGAAAGTAAAACTACAAAAACAATTCTACTGTAGGTTGAAAAAAGATAAACTATCCCTCAAAGAACAATTTGATTGTCATTTAATTTTAAACTCAACTAGAACAATTTTTTTTTTAATTTGAATAATAAATTATTAAAATAAAATAATAATGAAAATTAAAATTAAAATAGAAGGATGGCTATGTACTGAGTATATTTGGAACAATACGGTACGCAAATAGGACTTCTTCATTCCCTTGATTGAAAAGCGGAAGTTAGATAGAGCTTGCTAAATTTACAACTTGTAGGTACATACCTATTTTCATTTCTTTTTTATTTCAAAATTATTTTATTTTATTGTTGTCAAGGTAAAAAATTGTGAGAAATAGACTGTTAATGTCAAATGCAAAAAAAATATGATTCTAATGACGAATAAATAGTTTTTTTGCGTTAGTCGCATAATAAATAAAAACTAAACAAGTAGGTAAGTACCTACATATGTAGGTACATACATACATATATTTTATCATACAAAAAACATTATATCAAGCAACGAATGCACATTCTTAAAAATAATGTTCCTTTTAACTACCTACCTACATACATACGTATGTAAATATTCGTAATTGCATCTGCTGAATTAAATACATATCTACACATATACATAGATGAAAAACAACAAAAACCAAGTTTAGGTAGAAATATGGATTTTACATACCTACTCAATCGCCTAAAACGGGCATAAATATGAAAAAAAAAGCAGAAAAACAACCAGACATGCTTTTTATTAGAAAAACATGTCACTAAATTGCACACTGCAACATAAATATATGTATGTATGCATTCTAATATATGTATGTAATATTTACTGAGTTTCTGCGCACTCACCCACACGCTCACTCGCATTACACAAAGAGAAGAGGAATCCTACGACGGCTCATCTCACACGCAGCGTGAGCGCCTCATTTCTTCATCGCTCATTCGAAATGAGTGAGGAAACAAAAAAAATCCTCACTCTGCTTTAGAGATGAGCGAGAAACGCAAACGGCCACTCATCATCATGCCGTGAGGCTGAAATTCCTCATTCACTCACTCATACTCTGAGTTTCTTCCTACCCTGATTCAGACCAAGTTGTTTCATAGTCATATTTCCCTGTTTTCATAGTAAAAAAGCGAATAGTAAAGCTGAATATTTTCATAGTCATTTTTACGATGCCAGTTTTCTATGAGTGATAAGGTAATCGTTAAATGAGCTAATTAATACCAAACTAAATGACTAAATTTATAACTGTCTGCAGTGCATAGTAGCCAAGTACTTTTAAACTAATTAGTTAGCATTAACAATGAGCACAGCGGGCATTCACAGAGGTCAGTTCGTTATATTACTAAGGGCGTAGTATGGTAGTGAAAGGAAGCAGAACAAAGAATGAAAATGCCAGTAGCAAAAAGCAAAAATAAGAAAAATTGAATGCAAGAATAAGACGATAGTGGTAGCAAAGGTTATTATAACAACAAATGCAATAAGCTGTGACAAAGTTAAGTGGCTAATAGATAGCAAAAAAAATAATAATAAAATAAAATAAATTGTACTAAGAAAAACATCGGTAGCTGAAACTAACTTTTTATCAATGATAATACATATCTATGTATTTTTTTGTACTTTTGTAGTCATACAAGGTACTCAAGACGTTGAAGGAAACTGAATCGTGCATTTGTTTCTGCTAGAGATTATACACCTTTTTAACTTTATTCTAGTTATATCGCCTCTAGCCTTGTATTCATATATTGTATATGCTTTTTCCACATTTTTAGTACACTTTTTTTGTATGTTTTTCAGTACAAACCTTTAGTAGACACATATTTTTGTTTATAAAGTATAGTTTCTTATGCCTCAGACACACATGTGGTAGAAATATTATAATATCAATACTATGATTTGGCTTTACTATGAAAATTTTCAATTAAACTACAATATGAGAGTGACACATACATATGTGGTATAGATCGTAATATTTCTACTATACTACGATGTGTGTCTCTAGCATTAGAGTATTATTTTCTTGAAAATAGGTACACATTTTTAATACAAATGTTTTGTATGATTTCTAGTACAAACTTTTGTAGAGATAAATTTTAGAGTATTTTTTTTTTGAAAGTAGGTACACATTTTTAGTACATATATTTATAGCTAATTTTTAGTTGGTACATATTATGTTGTAAAAAGGCTGTTTATGCGACTGTATCATTTTTACCAAAAAGCTATAATTTTTAATCAACTATTTTTGCAAGAATTTTAGAACACATTTTTAGTACTTACCCTTTTTAAAAATAATTTTTACATACTCTTGGTTAGGCGTTTTAGTACGAGGTACTAGCATATAATTTCTTCCTAAACAACAAGATTTAAATCTTTTAGTACATATTTTTGGTTATGCCATATATTTTCTTAAAGTATATTTTTCTTTAAAGTACATAATTTTAGTACTTAATTTTATAACAAATTTTTAGTATATGTATATTATTTTGTCAAATTTTTATCTTGTCAATTTTTAATGAAATATTTTTAGAAGGATTTTTTAGTACCTACACATTTTAATATCCTTTTTTAAATATTTTTTAGATATTCTTGATTAAGTTTTTTAGTATGAAGGCCATTTCTGCGAGTGTATATGCTTTTCCTAAGATCAAAAAATTTTAGTACATATTTTTGGTAAGAGTCTTTTCGCTTAAAAGAGCACATTTTTAGTAAAAATTTTTATAACAAAGTTTTAGTACTTATATTTGGTAAAAATGGCATTTATTCGACTGTATAATATTTTTCAGAAAAGCTTACATTTTTAATTAAATATTTTTAGTAAACATTTTTAGTACACATATTTGGTACGGTTTTTTAATATTTTATATATATATATTTAGTAATTTTTTTTATTACGAAGGCCATTTCTTCGAGTGTATATCTTTTTTCCTAATATAAACGGTTTTTAGTACAAATTTTTATTGCTTATGTTTTAGTACAAACCTTTAGTAGTTAATTACTTTTTATTTATACAGCATAGTTTTTGGGGTCTACTGCCTTTTCTTGAAAGTACATATTTTTAGTGAAATTTTATTTGTTAAATACGATTTATTCGAATGTATGATTTTTTCCTGAAAGCTCACATTTTTAATAAAAATTTTTTGTGAAAATTTTTAGTACCTACACATTTTTTGAAAACATTTTCCTTGAAAGCATGTATAATATGTATGTTTAAAAAAATTTAGTACCTATGTACCTATGTATGTTCAAAAGTTTAGTACTCATTTTTAGAACATTATTATTTATAGTATACATACCATTTAATCCCTCAAAATTCAGTCGAATTTACATTTGTATACCAAATTTCGCTGCTGCAATTCGGCGAGTAAAATAAAAAAAATATCCGATTTACTCTAAACCGATTTAGTCAGTCTGAGGATGTTTATGTAACAGAAGATTGTCTAAATGCCAACTGAATGATTTAAGGCATTTTCTCTGTTTGAAAGCATTTTCGTGTTTGCGCCATTAAAACGTTAAAAGGTCCTGCAAATATTAAGCAAAATAAAAGCAAAGCAACAACAATCAAAAATAACTAGAAAACGGCTATTTGGTTGCAAAATCTTTTTGGGCAGCTGTTCGAAAAAAAAGTGCTAAAATCAAAAGCCCAAAAAAATGAGGCAAAGCGCGGGCTAAGCATTAGAGAACATTTTACAAATTCACAGACTAAAATGACAGCCAAAAAACTGATTGAGTGCAATGAATAAACTGAAATGAATGAGCAAAACAAAAACAAATGGACTGTCTCACAGTTTTTCACTGTTTGATGGACAGCATGTCAAAGGGGAGCAAGAAAACTGCTTACTAAACAGCTGGAGTTGGCATGAAAACTAATTAAAAATTAAGTGAAATTAAAGAGATTTTCAATGTATACAAATTGTTTTAAGTTGTAACAGTTGAAAAGAAGGGAAAATTGTTTTGAAGGAAAAAAAGTTTACAAAAAAATAATTCGAAAGAAACACTTGAAATTTGAAAGAAAGTAATTTATTTTAAGACTTGCTTTAAATACAATTCACAATTTTCCAAAGGTTTTTTTTTAAACGCGAACTAAAGTCGCTCTTTCACATTCCATTAAATAAGAACAACCATTTAGAACTAAAAGTTATATCTATCAAAGCGCAGCGCCGAGCGACCGTCTTCTACTGCTGTACACGCACTTCAGACAGCATTAAATCAACATTTCCGTTTGCAATTCATTCACGAAAAACATGCAATCACACTAGCAATCTCTGCCATAACAAGCACCTGTCTCGAGCATTTTTATAACAAAGAAAATAAGAAGAAGAAAAACGAAATAGAAAACAAATACCATATCCCGCAATATATTCGCAAATACCTATCAAAGCTTTCAGGCAACGCTGCACGCTGCACTCCACGACCAAACACCATGACAGATGGCATTGAAGCAGAAGTAAACTTGGTTGCCAGCAGAGAAAATGGAAGGCAGAAGAAAAAAAGAATGCAAAAGCAAAAGCAAAAGGGAAAGGCAAAAAAAGGTGCAACAAAAGTGCACACAAAAGTGTTGGCGCAGGAAGTAAGTAAGTAAGTAGTAACTATTTTTTCGCATACTACAAACCCAACAACAACAACTAGCGAATAATTCCCTAACCTACGGCTTTGACCGTCGAGACCAACTTTCCGGCAGCAAAGTATTTGCCAAAATGCATACAAGCGATTTGTTGTTGCTTTGTTGTCATACTGTTTGTATCTACTGTTTAGCTACAGTTACTGTATGGATTTGTTACGTTTACTAGCACCGAATAACTTAACCCAACAAACATTCGTAGTCATAGAAGAGTCAAAAAGTAATCATAAATCGGAACGTTTATACTCATTATGAGCTCATTTTGGAGACCGAAATGTATTTATTTCTGTTCAGAAAGTGGTTGCCCGATATAAGCCTACTCATACAACACATCAGCCTGAAAAAGAGTCATAAAATACTCCTATTGGACTCATATTTATTACTAATTTTTCCTTCTTCTAGACCTAGTAAGGGCAATAAATATATTTTTCTTTTGCATTTTTCTTCCCCAGACGCAGTTCTCTTCACCCTCTCTCTATTCGGTTTCCAAGTACAAATATGCAACTTCATCCCACTTGTTCTCCTCCTCTTTGATTGTAGTACCAACTTTGCCGTCACTGTTTGCGTCATACTTAGTTTCGTTTATTTTGTATTATACTCTGTACTCAACCTGAATTTCAATCCAACGCCACGATATAGTGGGACATTAAACATTATATTGAACTATAGTGAAACTTTTATACTTCCACTTTGCCGAAACAGTATCTGTGAATTACAATTATCATTTAAAAAAAAAAAAAAAAAACATTAAATAATTTTTCATGCTCATGTTTCACACATATTTCGAACAAATATTTGATTTAAAAAGTTTAGGGTTTATACCTGTGGTCATAAGCAATAATCGCTTAAGTCGACTTAGGAAGATTTCGAGTTATATATACCATGTTATTCTCCTTTTAAAACTCTATATTTCTGTAAAACCCCCATGCTTATAACTTAATTCAATCAAAAGATATAAATAAAAACATTTAGGCTTAACTTACAATAGAGGTATATTAAACTTGCTATAATTTATTTTATTTTTTATTTATTTATTTATTATAATTATTTTTACAGGTAAGACTTAGTCTTTTTGTAAGTACATCAATCTGTTTAACAATCTTAAAAGGAATATTGACATTAAAAAAAATTCTTAAAATTAAGTACAAAATAATGGATTAATATTATAAACATAGTTTTAATATATATATATATTGTTTTGTTTAGAGACCGTTAGAAGGTGAGTCGGAGCTAAAAAATGTTAGAGAAAGAGAGTTAAGAGTTCAAGAAACATAATACTGCTGATTTGAAACACCCCGCTTTACGAATTGCTTTAATGTTAAAAGGAAGCGAGTTCCATAAGCGAACTGTGCTGACAAAGAACATTCTTGATGAGGCAGTGAATTTAAAGTTAGGAACCAATATATTCAAAGTCCGATTAGACTGACAAAATTTTAGCTTGCAGAACAGATAATTCGGAGTATGCCAATACAAAAGCTTATGCAAGAAACAACACTCAAAAAAAAAAAAATTTCTCTCGATCAAAGACATAATTTTCCTTATTTTGAACACGCGTCCCAATACAAAATTTTCTTTGTTTTGTGTAAATTTTCTCAAAAATGTGGAAAAAACATAAAAAAACATTCAAACAAATTCGTTGCCATGGGGATTTGTATGGGAATTTAATTTCTCAAAATTATAGAAATCAAGTCTTCAAAACAAGGAAAGTTGGGAATGGAATGGCGCTTAAAGAATTTTTCATTATTTTAATGTATGATTTTTTTCAAAACAAGTATATGAAACCATGGTAACGCATGTAACAACAATATTTTATAAACCTTTTAACGTGTTTTAAGGAAAATTTACTCAAAACAAAGAAAGTAGTGTTCAAAATAGGTAAACAATTTCTTTGACCCCTCCATATATTTTTTTCTCTCAGTGAAAGACTACGCATTTTTAAGTAGTTTTGAAGATCAGCTCCAAGAATTTGTTTGACCAATTCTGATATATGGTCGTGTTTCTTTTTAGAAAACGCAAAACGCGCAGCATTATTTACAGCCAGTGGCAATTTGTTTAGCGATAATGCATCCAAATTTCCATACACAAGCTCACTATAGGAGATTTGAGATACTATGAGGCTTTTGACTAAATTAATCTTAGTGTCGCGGGGCAACAAACAGCCAAAGTAGACGTATATTCTTAATCAAATTTCTTCATGACATTTTGTTTTATTTACAAAATTTGATCGTAACATTGTGGATGGCTCACTGATTTTGCGTCCATAGTTTTTATCGACTTTTATGAGTTGTTAAGAAACGCTTTCGAATATAAAAATCAATTTATCTCGAAATCGTTTTTTAAGACTTAAGCGATTATTGCAAATTGCCACAGATATTATACACATATTTCGGACTTATGTATATCGCACCACAAAAGTATGAGTGCCCCAACAATGTTTGCTGGGAAGTTGCTTTTTGGTGTAATGTGTGTGCGACAGCTTTCACCACAAAACAAAATCAACAATGCAGACAGTAAGTTTTATTTTTATTTTATTTTTCTCTTCTTCATTCCTCCTTTTTTTTTATTTCTCTCTTTTTTGCTCATT
Source organism: Urophora cardui (assembly GCA_960531455.1). Classification (NCBI taxonomy): domain Eukaryota; kingdom Metazoa; phylum Arthropoda; class Insecta; order Diptera; family Tephritidae; genus Urophora; species Urophora cardui. The sequence continues at coordinate 25,803,741 of OY482673.1, read as the reverse complement.
TAGTTTCTTTTTGGAAATTTTTGCAACATTTTACGCCATGCGCAACTTGTTCATGTATGCGTATGCGCTTTTTGCATTATTTTTTTCTGCATTTCGCTTTGTTGGCTTGCAACATGCACACACACACACACATGTACCCACACTCATGTAAGCACGTACATAAATAGACATTCGTCTGTTGCAGCAAAAGAAATTTCCTTTTAGCAGAAAATCGAAATAGTTTAGGAGCAGTTATGCGTAAACTGTTGGTGTTATTGTTGTTGTATATCTTATTCTCGTTGTTGTTTTGTGTAGTGTGTGTGTGTGTGAAAAAAGGTATTTGGAGTTTTTTTCTATGCTTTTGCGATTTTAAACATAGCCGAAGTTGGAGGTAGAAAGAAGTTAGAGCAAAATGTGAAAATTCTCACATGAAGTAGCACTTCAATAAAGTTTATGTTTTAGTTTTTTATAGTAGATGAAGTGTAAGAAGTGACAGGCGAACAAAAAAAATGTTCTTATTTTATCCAGTTTATTTGCTTTTAATGCACACACTTGCGATATATGTAAGTTTTATATGAAGCAGATTTTTAAGTTCAAATTTACATATATAATATCCTTGCATATATGTATGTATCTTGCGTGATGACTGCCAGGCTGTTTGTTGCATAATAATGAAGCATCTCTTTTGAAATAATATTCGCATTTTTGAGATTATAGAAGTTTTTTGTTTTAAATTTCTTCTTTTTCTTTCGTATTGTAGAATTGAGCTTCAAGAGCGCATCAACTCAGCGGGTGCTTTTTTTCCTTCTTCCACTAATTGTTCTTTTCTGTTTAAGAAACTCTTTATGCCTTTTTTCACTTCTGTATTTTCTCTTATTCAGTAAAAGCTACATGAATTCACTTTTTCTCATTTCTCACCACTGATTGTCCAATAAATGTGATAACACCTTCAAAAAGCATTCGGTGCACCACTGCGTATGAGTAACCTCTTTCCTTTGTTGCCTGTATTGCATACAAATTTAACCTTAAATGTTAACAGCTTATATTTAGTACTACTTAAATATTTAATTGCATCCTACTTTATAGCAACACTTACATATGTATATACCTACATACATATATACATATTTGTGTTAGCTTTAAATTTAAACCAAAATAATGGAAAATTTTTTCAGGTGGATAATAAATGCTGAATGCTGTGAAAGCTAAGTATGTAAATGCAAATGCTAAATGTGTGTTTTATATATAGGCACGTGTATGCATTGTCAGCAGCTTATTGCTTTAACTTTTTTGCACATATTCACATACATACTTTGCTTATGTTTTAATACTCGCACATACATTTATTTATTCTGCCATCGTCTGTCTGTCTGTCTGTCTGCCGTGTTGTGTGTTTTATCTCTTTGCTCATGCCATTAACTTACCAGTTGAGTGCTCATCACTGTCTAGTCATGCGTAAATAAATCCCAAATATTTTTTTGTTTGTTACGATACATACATACATTACATACATACATACATTACCAAAAAATTTAGCTGATTGTATGGTTATTGTATTGTATTTTCGGATTTGGCTACAGACAAGCAAATATGCATACATACATTAATACCAACATTAATACATACATACATACATATGCGCATATGTACATTAGCAGTGTCTACAGCAAATCGCGCTAGTTTAAAGCTAGCGCAGAACTAGTTCAAAAAGAGGCCGGACACGTTATGACATACGAAGTGGCAATTGCTTCCCGCTGCAGAACTTTATAACGCGTTCAAAACTATTTCTAAAATGAGTAGTTCTAGGGTAGTTCCAAAATTAATAGATCGGAGATAGTTTAATCTTCAAACCTCTTTTTTGTACTTTTATCAAATTTTTGCGTAAAATTAAACATTATGATTAACTGAAGTTTAATGCAAATAATTTTATTAATTTTTTTTTAAATCTCTTTTTGGAAAATTTTGAAAATTAATATAATTGTGTGTAGATTTAATAATTTCAGCTCAGTAAAGGTTGAGGGAAACGTTTTTGTCTAATTCAAAAAAATTCCCTTTTTTGGGAAATTTTAATTTCGGGAATTTTTTCCAATTTCACCTTTATAACTCCTTTAGACGTTTTGGAAAACAGGTTTATTTTATTTTAGATTAATTTCCCTTTTTGTGAAATTTTTTAAACTAGTTAAATTTTGTGAAATTTACCAGTTTGACTCAGTAAAACTTAAGGAAAACGTTTTTTTCTAGCTTAAAAAAATTTCCCTTTTAGGAAATTTTAATTTGTGGTATCTTTTTCCTCATTATCACCATTAGGACTTGCTTAGGCATTTATAGAAACAATATCAGTTGATTTCAGAATAATTTCCCTTTTTGGGATATTCTGTAGATTAGTATAATTCATAGCTGTCCAAATGCGACTCATGTGAGCAATGAGAGTAAGCACTTGTGTACGTATACTCACCGATTGTCACTACTACAGACAAATAAAGAGCGTAAACCGAGCGCTTACGATGGGACTGGGCGATCGCCGATTAGCAAAAATAATTAAGTTGCCTTCGACTGGCATGAAAGCAAGTGGTCGCTAGCTGGTCTTAGCTTCAAATTCTTTTGTTCTAATTACAGATGCCAAACAACAAACAAAAGTACGAAGATCTTGCATATAACGTGTGTACACAAATGTAAATATGTACGTGTATATTTGTGTTGTTTCATAATTTCGCAAAGCGCGCGCACGTGACCCTGCTCGCTCAACATCTGCAAGCAGACTGATTATTTTTAGTAATTTTTCCCTTTGGCATACGGTAGGCGCACCAACACACATTCATTTTTCGGTCGTTGCTTGATTGTGGTAGTGAATCGCATTTGGACAGCCCTGGTATAATTGTATGAAATTTAAAAATTTTGACTCCGCAAGACTTAGAGGATACAATTTTATCTAAAGTACGATTAGCTTAATTTATATCACCCTTAAAAAGTTCTAGCTTACACCGATGCTATTAATACAAATATTTATACAGATTGTCTCGCTATACATCCTTTAGAATAAGTTTTGTGCCAGTTGTGAATGCCAGACCGAGTGCGAGACTATCGCATTGCTCTGACTGCTCTCTGTACTGGCTGCGGAGTAGAGGTAGCCAGCAAGCAAAACGTGTTTATACATAAATCACATTTTCATTCATTCATTTATTTTTTGTTCCCAAATGCGATTGCGTTGATTTCGTATGTAGATATTTTCAATTTATTGCAATTGCGAATTTTGTTTGCACAGAAATAACAACAAAAATAAAAATAAAAATATTTGCAGCTCAAACATTCCATTTGATTCCATTCCATTTTGTTTATTAGTTTCTATCTGTAAATTTTCTCATTCTCTTCTATTTAAACAAGTCTCTCCCTCTGAGGCATTTGACTAGCTGAATATTTATTCATATTTCTTTATTAAAGAATATTAGGGTGGGTAGTTTACGTTTGTCTATCATCATCACCACCATCATCATCATCACCATCATCATCATCATCATCATCATCATCATCATCATCATCATCATCATCATCATCATCATCATCATCATCATCATCATCATCATCATCATCAACATCAACATCATCATCATCATCATCATTGTCATAATCATCATCATCATTATCATTATCATCATCATTATAATCATCATCACCATCATCAACATCATTGTCATAATCATCATCATTATCATTATCATCATCATTATAATCATCATCACCATCATCAACATCATTGTCATAATCATCATCATTATCATCATCATCACAATTATCATCATTATCATCTTGATAATAACCACCATAATCATCATCATCATCAACGTCATCAACATCATCATCATCACCACCTTCATCATCTTCATCATATTAAGGAATCACCATTATCATCACCACTAGCGCCACTCTGTATTCAAAATTTATCCTTTTACTTATACCACCCTAATATAGCCACTGTGCGCTTTTTGTTCCAATGATCATCAAATTCTGCAAACCAATGTGTTCTTTTTTTCAGCACCTCCACCTATCTTCGATTACCTCGTTGTAACGCTATATTTACACAAATAACTGTAAATTTCTATACATGCACATTCATAATCCCTTTGCACACCAGGTTTTGCTCTTATTTATTTATTTTTTGTGCAATTCACACAAACCTCACACCAGCACATTCCTCCACATAGATTTATAGCCCGCCGGTGTCTGCATAGTTTAGTTGGTGTCCCTCCCTGGTGAATGAGTGGATGGAGAGAAAGAAAAGCTCAGAAAAAATGAAAACCAAAGTTTCATAAAGCCAACTGAAGATAAATCAATGCAAAGCTATTTTGCATGCCATTAGCTAAACTCCAACATTAATTGGTTAAGAGTTACAACGAATATTCCCACATACTTACATACGTACAGACAAACGATTCTTTCAGTATTAGATACTAAATACAGAGGAGGGAAAGAGAATGAACAAATTGATTTGCATTCTGCCATTTTGCCGGTAAAGGTGTGTGTGTGTGTGTGTTAGAGTGTGGCGGAGTACAGCAAAGAAAAATAGTATGATGATGCAGAATGAATTGGAAACTATAATTTTTGTTTCGATGTTGTTCTCGTTGTTGGCCTTGTTGCATAGAAAGGATTCTTTACACATATGTATGTACGCAAACCCACGTACATATGCACATAAGTAGTTATATGATAGAAATGTTATTTATCCGCTTGCACACCCTCTCGTGAATGAATGAATCGTTCCCAATTTGCGTATGAAGCACTTCAATTGAATTGTATTGAATAATGACATTTAAAGGACCTTAAACGAAATGCATGGACGAACGAACGAGCTAAGCTGAGCAACTGAGCGTTCATGGGCAAATATGGACGAAGTTGTAAAAAGTCATAAATTAATGTGTAGTTATGAAGTACTTTTATAAAGTGGCTGTAATTGCATAGGATGCGTTAGTTATTAACAAGTGAGTTTGGAAAAAGTCAATCTGCCTAGAGGGAGAGAGAGAGGACTAGAGAGTTAAAAACAATTTAGAGGTAGAAGTTTAAAGACGTCAGAGGGCAGTTTGGATTCTGATAGATGATAAAGCATAATATCAACTTCGGAAATAATGCAGATGGGGGCTATTTCTAACAAAAATAATACTCCTTTTATTCCCGTAAAGCAATTTCAATGCCTTTTTTTAACAAGAATAACACTGTGGAACAAATTCAGGTCAACAAAAGTTAACTCGGTTCTGAAAGTTGGGGGTGAAAATAGAGGCTAAATTAGAAGACCCGTATCGCGGCGTTTGCTTAGGTTAGTTCGAATTTGTTTTTAATCGACCTTTGAACTTTGCAGGCAAATGCCGATTTTCAGCATACTGTTTGTATGGTTTTTTTGCTATAACTCGTCGACTAATTGAGATTTTTTTGTTAGAGGGAAGCAAACGAAAGAAAATTAAATTTCCTATATAAGGGGTCTATAACATTTTTCTCTACCTCTTATAGTTTCTGAAATATTGATAATTCAATTTGAATTTTTTCGATTTTTTAAAGAAAAAATTGACTTTGTCAGGCAATATCTTTAAAACCAAAATTTTCACCTTCGGTTTTACTCATTTACGTGAAGCTACATTCTATTAACAAAAAAATAAGCTATCAACGAAGAAAAGCCATGGTAAAATGGAAAAGTTATAGGCGATCATGTAAATACAGTCAAGTCGGGCAATGCATATGCACGGGTATATTTTATGCATGTTATACCCGTAAATGGGCTTGTATCTACTGCGCTGCCAATGTGCTGCTACAAAAAAATCTCAATTAGTCGACGAGTTATAGCAAAAAAACCATACAAACAATATGCTGAAAATCGGCATTTGCCTGCAAAGTTCAAAGGTCGATTAAAAACAAATTCGAACTAACCTAAGCAAACGCCGCGATACGGGTCTTCTAATTTAGCCTCTATTTTCACCCCCAACTTTCAGAACCGAGTTAACTTTTGTTGACCTAAATTTGTTTCACAGTGTAATATGAGATTATCTCTATAGAAAATCTTAATTTCAAACCACAAAATGCTCAAGTGTTATAAATGCCATTAAGACTTGCAACAAAGCTGAATAGGTACATGCCTACTTATTTTATATCACTATATGAATTTTATTTTATTTTTAGTTTGCTTTTATGTGCCTTTTTGTGCATTTTTAAGGCATCGGCTTCGACTTCCTTCTTTTTGTCGGCGTGTGAATGGCTTAAATCCGCCTTTTGTCGCCTTCAGAGATTCATGGGGGTTAATGCAAGCGTGAAAAAGGATTTGACTGCCAACAAAAAAGTCGCCTAAAACATGTGAATATTTGCCTATACATGTGTGTGTCTACCCAGCAAAAGGGTTGATAAGCAGAAGCCTTATTATAAGGTATTTATATAGACACCACATATGGACTTATTATCAGAATTGACGGTTAAGCCTTGGAAATAAGGTTTCCTCTGAGATAGAGAGAGAGAGAGAGAGGGAGTAGTTCTCAACACAGGAAAATCAGCCTTAATTTAAGCCTTTACGCATACAACTTTTGGCTGCTTAGAATTTTAAGGCCTTATTTCGTAAGTCTTTATATCTTCTGGATTAAACCTGAAATAAGGCGTAGAATTCTTGGAGGGTATATCTACATCTACATTAGGCATATAACAAATTTTGACGAAAAATTTGGCATACCACCACGTGGTGGCAAATATTGTACAAATAATGAATATCACTTTTTTAGGTGATTTCGGTTCAAAAACGTTCCGCGCAAAAATTGATTTCTAAAAAAGTCAGATTTTTTTAAATTTTTTTTAATATTTTTATTTTTACATTTTTGTCAATTGTCTTGCACAATTTTAATTGCACGCTCTGCGCAGATGTACAAAACTTTTTTTGTTTTTTCAGCAGTTCTAATAAAAAAGTAATTTCGTTTTGCGCAGAAACTTTTTTGCAATTTCGCAAAAAAAAAAAAAAATAATGGGGTTCATACTTTTTAACACGCTTTTATTAGTTTCACCTGTATGTATGTATGTATGTATGTATGTAAGTAAATTCTAGCTGCTGTCTAAATATATGCAACATATTTACTAATGAGATTAGGTTATAACCACCCCTATATTCCAACAGCTGGCGCGCGTGTTTTTATATTTTTAAAATATTCACTTATTTATGCTCTATTCGGCTATGGTATGCCGTTTTTCGTATTTGCAAAAATTGTAAAAAGTAATATGCCTAATGTACATATATATGCTTGTGTGTATGCTAGTACCAACATAATCATTATTTTCTTTTTTAGCATTACTTATTATCGTATTCGCATTGTTAAGCTTGCTTATTCACACTTTTCATATATTTGATTTTTATTTAACACTCGGCTGAGCGCAGTCGTGCTTTGTATGATTTTGTTTTTATACTCAGCTGTACTAGTACACATAGTATTATAGTTTTAATCACATAACGGTGGATTGTAACAGAATGAAATAATCGAGATCGATATAGACTTATATATATCAAAATGGTCAGGGTGAAAAGAGAAATCGATTGAGCCAAGTCCATCCGTCCGTCCGCCCGTCCGTCCGTCTGTCCGTCCGTCCGTCCGTCCGTCCGTCTGTAAACACTCTAACTCGTGCAAAAATTGAGATATTTCGATGAAATTTGAAATACAAGTTGGTATCGAGACTGGGACGGTTGGTATTGAAAATGGGTGAAATCGGACCGTGACCACGCCCACTTTTCCTATATAGAAAAAATCGGAAATTTGGTATCTCAGTCACTAATATAGCTGGAGCGATGAAATTTTACCCACGTGTTGAGCTCAGGCCCCTAGGAAGAAATTTGATGAAATCTTGGAAAATGGGCGGTGCCACCTGTCAAACCTTGAAAGTTTTTTATGTCATAACTCAGAAACCATTGAAGGTATAGCGATGAAATTTGGTACGCGTGATGTACTTACTTGAGCAAACGTTTGGACGGAAAATAGTTAAAATCGGTTGACGGCCACGCCCACTTTTATATATGTATATTATAAAGTGACCTAATAAAAACATTTTAAGCGATATCTCTGTCAATTATAAAGATATATCATTGAAATTTTATAGCAGGAGTCCTACTGCGGACATAAAACGAAAAACACAAAAATTTTGGCAAATGGGCGTGGCACCGCCTCTTTTTAGAAACAGGAATATACGAGATTTCTGAGCCTATAACTCGACAAATAATTTATATATAATGACGAAACTTGGTGTGTACACTTTTATTACTTGTAGTAATACATGTTCAAAATTTTACCAAAATCGGTTGACGACCACGCCCACTTTTATATATGGGTATTATAAAGTGACCTAATAAAAACATTTTAAGCGATATCTTTGTCAAATATAGAGATAATTCATAGATATTTTGTGGAAAGAGTTCCACAATAGACCGGAAACAAAAAATAGACAAATTTTGAAAAATGGGCGTGGCACCGCCTCTTTTTAGACAAAGGAATATACGAGATTTCTGAGCCCATAACTCGACAAACAATTGAGATATTATAACGAAACTTGGTTTATACACTTTTATAACTTGTGTTAATAGACACGCAAAAATTTATTGAAATCGGTTTATGACCACGCCTACTTTTTAACAAAGATATTTCTGGAACACCCTTTGGGAATTTGTAACGTGACATCTTTGTAACTAGAAGTCAAAAAGGAATGAAATTTTGCATAATAATAATAATATTCATATGCTTAATTGGATGACTGATAAAAATGTTGAAAATGGGCGTGGTCACGCCCACGTTATGCGGCACTCGCTTTATATAAAATAATCCGTGTTTCCATCAAACGCAAACAAACAATGAAAGCATACAGCTGAGTATCTAATGTTCGATTCCACTCGAACTTAGGCTTCCTTACTTGTTTTTTCTGCGTTTCTTTATTTGCTTTAATGGCATCCTTTATACTTGTACTTAGCTTAGTAAGGCGGAAATTCACTGAATTTTATTAACATTTTTTTTTTTCTTTTGTGTGTTCATACTCATTGTTTATTTCGTTATTATTATTCATGTGATCTTCTGCTCGCCATTAACACTTCACACCAAATGTGTGAAATCCTGTTTACTTGAAAAATCAAAAAGGCTGTTAATATTTTTTCTTATGGTGTTTGACTTGCAAAAAACTTTTTTTTATTTTTGTGTGCTTTTGTTGTTTGAAAGTAAACAATGAATTGCTATTTATATTTACGTATGCATTTGCATATACATATGTATATGTGGTACGTACCTACATACGAGGACCTACATATATGGACTTATATAAATAAATATTTTTATATGAAAATTTGTATATTTAAATATTGTATCTACTCTAAAAACACAAGCCAATGTCTGTTGTTATTTGTCTGTCCATTAAATGCAAGAGACATAGACAAAGTATGTGTAATATGTGCTTATTCCCAGTATATAAAGGAAGCAGTGAGAAGCACTTGAGGTAGGTAGTTTTGAGTGGCTGTGTCCCTAATGCCGACGTCTGCGACCTTAAATAGGCTACCCAGGAAAGGAGTACCAACAAAGCGCCATCTGGCCCCGTTAAGAGCCGGGCAGTAACAAATGAGGTGTTCGATCGCCTCCTCCTACTCATCATCCTTGCAGATTCTACATCTTTTCCTATGAGCCCTCCCACCAAGTTCGAAATTTCCTCTTTTCTTAGTGTACTTATTTGACGATATCGCTTGTGATCCCAATTTGGCCAGGTTTGTCTTGATAAACGACATACTGAGTTTTATTGCCATCTATCACTTGCTAGTTTATAGATGTGCTGTTTAAGCATTAGTTTGCATGTGGCAAACGGCATATCTATGCGCCCTTTGTCGGGAAGTACTCGCTTGTTAGCAGGCGCGGATCCAGGATTTCGGCAAGGGGGGGGTTTTGAAAATTTCTTTTTTTGGAAGATGTTTTTTAAGGGCAGACGCTGCACATAAGTAGATTTTACGAATTTATGCGGCCAAAATTGAAAATTTTAAAATTGGTGCAAATACAAAATCCAAAATCGCTCTGCGTTTATAATAGACCGGGCGATAAAAAACCGGTCTTCTCGGCTTTTATAGACAACGGGGGTGTCTCTGCCGCTAGTCGAAACTTATTATTCTCCCACTTTTTCGATTTTTTATTTTTTACGTATTTTAAGTAAACCATTTTTAAACGTCAATATTTTCAGTTTTAAGAGAGTTATCAAAGTAAACATCATGGATTCGAGTTCTTCAGGTAAATATCATTATTTATTGAAGAAATCGTCAACCTAGCATAATAAAAGACCTACCATTTTTAAGCTTTTAAGCATATTGGCCTTTCTTGAAAAAATATTGTTAATTTTTTAATTCAAAAGCATTTTAGTTATATTATCGCCTCCCGTCAATTTCTCTACGGAAAAATGCAAAGCCAGAAATTATCAACAATGGGTCGTATTAATAAAAACGAAGCAAATACTTTTACTCAAGATTTTAGAAATTTGACATCAATTTGTATGAACCAAATTTCAAAATTTGAGTAAAAGGTCTCAAATTTTAAGTAAAAGCAAATGCTCAGCTTTTATTAATATGACCGAGTGGATTAAAAATTGGCCTATTTGGAAAATTACCTGCTTTCGTATTTTTAGTATTTCCAATTTTTCAAAGTCAAGGAAATACTTATCATAAAAAGGGGCTAGGAATCCTAAAGCTACATTTTTTACAAGAGTTTTGAGTATGCAATTTTGCAGCTCATTCAATTTTAATATAATAATATGCAACATTCAACTTTTTGAAAATTTTCATTGGCTTTTCGGAAATTTTAATTGGAACGGTCTCACCCTACACCCTACAGAAAAAAACTTATAAAATCGACGGAATTTTTCACAGCATTGAGAATTTAATTTTCTACACTAAAATTGGTTGGCTACATAACAGTACACTTAGAAATCTCCTCAAAATCTTCTATAAATTATGGCCTTGCTTTGAAATTTTTAATCCACTTTCAGAAATTTCTACGATTTTTCAGATTTTTTCCATAAGCTCAGAAATCCTGCTTAAAACGATTTTTATTGAAAAATTTTCTATATTTTTAAATTAAAATAAAAAAGTAAAATTTTCGACAGAACTATTTGAAATAAATTTAAAAACTTTGGCGTATGATTTTTTTTTTTTTGAGTCACTCTATATATTTTTCAATAAAATCGACTTTTAACTCAAATGATTAAAAATTTTGCATTAAACAAGCAATTTGGAATAGATGTAGACAATAAAATATTTTTGGCCGCATAAAACTTGAAAATCTAGCTATGTGCGCTGGTGAAAATATGGACTAGTACCACCTACTATTATTATTCTATATACTAGTTGCGCCATTTCCCGCACCTTAAAAACACCAAATTCAAAACACTCCAAATTAACAATATGTATGTCATCACATAAAGTGCAGGAGATTTCAATTGAAGTTCTAAATAACATGTATAACGTATGTATGTATATTTTTGCATTGGTGTGGAGTGGAATGGAATGGAATTGGAATGAGTATCGTATGGTATTGGTGGCAAATTGATCCTCAATTTCACTTACCCTTGCATTTAAAGCCAAAATAAATAAGAATATATGTATGTAGTACTTTTTGGTTATATTTATATTTTTAATAGAATTTTTACTTTATTGAAGTTCTTGTGTTTATATACTCAAATTTTTAAAAGATTAATTTAAACAAGTATTGCGAAATGCCTCTGAAAAAGGCAATTTCTCCAACGATTCAGACATTTCTAACCAAATTAATTCTGCACAATCCCGATAAAAGTAGGGATAAGAAAGAAAAGAAAATAAATTTGCGATTTGGCAATTTGCGAATAGCATTTGACAAATTTGATTTTATGCGCGTGCGTCCAAAGGTACCTACATGAACTTTTTTCGCATGTAGGTACATATTTTGGATGTTATGTGGTCCAAACATTGCTTTTGGAATTATAGAGTTTTCCTTGATCAGTTTGGGAAATTTGGGCGCAGAATCTATAAAGGCATTAATTTGGGATCTATGATAAACCACAAGGGGGTTTGAACCCCCAAAACCCCCCCCGTGGATCCGCCACTGCTTGTTAGTACCTTGCCTTGCAAGCTCAACTACGATACAATTACCCTCTATGTCCAGTACTGTTTTATCATCTCCTGTAGAGATCGGCGATAGAAAAAATCAGTACATTGCCTTCCAACAAAAAAAAACAATGTATGTATGCGGAGAAAAACGTCTTTATTACTGGCATTTTGTTTTTGTTTCTGTATCGTTAACTGTTAATCATGTTTCTATGACATTTAACGTTCGCGTTGCTTGCTCCTTCCTAATTGTTTCATGGTAATGCCGTGGTTATGGATTCCAGCAAATCACCGATGAAATTCGGACACATTTTCGTCATCGGTGAGAGGTTGTTAAATCGATGATTAGAGCGCACATACACATCATAACACATTATTACCACGAAACCTCGGCGTGCTGGGTGTTTGTTTCACCAAGCAAATTTGATCGATGTGAGAGTCCGAAAATTCTCTCACTCGTCGGAGTGCACAACAATAATTACACGTTGCTCTTCGAGTATTGTCGTAAGCATAACCACGGCATTACAAACGTCAAATGAAAACAGTTGGAAAATTAAAAACAGTGCAGGGTGATAAAAATTATTTTTTTAGTGTCGGCTAAAAATCAGTACAAATCAGTACAAAATCCAAAAAATCAGTATTTCTTAAGGTTTTTAAAACCATCAGTACGGGGCACGAAAAATCAGTATTGTACTGATCAAATCAGTACGTCTGGCAACCCTAGTGATAGTCTAGTTCAGAACTGAACGAATTGGAGCCAAGAGACTTAAATATTGTTTGGATGTCTCTGAAGAAATAGCCGAAACCGGTTTATCTCCAAGGAATCACGGAAAATCGTTCCACAATACACCAAATAGTGTACTCATGCAGGGGTTCTGAGTTTTTTAGGTGGTATTGAAATTCTAATATTTTGTCTTGTGGTGCATTCACTATATCGGAGCAATCTTGTATAAAACGGCTTCAAATGAAATTTCTGATCTCACACCTCTTCAGTAGAATAATGAGACTTTTTCACGGTACATTTTAATCTTCAAACGTCCACTTAAATGGGTGTTTTTAACTCACTTGCTTTAGAAACTATTACTACTACTACTACTACTTTAATACCTTATAAAGCCAAGAGCTCGAAAACTTTTCTTCTGGGTTCGCATTACTTATCATGCATCTGTGCTCATATTTATATTGTTATGCTTATAAGCATTTACTCGCCTCAGTGCAAATGTGTTTAAAATTAAATACCGTAACGTCATCATTGAAGTAATTTCAAAAAAGCTTTAAAAAATAAAAATAAACATCTTTAGAAGTAAAGCTGGCTATAAACGAATTACATTTATGTACCCAGTTGTGCTTGCATTTGTAATATATTAACTATTTAGCGCGCCTTTCTATTTGCTGAAATAATTTTTCTCACTTTACTAAGTCGCAACTGGTTATAAAGGACACATAAAATCATCGCATAGTTCGTAGTAAACGCAGAAAAGAGTTTAAGCCTTTTACACAGTCCTTACAAGCGCGCTTACTAGATATTTTCAGCCATCCGCCTCGCTTGCAGCCACCAAACTCATTCGCTTTAAATATTTACTATATACACTGAAAAAACAACTTACTCAGATTATGGAAAAGTGGGAATGATTCGGCGCTAAAGACATATTTCCATATTTTGATGTACGATTTTCTTCAAATCAAGGAATAAAAACCACGTTTTAAAGAAAATTGTACATCAAAATATGGAAATATGTCTTTTTTTTTGAGTGTACTTACTTATGTATTCCCACATATTAGAATCCATTGCTTTGCTTTTCTGTACTGTGTGTTGGCAAGTCCTTTCTTTGCGTTGCTGCTTTACTTACCCAGAATATTCAAAGTTAAATATTTTTATAGCTTTCCGTAAGCCACACATAGCCAGCAACATATACATATGTACATATATTTTTGTATATGTAGGTATGTATATTTCTAGATAACCCGATACCAAATCGCCGTGAAGGCAGACAATCTGTGCTCATGTTAGCGCTTTTGTGTGCTCTTTCCACAAGTTCAATGTTTGTGTTTACACGAGACTTTGACTTTTACCAAAGCCTCACTCATATCACCAAGCTCTTATTGTATATATGTACATACATACATATGTATATGTCTGTCTGCATGTCTGCAAATGTCCATGGCAGCATATACAAACTTTCGTGCGACTGGAGCAGTGCGGCTCTTGCAGCATTAGTTCGCTTATCCTTATGTTTTCGCTATGTTGCTGCGCTAGCAGGATGCTTAAATATATATAAAAATGTACATATGTACATATATATTTACCTACATTCACATAAGTATAAATATAACCATTGGCTTATTGAACCGCAACATTTTATGTTACCCCACACCACCACCTCCCACCACCTCCCCAGTTACCAGCTCCACCACTGCACAGTGTTCCCTTTCTATAGAAATTCTGGAAAAAAATTTTTTGACTTAATCGAAATAGTGTTGAAAGTATTTAAAATATGGGCTTAGTGCCACTTCATAATTCTGAGTCTAAACCTAAAATTAAATATTTCAACTCATTTAAAATTTTAATTCTGTTCGTTCAACAAGGTCTAATGCCATTTTGAATTAGACACAGTTGATTTTTGTTTACCAATTTGACGTAATTATTTGGTAAAAAAATAACTTTGAGAAAAAATTATGAAGTGCAAAGCTTTTGTCTGAGGCGACCTTTAGTGAAATTTTATGGTAAATAATTCTCTACGACATTTTAGCCCTATACGGACCTTTAAAATACTATTTTTTTGAACTTTATTAAAAAATGGGTCAAAGCGACCTCTTCATTGGAGTGTTACAGAGTTAAAGTATTCTACGAAATTAAAGCCCATGCAGTTTTGCTATGTATATGTTTCCCAACAACATATTACTATACGATATGTATTTTAACCCTATTTCGCAAATTTAAAATGGCAACCAAAAAATATTTTACCTCGGCCAGTAAAACGGTTTGGAGGCTTTACTATATGGATAGTGATCTTCCGTTCCCAGACAGGAGCAGGGTTGCGTGATTTTCATTTGACTGAATCACTAATCAAAAATATTTTCTTATTCTTGATTTAAAATATTTTCAAATCAAAGATAATTTTTATTTGTGATTCGTTTCAAAAAAGAATCAGAAATACCCTTTGATTCGTGACTCAAACTATTTTCAAATCAAAGATAAATTTTATTTGTGATTCGTTTCACAAAAGAATCAGAAATACCCTTTGATTCGTGATTCAAACTATTTTCAAATCAAAGATAAAATTGATTTGTGATTCATTTCTCAAAAGAATCAAAAATCTTTTTTGATTCTTGGTTCAAACTTGATTTCGAATCAAGATTCTTAATAAATTTTAAAAATTATTTTGAATCAAAACTTTATTTCAAATAATGTGCCTATGTACATACATACATACGTATGTATGTATGTACGTACGGCGTAGCACAAACGTAAATACGACAATCAGAAATATGTACATTAGGCTGGGTCAATTTTCTAAGCCATAGTGTTCCTAGCAAATTCGGATTCTGCATTAAATTCTATGAAAAAAAGTCGTTTAATAATCTATAAAAAGTTGGATTTCGCTGTAGCGGTTTTGTTGAAAAAAGCATGTTTCTAAACAACTTCCACTCGTTTAAACGCAAAATGAAAATATCCAAATACCACAATTTTTGACTACGAACAATAAAGTAACACTTTTCTAAAGTAGAATCTTCTTCTGATTCCGAATATCACTTATACTTGCTTGTGGTAGATCTAGTTGCCGAGATATCCTGGCCTAAAGATGATTAAGATGCAAAAATTGCTGTTTCTGCGCTAATTTTGACGTAGTATAGGATCAGCATTTTTCCATCAATCAAAAAGCTAAGAACAGCTGCTTAAAGTATGTATTTCAGTCTTTCAACTGCCATTGAGTTTGCTCAAATATATTATTCCTGCACTGAGATATCGCACTTTTAAACTGTGCATGTTTATCCATACATTGCCCCTTGAAAAAACGAGCATTTTCAAACTCGTATAACTCTTCAAGAAAATGAGATAGGAGAAAATCCTTTCCAATACGTATACCTAGTAATTATAGTAGGAACTTAGCCAAATTTGAGCGAAATCCGTGACATAAAATTTTTTACCTCCTACACTTGGCGCATTTTGCCCCAGGATGGATAAACATGCATAGTTTGAAAGTGCAATATCTCAGTGAAGAAACATAATATTTGGGCAAACTAAGTGGCAATTGAAAGACTGAAATACATACTTTAAGCAGCTGTTCTTAGCTTTTTGATTGATGGAAAAGTGTTGATGCTACACTACGTTAAAATTAGCGCAGAAACAGCAATTTTTGCATCTTAATCATCTTTAGGCCAGGATATCTCGGAAACTAGATCCACCACAAGCAAGTATAAGTGATATTCGGAATCAGAAGAAGATTCTACTTTAGAAAAGTGTTACTTTATTGTTCGTAGTCAAAAATTGTGGTATTTGGATATATTCATTTTGCGTTTAAACGAGTGGAAGTTGTTTAGAAACATGCTTTTTTTTCAACAAAACCGCAACAGCGAAATCCAACTTTTTATAGATTATTAAACGTGTTTAAAGTGACAAACAAAATGAAAAGGAAAGTAAAGCGATAACGTTAAAATTACTGGTTGAATTTAAAAGAGTGTGGGTTGCTATACTTAAAACAATTCTACATAAACTTCAATCGAAAATGGGCAAGCTCAAAATTGATTTTAGAGGCATGCTCTGGAAGACTTTTTTTCATAGAATTTAATGCAGAATCCGAATTTGCTAGGAACACTATGGCTTAGGTTCCGCCCATACAAATTGACCCACCCTAATGTACATACATACATACACATGTACACATTTGGCGTCAGCATACAATTTGGCTGTTATTGGACTTTTGGTGCATTTTATAGATTTTTGTGTTTTAAGTTACCGAGAATGTACTTGAGTATTTCTGATATGCTACAGTATTTTTGATTCTAAATAAATTTTTTTTTGATTCGGATCAAAAATCTATTTTGAATCAAGATTCGTAATAAATTTTCGATTCGAATCAAATTTTTGATTGATATTTTTTGAATCAAGAATCAAAAAAGATTTTTGATTCTTTTGAGAAATGAATCACAAATCAAAAAGTTTTAACACATACTCTACCTACTTTGACATCTCTGACTCTCTATCCATTATAAGGAAAACTCTTCTTTCAATTCTTAACAAATAACAAATTGTCTACTAGATATAGTTTCCTTCTACTAATTTAGTATAATATGTATTTTATTGTTAACTAAGTAATTGCTTCTAAGTGTATATATAAACTTATGTATGTGTAATCAGCTGATGAATTTCTATTCTGTAGCTGAGCAGCATAAGAACTCGACGTTTAACAAACTCCAAGCCACTCAACACCTTGGCAAAATTAAAAAATATATCCGTGCGTCATGCGGATTGCGCCCCTCGCGTCGGTCGGGCGGGAAATGAAGGGTAAACCGTTGGGTATTATTATTATTATTAAATTTATCTTTGATTTGAAAATGGTTTGAATCACGAATCAAAGGGTATTTTTGATTCCTTTGAGAAATGAATCACAAATAAAAATTATCTTTGATTTGAAAATAGTTTGAATCACGAATCGAGTTGATTCTTTATTTGAAAGTTGATTTGAAATCAAAATTGATTCGAATCACGCAACGCTGGACAGGAGTCATTTCACCACCAAAAGTTATGTTGCACTGTGCATCCACTTCGAGATCAATTCTCTCCTCTCATTTGCTTTGCGCCGCACTAGCGCTGAGCTCTGGCATTTGTCTGCCTCTTAAATTTAAACTTGGTTTTTGCTACACACATTAAATGTGCGAAAATTATTACAAAAGTTCAAAGTGCGCTCTTTCGCTACTAAAGAGGTTTTATTTCCATTTCCTTCCTTTCTTTCCACGTCGCTTTTTTCCTTTTTTTGTTTTTGTTTTTGTTTTTGGCTTTTGGAAATTAATATCGTCTCTACGCAACACGGAATCTTTCAATTTTCATTTAACTAACGCCATCAACGACATCAATGACGCAGTGCAGTCAGTGTGTGTGTGATTGCAATGCTTCTTCTTGCTGTTCACTGACTTTTAACTTAACGTCAGATTATTTCGAAAACTTTTTAACTTTTCGAAGAAGTTTGAAGCGTGAAAGTTTTAGAAGCTAAATGAGTTTGAATAGGAGTTTTGACTTTTTGTTTTGGGTGTGTGTTTTTTTTTTCTTTACCAGAAATTAGAAATTAGCAGCAGGCAATGCTTTTTGTGTGAATTTTCAGCGCATATATTGAGAATAATGCTAATTTGCAGCAATGCGATTAAATAATGTTAGATTTATGCTTATGCTTATAAAGAGCGGGGATAAATTTGTTTTTGACTGGGATTGGCATTTAAGATTTTCAATTTATTAGTTATTCTAGTACTTCCAACTCGCCCATAAATTTACAAAATAATTTCCGACATTTTGAAAATTATTTCGCATTGCGAAGGGTGCTATGGATCATAGACGGAAAAGGTGTCCCGCACGGACAAATAAGAAACAGCACAGACATTTTACCCAATGTAGTGCAAATCGGTCTGTGTTCTCCTACCAAATTCTCTTTGAATTTTACCTGGATTATAGGTAAATAGTAGGTAATCCACGAAAGAGAGAAAAGCTCTTCGGGAGATTTATGGACCTTTGTGTGTTAGCGAGGCTAAGAGAAATACTTAATAATTCAAATATTAGTCAAACCAACCCATTAGTAGTGACGGGCGTGTCCTAGATGTATTATGATGTGGTTATGCTTACAATGCTGCTGGTCGAGCACCGTGTAATTGTTGTTGTGCACTCCGACGGTGAGAGAATTTTCGGACTCTCACATCCAGCAAATTTGCTGGCTGAAACAGGCACCCAGCAGCCGAGGTTTCGGGGTAATAATGTGTTATGTTGTGTATGTGCGCTCCATTCATCAATTTAAGCATAACCGCCTCGCACCAATCACGAAATGTTTCCGGTTTTTAATGGCCAGCAGCATTGGTAGCATAACCACGGCATTATTCGATGGCTTTCGTTCGTACTCGAGTCCAATCGCGGATATCCGTTAATCTCAGTAATCGTTAGAATATATTGGATTCGAGTCTGACTGTCAAAGCAACCCTAAAACATCCAGGACTCGCGCACACTAATTGAAACCATCTCCGACTACGAACAATCGCAGAAACATCTCGATTGCGAGGTAGAGGAGCGAGTCAACGTTTTTTCGATTGTGATTTTGCAACGATGGCGATGGCCCAAACATCTCGAACTTCACTACCCATTAGCCCAAAATCGTAAAATTTACACATTCAGGCTTCTGGTAAAATATTGAAATTTTAATTCTTTTGAACTTTTCTGGTAACTCTACTTTGTTGGTTAAAAAATGCATTAACATTCATGAACACAATTTTTGTTGCTTCTGGAGTTTTACGAGTTTAAGTCGAAGTCATATGTATGCCAGTTTCGTTCTCTTTGCAACATTTGTTGTTTTATTTGAAATTTTAATGCATACATTTGTACACACGTATGTACATAGATTCATGTATACAAAGCTTGTTCAACTATCTGTATGAATTGATAACTACCCAAAATGCTGCTTGCCACTACATGGCCAAAGGAAGTGCTTACTTGCCAACTGGACACTCTTGTTGCATATTCAGATATGCATCTGTAGGTAAATGTGTACATATGTATGTATGTATGTTTACACACAATTGTACGTGCTCCCAAAGGTGAAATTAATAATTTTTATTGCGTGAAATACCTACCAACAGTTTTCGATTGAATATTCGTAGATAAGCCTGCATAAAAAAAACTGAGTACAGCGGAGGAGGCCCTTGGGTGTTTGCAGAGCAGACTTTTAAGCGTGTGTTTGACTGCATGAGAGTGTGCATAAAGTTGCCACAAAATGACTTTTTATTTGTATATACAAGATTTCATGTGTTCATATACAAGTTTATAGGTACATATTTGTATGTGTAAGTCAGTTAAAAATCTTCAGGTATTCACCGACTCAATAAAATTGAATTAACTAAGTGCAATAAAAGTGCAGCAGCAGCAGCATTAAAAACTTGTTTATTTAAAGCAGCAGTGAAAATATGCCCTTTGGCAGCAGCAACAACAAAACAATCAATAAAAATGCTGATTATTTGTTTTTGATGAATGTATAATTTTTACAAGTTTAAAAGTTTGACTGGAAGTGATAAGTATTTTGTGGACAACCACTCCACCCTTAAGAACAGCAGAATATTTTCAAGATAGAAGCTCGAAGTTGCAACATACACAAGCTCTTCATACATTTAGATTTTGGAAAGAGATAGAGAGAGAGAGACGGATATACTGAGAGAGACGGAGATAGTGAGAGAGACGGTGATATTGATAGAGACGTAGATAGTGTACCTATGACTAAATTGTCTTCCAAACATTGAGGCTATTATTGTCGAAGCGAGAGCTCTCCTAGCCATCAAAATTCACTATCTCGAGCGGCCCTGAATTTTATGACAAAATTTACGCCCCAAATAAAAATCCGAAAAGTTGGCAAAACCCGCAGACAGACAAGCAAAACATGTAGGAGTGATAGGGTAGGAGAAGAAGAGAAAGAGGGCGAGAGAGAGTGAGGTCGCAGGACGAAACAAACTGTAAATTAATGTAATGATGCATGGCTGGCACATGCCACATGCCGCATGTATGTATGTATGTATACAGTATGTTAGCATTGCAGCAACAAAATGAGTAGCGTTGCCATGCGAAGCAGCCGCGGCAGCAGCGGTAAGTTAATGACAATGATAATATCCGTAATGCCACAGGGGAGATGTGGGTGAAACGCAAAAAGTTCATGAGGGCTGTTCGGGTGGTAAAAAAGAAAAGTCTGCGCCTTGCACGACAAAGAAATGCATGTTTGTGTGTATGTTTGTATGTATGTTTGTATATGTTAAGCTCTCAAAAAGTGCTAAATATGCAAATGATATCAATGATTTTGCGAACTTTTGTTCATTTGTGTGTGCATTAGTGAGTAAGTGTACAAACATAACAATGCAACACGCTCGCAACATTGTTGCTGCGTTTGTAAAAACAGTGTAATAGCCGCGGCGCTCGTAATGCAAGCGTAACTTCGCTCGCGCGCCGCTCCGCCTGTTCCGTGCATAGTCAAATGCTGCGTGTCAATGGCGAAGCGTCAGCAGCATTTCATCAAATTTATTTGGAAGTTTTGCTGTTGTTTTTGCTGTTTTTGTTGTTGTTGTTTGGGCGACGCATACATAAACGTAAACATAAACTTGACAAAGTCCTTAATTGAGCGCTAAAAAAATTTTATATCTATCTATGTATGTACATTTTTAAGTGTTGGGGCTGTTGCTGGTAAAGCAAAGTTTGCGTATTTGCCAAGATCATAAAAATTTAGAAATGCAAATATTTTTATTTTTTTTTTGGGTGTGCAAGTGTAATAAATTTATAACACTTTGAAGTGAGGAGCTTAGGATTGTTGCTGATGAAATGCAAATTTTTGAAATATCTACAGTTATAATTTAATATTGTAAACACTCTGCATAGTAAACTACTCAATAGTGAATAAGGCTTGATAATATTAGTTTACTTTATTTAGGCATTACTGTAGGTACGTACATAGGTACTAAAAATTTAGTGAAAATTAGGTGAAACTATCTTACAATAATTACTTCAAATGAAGTTTGTGACCTTGGACTTCTTCAACAGAATTTAATAAGCAATTTCTTTGCAGTAGACTTTAACCCTCTAATCCCCCGAAAATATCTATTTTTTAAATTTTGTTAAACACATGAATAGAATACCAATTAGAAATGCAGATAGAGGTTAAAATATTCTAGAAAATTATTCGCCATAAAATTTCACTGGTACTCCCTTCAGACAAAATACGGTAACAGGCTTTAATGGACTTTCGTGGTAGTTTTCCAAGGCGGACCTTTTTTTCACACACTATTGCTGTTACCCTTTAATTTCCACTAACTTTAAATAACCTCCGCATTTATAACCAACACATTTTCCTTTTCTTTTTTCAATTTAAATTAAAAGCAATAAATGCTAACTAATTTGACAAGTCATGTCACATTTCAACCAGCGACGACTGTAAATGCGAAACTTGAATAAAAGTAACAAATAATTATGCCAAAAGCAATGAGGACAGAGTAAGGAAACGAGGAAGCAAGGAAAAGAAAAATAAAAAACAGTAAACTTTCAAGAAAAAAAAAATAAGTGGAAACAGGAAAACACTAACAAATTTAAAAAATATTTGATTGGACAACTGTCGGCCATTAATTTAACCACGAAATTGCTTGCCACACACACGTAAGCACGCCAGCAGGCAGACTTTTAGCGGTACAATGCATATCTGTATGTATGTACATTAGGGCGGAGTGAATTGGGGCTTTTTTTTTTTTTTGAAATCATTATTGCTTGGCCTGCAGAAAGTTCCCTTTCTAGTACAAAAGTAAGACTGCAAAATATTATTGGCCTAGTCCTTTATTTGGAGGTGCCACAATTCCATTAAAGAATGGACAAAATGCTCCAGATGCATAAAATTCATTAGCTAGATAACACTAATTTGCTAATTTCCCATAAAAGTACACGTAATTCTTCGATGGAAAATGTTTAAATCAGTGTCTCCAAGCTTACACAGAAATTCTAAAAAATCGAGAAAACTTTTTGAAAATTTTTGAAATTTCCTCGAATTTTCAGAATTTTTTTGTAAGCTTGGAGACACTGATTTAAACATTTTCCATCGAAGAATTACGTGTACTTTTATGAGAAATTAGCAAATTAGTGTTATCTAGCTAATGAATTTTATGCATCTGGAGCATTTTGTACATTCTTTAATGGAATTGTGGCACTTCCAAATAAAGGACTAGGCCAATAATATTTTGCAGTCTTACTTTTGTACTAGAAAGGCAACTTTCTGCAGGCCAAGCAATAATGATTTCAAAACAAAAAAGCCCCAATTCACTCCGCCCTAATGTACATATGTATGTGTGTGTGTATTTTTATAACAGTACATTAACTACCAATTCCAAAGTGGCATTTTGTGATAAAGTAGCCATCGCAAATTCATTTCCGAATGAGCTCATGGTGCATGTGTGTGTGGTAATTTAGCAATTTTGCGGTTGAGCATTTTGCAATTTGTCAAATTTTCTTTAAAAAAAAATGAAGCAGAAACAGAAAAGCAACAGCAATATAATGACTGGTGTTGCTCATACTCATACAAACATATTGTCGCTTATATAATGAAACAGCGTATAATGTATGACTCCCCTATACATTATACGTTGTTTTATTATTCAAGCGACGATATGCATTTTATCGAAATATGCCAGCGGAGCAATCAAAAAATGTTCCTGAAAAGCTTGAAAATATACATACAATCGGGGTTTCCATACATACCCATGATATTCAATGAAGCCATGTTTAGACTGTGCGAAGAAGGTAAGTCAATGAAGAGGCTTCTCTCGCTTCCTCTGCTGCCACCGGTGGATATCGATAGAAACACTCTCTGAGCCGGCGTCCGTCTTCATTCATTCTCATATAATATGACCTAGCCAGCCCAGCCATTGTGTATTGGTTTCTTCAAAATATCCAATCATTTCTTTTTAAATACGTGCCTTTATTAGGAACCCCGTTGCCACATTTTTCAACTCTTGAACTTTTAATTTTTCATCTTCGCTCCTTCCAAATTTCCAAATATTTTTTTTTTCGGCCATTCTTCGGTGTACGATGGCTATGCAACAAATGGAAAAAATATATTATTGCCTTTGGC
Organism: Urophora cardui; assembly: GCA_960531455.1. Classification (NCBI taxonomy): domain Eukaryota; kingdom Metazoa; phylum Arthropoda; class Insecta; order Diptera; family Tephritidae; genus Urophora; species Urophora cardui. Next base: position 25,779,825 of record OY482673.1, on the reverse strand, counting down.
TAATAGTAATTGAAATAATTAATTTGCCAGTGTTGGTCGGTGAATCAACGAACATGGAACACACACTTACATACATACATATATATCTAAACTCACATATACCTATACCCATTCGTGGACGTACATGCAACAAATATTCACTACAAGCAACAAAAGTGTCGACACAGCGGTGCAAAAGGCGTAAAAGGTAGAATAAAAGCGCATTATATTGAGATAATGTCGTTTTAAGTGGGCGTGTGTGTGTTTGTGTAAGCCACTAATGTGGCAATGAAAGCTTGACTGGACATTGCGGTTTGCCATTTGTCACTTGTCTGCGGCGCTAATTTTGTACAAAAAAATTAATTTGAAAAAAAAAAAAGTTTGCACAATAATACTTTTTCTTTTTTTGCAATTTTTATACCTTTCATGAGAATGAAATGGTATTATAACTTCGTGCCAAAAAATTTTTGTCGAAAGTACCAGAAGGAAACGTGGGGGACCCACCAAAATATATACCGATATGGTCAGAATCACGAGGAATATGAATAAATATTTCATATGATCGCCTCTAATATATATTTTCCGCGATCAAATTTAAAAGTTTTAAAACGCAACGTTCGTGGTGAAATTACTGACGCATAAAAGCAGACGATCGTTCGTTTCCCTATCTGAACGCATCTTTTCCGTAATTTAGAATCTCAGTAAACAGAAAATGATAAGATTTTAATGGTTTTGATATTGCTCACTTTACCGTTCTCCATAATTTTATGACATCATATGATCTATAGATCTATGGTGAAATACGACGAATTCACCAAAATCCGGGGGAAGTATGGTGAGTTAACAATGCAAAAACCTCACTGGATAAACCTTGTAAACAACGGATTCAAAATTTAGTTGAATTCTAGAAATGTGAGCTTATTACGATAAAGATACTTAAGGTGAGTCTTTGAGGCTCACTTTCGGTTTTTCGTTACAATTTTATACGATTGCAAAAAGATTGGTTAAAATAAATAAATAGCCCAAAGATCAACATTATTTCATAATTTTTGAACACAAATGGAGGAATACCCAAAATTTCAAGCAAAAAGCTTTTTTGGTTTAGGAATTATTCGCTTTTAAACTTTAAAGTAAGACTGAGAGGCTCACTTTAGAGGATTAGGGTTAATCAGGCTATGTACATACATAGGTAACTTTTCATTTCCCCACTCATGAAAGGTATGAAGTATTCGGTACGGCCGAAGACAGCCGCGCTTTTAGTTGTTTTAATTCAAACAACAACTGACTATTGCGACTTTGTTTCTATCGTTGTCATAATCAGTTGTTGTTGTAGTTTTTTTGCTGCTTCCCTTTTGTCACATTTTGACATGCAGCGCATGAAAATTGCTAATTGAAATGAAATTGCACTTTAATTTTGCCAAACGACTTCGTACAGCAATTATGCTGACCGACTGACTACAAAGTAGCTACACTCTTTTGTTTGCACTTGCCACATGCAACATGCGCTGGACAGCAGTCAAATTAGGCGCATGTCATGTCATGTCAAGGGCGTTGAGTGCACATTTTTTTTAGTTTGTTTTTTTTTTTTTCCTTGTCGCATTCTTTTTTTTTAGTTGTTCTGCATAAATTAGCGCATATCCGCCGTTTCACATGCGCCACAAAGCGCCATTTTAGTGTGAGGCACGTTTGTTTTGTAATTCATTTGTGATTTGTTACATGTCACTGCGTTTACGTGGAGTCAAATTGGTTTATACCCAGCTTGAAAATATTTGATTAAATGTGGTGGTTTGTACGTATCTAAGAGAAGCAAGGGTCTAAAAGACTTTTTCTATTGAAAGGAAGGCAACGCAACTTTTTCATAATTGTCTACAATTTTGCAGTCAAAATTCCGAAATTTACAATTCGAATCACAATAGCACAATTCAGATTTAAAATTTTTAAAAATTTCCATTCAAGCTCAGAAACTCACAATTAAACTTCAGAAAATTGCATCTGAAATTACAATTCAGATTTAAAATTTAGAAAACCGAAATTACAGTTCAGAAAATTATAATTCGGATTCAGAAAATTACAATTAAAATTCATATTATTACAATTTAAGTTAAGAAAATTACAACTCAATTTCAGAAAATTACAACTCAAATTACAATTCAAATTTAAAATTTCGAGAAATTGAATTTTGTTAAAAAAATTTTAATTCAAACTTAAAATTTATAAAATTATAATTTAAGTTCAGAAAATTACAATTCAATTTCAAAAAATTAAAAATTCAACTTCAGAAACTTACAATGCAAATTCAAAAATTACAACTGTTAACAATAAACAAAATTAAAATTCATATTATAACAATTTAATTTAAGAAAATTACAACTCAAATTACAATTCAAATTTAAAATTTCGAAGAATGAAATTGATTTAAAAAAAACTTTAATTCAGACGTAAAATTTATAAAATTACAATGCAAGTTCAAAAATTACAACTAAAATTAAAAAAATTACAATTTATCTTAAAAAAATTACAATTCAAATTACAATCTAAATTTAAAATTTTTGAAATTGCAGTTCAATTTCTTGAAACTACAAATCCAATTCAGAAAATCACAATTCAACTTCAGAATATTATAGTTCAAATTTAAAATTTAGAAAATTCAAATTCAAGTTCAGAAAGTTGTAATTCAGATTCAGAAAAATACAACTAAAATTTATGACTTCAAATTCGATTTAAAAAAATTAAAATTCAAATTTAAAAAATAAAATTTAGATTTATTATTTCGAAAATTACAATCCAATTTCTGAAAATTACAATTAAACTTCAGAAAATTACAATTCGAAATCACAAAATTACAAGTCAGATTTAAAATTTATAAAATTACAACTCAGCTTTGGAGAATGGCAATTCAAATTCAAAAATAAAATTTCAAGCTCAAAAAAATTTCAATTCAAGTTCAGAAAATTCCAACTCGATTACTTAATATCCATTCAGAATGTAAGTCGAAAAGTTTCGAAGTCAAGGAATATTGGGTGCTAAATGAGATCGCTACCGGGTATATAATGTATATTTACTTCCTTCCGTGATTATCAACATTTTTTTTACTCGTTTTCGTTTCTATATTTCATTCATAACGTTTTACGAGGACAAAAAAATTTACACTAACCTTTTAAAGCTCTTGTTGTTATTGCAGCAGATTTTATAAATTTAGTTTTTTTTTTGTTGCATACAAAAATGCTTGCTACACATACCTACTCCCGGTTCATTATGCTTTATGCGTTCACTTTCGCGCGCAGAATTCATTAGAGTCAAACGAACTGCTAAATAACAACGACCAAGATGCTCATAAGTAACTAAATAAGTAAGTAAAAAACTAAAAAAGTAACAACAACAATCACAATAAAGAAGTTAGTGTAGTAAACCGCAACCACAACTGCAACCACAACAAACACCCACGCATACGCATTTAAAAAAAGCCAAAAGGCATTTTGGCGGCGTTTAACAAGAAGCAAAGGCAGCAGACGCCACCGCCCGCCATTGAGCAGACCGCCATCAGCTGCACAGCCACCGCGCCCAATTTACCGCCACAACGCGCGCGCGACGCCGTAAATGTCATCATAAATTTTGAGCTATTTAAGATAAGCGACAATAAGAATTCCATTGTATTTAGTAGACAAAAACCGACAAAAACCGACAGTTGCCAGTTGCAGCCGAGACAGCCGCTAACACTTAGCAGACACAGAGTAGAGTGCACGAGCGCAGCATGCAACACTGCGTTTACTTACTCCGAATTACTTACTCGCTTCCTTACGTACTTGCGTATTACGGGGCACTTACTTACTTACGAATGGTACGCGCATTTATTCTGTTTGCTGCTACACCGCCACTTGCATATTTGCAATAATTTTTGCATGGCAAATACAACAAACAAAAAGAAACATTTTCAATAAAAACTTTTCAAGTGGAAGTTAAAGCCGCAAAATGCAGAGATCATGAGGAGAAAGGAAAATGGCGGGCGCGAAGTCAGTATTTTTTTTTAATTTTGTATACATTACATTTGAAGAGAAAAGGCACACATTGAAGCTAGATCTGAAAACAAAACGGAAGCATAAAGTGTCAGTACAGAGATCCCAGGACCCTTCAGAATACCAATACTACGCCTATATACCAAAATTTTTTTTAAGGGCGAATAAATTGAACTTGAAAACTTGTAGGTACTATTTATTTCATAAAATATAATACCTGTGCACCTTATTTGGACCCCCACTGTACGTAAATTTATATGTATGTATGCATGTGTAACTCCCGCAACTGTAGCAACAACAACAATTACTAAGTAAGACAAGGGGGAAACAGCAAATGATGCAAATGCAAAATGTTTGTGGTTGTGGGTGTGTGTGCATTTTGTGGTTGTTATTTTTGTTGTTCTAGTTGTTGTTGTTGTATTGTTTGTTGTTGCAAAATTTAGATGCACAATATTTTACGTCCAATTACATTTATCGCAAATTTCATTCATTTGCTTGCTGCGCTGCCCGGTCAGACAGACAGACAAAACATACAAAGTAGGGACTGAAATCTACAGGGTGTTCAGTAAAAAATAAAAAAAGGTCTAAAATTTAAAATTGCTAACATAAAGCGCTGCTTAAGCAAGCTATATTTCCATGCTGCTACATAGAGGGAGAGAAGATCTTGCGGTCTTTATAGTTCATGGCTCCGCTTAAACAATTTAGGTGATTACTCCTTTAAATGCGGAAATCACGATCTAAGGCCCAGCTTAAATCCGATGTTTTAAATTCCAATTAAAATTAATAATGACTAATTTTGTGGTTTTTTTTATTTGAATGATTAATTTAATTGCCTTGCATTATCCTGCCAATTAATAATTAAATAAATTTAAAAATTATAAAAAAATAATCACGATTAATAGCCATCAAAAAATAATCAGAAATAAACACATTATCAAATAATTTTTTTAATTGCATGATTGTTTTTAATTGCTTGATTATTTTCAATTATGCGATTATTTCTTTTTATATGAATATTTTTAATTATTTTTTCCATACGAATCAACTGTACGTCATGGCGTATGAGTAACATTTTTCATGTATGAATAAAAATAATCGATTAATTAATTAATCACACAATTGAAAAAATCAGAAATAAATGAAAATAATCCAAAATCTTATTAAGCAGGTAATTAAAAAAATCGAGAAATAATTTAAAATAATGCAAATAATCATCGATTATTTAATGTACCTTTTTAATTAAATCAGCTATAGCAACAATCATCGAATATATATAAATGCTTTGTGTTCATCATTATCAACCGTCAAGTAAGAAACGGTTTATTTCTAATGCCATTTTAGTTTTTAAAATATTTGACACACCCTGTACTAACAACGATTAATTGCACTTAGAGTTTAAGTTACTTGAATTTTAGCTATTTTTTATTTAATGCCAACGCGTGCAACTAGGAATTTAATTTTGAATACTCGTTTTTTGGCACAATCAAATTTATATAAAATGTGTATGATGAAGTTGTATGACAGTTATTCATTTCATTTAGACACAGGGTGATGCCAACCTAATTTAGCAAGAAAGTTGAAAACACTCTTTACTTGTATAGGGAAACTATAGAGAAACGAAAGTTTTCGTTTATTCCCTGGAATCATACTTTTTCAAAGACATGGAATATATTGGTGACGTTGTGCCGAAAATAATAGATTTCAGATTTACAACTTAAAACTAAAACAGATAATTTAAAAACCAAAAAAAACATCGTCAGACAGATACACACAGTCTCATCGTAATCAATTTACATATAACTACATGAATCACCAACCAATTTACGCATTGCGGTACTTGCATATGTTCCTAATAAGGCTTTATTTAATTTTGCCTTTGCCACTTTCAGTAGATACTTTCTGTTGCACATTTGCACGTTCTCTATGGCAGCAAGCAAATTGTGTTTAGATTAAATTTCACTAAGCGTTGGCGTTTATATAACACACGGGTGTATAATTGGCGTCAAAATGAAGGACACAACAGCACAGAAAATGAGCTTTAAGAAAACAGAAGAACAAGCCTAGGCAAGTGACTCGAGGAAGGAAGTCTACTTAAGGTTTGTTAAGCTAACACTTTAAAACTTAAAATGGAGAGTTGACTTAACTCTTCCATTTTAACTGTCCCACCTCAGTGTCGTTAAAGCTCCGAAGCGCCCTCCGTCAAGCTTAAATTTCGGAACTAAGTTCGGTGAGTTTGAAGATTCTATTAGAACTATGTCATCTGATAATAATATTCTTCCTTGGCTGATACTTCTCGGTAGTACCTATTATTTTGACAATACGAACACAAAAAATGCACATATAAGTTGCTTGCTGGGTAATATAATACAAATTCCATCTGTATGCCAGCATGTGCTACCTCTTCTACTCAATATGCAACATGGTGAACACATATGGTCATTTGGCAATCAACAATATTAAATGCGGTACCTACACTCAGAGAAAAAATGCATTGTAAAATCAAGTACGATCATACTTAATCTTACAATGCTCAATTTTTAATAAAACTATCTTGTATTAACTATGAACAACTTTGAATTAAAATTGGCAATATTGATTTAAAAATTCATTTTTATTTCAAGATTGTAGCCATCTCAAATTAAGGTTGAGCTATTTTAATTTAAAATTGCGCAATCTTAAATCAAGTAGAACGTGCTTGAATTAAAATTGCCATGCTTAAACGCGCTGTGTTTTGGATAACGGGATATTCTGTGCAATTTTCATTTAGTAAAACGCAAGCAAACGGAGTGAAATATTTTTATTATTAAATACTTTTTATATCAAAATGGAACAAATAGAATATATTGATATGTACACAATGGACCCCGAAAATTTGGTGGCTGAGGAAAGTGAAGATGAGCAGAAATTTTCGCAGCTGCTTGAGGAGTTTGAGTTGGAGGATGTTGCAAAATATTTATTTCATCTTTTGTAACACCTCCCCTACACTTATATTCTGTAAATAATGGAAAAACGTATATAAAATTGAAAACGTTGTAAATGTATGTACACAATTATTTAAAAGTATCAAATAAATTCGCAAGTTCATATGCAAATAATAATAAGTATTTTTTTTTGTGGGTTTCGTGGTGAAAAATAAAGAGGTTGTGGGGAATATGAAAAATAAAATGGTTCAGTGTTAAATTAAGAACGTTCCACCTTAATTCAAGATGTATACAACTTTAAATTAAGATTGCACGTTTTTATTTTAAGATTGCACACTTTTAAAATAAATACGAATCAATGTTAATTCAAGCATGAACCACCTTAAATTAAAAATGTTAAATGTTATAATTCCATTATAAAATCAACATTGTCCATACTTGGATTAAGCATTTTCCACCTTAACTGGAAATCATGACCGTTTATACTTGATTTAACATTGTTCATGCTTGATTTTAAAATGTTTTTCCCTGAGTGTACATATTTACACAAGTGCTCACAACATTTATGTAAATACTGATATGACCCTGCAAAAATCATTGGATTATATGCTCCATTTGTGGTAGGTTGGAGTACTTTCAAAGTGAGCACTAACATAGCCCAAAGGACTGATTCATGTATCTGCATCGGTTTGTAGTTAGCCGAACATAACAATTGTGTTTAAAAACCAAATGTTTATCGCGACGACGCTATGTGTATACATATATAAATACATATGTGTGTCTGAATTTATACCCGTCATTCGTCGTCGTTGCGATAAACATTTGGCTTTTGTTGTTATGTTCGGCTAACTGTTAGGTACTCCATCAATTAATCCAATGTAGGTACTCCATGGATTAATTTGATTGTTGTGCGGGACTGGAGTATATACTCCATTGAAATGACATGCAATGTTAAATGGGCCATATTTTTTGTATGAAATGTGGCAAGTTATGGAGTACTCGGTTGGTCCATAGCGAGCACTCCATGGATTAACGAATGGAGTACTCGGAATTTTTGCAGGGGAGTGCAAACACACACACTCACAAGACACCCGTGCATACAAATCTTATCTGGATGAATAGCTGAAACTGCTCCATTCGACCGCCACGATGCAATTAGCCAACGCATACAAACCACATATGTATTACAAACACACACACTCACCAAAAAATCTAAACCTTATTTAAGAATTAAAACAGTAGGTTTAAGGGCTTCCGAAATAAGGCCTGAAAATTAGAAGGGTAGAAAATTTGTATGACGTAGGGCTTAAAATAAAGCTTATTTTCCTGTGTTGATGTCATCAGTTCATAAAGAGTTCTCTCTCCCTCTGAGAGCACACCTTATTCCAAAGGCTTATCTGCCATGCGAAATAAAGCCTATATAATACTACACCTTTTCAAGTCCATAATGAGAATATGTTAGATCGTATTGAGAACATGTAAGATCATATTGAGAAATGTAAGTTCAAAATGAGAAAATCGAAATTCAAAACGAGGTTACATTTCCCAATTTGAAATTACACATTCTCAATACGAATTTATATTTCTCAATATCAACTTATAAATTCCCAATATGAATTTATACTTTCCCATTTGAATTTCGGTTTTCTTATTTTGAACTTACATTTCTCAATATGAATTTACATTTCTCAATACGATCTTACATATTCTCATTATGGACTTGAAAAGGTGTAGAAAGTTAGAAGAAGACAGAGTGAGTGTATAACAGAAGCAGCGCTGCCATTGTACTCCGTTTTAGACCTGATTTGTCAACAATAAGAAAAACTTTTTTGCAGGGCAGCTCTGTAATCATACAAAAACACATACACACTAACGGGCAAATATCGCATTGCAACGCATAGCTGAAATGTGGCCAGAGGCTCGCTGCTTGAACGCCTATTGTTATGCTATGAATTATGGGCATATATCAATGTGTACCTTAATTACAATACAAACAAACAACCAAGCGAACAAACAAACGAACGTTGCGTGACGTGTGCTTGCTGTTGTTGTTGTTGTTAGTTGTTGGTATTCACGTATTTCAAGCGTTCAAGTGACGTGAAATTTATGTTCGTCTTAGCGCAAAAATGCGCAATTCAGCTGCGTACCACCGAATATTCGTATCTATTTCATTTAAGCACATTCCTATGCAAACGTACATATGTGTGTATGTGTGTATCAGCAGCAATCAAGTCTGATAAATATTTATACACAAAATTCGTGCGAATCCATAGTAAATGCCTTAAGTGGCTGCTTAGTTAAAATAAACCACAACTGCGATAAGGTGAACGGGCAAGTAACGAGGCGAGTGTGTGAGAGGGAGAGAGAATGCGTGATTTAAGGCTTGATTGACGTTAGTTTAGTTTATTGAGTTGGAATAGTTGGATGTTTATGCAAGTTTAGGCATGCTTACGGTGCTTAAATGATTACGGTGATTTACAACTAAATTTTCATTTAGTTAATTTCAGAAATTTATGAACAGGTGAAGGGATTTGTTGGTTGCCGTGCTGCCCAGAGCTAATTAGCGTAGAGCCATTTAGATACACTCACTCTTAGCACCAAAAAGAGGGTTCGTTTTTACTGTTGATTGCTCAGATCAAACCAATTTGACCTCTCAATAAATCCACTGGGATCCGCTAATGAGCTATATCTTTTGGATTTTGAAGCTTATAATTTCCAAGGACTGAGTTTGACCAGACACTCGCACACGGAATGCGCTAACTGACCCCTCACTGCCATCCTGATTGCAACTTCTACATCCAAACAAAAGTTTATTATACTCAGCTGTACTAGTACACAGAGTATTATAGTTTTAATCACATAACGGTGGATTGTAACAGAATGAAATAATCGAGACAGATATAGACTTATATATATCAAAATGATCAGGGTGAAAAGAGAAATCGATTGAGCCATGTCCGTCCGTCCGTCTGTCCGTCGGTCTGTCCGTCTGTCCGTCTGTAAATACTCTAACTCGCGCAAAAATTGAGATATTTTGATGAAATTTGAAATGCAAGTTGGTATCGAGACTGGGACGGTTGGTATTGAAAATGGGCGAAATCGGACCATGACCACGCCCACTTTTCCTATATAGAAAAAATCGGAAATTTGGTATCTCAGTCACTAATATAGCTGGATCGATGAAATTTTAGCCACGTGTTGAACTCACGCCCCTAGGAAGAAATTTGATGAAATTTTGGAAAATGGGCGGTGCCACGCCCACTTATTAAGGGTCAAACATTGAAAGTTTTATATGTCATAACTCAGAAACCGTTGAAGATATAGCGATGAAATTTGGTATGCCTGATGTACTTATTTAGACAAATGTTTCGACGGAAAATTGTGAAAATCGGTTGACGGCCACGCCCACTTTTATATATGGGAACTATAAAGGGGCCTAATAAAAACATTTTAAGCGATATTTCTGTCAAATATAAAGATATATCATTAAAATTTTATGGCAGGAGTCTAACTACGGACATAAAATAAAAATCACAAAAATTTTGGAAAATGGGCGTGGCACCGCCTCTTTTTAGAAGCTGGAATATACGAGATTTCTGAGCCCATAACTCGACAAATAATTGATATATAATGATGAAACTTGGTGTGTACACTTTTATTACTTGTGGTAATACATGTTGAAAATTTTAGCCAAATCGGTTGACGACCACGCCCACTTTTATATATGGGTATTATAAAGTGGCCTAATAAAAACATTTTAAGCGATATCTTTGTCAAATATAAAGATAATTCATTGAAATTTTGTGGCATGAGTTCTACAATAGATCGGAAACAAAAAATAGAAAAATTTCGGAAAATGGGCGTGGCACCGCCTCTTTTCAGACAAAGGAATCAACGAGATTTCGGAGCCCATAACTCGACAAATAATTGAGATATTATGACGAAACTTGGTTTATACACTTTTATAACTTGTGTTAATAGACACGCAAAAATTTATTGAAATCGGTTTATGACCACGCCTACTTTTTAAGAAAGATATTTCTGGAAAACCCTTTGGGAATTTGTAACGTGACATCCTTGTAACTAGAAGTCATAAAGGAATGAAATTTTGTACAAAGAATAATATTCATATGCTTAGTTGGATGGCTGATAGAAATTTTGAAAATGGGCGTGGCTGCGCCCACTTTATGCGGCACTCGATTCATATAAAATACACCGTGTTTCCATCAAACGCAAACAAACAATGAAAGCATACAGCTGAGTATCTAATGTTCGATTCCACTCGAACTTAGGCTTCCTTACTTGTTTTTAGCAACAATTTTCTCCCCGTTTTTGATTTAAAGGCAAAAGTATTTGACCCAACAGTTTCCGTTGTAAACAAAACTAATGAGAACAAATTTTTTTAAATTTTGTTTTTACAATGATTCAAATAATTCATGGATTCCTTTTTAGGAAATGGAAGTATAAATAGGTTACTACAATTCAATATAATGTTGAGTGTTCCACTATGTGATGATTGGATAGAACTTCAGGTTGATGTCATGGTTCGAATCCGGAGGAGAATATAAAATAAAGAAGAAAAATCAGAATAAAAAATAAAGATAGCAACCAGTGAATGATAAGAAGGAGAGAAGAATAGGAGAACAAGCGGAGGCTACATATTTGCAGTTGGGACCCGGGCGGAGAGAAGATGAAGAGTAAAAGGCAAACAAAAATTTATTTTTAGGTGAAAATTTTTTCCAACAATCTCCGTTATTGACTTAAATCAACAACGCTCGCACCTTTGAAACAACAACGGAGCGTTGTTGGGCACATTTCAACTGCGGAAAGTAGTTGATTTAACAGCGAAAGTCTTTAGATTTACAACGTTTTTTTTTTTCAGAGTACATATCTGTGGCAATTTGCAATAATCGCTTAAGTCGAAAAATATGATTTCGAGATAAATTGATTTTTATATTCGAAGGTGTTTCTTAACAAATCATAAAAGTCGATTAAAAACTATGGACGCAAAATCAGTGAGCCATCCACAATGTTACGATCAAATTTTGTAAATAAAACAAAATGTCATGAAGAAATTTGATTAAATTTATAAACCTACTTTGGCTGTTATAGCAAGTTTAATATACCTCTATTGTAAGTTAAGCCTAAATATTATTATCTATATCTTTTTATTGAATTAAGTTATAAGCATGGGGGTTTTACAGAAATATAGAGTTTTAGAAGGAGAATAATATAAATAAAATAATATATACCAATATAACTCGAAATCTTCCTAAGTCTACTTAAGCGGTTATCGCTTGTGACCACAGATATATCTCCGAAACACCGATTCTCTAGCTACTTCAAAATACTATTTTTTTTCAGACTATCTAAAAAGAGGTCAAAATAATCTTTTCATGGGGATGATAAAGGGTTAAAATGTTGCAGAAAAGTATTCGTAATAAAATTTCATGGCGGGTCTCCTCAGAAAAAACTTTTGTGGAAATAACCGAAAAGACCATAGAAAGCAAAAAACACAAGTATACTCCTCGGAATGTTGAATGTGTTTTATATCAGGTTGTACCTACTGAAGCGATCGAAATACTTTCTTTCGCAAAAGATTAATGATTCTTGACGATGTTTAACATGCTGTCATAAAAAAATTACATTAGGGTCATATAAACTATATTAAAGGCACACATAGGGCTAACGCGATTACAGATAGTAAAAAAGCGTACTCTCAAGAGAAAGACATTGGTGTGTTAAACTTTGAGATACGAGTATAAATACAGGAGATATCAAGAAAAATCTATATGGGCGACATTTAGCGGCGTCCAAAAGAAAACAAATTTTTCCGCAAATGTTTTCCAAGAAAACACCATAAAGCGGAACGGCTTTGTTTGAAAGTTAATCTCTAGTCGCAACCAAAAGTATAATCGAAAAAATACCATTTTGTTACCCCACCACCTTAATGTGCATGGTTTATCTTATCTAAACGCGCATAGGGCATGAACCAACATTTAACGCCAATTAACCAACTTATCATGACAGTTTGCTCTCGTTATGCACTAAAAATTTTCATATGCATTTCGTTTGAATCATAAAAATCATCATCAACTTTTATTAAAATGACAGACAGCAAAATTGCCACACAAACCAAAAAACAAAAAATAAAAAAAAAATATTTGGGATCAACTGACCGTAGATGTGGCGTAGTTAGTTATTTTGCGGAGGCTGCAATACTATGGAAGAGATGTGTGTGTGTAGAAAATATCTAGTAATATTTCCAAAGAGACTTAGATGCACTAATACTCTATTCTCTACTGCCTTTGAGGTAGGTCATAAATGGGTAATTAGTCGTTTAGTCAGTCAGTCAGTCAGTCTGTTAGTCGACAAGTCAAAAGTTAACTAAGCAGTACCGACTACATTTATGCTGTCACTCATTCGCTCAACAGCAAGCGACAAAATCCAGCACTGAATTGTGTGTGTGTGAGTGTGTTTGTTTGCTTTTGCTGACCAGACTTTGGGGTCAGAGCCGTAAAAAATACATATATACCTAAATATACTTACATATGCGCCCAGAAAAGCAGTGGCAGCGTATTGAATGCAGTCCATAAAGAATGTCCAATCATAAACCGTATGCAGCGTTGTTGTTGTTGTTGTAGCGGCATTGCAGTAGACACATTGTCTGCATTTCAATTTGCCTTAATTTAAAGATTATTCAAAAAATTTTGATATTTTTCTTTCTTTACGTTTTTTTTTTTTTTTGTTTTTGAGTTGCCACCCTTTTTTTGTCTTTTTTGCCTTTTTGCCATTTTACGATTTTAGTTTTTAGTTTGGCATTTAACTTCATCATCAAAGTTTTGAGCAAATATGTACCAACAACGAATGCTGCTACCAATGTTTTTGGTTTGGCAAAATTAATGTAGATAGTAAATGGGAGCATTAGGTTGCTGGGTTATGTTTCAGTTGAGGAACGGGCACCCTTCACACCTACATACATACATAAACGCTAATGATAAGTAGTATTGTGAAAAATCCCGGAATCAATGCATCCCGATAACACGACTAAAAAAATCTAGTAAGTCACCATTTCTAGATAAAATAAACCCTAGAAAGATTGGGCTTACTTAAAGATTGGAAAATTACTGGAAAATTAATCACTTTTTGGTTGCTTGCTTTTCCGACAGGTTAGAAATATGATGTATTGTGGAACGACTTCTCGTCATCCCTTGTCAAGTTTGCTTTGGCGATTAACCAGCTTCGGCTAACTTGCGCCATCTTCAGTGTCTTTTTTCCTTGGTTTCCGTTCGATAATGAATGAATCGTAAAAAAATGTTTATTCGATTCGAGAATTAAGAAATGTAACCTACGTTATTCGTCACGAATTTAGTTGATTCTCCATCAGATCTCAGCATTTGGACTCATGAGTAAATGAGAAACATCATACACAAACGTAGCGCAAATCCCTCTGCGCTATCCCACACGATTTCTCTCTCTCATAATTTTGCTGGGCTCTGTAAGCCGGAAGAGGGAGACAGATAGTGATTATCTAAAAGCCCATCTCCACATAACTTGACTCGACAGCGAAACATCTAGGGAAACATCTCGCTAAATAACACGTCTCCACGTGCCTGATCGTTATTCAGTTTAACATTTCTCTTTCTTGTTCTTCTTAAATGTTTGTATGTTTGCTTATTTTTGCGTTTTTGTTTTGGTCTGTGTGAGATTTCTATAGATTTTCGATACAATTAGAGAAGGGATCGATATCATCGCGTTTGGCAAGAGGATTGAGAACGAAATAAGTGTTTCAATCTTCACTCGCTCTCAGAAATTTGTATGGAAATTGGCGAGTTTCGGCACTCGTTTTGAGGTCGAAAGAAGATTGAGAGAGCGAGTGCAGAAAAAAAGAGCGAATCACGTTATGTGCAGACATGGTATTACAGTATGTCCCGAAATTACAAAAACCCAAAAAACTGACAACTCTAAAAATTTAAAAATGGCACAAATTTACTACTAGATTTCACTAACCTCTTTATAAACTTGCTTCATTTTGCACATATTTATGAGCGTGTGTGTACCTGAATATGTTTCTCACTTCATTATTTTGGCCAGAAAACGCAGCAGCTAGCTCTTGCTATTATTGTTGTTGTTGATAAGCTATATACGTACATATGTGCATTCTACATCTGCTTGCAACGCTCCCTTTCGTTTAGTTGCCACAACAATTTTACTACTTTTAGTTAAAAGAAGTTTACTTTTTGTGTGTGTATTTGTGATGGCAATAGTAAAACGTAGAGTTTATTTTATATCGCTTTGCTGCCATCGCCATCGCCACCGTCATCACCATCACCAACGTCATCGGTTGCGGTTGCCGGATGTGGTGTAAATTGTTGCATATATGAATTTGCAATGAGCAAAATGAGCAACTCTGAACTCTGGGCTAAGTGGCGGTGAAGGCAAACTGTGGTGTGGTCGCGGTGATGGCGATGGCGAAGTGAAGTGAAGGTGGAGCAATGCAATGACAAAGGAAATCAAAAGGGCAGTGACGGTGATGGTGGCGGTGACGGTGACGGTTACTGTGGCGTTAATGGTGGTGGTCATACCATCTGCCTTTACGCTGATGAAACTTCAGTTTATATACCGAACTGCAAGAAAAAGTGTAACACATTACATTAATACTTTCAACTATGGGTCTATTTGAGTAAGCTAAGTAATTGAAGGAAAATCTGTTGCAATCAAATAACAGTTTTGGATTTACAATTTAAGAATGCCGAGGCTAGAAAACCTGCCCTCTCATTGGTATATCAGCATTTATAATACGTTCCACGGATATTGTTTAGATTTTGGTATAATTTGTCCCGCAACTTGCTATATAAACTAAATATTTTATGTGGCTACGCTTATGTGTATGTATGCAATTTAAGCTTTTACGATGCCAAACCGATAACTACTACTAAATTTTAATCGTAACCGCAGCATAGCTGCACACATACACATACCAACACACACATGAAAATCAAAATCTTGTTGCTCGTCAAAGAGCAATGTCGTCGTTTTCGCCGTTGCAATTTAAATTTTTTGCAACTGTCAAATGCGGTGGGCGCATATTTGCAGGTCTAAAACTGAAAGCCAACAAAATTTATACATATTTTTATAAGCAAATATAAATGTATGCACGTCTGTCTAGCTTTTTTTTTTGGTATGCAACATTCTACGTCTCTGGGGTGTCTGCGGCAGCAACAGCCACCTTATCTGGCTCGTAAATAGGGCAGCTCTGGCGGGTCTAGCCCAAACTCAAGCTCAACTCAAAGCTAAAATCAAAGCGATTCTGTTTCGGTTTCTGTTTCTGTTTGCATTGCCGCGCCGATAATCAAAAGCTTTTGCAGGAAAAAGATTTGTGTGGCAAGCAGTAGCAGCCACTTACATGCATGCATATACACATACACACGTCTTTATATATTTATTCACTTCTCTTTAGTCCATACACATGCCGCCCACATAAAAGCCGCATTTACTCCTCAACGATGCTAAAGAAGGATACTCAGCCAGCCATTTTCTGGTGTGCATTTCTTATGTGGCAATGGATTTGACGTTCGTTGTTGTTGTTGCTTTGTTTCACGTATTTTAATTTTTTTGCTTAGTAAATTGTTGTTACATTTTTTTGAAAATAAGTTGACTTTAACGAGGCGACTTTTATGATAAGCTTCTTCTGAGCTTTTGGTGGTGAAACTTCATGGGGTCTTTGGGTTAAGTGCTGCCTTTTTCCATTGTTATTATTTTTAGAGTTTAGTGGGTTAAAATACAGATTCGAAGTTCGCAGAAAATCTGAACTAAATACAAAAAGGTTGCAGATCTAAATAAAACATTTATTAGATACCCTGCAGCGAAATCAACTAGTTGTAAACTAATTGACAACTAGTTGGCCATACAGCTCAACTAGTCAACCATCTATCTTTTTTCGATATTAGCAACTGGTATTTTTAACACGGTGATAACATAGGAAATGGCAATTGTCAGTATCCACACCAGAATCATACCACTTGACTGACTAGTCAGTATCCACACCAGCATCATACCACTTGACTGACTAGTCAGTATCCACACCAGCATCATACCAATTTGCTGACTAGTCAGTGTAGATATCAGAACTATACCAGTTGACTGACTAGTTTTACATGCTACTCCAATGAAAATAAAAATTGCAATATAAAGTTTCTAATACATTTATTTAGTTATTAGAGTATGATATTTAAATTAAAGAATTCAGGCACATTAGATTGTGATCTTGCATATTAAATATTTAGGAAAATTAACATTAACATTGTGAATAAGTAACACGTTGACCATTCTAAGCTTGACATTTATATTGATGATTTTCTGACTTTATACAAACATATCATGTACTTTTTTCTATGGCTGAAGTAGTATCTAATATACTGGGCTATATTAACATCTCAAACTATGTTATATTTGTGGTATTCACCTGATTTAATGATCTAACAATTTGCAACGAACTAAATCTACAAGGGGCCTACTACGCAGGGTTCGAATACTACAACAACAATAAAGAAGTTGCTTTACTTATACTGCATACGTGTTCATTGCAACTTCCAGAAGCCCCGGATACATTCGTTTTTAATTTAAAACCCTTTTTTTTGGCAAAACTTCTTGTTTCATAACTAATCTGAATTTGTCCCCTATGAATCTAGTTGGGCAACTCCCATAATTTATCTAGTCAGTTAACTGGTAGGTTGGCTGACTAGTTTGGACTTTCACTGCAGGGTAATTATTTCTAGACACACATATGTATGTATGTATGTACAGATTAGATTAGATTAGATTAGATGAGATTAGATTATATTAGATTATATTAGATTAGATTAGATTAGATTAGATTAGATTAGATTAGATTAGATTAGATTAGATTAGATTAGATTAGATTAGATTGGATTAGATTAGATTAGATTAGATTAGATTAGATTAGATTAGATTAGATTAGATTAGATTAGATTAGATTAGATTAGATTAGATTAGATTAGATTAGATTGGATTAGATTAGATTAGATTAGATTAGATTAGATTAGATTAGATTAGATTAGATTAGATTAGATTATATTAGATTAGGTTGGGTTAGGTTAGGTTAGGTTAAGTTGTGATGCCAACATCTACAGTTCAAATGCGAAAGCACACCACTTCGAGTGGAACGCGTACGTACAGGAGTTCAGCCTCCTGTATCCGTCATCACTTGAACAGAGCAGAGGCTTCTCCATGGACCACTTCGAGTGGAACGGATACGTACAGCAGATAAGTCAAGCCTCTTGCATCCGTCATCTCCTGCTGTGCGCAATTTATTCTTCTGCAGAATACTAATATATATGGTAGTGAATAACCATGGTTATCTAAAGATGCAGTACGTTTTATAAAGATATGGGTGAAGCCTTCAAATCCGACTGAGGGCAAGTTCGGTGCATGTTAGAAGGGGTGAAGGGCTTCGATACTTCCTTCTCGTAAAAAAACGTTAGTTTCCTAGAACTTTAAAAGCTCTGCCAAGATTAAAGCTAAACCATCGCGTATCCTTAATGAAGCGCAAAACGATCAGTTTATTTGAAAAATTTTTAGTTCCGCTAGACGGTCAATGAAATGCCTATGAAGGGAGCGATACCTGGTTATCGATAGCATAGGGTAGCGCTCGACACTCAATATTCCCTGCTCGTCTCTGCAGCTTCGACTGATAAGTTAATTTATCTTAGAACTTTTGGCAAACTGAATTCTGATGAAAGCCTCTGGTAATTTAACAGCATGTAACAATTTAAACTAATATATTTTTCGAGGAATATTCATACTTTGTTTTAAATTACTGGAAAGTACCGCCTCATCGACTTTTCTCGAAATTTTCTATTTCTTGTGTCTATTCATAAATGATTCCGATGAAAGCTCATCACAGATTAATGTTGTATAAATCGTGCTAGAGTGAGGATAATGAAAATTTGTATAAATTTGTATCTAGAAAGATATGATTGAATAATGTTCGACGGCAAACTCTCTACATTGCATAAAAGTCCCTCTCCACCCTTTGGAACAGTCGAAAATTTATCATTAGGAAAAGGTTGAAAGCCTGGGGGAATTTCAAACAAGTGCCATTAAGGAGCAAATATGTCTTTAACGATCTTCCAATAGATTCAATTGCATAACGAAACACACACAGAAAAACCTTGTCATCTCAAGGGAAAACACACAACAATAACACAAGAAGATTGAAAGCTGTAAATAGCTTCTTCGCTGCAGCGGCTGTGAGTAACTGAAATCGCAGCAGATTGAAAGACAAGCCCGCAGTTTGTATGTGCTTATTTACATTCCAACGAAATTAGCATGTGTAAATAGCAAAAGATAATACGCATATTAGCATATTCAACAACAAAACAACAGCCAATATGCAACGGCAATATTTTGTCAGGCTTGGCAGGCATCCTTGGCAAGTGTGTAAGACTGTGTAAGCGTAATTTAATCCCGGAAGACTTATGCGAAAAGTGAAAATTAACAATGAAGAAAAAAGGGAAAAAACGGCAGTAATAATAATAAACAGCGTTTAAAGGCGTTTTGAAACGACGAAGATGACGGATGATGAAAGTAATAATAATGAAGTTGCTGAGTTGATGGAAATGTTGTTGCTATTATTGCTGTTGCTGTTGATGTTGCTGTTGCTTTTGCTTCTCTTATACTCTATTGCGCTTGAAGCATAGAGCGTACTTTGCTTGCATGTAACAACTGAGTATTCGCTAATCTTGAAATGCTTTCTCTGGTGTGCCACTTTGAGCTGTGTAATGCATCAGTCGTGTAAATAACAACAATAATAACAGCAAAGAAAATGCCAAACGTGCAACAGCCATCAGCTAAAAGTTAGTTGCTGCTGCTGCTGCCTCTTCAGCTTGCCATCAGTCCCTTTTGCCGTGCAGCAGTAACAACAACAGCAACACCAACATCAACAACATCTTAACCCTAATCACCGAATTTTAAAAAGTTACGTAAAACCGAAAGTGAGACTCTGAGGCTCACCTATGGGGAAATTTTGAATGACATTATTTTGGTATTTGTTTTTTACTTTTATTTACGCAGTATTGAGTTCAGAAGCATTTTTATACATTCTTATAATGGTTTACGACAATTTTTTTTAGTATATAAAGATAAAAAGGTAATTTCGAAAAATAGGGGATATTAATGAACTGCAATTTTCTCACATTTTTGTAGTCGTTTGAATCTGTTATAAATTTGTTTTTGTGCACACAATGAGAAAAGCTATGAATCAAATGAATATGAATAAATTTTTCATATGATCGCCCCTAATATATATTTTCCGCAACCAAATTCCAAGTTTTTAAAACGCGACGTTCGTGGTGAAATTTCTTACGCATAAAAGCAACTGATCGTTCGTTTCTCTACCTGAACGCATCTTTTCCGTAATTTAGAATCTCAGTAAACAGAAAAATGATAAAATGTTAATTGTTTTGAAATTGTTGACTTTGCTGGTCTCGTTAATTTTATGATATCCTATTATATAAAGATCTATGGTGAAATACGACGAATTCACCAAAATCCAGGGAAAGTATGGTGGGTTCACAATGTAAAAACCTCAAGGGGTAAACCTTGTAAACAACGGATTCAAAATTTAGTTGAATTCTAGAAATGTAAGCTTATTACGATAAAGATACCTTAGGTGAGTCTTTGAGGCTCACTTTCGGTTTTTCGTTACAATTTTATACGATTGCAAAAAAAATGGTTAAAATAAATAAATAGCCCAGAGGTCATAATTATTTCATAATTTGTGAACACAAATGGAGGAATACCCAAAATTTCAGACAAAAATCTTTTTTGGTTTAGGAATAATTCGCTTTTAAACTTTAAAGTGAGACTGAGAGGCTCACTTTAGAGGTTTAGGGTTAAAGCAACATTTGCAGCAACAACAAACTCAACTATGAACGCACAAAGGCATCCATCAAAGGCGTTGATGTGTTTACAAAGAGCTCCAGGAGAGTACATAGATATGTATGTATGTATGTTGGCGCAAAACGCAGCTAACGTCAAGTGCATTTGCTTTTCAATATGTGAATATGCGACTGGTTGACTGTGACTCTTGCCTTTGCCGCCCTGCATTTTTGCTTTCTTTGTTGCTTCAAGAGACAAACTGTAAAACTGAACAGACTCGTATGTACATATGTATGTATGTAAATAAGTATGTAAATCCAGATGCGGGTGGAAGTATTACGCACAACAACAAAATATAATATGTAGAATAATAAGAAGAACAACAGCAAATCAACAACATTATGCGTTGAGCTACCAACAACAAAGATGACGATGACATACATACATTCTCGCACATAAGCGAAGTAAATTTGTTTAGCTAACAAAGAAGAAAAATTACAAACTATTTACCAACAACATGCGCCGTGCAACGTGAAACATGAAACGAGCGCAAAGCGCAAAGAATGTCAGCCGAGAGTTGAGTAAATATCCGTTTTGTGTTCTATATAAAGTTTGACGGACTATGAAATGTAGTAGCGCTATAATGCGTGTGCTGTTGGCAGTAGTTGTATATGATGAAATGATGAAAAATTAACATGTAATGCATTTCATTTGAATGGCACACGCAGCTTTCGCCTTTGATTAATCAAAAAAGCTCTCTCTCCCTCAACTAAGCAATAGCGATTGTTCGGCTCGAAGTAGTTTTAATATTCTCAGGCGATCACTATGGTCAAACGCAAAATAAGCTCCGATAAGTCTCCGTTAATCTCTAATGCCGTGTTTCACTACCCAGAAAAGCTCTTTATTTCATGGCAAGAGGAGCTAGTGTATACCATTCCAGTGCAACGCAATGTAAAGTAATTGAAAAAAAAAACACAAAAACATAGAACACACACATGCTTAACCCGAATAACCCTGAAGCTTTTTTGCAAAGATATTGTGCTGAATTTTTGAGGATTGGTCATTAGGACCATGAATAAGAAAACATACAAAAATTGACATCGGTAAGTGTCCTGGATCCTGAGATATGTCCTGTTACCATATGGCAACGCCAGGGCTGGTGGGGTACAGGTTTTTTTTCTAGGAAAATGTATTGAAAATTCTTATTTTTTGGGCGGTTTTGACCAAAATGAAGAACAGAAAGACTTTTGCAATGATGAAAATTTTATTTTTAGTGATTTTTCATAAATAAAATACTAATGTAATATATAGCATGGCTTGAAATGCTTCAAATAGTTCCCAACGTTGTGTTTGTTGCACTGCGTTCGAACTATTGAACTGCATTCATCGCCGGCACATCTTCGTTTTTTATCAATAGGCGCAACGATTCAATTATAGCACATTGTGGTTTCCAGACTGCCACTGCATTTGCGTTTGGCACTTTTGACTTGAATAACATCGAGATCCAAGGTTTCAATCGCGCCTTCAAATCTGTCTACACGATCGCCACTGGCAAATTCAATTTTGCTCGAAGTTGTCCAGCAAATAAATTGTCAGGTATGCCCCGTAATCATCATAGCTTGCATTATCTTCAACGCTGCTTGCGCCTTCTTCCCGTGGTTCTATGGATATACTAACTACCTGTTGATCTCCGAACCAAAGTCTTCTAGATAGTCTAAGATATCCTTCAGCGATAGATTTATATACGAGATAATCAATTGATTTCAGTAAAAAACCATATATAATACCATAAACAACGGCAAATGGCCGGAAAATTTTACAAATCTATCAGAAAAAAACCTGTACCCTATCGACCCTGGCGTTGCCATATGGCAACATGAGCAAAAACAGCAAAAAAAACCATCTCGAACTAAATTTTTTACACTACTTATTTTCTTTTCATGAATTCTGACTAAAAATCTTTTCAAACGATGCAACTCGATAGTGTTTTTGCTTCATTTTAATAAACTATAGTTACTTACTTATTACGTCTGCTGATTTTTTGTCATTTTTTTCACTTCTTTTGCTTCACTCAACTTCACAATGTTATAACTATGAAATTTTTCACTCAAATTTTATATTCTGTGCAACAAGTGTTAGCGCCGATATTTCTGCGTTATAACGGTTATCGCACACCCTTTTAACTTAATTCATTCAGTTTTTACAGACTTTCAAAAGAACCTCTCATTGCCATATGGCAACGCCAGGGTTAAGCGAAAAAAGAAGAGCAAAGTGCAACATAAATTTTTTTTTTTAATTTATGCAAAACATAAAATTGCGCTAAAGAGCATGACGCATGCATGCATGTGTGGCAAGCAATTATCAATGACGTGTTTTGCTTTGATCTGCATATGCTGTGCTAATATACATATGTACATACGTACTAACTTATATATACATATTCTAATGTGCTTTTATATGTGGTGAAAACCTAGTGGATCATATGTATGAACCTATTGCAAAGTAAGAAATATGAGACAGTGACTCTTAATTAATAAAGAATAATTAAAAATAAAGAATACTTCGCAAACTATCTTTTTTTTCATAATGCCCTGCCTGTGCAATAACAAAGTTGGGCGAACTCAAAGTGGAATTCCGTGCGCAAAGTGCAATGAACTCTTTCATTATACCTGTGTTGGCATAACATCAGCTGACGCAGAGTTTTTTGCTAGCTCAGACAAAGGGTTTCTATGTAAAAAGTGCACTTCTCTTCGTCGTGACTCAATTCGTTCTCCGCCCCCTCCAGCGTCCGCTTTTGGGTTGTCATTGCTAACTACTAATGCTTCTAAAGAGACATCGGCCAAAACTTCAAGTTTAACTTCGGTGACTACGCAAAAGCAACAACCGAAACCAAATTCGTCAATTGGGCAAAAACAATGCACAAGTGCCCAAATTGATACTAAGAACCATCAACAAAATACGCTGAATTCTCTGACTGAGGCTATCGCATCTCTTCGAGCTGACAATGCTCGAATGCTTGAATCTTTAAATTCTCAACGCAAAGAAAATGTTAATATTGTCGAAAAAATTGAGAGTATGCATAGTGATCTTCGCTCAGTAAAATCTTTGCTGTGCGAAAAAGATGATGCAATTAATGCACTCAAAGCGGAGCTGAAAAACCTGCGCTCATGTATTATATCAGCTGCCGAAAAAGTCAACAATGTTGGCTGCGCTCAAGCCGTTATCAAAGACAGCGATACTTCTCAGAAAGTTGCTCTCACTGATACACTTAACCTGCATACTGCTGCTTCTGCTAGCGTCGGTATCAATTCATATACTCTCATCAATTCTGAGAAAGCATCATCTGCCTCGTATCCCTCCCCGGACGTTGCTGCATGCATAAATCAACATGAGAAGACTATGGCAAATGCAAATGTTAATAATGATATGGAGAATGTCAATTCAAACGTGCACTTAAATGCGCTCTCTCTTGATTCTACGAGCTCCTCTTCTCCATCTGCTTTACCTATTCTATTTGCTGATGTTGCTAAAAATGCACTCGCAGCTCACTCATCTTCAAAAAATCTCAAATTAGCTAAAACACCTACAAATACTTCTTCTCAACCCCTGACACCCTCATCAAGGAAATCATCACGAAACAATGGCAAAGAGAATTCAAATAAAAACAAGAAAGCACCTCCGATTGTTGTTGGCTCGAATGTTAATACTGAGCTTAATGTATCTATTCGAATGAAATGGGTGCATCTTTCGTCGTTCACAACATCTGTTACAGCGAATAACATCATGGATTATGTCGCTAAGCACGCAAATATTGATCGCAATGTTCTCGTATGTTCACCTCTAGTCAAGCTTAATGTATCTTTAGCTACGTTAAAAAACATTAACTTCAAACTAGGTGTGCCTATTTTGCATTACGAAAAACTTCTAAACCCTGATCTATGGCCTCGGCATGTTGCTGTCCGCCCTTTTAAATTTTTTCCAAAAAACGACGACATTCAGACAACAACTCACAGTTCGATAAACAAAACGATAAAGGCATAAGCATCTATTTCCACAATGTTTCAGGGCTCAGAACAAAATCTAATGCCCTTCGACTATTAAGCTCGCAACTTGACTACGACATATTCGTTATCATAGAAACCTGGCTAAATGAAAATTTCTACAGCCATGAATTCTTCGATCCACACCTCTATGAAGTCTTTCGAAAAGATAGAGATGCCGTTAAAACTGGTTGCATAAGAGGTGGTGGAGTCTTAATTGCAATACAACGAAAGCTGATGGCCTCTTTACATGAGCTGAACAATAAAAATACCTTGCTTGACCAAATCTGTGTATGCGTAAAAAGTCCGCTAGAAACTCTTTACATTTGTGCTTCTTACATACCGCCGAATAGTTGTGAGGAGTTATACAAAGCACATGTGGATAATATATTATTTATAAATCGTAATTGCGTCCAGGACAACAGTCATCTTATTATATTGGGCGACTTCAATTTAAACAATGTACTGTGGTCCAATATCGCCAAAACTTCAGGTCTAGTATCATCAAACGTAAATAGTAGCAGTGAAATTTATTTAGTTGATAATTTGTTAAGCATTGATTTAAGACAAATTAATTGCTTTCATAATAAGCTTCAAAGATTTTTGGATTTAATTTTCATTAGCAATAATCTCAATTATCAATTGTCTAATTGTTCATTTCCATTAAAGGAATCAGATATGCATCATGTTCCTTTAGTTTTAAGCATAGATTTCTATAAATATCTAAAATTTGAAAATGAAGATAGAAATGTGTCATTTAACTTCAATGCTTGTAACTTTTTGGATTTAAATGGCTTGTTTTCAAACTTTGATTGGGATTCTTTGTTTAGTAATCAAAGTGCATTATCTTGTTTTCATATTTTCAGATCTAATGTATTGAACGTATGTATTAATAACGTCCCGTTGACTTGCAAAAAGAAATATAAAGTACCATGGCATACTAGAAATCTTAGAAGAATAAAAAACTTAAGAAACAAGTTTCATCGTAAATTTAAAAAAACTAATCACCATCTGTTTTACATTGAATTTAAAAAATATTCCAAGAAGTTCATTTGCCTCGATAAGTTTTTATACAGAAACTATGTTCTTAACTACGAAGCCAATATAAAAACAAATCCGTCAGCTTTCTGGCGTTTTATTAATTCGAAGAAAACGTGCTCTAGTATTCCCTCTCAATTGTTTTTAAATGAAAAGTCAGCCACCTCTCCTCTTGAGGCAGCGAATCTTTTCGCTGATTTCTTCTGCTCTAATTTTATCTCAGACGGTAATATAAGTGTGAATTACTCAAGTAGTCTAGAGTCTTACCTAAATTTTGGATCTCTAATCTTGAACTCAGCCGATGTTGCAAATGGAATTGCAAAACTTAAGTCCTCAAATCAAACGGATGTCGACGGGCTTTCGTCGATTTTATTTAAAAAGTGTGATTCTCTCATTCGTCCTATAAAACAAATCTTCAATAAATCGTTATCGTCGGGAGTATTTTTAGATGAATGGAAGATCGCTTTTATCACACCCATCTTCAAAAATGGAAATAAAAATGACGTTAGTAACTACAGGCCAATATCTAAACTCACTACAATTTCGAAACTTTTTGAGTGCATAATTAAAGAAAAAATATATTTTTCGGTTAAAAGTATTATATGCCAAAATCAACATGGATTTGTTCCCAATCGCTCAACGGTATCTAATCTTTCTGTGTTCACAGAAGATTGTATATCTGGGTTTAATGAAGGCTTTCAGACCGATGTTATTTATACTGATTTTTCCAAGGCGTTCGACAGAGTCTCGCACACGCTGTTAGTCTATAAGCTTGAGCGTATTGGTTTTCATTCAACCTTCCTGAACTGGATAAAATCATACTTGCGAAATCGTCGCTGTGTCGTTAAAGTTGACAACACGTTATCGCATACATTCATCGCTTCCTCTGGAGTACCTCAAGGTAGCGTTCTTGGTCCCTTGCTATTCATTTTATTCATAAACGACGTTGGTAGTTGTTTTTCCTCCTCCAAATTTCTACTTTACGCGGACGATCTAAAAATTTACTCGCTAATAAAGGGTTCTCGTGACTCTCAGATGCTTCAAAGTGAGCTTAACAATCTTAACTCCTGGTGCGAGGGTAATCGCTTGTCGCTAAATATTAAAAAATGCTTTCATGTTACTTATAGTAAACGTAATTTTATCACTGAGACCTCTTATCACTTCTCCAATAATTATCTTCAGTCTGTCCAAGAAATAAAGGACTTGGGTGTAATTTTCGATAGAAAATTTACCTTTACCGCACATATTAACTTTATCGTCTCTAAGTCGTACTCAACATTGGCGTTTGTGCGAAGGAATAGTTCTGAGTTCTCAGACCCATATACTTTAAAATTACTTTTTACTGCCCTTGTGAGATCCAGGCTAGAGTACGCCTCTTTCGTATGGAGGCCATATCATGCCTGCCACATCAACCGCATTGAGAGAATTCAAAAGATTTTCTTGCGTTTTGCTTTACGTTCTCTAAATTTTGATGAACCTATTCCGACTTATCTCTCTAGGTGTATGATTATAAATCTAAAATCACTTGAGAGCCGCAGGGCTATGTTGTCACTCTCTTTCGTTTTTGATATTATTAGTGCGGCCATTGATTGTGCCTCTCTACTAATTCGTATACGTTTTAATACGCCGAGTAGAAATCTGCGGCAACACAACATGTTCTACACTGGATCTGTCAAAACCGTGTATGCACTTAATGCCCCCATAACTAGAGCCTTACTTGACTTCGATCGCTTAGAAAGCTGTCAGGATATTGATTTTTCAGTCTCTAAAGTCCAATTTTTGAGTTTATTGGCTTCTTCTTTTAAATAAGTTATATTAATACATGTACATACATATGTATACCTATACCCAATTATAATTTTTTTCTATTAGTCTGTAAGGATATTTACTGTATTCATTGGCTGATTTTAAACAAATAAACAAATAAACAAATAAACAAATTCTGACTGTACCGTTACGATGTTGCATGAATGTCCATAAAAATGTGCAACATCAAGTAGAAATGCCCAAAAGCGCGCCGCATTGCAAGTACAAGTAAAAATGATGATGCCGCGCCAATGATGATGATCGCATGCAAATGCCAAATGCTTATGCATGATGTTTGAGCGCAATAGAAGCAGATAAATGACTTGCAGATGGATGAGATGGATGCACGTGGTGCTGAAAAAGACTACTGCTGCACTTACAAACCTACTCCAACAACAACAATACACGCGCTTTCAACACCAAGACACAGCAAACTGAAGCATCAATAGCACATGTGTAGATATTAGTTATCAGGGTTGGGGAGGCTGACTTGGTGTTGCATGATGGTCTGCTTACATAGCATACGCCATATCTTACATATTTACATATCTACTTGTTAGGGAGCATATTGCTCGTTCACTTCGCACCGCCGCTGAGGAATCTATTGGATACGAGAAAGCCCAAAAAAAATACTGGTTCCATAAGGAATGCCACGATTTCTCGGAAAGAAAGAACACTACCTAGAGGGCTACATTGTGTAAGGGCGAAATTGGAAGGGTTATCACGCCTTCTTCGAAAGAAGACAAGAGAGCCCGAAAGACACGAGTGTGAGGAGCTTGATATGCTGGCGGGTAGGAATGATGATAAAAAAATTTATAAAAAATTCAGGTTGATGATGGAATTCCTTGTAACTGGCGTCCAGAGCGTACTTAAGTTGAGGAGGAACCATTTCTCCTCCTCTCTACACCTTTTCCAGTTTAAGTTCAGAAAGTTACAATTTAAGTTCAGAAAATTACAATTGAAGTTCAGAATTTCCAATTGAAGTTCAGAAAATTACAATTGAAGTTCAGTATTTCCAATTGAAGTTCAGAAAGTTACAATTGAATTTCAGAAAATTACAATTGAAGTTCAGAATTTCCAAATGAACTTCAATTGTAAATTTCTGAAATTCAATTGTAACTTTCTGAACTTCAATTGGAAATTCTGAACTTCAATTGTAATTTTCTGAAATTCAATTGTAACTTTGTGAACTTCAATTGGACATTCTGAACTTCAATTGTAATTTTCTGAACTTCAATTGTAACTTTCTGAACTTAAACTGGAAAAGGTGTAGATAACGGTAACAGTAAATAGCTGAAGGAGAAGCTGTACGAACCGAATCCTCAATAGCAGATGAGGGTAGGCATGTTCCACGATTCGATCATGACGACGTGCGAATAGCAATACCTCGGCTTAAGAATAACGAGTCTCTGGACACAGACGGCGTTATGCACAAGCTTTACGGAGACATCGATATTTTTCAGCGAATAAAGATCCAGCAGCTGCGTTGGGCAGGTCATAACGTGAGAATGGACGAAGGTGCTCCGGCCTAAAAAGTATTTCTACCGAAATCCGGTAAAGGCAGCGGAAAAGTGAGACACCTCCACGACGTTGGGAGATCAGTCGAAGACTAGCTCATCCTGCTTTGGTATTTCCAATTGGCGCCAGGCAGAATGAAACAGAAATGACTGTCGCGCTTTATTGTACTCGACCAAAATCGTCTAGATGGAGACGTTAGAGGTGTCAACTTTACCTAATTTTAGGGCCCAAAAAATTTTTCTTTACTCTTAAAGGTCCAACCTTAATTTAAAAAATTTGTCTTAATAATTCAGAGATTTGAATTGGCAAATTCCGAAATATTCGAAGCTTCCAAAATTTTATACATAAGTCCTTAGATCATAGATGCTCATGCCTATGCCCTTGAATCACATTTGTTTTTGTTTTTCCTCCCAGACATAGGCACAGATACAAATTCGCCCTTTGAATATAAAAATAAAATTTTCTTCCCCTGCCATATGCCCTCAGGTATAAAAAATTTCAAATGAATGTGATTGAGTTTCATATGGGAAGGGCGATGCTACGTTAGCTTCGCCCTTCCCATATGAAATTGAAAATTACACTAACAAATTGAAAATAAAATTTTTTTGAAAAAATTGAATTCTTGAATTGAAAAGCGACGTAACTCATAACCCAAATAAATATAAAATAAATGGAAGAAATGCAAGAAAACCTTTTTCTTTACAAACGAAGCTTTGAAGTAAAACCTTGGGTAAGGAAGAAGACTTTTGCTGGGAGGAGACTAACATTTAGCAGTCCCTAAATACGTTATACATGGATTCAAAAAATTTTGAGTTGTGCAATTTTTTGATTTAGGGAGCGATTTGTAGGCAAACGAAAAAACTGAACAAAATTTCTAGTTAATATTGAAAAATGTGTGGCAAAAGAATATTTCAAATTATTTGAAGAAAAATAAAAGTAGATTTTAATAAGAAAAATATGAATTAGAGCCTTTTTGCTGAAATATTATTGCGAGTCGCAGTCTATGCTAATTAATTATAGGTACGTATATAAATTAATAATTAAGGTAAGTTATATATATGTCAGAAATAAAATATGGTAAGTATTCACTCATAAGAAATGAAATTTAAAATACTTATCCATGTTTGGCAGCACATATATTTGCGAAAAAGCTTTAAGTTAATCAAAACAAACCAAAGAAACCTTTTATCACAAAAGCATTTGGAAGCAATTCTGCAATTATCCAGCTCTGATTCGACAATAAATATTGACAATTTATTAAACAGCCTTGAATAAACTTATCACTTATTGTTATTATGTAATATGTAGATACATTTTTTTATATGTACGAGTGCATATCTTAATTTAATATAAATAAAATATGTTGTAAATATATATATATATATTTACAATATATGTATGTTGTATGTAAAATTTTCCAATTTACTTGTAGTTTGTAACTTTTTTTAAATCTAACACAAATTTTTTCTGAGTGCACTAATAAATTTTTGTAGATGGATTGGAGTTTCCCCATTCAATACGAGAGCGTTGAGCACCCTTGCCTTAGAGTCTCTCACTTCGTTATTGACATCCCTAGTGCATCATAGAAACTATTAACATATCTGTTTATCTATAGCTCTACACACTGCAGCTCACATTTGTCTATTTTTTTGCAACCAATCCAACGTCTTATTTGTTTTTTTGTTGTTGTTTTTTTCTACTCCTTTACATTTATTTAAACACATGTTTTTTGCAGCGAGTGTGACTACTCGTGCTTGCGCTCAGCTACACACATATTTCGTATTGATTGACCAACGCCGTGACGCGACCGCGACGCTGCCACCGCCGCCAACAGCGACAACAATTTTGCCCCGCATCGGAATGCAATGCGGTAAGTAATGCAATTAATATTCAACGCCGATAGGTGCGCATAATTTACGTGCTGACTTTACGGCTATTTGTTGTTGTTGTGGGCCGCTGTGCTTTTTGAGCTTAACTTCTATGCAACAGTCAGAAATGTCTAGCCAGACTGAGTCAGTGTGGTGGGTTGTTAGGTGTTTGAAAGAGAATGCGTACACCTTGTAGGAAAGGCAACTAAATGTTTTGTATATCTGGGAAGAAAATTAAGTCTTCTGTGGCTTCATAGTTATCGCAGTCAATTCCTGGTCTGATTTAAAGATTTTTATGGAACCCATAACGCGCGCCACTCGTTTCTGTTTCGTGCTGCATGAAAATTCCGAGGGAGGTCACTCCCCACCAGATCTTCGCAATGAAGGTAAACAAAGTGTTTCCTAAGGGGTATCCTAGGGGTATCAAAGACACTTCCGTACATGCCACACTCACTCGCCGCTTAAGCGCTTCGCTGCTTTGCAGTCTTACAGCTTTGCATTTGCATGTGCGTGTGTGTGTGTGTGTGTGTGTGTGTGTGTGTGTGTGTGTGTGTTGACTCTAACATGGTTGTGGTTACAGCCCACAGGCGTTAAGCAAGGAAAAAGGAGGCGGCTTCGGTGAATTACAATAGCGAAGGCGATACCCAACAACAATACCAACACTCCCTACCACCAGCAACCATCTGCTTGGGCTGCCGGGCTGTCGAGCGCTGACTTACTGGCACAGCAACTGGAAAGAAAACTTGAATTACAGAATTATGTATGTAATGCCTAGAAGATTTGTATGCCAAAGCGCTGAGATTTGTTTGCTGTGCAAAAAATATTCTAAAGCCGCAGGAAAAAAATTTTTTTTTTCGGGGATTTTGTAGCAAAAAAGGAGGCGAACATAAAACGCGCAAACACATTTATATCTACTTACATACTTACGGACATTAACATACATACAAACATATGTAAAAATAACGATAGCGCTAGAAATTGGCCAAAAGCTTTTTTGTAATAACAATAAAAGGCCAGCAAAAGGCGGGAAAAAGCGGCGATTGTTTTGTGCAGCCTTTTATTTTGCTTTTTTTGTTTTTTTTTTTTGTTTTTTTGGTAATGTTTGACAACAATCGATGGGCAACAATGTGGATACGCTGCCAATGGGCAATGAATTTCGGCCGGCCTATCTGCCTCGCTGCCTCGCTGTGCTTATCTTCCTATCTGACTGCCTGCCTTCAGCAAGCAATGTGACCATCTATTCAAAATTATGTGTTGGTGGTGATAACAAATGACAATCGCATCTATCTTTTATCTATGTGGTAAGAGTTATTCAATTCATGCAATGTAGGGAGGTGGTCATGCCTACAAGTTGGCGAGCAGATTAATGCCGATCGCTGTAACGATAAGCGACCCTTTTTTTGCAATTCTTATATGAGCACATACATATAATTAATTCGGTTTTTTGAAATCGACGATGATACAGAATTTGGATCATATATTGTCTTATATCTGAGTTTGAGTGCGAACAAAGCAAATGCAACTTCGGCTGCAAATCGTTTTTGGTGTTGAATGGAACCGAAATTTTGTTCTTGTGGCTTGCAAGACCTAGAAAATTCAACACTTATTTATGTCAAATGAAGGAGTAAAAAATCTACTGATATATTGATCAATCTTTAACTACATCTTTTCCGTATTACTGTTATGCTCAATCAAATTATCTATTCCATTTCTGATGCAGGTTAAGATCCCATCATTAAATTTCATCGCTTGAAAAAAGATTTTCTCATTAGGTTGATAACCAGTCTACTTCTCAGGCAATGTATTGCTTTTTTGATTATATAACCTTCTACATTCTGCGCTCTTATCCTCCATGACAGATTATAGAAAATAAAATGCTCGGGCGGTGAAAGCAAACACTTAACTCCGTTCTCGGCTTCGTTCCTGGATAGTTAATCTAAGCAAACTGTAAATAGACCAAAAGAGAAATATCTACCGGTAGTGCAACTATCAAAAAACTTCCAAAAGCACTTTAACCTTTAAATATCGGCATATATCAGGGGTGGTTTTCCGTAATTACATATCGAGCGAAATTCGATGACTAAAATTGCTAAAGTTGGGCATCCTTTCTTTCAAAATAATTATAATGTATTTCTTGCAGATGTTCTGTGAGGTAAGGTGTTAGTGTTGTCTTTGTCAGTGTTATTCATGTCATTCCGGTATTTAAACCCAATTGGAACAGCAGAAAGCCTCTGTTTACTCATTTCGTACTTTGGTGATTTTTATCAATTTTCCATCAAAGCTGCTGAGGCGAAACATAATGTCATGACAATTTATGCTGCCAAATAATTCCCGGATGGATATGTTGCCCAGCTATGAATTAATTACCTCACAGCTGTAACTGTTCAAGGACCAACTCTAAATAATTGTTTGAGTGATAACCGGCGGAACAAGCTGCTGAAATGGTGGCAATCTGCGGGAGACTTAGCAATACATGGCAACAGTGTGAAACAACAGAATTCTTTGTAATATATTTAACATAGATCAACAGATAATGGATAAACATAACCAATAAAACAAGATAAAAGAAAAGGTTTGAATAATATTTTAATTCAGTTAACTTTTACTCCGCATACATATATGTACATACTTACTCCTGTATGCATATATTTACTTAGATGTTGTGATTTGTAATTTTTCGCAAAAATATGTGCATATCGTTTCCATCCAGCAAATATTTATGCAACACAATAGAGCGCTATTAGTCAGTTTGCTTTTTGCTTAGTTGTTGCGGTTGCGGTTTAGGTTTTATGTTGATCTTTATCGGTTCTTTTTTTTTTTGACCAAAAATGGACATACTGTGTTTTTTACAGCAAACATGTTCATCGATATGTAAACTTTGCGGGATCTTGTTTGCAATTCATCATTTTATTCGACATTTTTGGTTCATCATCATCAACGATACTTCGCGTTTGTGGTTGTTGCTTGTCCATATTTTTCTGATCCCTTGTGGTACATACATACATACATCACATCAAAGCATATATTGGACAACATGACACCGCAACGTTTTGCTTATTTGTTGTTCTTTGCATGAAGTTTGACTTATTTGTTGTACTATGTTTGTTGTTTTGCTTTGTTATGGTTATTTTTTTTTGTGCTTTTCATCTGTTATTGTAATGCAAACATTTTGAATTTATCAATGCATAGGTATGCCTGTGCTGGTTGCAACGCTGGTTGTTTTATACTTATTTAGACAAGACTAATAAGCAAACAATGCTGATTTTTCAGCGAACTCGCCGGAGAGTTCGTCAGCGAATCAAGTACCTAAATTGTCAATATTATTGATAAAAGGTGTTTCAAAATTATTTAGTTAAAATAGAAAGAGGAACCAGGAAACGTTCTAAGAGGTTTTTGACTAAAAGGGCAGAAAGTGTTTCAGAGAATAGGCTACATACACTGATTTATGGTTATGGTTATATAAAATTGATTCTGGAGCTACGCTTCTCCTTCTCTATTAGAAAGCAAGGGCCTTTTCGCTAAAGTTCTTGGGGCACCCTGCAGTTACTTGTGTACATAT
The DNA here is from genome assembly GCA_960531455.1 of Urophora cardui. Taxonomy (NCBI): domain Eukaryota; kingdom Metazoa; phylum Arthropoda; class Insecta; order Diptera; family Tephritidae; genus Urophora; species Urophora cardui. The sequence continues at coordinate 25,745,181 of OY482673.1, read as the reverse complement.
TTATTTACTAACTCACATACATATGTACATACAATTCATATTCACAAACAAATGTTACATGCCTAAAAGCTTTCGGCGGATCGATATGGTCAATATCAGCGGGTTGTTGTTGTCACGGTTTGACTGGGTTACATTACATTTGATTTCAAGAGTTGACCAATGTACATACATACATTCATATGTAGTTCATATATATCTGAAATCTTCTCACTGTGCTGAGTCAGCTACAAACAGAATTTTGTCAACAAACACACACATGTGCATTAAATGAATAATAAACAAGAGGGCAATAGTTCTTTTCAGGGACGTAAAGGTTATAAGAAAAATGGGGTAAAAGTTATATTTAACCATTATCATGAAAAAAAAAGCGTTTTGGGTCTGAATAACCGTTATGGCAACCAAAAAACCGTTTTGGGCCTGAATAAGCGTTATGGCAACCAAAAAACTGTTTTGGGCCTGAATAACCGTTATTCAGATTTTTATTTTTTTTTTGTCAACTATAAAAATCAAGCCTATTTATTTGTCAATATTTCTGGGCGATATTGGTATCAAATGAAAGGTGTTGAGCGGGGATTGTAGCTCTGATTACCTCTTTTCATTTGATACCAATATTCCAGGGCATCCGGGTCCACTTTTCATCCATAACTGGGAACCCGACCTACGAATCTTAACAAATACACCTCTATGTAAAAGCCCTGCTCAACACCTTTCATTTGATACCAATATCGCCCAGAAATATTGACAAATAAATAGGCTTGATTTTTATAGCTGACCAAAAAAAAAAATAAAAATCTGAATAACGGTTATTCAGGCCCAAAACAGTTTTTTGGTTGCCATAACGCTTATTCAGGCCCAAAACGGTTTTTTGGTTTTTATAATGGTTATTAAAGACCAAAACAAGATAAAGGTTATTTTTGCGTAACCTTTTCACCACACTAGAAAAAATAACCGTTATTTTCGGTCCCTGGTTCTTTTTTCGCACTAAACAAGCACTAAAAGATTTAGGAGAGACTACAAAAAAAGAAGAAATGCTTACAAGTTCAAAAGTAAGGGCTAATAAGGCCAGAAAATTACAGGAAACCATTTGCAAATTAGCAATACACAACCATACGTTACATTTGAGTTTTAAGTGTTTGTCATGTTGTGTTTAAGAAGGCTTGATTTCAATTTATATTTCGTCGCCCGGATAAATTAGTGTCGTATGTGTATTTTGGGCCGAATTGAGTTAATAATACAGTTATACTAAACTAATCAAGATCTTTCGAATGATGTTATCCGTTTTTTGCTATCTCCTTTAGTTTAAGAGATATTGAGCAGAATTTTTTCGTTTGTGCAAGGTCGCAAGCGATTTCGTCTAATTTCCAATGTGCTTTTAATTGCTGTCAATTATTTAATTTATTTACTTTTATGAGAAATCAAATACAATATTTAACTAATTTTAAAAATCTTTAATTTAGTTCAAATTGGGAACACATTTTGTCGTACGTCATACAAATTTACTGCAAAAATGTTGCTAAAGGTAACATACGACAAAATTTTACTGAAGAAAATCCTTTATAAATTCAAAAATAATAAACAATTGGCGTTTTCGATTCGCCATCAGACAAGCGAGGTCGGATCGAACAAAAATGTTTGAACCCATAATGAGTAGTAGCCATACGCGCTTACAGGTCGATAAAAATTTCCCTCTGCTCGCTATCATTCACATATAAATTTGGCAGAGAGAAATTTATAGCCAGCAGAGAAATTGTGAATCGAAAACGGCTAATATATAACAAAATTAAAATAATTTAAGAATTTTGTAGCCTAGTAGTGTTCTGCCACACTTTGGAGAAAAAACTAATCAGAAGTTTTGGAGAAATACAATTCCAAACTTCAAACCTGTTTTCCCAAAAGTCTTCAAATGCAACATTAATTTATCCGGGCGACGATTTATGCTTACCACATTACTTGTTTACGTCGACTCTTTTCAGCACAGCGTGCAACAGCACATACCACATACCGTTGCCATTAAGCAACATTGTAATGTCATTAGCAACAGGCAATATCCGCTTAAATGAACATGAACACATCATATACGGCAACTAATCACTCTATCTAATATATCAGCTGAGCTGAACTATTTTCTTTGGGGCAAAAAAGCTAGTCCACCAAACGCTAACAAATCTATTCAGCTTCTGGACTTGACTCAATTAATGCCAATCGAGCTTCGAGCAGGATAAAAAAATAAAACTAATCGCATTTGACCATCGAAGCACCTCGAGTGTGGCTACTTGAAAAAAAAGCGGTAAAAATTTATATACTTACTTTGTGTTTGTTTATTTATAAGTATGTATAAAAATATCAGGAAAACTAAAATCTACAGCAAAAACAGCAAAAATTTAACAAACAAGTAAGGAAGCCTAAGTTCGAGTGCAATCGAACATTAGATACTCAGCTGTATGCTTTCATTGTTTGTTTGCGTTTGTTCGATATAGGGTGTATTTTATATGAAACGAGTGCTGCATAAACAGGGCGCAGCCACGCCCATTTTCAAAATTTATATCAATCATCCAAATAAGCATACAAATATTATTGTTAGTGCAAAATTTCATCCCTCTATGACTTTTAGTTACAAAGACTTCACGTTACAAATTCCAAAAGGGTGTTCCAGAAATATCTTTGTTAAAAAGTAGGCGTGGTCATAAACCGATTTCAATACATTTTTGCGTGTCTATTAACACATGTTATAAAAGTGTATAAACCAAGTTTCGTCATAATATCTCAATTATTTGTCGAGTTAAAGGCTAAGAAATCTCATATATCCCTTTGTCTAAAAAGAGGCGGTGCCACGCCCATTTTCCAAACTTTTTTATTTTTTGTTTCCGGTCTATTGTAAAACTCATGTCACAAAATTTCAATGAATTATCTTTATATTTCACATAGATATCGCTTAAAATGGTTTTATTAGGTCACTTTATAATACACATATATAAAAGTGGGCGCGGTCGTCAACCGATTTTGGTAATTTTTCGTCCACACATTTGGCTAAGTAAATATATCACGCGTACCAGATTTCATCGATATATCTTTAACGGTTTCTGAGTTATGGCTTATTAAACTTTCAATATTCGCTCCTTAATAAGTGGGCGTGGCACCGCCCATTTTCCAAAATTTTTGTAGTTTTTGTTTTATGTCCATAGTTGGACTCCTGCCACAAAATCTCAGTGATTGATCTTTATATTTGACAGAGATATCGCTTAAAATGTTTTTATTAGGCCCCCTTATATTTCCTATATATAAAAGTGGGCGTGGCCGTCAACCGATTTTGATAATTTTTCGCCAAAACATTTGACTAAGTAATTATATTACGCGTACCGAATTTCATCGATATATCTTCAACGGTTTCTGAGTTATGACTCATAAAACTTTCAATGTCTGCCCCTTAATAAGTGGGCGTGGCACCGCCCATATTCCAAAATTTTTGTGTTTTTTGTTTTATGTCCATAGTTGGACTCATGCGACAAAATTTCAATGATAGATCTTTATATTTGACAGAGATATCGCTTAAAATGGTTTTATTAGGTCACTTTATAATACACATATATAAAAGTGGGCGTGGCCGTAAACCGATTTTGATAATTTTTCGTCAAAACATTTGTCTATGTAAGCAAATTACGCGTACCAAATTTCATCGATATATCTTCAACGGTTTCTGAGTTATGACATATAAAACTTTCAATGTTTGACCCTTAATAAGTGGGCGTGGCACCGCCCATTTTCCAAAACTTCATCAAATTTCTTCATAAGGGCCCGAGCTCAATACGTGGGTAAAATTTTAAAACTCTAGCTATATTAGTGGCTGAGATACCAAATTTCCGATTTTTTCTATATAGGAAAAGTGGGCGTGGTCATGGTCCGATTTCGCCCATTTTCAATACCAACCGTCCCAGTCTCGATACCAACTTGCGTTCCAAATTTCATCAAAATATCTCAATTTTTGCGCGAGTTAGAGTGTTTACAGACGGACGGACGGACGGACGGACGGACAGACGGACGGACGGACGGACGGACGGACGGACGGACGGACGGACGGACATGGCTCAATCGATTTCTCTTTTCACCCTGATCATTTTGATATATATAAGTCTATATCTATCTCGATTATTTCATTCTGTTACAATCCACCGTTATGTGATTAAAACTATAATACTCTGTGTACTAGTACAGCTGAGTATAAAAAAAACAGGCAACAACATAATAGCAACACCAACAACGCATAGCTTTTATATTTTTGTGTTTCTGCAAAAAAAAAATCACAAATGCACACAATCGCAGCGCAAATAAATCAAAAATCTACACCTGGTCAACTAATGACCGGAAACCTTTCTGTTGACCTCGTAATTTTTAACATTTTCACAAAAATTCTAAAATAACAAACAATTTTGAAGAAAAAATACACAATAAATGATAATTTTAATAGAGATTTGCTTCCGAATTTGCGATTGCGCGCACGGCGCTCCAATGCCAGTAGAGCCTACGGGCATCTCAGCCAGCCAGCCAGCCAGTTGTGTGTTCGTTGCCTACCATTTGGCATTGCAATGTGGCAACTGGTGGCCGCTGTGGTGCAGTGGGTAGAGTGCTCGCCTGCTATGCCAGAGGTCTCGGGTTCAAACCACGGTCCGAGCCAAACAAATTTTTCTAATTAGTAAAAATCCAATTATTGGGTTTTTTTAGAGCAGCGGTCACCTCCCGGCAGTGGGCGGCATACCCTCCGAGAGTATTTCTGCCATGAAAAAGCTTCTCACAAAAAATGCATTCGCCGTTCGGAGCCGGCATAAAACTGTAGGTCCACCCAATTAGTAGGAAAAACAAAAAGGAGCACACCGCGAATTGGGAGAGAAGCTCGGCCATAAAACTCATCAGAGTTATAATAGCGCCATTGTATTATTATTATAATGTGGCAGAAAACAAAATATTTTTATTGTTGGCTGAGATATGATTTTGCAGCAACAACAAGTATGAAATGAGTTGTAATACAAACAAAAAAATAAAAAATACAAAAAATAGGTTATTAAACTATTTAGATTATTTTTTTATAACAACCAGGTGGCAATTGGCGTTATAATTGTTTAATGTTTACACGTAAATGTATAAGTGTGTCTATTATGTACACTATAACTCAATAAAATAGCACCAACTTCATTAAAATAGTAGTGATTTCTTAGTACGTTAAGTTTCACCTTATTGGGAAATTAAAAAAAAATGTCATTTCCTTTCCTCAAAAAGCAATAAAAAGTAAAATAAAGATGACACAAATTAGTTTCTTCCAATTTTAAAGGAAAAATAAAAATTTCCCTTTTGGGAAATTTTGTTAAAAATACAGATTTTTGCATAAAAACCACAAAAACATGTTCTGCTTCAAAAAAAAAAAAAAAAACAAGTAAAAGCGCGGCTGTCTTCGGCGGTACCGAAGACTGCATACCTTTCATGAGTGGGGAAATGAAAATTTACCTATGTATGTATGTACATAGCCTGATTAAGTTTAATTTATAATTTTAATTCTGTGGGTTATTTATGGAAAGATTTCTTAGAAAAAAAAAATGGTTTCTTGGCTATTTAAATGGAGGATTTATACACCAAAATGTCCATATCTGAACAATCGGTTGTATGGGAGCTATATGTTATAATGGTCCGATCTACACAATTTCTGGTAACCCAGTTTGGGCCCATATGGGTACAAATATTTCAAAATTTCACGCTGTTAGCTGTTAAAATGGAGGAGTTATACACCAAAATGCGTATATTTGAACAATCGGTTGTATGGGAGCTATATGTTATAGAGGTCCGATCTTGCCAATTTTCGCTTAGCTTGTTTCAGCCAACATGGGTACAAATACTTAAAAGTTTCATGTCCTTAGCTGTTTAAATGGGGAAGTTATGCACAAATTACATCCAAAAATTTCATGTATATCTGAATAATCGGTTGTTTTCTATATGTTATAGTGGTCCGATTCGGCCGGTTCCGACAAATGATCAGCTGCATATAACAACATACCTGTATTCCGAATTTCATTCAGATAACTCAAAAACTGAGGGACTAGTTTGCGTTCACACAGACGGACAGACGGACAGACGGACAGAAGGACAGACGGACAGACGGACATGGCTTAATCGACTCAGTTCGTGATTCTGATCATATTGGTGGGTCCCCCACGCTTCATTCTGGTACTTTCGACAAAAAATTTTTGGCGCAAAGTTATAATACCATTTCATTCTCATGAAAGGTACAAAAAAAAAACAATTTTGAAAAATTGCTCAAAGTGGAAATTGTTCACCGTTGAGTTGAATTTTTGTAAATTGATCGCCAGTGTACCTTTGACCATTGCGGCAAAAAACAAACGGCAATTGTGCTCACAAACGAAATCGATTTTCCTTTTTTCAGCGCTATTTTAATCAACAAAACTATAATTTTAAATGCCGCTTCTGGGCTTTATTTGTGATTTTGATTGCATTTTGTGGTTGTTTGGCTTAATATAAACGAGCTGCTGAAAAGAAAAAAAAAAATTGTAAATGTTGAATTGTAAAAAAGAAAAAAAAAAAAACGCTGTTTAAAACCAATAATCGTTTTTTGCTCGCGAATTCTAGCAAGTTGAAAGTGATTTTCAGTTTGTGGTGAAGTTTTTCTTTATAAGTACATAGTTACTTCGTTTATTTATAGAAAAGTATGTACAATGATATATCTATGTATGTATATGTATACCCGTCCCCTTTTTAATAGATTTTAAAAAGTATAAAATCATTACAATATATCGAGCCATATGCGCCGGAAAAATGTAAAGGCCAAATTCAAAAATGTTCAGGAGAAGTTTTTTAAAATTTTTTTACTTTCATTTCTTTATTTCGATTTCGTTTTTTTGTTTTGGCTTTTCGACAATTTTTAATCAACTTTAACCACCAAAAATATAAAACTATACTTTTCTAAAACGAAATTTAACGCTGATCCCGAATAGCATATCCATTTTTTTGTGGCAGACCCTGTTTCTGAGATATTGGTAAAAATGTAGAAAAAACCGTATATACAAGACATTGCATGACATACATACATAAGTGCATAAAAAATTGTATTAGCCACCGTACCGATTTGGCATCTAATAAGAACTGGTAAAGAGAATCCCAACAAAAATTTTTTGCCTTTGCACTTAAAAATTGGTCAAGTAGTTTGATTACAATGGCAAAAAGAATGAAAAAATCTAAGTTTGTATAAGGAATTTCACATCTGACTCCTATCTATCCCATAAAGAATTTAAATGTGAACATTTTGAGACTACTTTTGCAATAATGGGATGTATCAGTATTTATATTTACCTATTTTTATTGAGAGTTCTTAGCATTTTCCGTTTCTTTATAAAACTTTATTAAGGAGTAACATTTAAAATTATTTCTTTCCATTTATTATGAGTTTTGAAGTGCACATTGTCTCTCAAAACAGTGATCAATAGGATAAAGAATTAATTGAATAAAAAAATTAATGGATTTCGCTATTTTAAGGATAGGATAAATAATGAGGGATGCAAGTACTTTTGGCTATTCTTTTGTAATTTTCTGGATTTGTCTCCCATCATATCCTTGTTCCAAGATCCTTGGTATCGCCTTTCAAAAACTATTAAGTTCTGATGAAATCTCTCGCCATGTTCATCACTTTCAGCATCTACGTTTGGAGGGAAATTATCGAGATTCAAGAAATTAATTTTGGAGAAATTTTAGAAATACACAACCAGTTTGCTTAAACCTGCTCTAAGCAGTAACAAAAGGGACCCTAACTATCGTGAAATCGTTAGAACTTTATTCCAAAATTATGGAGCAATAAAGTGCAATATGCCGCTCAAGAAAACCATATTGGTCATCGATATGTAATAAAATACAAAGTAGAAGTCTTCAAAGTGATAAAACCCTTAGTTAAATTCCAACAAAACCCCGTTAAATTTGTTTATTTGTCACTAGTCTTCAATAATTTGAAAAGCAAAAAAGATGTAAAAGCCACTTCGTACTCACAAAAAAAGTAAACAAACTGAACTTATGTACTTACATCAAAATTGCTTTTCATAACGGTACATTTTTCAGACATAAAATTTCTGGAGAAGGTGTGGGTGATGACAAGTAAGCCATTTCTACAAAAAAGTGAAAATCGGAAATCATGGCATTTACATCTTTCCGGCGCATACGGCTCGATATGTACCTAACAAAAATATTTTTATGAAAAAAAAGAAGATTGTAAAATAAGTCGGTGTAATATGGATAGAGAATGGGGTAATATACATTTTATTATTCGTATAATACCTTGTTCAATACAACAACTTTTGCAGACTATAATTTCAAAGTTTACGCTAAGGATCGCCTGTAAAGGTAATCGTATGTACAACCTGTGCGCCAATAATTCACATTTTTATTACTAACGACATCATTCAAAGAAATTACGATTCTTTGCAACAAAAAAAAAAAAGAAACAGAAAAAAATTGCAAAGAAAAAGGACAATGAAAAATTAAAATAAAAGCAATAACAAAAACGAATAGCTTCATTTACTTGTAGTTTGCTGCGCTAACGCCCGCCCAAACTTTTCGCGAATGCAAGTTTTATGAGCACCTTTGCGGAAAAGGACAAAAAAACTCACCTCATGCAACACTAAAATCCTGCGAATTGCAGTTTGGACTACCGTACATGCGGCCCAACCGCGCTTTTAAACTTTATTTTTATGAGAGCGCGCAGCCACGGAAAACTGCCAATATTTTCTGGTTCGTCGTGTGTGTGTATGAAAAAGGACGAATTGGCAGAAACAGTAACAGAAATTTTAACAGAAAACTTTGACGCAGCTGAAACGCACCGCGCATTGGCTTGCAACGTCGCAGCAGCTTGTTGGGGCCAAATGTGTCCCACGTTTTATGACCAAATTTTTATATTCAGGTATATATGGATGTATGTATTTTGATATGCACCTTGAACACGGCAAGGTTGCAGCTTTTGATTGAATACACACACACACATACACACAAAAGCATAAAGAAATTTAAGGCACGCGAAGGACTGCATTTTATATTCGGATCGTTGTTACTGTGTGTGTGTGTGTCTTGCGTTTATTCGCGACGATATTGATGTGCAGTCATTCATTTATTTGGTTTGGTTTGGTTGGTGGGAGACAACGCACACAGAGCTTTGTACATTAAAAGGTATTACTTGCATTAGGGTGGCGTGTGAAAAATTCGTAATTTCTCCATTAGCATTGGAATTGATTCCAAAGGAAGGCGTGAGAGAGCCGTGTGGTTGAGTTGTGATTGCCGCTTGAGTTGCAGCTTCAAAATTGTTGTCGTTTAGTTTACATTTCAGTTAACGAATTTCGTTAAAATTGTATAGTCGAATAGCTAATTCGTTAGCAACCATTCCTTAGATAAAAAGGCTGAATTAAAGGTTATTGGATCGGCTTGCTAGAACTTGTGAATTGAAACGAAAACCTAACAAAGTCATTTAAACATAATAAACGCCTAACCGACACTTGTGCCAAAAATGAGATTTGCGTTACTTACGCCCAGCTCTACGTCTATAAGGCTCAAAAGGACATTAAAAAGAAATATAAGCTTCCCTCGCCTCCCAAGATCCAAAGTTATACCTAGTATGAATCTATAGAGCTGGGCGTCAGGAATTCAGGATTAGCAAATCTCATATTTGGCAGAAGTGTTGATTAGGCGGCTATGAAAGTTTTACTTAGGCGGTTATGAAGCTTATACGACAATATCGTTACTGCACCCTAATGTGCATATGAAAGCTCGCATCTACATACATAGCCTGCAAGAAGATTCATAAGCCTAATCTGAAGCCTAAGCAGTCAAAATGGAATACGCTGCTTGCTGTTATTTCCTCATACGCTCTACTCAAAACTATATACATACTTTATTTTCTGTTATGCGCTCATATCCCAAATAGAGATAATGCTTGAGCTGTGAAAAAATGTGAATTATGCAGCTAGACAAAAGCGCATTTTTTATTGTCCCTTATGATAAGGCATTAAGTACAACAGAAGGCTTTATTATCAGGAAATATCTAAGTCTTATTTTCCATGGCGAATAAGTCTTATTATAAGGTACATAGACACCACACAAGGCCTTCCTATAAAGAGATATGAAAGCCTTATTTCCATGGCGGATAAGACTTTGGAATAAGTTTTCTCCTCGGGGAAAGATACTGATGGCATCAAAACAGGAAAATCGGCGTTTCTATAAGTTTTCGCCCATACAACTTTTGGTCGCTTAGAATTTACAGGCATTATTTCGTTAGCCTTTTAATTTTCTGGAATAAACCTTAAAAAAGGCGTAGATTTTTTGGAGGGTATGTATGTAGTTATACCATAACCACTATTTACCCGTACTTATTAACCCGTTTTGTCGTAAATCAAACGAAATTACTTTTTCGATACACCATCAAAGTGCACACACACAAACATACACAAAGATACATACATCCAAAAGCACACCCATAACCTCAGAAACATATGCATGGCATTTAATAAATGTTTGCGAAAGGAAATGCAGGTATTTCCTTTTCACCTGCGCTTTATTGGATATTGTTGGCGATTTTATTTTATGTGTTTTTTTTTTGCTGTTTTGCGCTTTTATTTTATTGAAAACAGTTAAAAGGGTTTTTTGCTATTTTTTTTTTGGAGAGAAAAGGGAAATGAACGTGTTGATTCTTTATTAAAACAAGCACACACGCAAATGCAATCAATGACGGCGGAAACTACAAAAACACAAACAGAGGGGAAGAGCGAAAACTAAGTTTCCTGTTGGTGTTTTTTTTTGTAAATTTTTTTCTTGTTCAATGTGAATTTATAAAGAATTTTAGCGATAAATTTGATTTATAGATGAGTATTTTATATTTGTAAACGGGTGAAGGGGGGGGGGGTGGAAAGCTATGGGTTTGAAAACTATTGAATCAATTTTTAAGCAGTTTTGCCCTTAGCGCGAGAGAGCATTACCTCGCTTTTGAGTTTTGCGCCCTCTATGAGCGCTTTGAGAGCGGGAGTGTGAGTGAAAAATATGTGAGAACTAGAAGAAGTTGAAGTTAAGCTAAAAATAAAAATATCACATTAATTTGTTAGCATGATGTTTATGAGAAAACCAAGCTTCATTAAAATAAAAATTTAATCATTAACCAACATAATAAATCTCATCTACTGTCATTACTAGACAAAAAATGGCAATTGTAAAGAAAAAATGTAAGCTCAGTAGCGCCTTCATTACTTAGCAAATCAAAACAGGTCTTTAAATATGAGAAGAAGAAAAAAAAAGAAATCAAGGAAATCCTTGCACTTCGTAGGTATATGAGCAACAGCGAGACACTCCTCCCCCATCATTATCATCATCAGCATAAGCATCACCATTTCCATCAATACACTCATTCGACAAGTTTGTCTGCTTCTTCGGCTATGTCTTGCAGATTTCTGTTGCTTTAACACAACACACACAATACACAATATTACATTTTGACAAGCCTATTAGAGTGATGTAGCATGAATGGATGGATGTATGGTTGGTTATACAAAATATAATTGGCATATCCATCTTTTGCATGCATTCAAACTTGACGCAATTCAACTCAACTCGGCAATGCCTTGCCTCTGCGCCTGCCAATCGGAGACAAGAAGACATAAAGACATGAAGACATGAAAACTAGACACAGAAACAATAGCAAACGCAACACATAAATTAAACCGGAATAATAATAAATGATGATTTGAATAATGCAATGTTCACCATAAGTGCAAAAGTTAAATGCTAATCACTCAATTAGGTAGTGAAGGAAATCACGCTGACCACACCAGACCAAACCAAAACCCGACAGCCAGACAAACAGACTGACAGGAGAGAAGACACACGCACACACAAACATATGTATGTACAGATAGGCAACCAGCCCATTAAGCTGGCAAGTAATCTATCGAAAAGCCTCAAGCCAAATACAATACTTACTTATATACAACCGCAAATAAGTTGATAGGAAGATGTCTAAATTCGTTGGGACTTGAAATAGTATAATATATAACCAGTTGTTAGTTTATAACTCAGTTGTGGTTAGGATTGAGATTATACAGCCTAAGCGACATTTTTGGCAAAACTTAAAACTGACGTTCAACTCTACGACTTCAGAGCTGAAAGTACATTAGAAATAGAAACATAGAGCTTCCCGAGCTTTCCAAGCGCCAGAAGTTAAAGTGTGCAAATATCAATTTTGGCCTAGGCGGTTATGAAAGTTTCACTTAGGCAGCTATGAAGTTTAAATTAAGATATATGTATGTACATAAATGTTGTTCTAGTAGACAGAGTTCCCACTTTTCATGCCAGATATCCCGCGGTTGGGTCAAGCAGATTTTAGGTGATGAAGCACATACCTTCCGAGGCTATTTTTGTCATGAAAACGCTTCTCACAAAAACTCATTCGCCGTTTGGAGCCGGGCATTAAACTCTAGATCCACCAAATTAGTAGAAAATCCAAAAATTAAGGAGCATGCCTCTCTGCCCAAAAAAGGTTCAGCTCAATTAAAGCTAAAAATTGCTGAAAGACCTTTAATGGTATCTTAAGCTAATGTCCGAACATTCTGATTTAACTGAAATTGTTATACAGAAAATTATATTTCGAAATGTGGCAACCAATTTTCTCTCTTTCTTTTCCCAGCAAATTCGGGTATAGCAATCGAACCACATTGGCCCTCACATATAAAAGCATATGTACTTATGTATTACTGTGCGTTTTCTGATAGGTGTTTATCTAGCTGAATAACAGGTTTGCATTTGTATATGCACAGATATTCATTGATTATACATTGTAAGGATATATGGATGAGTATGTACATTAGGGTGGCCCTCAAATGTATGGAGACAAATTTTATATCATATTTCTTCAATCTCACCTCCTAAGTCGATACTAATATAGTCGAAGATACCACATATAAATTTTGCTCCCGATCGGGTACGATTAAGGGATGTCGTAGAGGTGTCAAAATTCAGAAAACTCTAAGAAGACTGATAAAATTAAATTAAATTTTTGGTATATCTAATGCCCAAAATCGATAGTCCTGCACTCAGGTATACCAAATATAAATTTTGGCTCCGAGAGGAGATGGTTAAGAGTGTCCCACAGGGGTCAAAATTTATATCACCATATGTGCACCCTCTGCGACACCAGTAAAGCCTCTCCGATCGGGACCATAATATATATTTGATATCCTCGAGTACAGAACTCTCTACTTTGGGCAATAGATATAACAAAATTTAATTAATTTTTTGTCCTTTATATGGTAATATGAATTTTGGCCCAGCGACATCCCGTAACAATCTACGATCGCGACCAAAATTTATATGTGATATCTTTGACTGTTCTATCACCGATGTAGAGGGTGAGACCGAAGAAAATCGATAACTTGATTTTAAGGATCACCCTAATGTACATACAATAGCATGTATGTATGTATTTCTGTGTTTGTGCATAATTGCAATTGCATGTGCTTGTGTCTCATACAAAGTATCCAAGTATGTGAGTAGTTATATGCTTGAAGATGAATTCCCCGAAACAATCGCCAAACCACACGCCCTCCAGCAATATTCAATATCTTCTGCTCATACTCGTACCTTGATGTCGTGGTTCGATCGAAAATCGCCTACACATACCCATGGATTTTATAATTTCATTGCTCAAATGTTGTTGTTGTTATTAGTAGTTATAGTTCGCTGGCTATAAGTTTGCAACTATTCAAGTATGGAAATTGTTGTTGTTGTTGTTGTTGTTGTTGCATGCAAATATTTTAATATCTGTGTGATTTGCTGGTTGTTTTTGTTCTTATTGTTTGGCTGATTTACGTTGAGGTTGAGTTTGTTTATTTATAACGCATTATGTGTTACTTAGGTACATATGTATGTTTTTAAGTATGTGTGTGTATACCCTGCAAAAATTCCGAGTACTCCAATCGCTAATCCATGGAGTGCGCGCTATGGACCAACCGATTACTCCATAACTTGCCACATTTCATACAAAAAAATATGGTCCATTTAACATTGCATGTCATTGCAATGGAGTATATACTCCAGTCCCGCATAACATTCAAATTAATCCATGGAGTACCTACATTGGATTAATTGATGGAGTACCTAACAGTTAACCGAAGATAACAACAAAAACCAAATGTTTATCGCGACGACGAGGAATGACGTGCATACATTCAAACATTTGTATGTATGTAGTTATGTATGTATACACATTTCGTCGTCGTCGGGATAAACATTTGGTTTTTGTTATGTTCGGCTAACTACGAAGCGATGCCGATACACGAATCGGTCGCTTGGGCTATGTTAGTGGTCACTTTGAAAGTACTCCAGCCTACCACAAATGGAGCATATACTCCAATGATTTTTGCAGGGTAAAGGTACATATGTATGTACTTTTTAATAATTTAATGACATTGTGTCATAAATCATTCCCTATTCCAGCAAGTGTATATGATTTATACAATTTGTCACCTCGAGCGAACATGCATAGACATTCATCAATACCAACTTTTAAGAAGCCATTGTCTACCGGCAGTAAGTAAGCTTATAAGATTATTTGCATCATCCATTGAAACATTAGACCCTTCGCCGTAAAACCCATTATCGTTACACAGAGGAAGCAGTGCCCTTCCGGTGGACTTCCAATTCATGCTAAAATGTTCTACAATATTAAATGGATATTTTCTTTGAGTTTAAAAATTAAATCCAGAAATGCATCAAACATTCACTGAGGCAATTCCATTTGGTATACTGAACTCATCTCAATTCTTACCGATCCAGAGATATCCAATATCTATGCTCCCGAGAATCTCCCCGCACTACGAACAGTGTTTTCGCAACTCCTCTAAATCTACTCCATCTAATAGTATGGTCTAACTATTTTTGTAAAAACAACAAATACAACATCAAATAAAATACTAGGGATGCTGTAGTACCTATAGTTCAATCTCTAGACGATGGATAATTTCTCTAAAACTTTTGGAGATCTTTTCGCACAAACACCACAAAAACGGCTCTATCAGCTGATGAACATACTGAGAGCGAGCGGCATTCAGCCACTTAGTTCCCTCAAAAGCTGCTGTCATCGTATTTAGGCATGGGTAACACTGCGCTGCGCGGCGCAATTGCGCTGACACCAACCCTGGTGTTATTGCGCTAACTCCGATTTGGGAAATGCGCCAACTCAATATAGCGCCAACTCAATATAGCGCCAACTCAATATAGCGCCAACTCAATATAGCGCCAACTCAATGTAGCGCCAACTCAATGTAGCGCCAACTCAGTATAGCGCCAACTCAATGTAGCGCCAACTCAATGATGCGCTATTGCAATATAACACTGACTCAATTTCGTGCGCTAACACCAGCTCCAATATAGCGCTAGTGTAAAATGGCGCAACCACAACGCCAATAACAGTATCATAGTATATGTATACGTATGACAACGTCACAATTATGTGTGCTTGATAGTGATCTAAGTGACTCTAATTTCCAGCATATTTTCACATATATACGGAATATTTTTCCAAATGATTATGAAAATTAAAATTAATTGTGCCCTCGTATATGTAAGCAGAATTGCGCCAAAAGAAATAAAACGGGGATTGTAAACAGTAACAAGCGAAAAAATGTTATTTATCGATTATTCGATGACAATTGCGCTAAAGGTGTTATTGCGCCAGTACCGTGAGTTGGCGCCACGGTTGGCGCTGGCGTTATTGTATCAGCGCCAAAAAAATTGCGCCATTACCCATGGCTAATCGTATTACAATGCGCTTAAACTTAAGGGGCTGAGAAAATCTCCCTTTTCGAGTTTTCTGGAACATCATGAACTATATTTATAAGACATTCTTCAAAATTTGTATTATAGAAATTCTTATACGCATTCCGGACCACCACTTGGTGTATTTATTAACCTGATTTCTAGAGTCCTCGCCAATGGTCCGCGAAACTGTGAGAGAGTTTGTGTTGGAGAATTGTAGCAACAAGTGTGAGGAGTGTGACGTGAATGTACTACATCAGACGGGTGTAATATCCCATTATTTCTCACGTACCTAATCAATTCTGATAATGCGGACACCAGCTTTAGACTAACCTACATAGGAAAACGGCTTATGGCTATTTTAATGGCTTCAGAAAAGGTAGAAGATTTTGAGTACATAGAAAAAGAGTGTGAGGATCACATCAAAGTAAAAACACTTTACAAGAAAAAACCAACCGGATTGTCATTTGGAGTGAGAAATAACGCAATTGATGGCACTTAAGCGCTACAAAAAATTTAAATGTATTAGCTTAATTTTTTTATTTTAGCTTTCTTTATGATTTATAAAAGGCTAAAGCGCAAAAGGCCAAAGCCCAAAGCCTAAAAGGCTAAAGAGCGTTATTTATTAGACCCAATTTTTTCTCATCTCCTTACTTGCAATTCAACGAATTTCGCACAAAAATTACTGCATTTAACTACATGTCTTTTATTATTTTCATTTCACCTTTAAACTAACAATTTTCGGCTTTACTTAAAAAGGAGGGTCACCAAGAAAAAAAAGGCACTTAATTCTGAGCCGCCGAAAAGGCAATGATTTATATTTAAGAACATATGTATTATGTATATATGTATTGTATATTACAAAGGGCCAAAACGCGTTGTCATAAATAAAAAAATATGCACGCTTATGAAGGCAAAAAAAAATGAAGAAGTAGAAATTGTATGCGTGATTCAACACGAGCAAAAACAATACACATAATAAATCTGTTGTGCGTGCAAAAAAGGAGAGTAGAGGAAGAAATAAAGAAGGAAGAAAGAAAGAACGCTTCTTACAAATGATTATTCACGTTTTTAAGGGACGACAACAAACGGCTTGCAGGCTCAACAACTTCATTAATTTTAAGCTTTTACATGCGCCAAATTTTCAAGGCAATAACTCAGCAGCTTTTTTTATACATATGTATGGCGATGATTTTTTGGCTGGCGTAAGGAGCACACAATATGCTACGTATGCTAAATAAAACGAGAATACAAAAAAAAACAATAAAATAAAAAAAAATGAGTTAATTTGGTGGGAGCTACCTTTTTTTTAGCTGGGCAGGAGTAAAATAAAAAGCTTGAAGCGGCTTATTTCGTTTGAACTTTTTTTGTCGTTTTCGTTTGATAATGCCAAATGACATTTGTATATATGTATGTATGCATTATTGTTAAGTTGTAAATGTATTTGTATAAGCAGAGTCATATGTACTATTCAAGCGCACTTTAAGTTGAAATCTCCTTTTTTATTTTTTGCTCGCTCGTCGCCATTTGCTTTCAATGCAAAGCAGTAATGCGTTAGCATAATTTACCGTCCTCATCGTTCTCATTTATGCGCAAAATATGCAAAAGCTCAGTGGCAGCAGAAAAGGTTGCCGAAGAGTAAGGTGTAAGAGAAGGCAACAATCGGTTCTGCGACGCAACCACCTTCTCATTTTTCGTTATTCAAATTACACATTCAAACACACACAGCCCTACATATACATACATACATGACAAAAAAGGGAAAGGGAAAAAATTCAAAAATTTCCAACCCAACCAATGCAGTAGTAATTTGCAAGGCAAATGTCATAACAATAAATTGGTTGCAACAACAACAACAAGTATAAGCATAAGGTAGCAGCAGCAGCAGCAGGTTGAAAGAAGGCAGGCTGTATGAATCGCGAGCAAATATATTCATACATACATTCTAAAATTCATACATACATATGTAAATGTGAGCCACTTGCCCTACAAAAGCAAATTTTTTTTGTATACAGGGTGGGCCAAAAATTGTCAACTGGAGTTTTCTTACTTAGTCAAATTGAAGCCATGGGCTTTTAGAGGCCTTTTCGGAGATATTTTGAGAGACTCTCTCTTTCAAGATTCAAGAAGACATAAAATTACCCTGACCTTACAATAAGGGATCCAGCACGGAAATCCAACGAAGAATCACTCTTGCCAATAAAGTGTTACTTTGGACTAAGTAGGCAACAATTGAAAAGCAAAGTCATCTCTCGACGAACAAAAATTACGCTCTAAAGGACGTTCATCATTCTAATAAGGCGCAGAAGCATGGACGATGTCAAAATCAGATGAGATTGTACTTTGAGTATTCGAGACAAAAGTTATTCTGGAAATTTATGGACCTTTGCGCATTAGCTATGACGAGTATTGACGGAGATTTAATGATGAGCTGTACGAGCTTTACGCAGATATAAAAATTGTTCAGCAAATAAAGAAGCAAAGAAGAAGAATAAGAAGGAGTATGAGAAGAAGAAGAAGAAGAAAAAGAAGAAGAAGAAGAAGAAGAAATACCACATTGGGACTAAACGGAAGTTCGGACTGCGTTATTCATTGTACAAGCTTTGACAAGAAGGATGGCATTATTGCTAAGACGGATAGCAGTAAAGACTCTAATCAAATCGCCGCACGTTTAATTTCCTTTCGGCTGGATCAAAAATGAATTAAAATGTGGGTACTGCCGTCTTCTGCTCGGCGATAGGCTCTCGGAAGTCTACTGCGTAACTGGAAACCATAGAGTCTAGGGAAATAACATGGCTAACGTGCTGTCAAAGCCGGGATGAGACTAGCACAAGTGAATGCTGGATACTCTCAGACAATGACCTATGTAGATACCCCGGCTCTCCGCACTTCTGATGTCTAGAAGGCATTGCTTACCGAGGCTTATATCTGATATTGAAACTCTCAAAGACCTGCATTCCTAGCAAGGTATATGTAAGTGCTATTACTACATTAGGGATGGTCTATGTGAAAATTTAAGATTTGGCCTATTTAACCTAACCCAGCAAACAATTTCATATGAAAATAAGCGTTTTGTAAGCGTTCCGATGTAAGCAAAACAGTTGCATTGACATTTACAAAACATCGCAAAGTAAGCCTTTTGCAATCGAAACGCGTCGCTCGTTCTAAGCTTGAAATTAGGATTGCAAAAAATGTTTTTTAGGACATATAATAACGCGTTTTGCAAATGCGTTCAGTAAACGCATTATAAGTAATTTTTATATGCTTTTCATAAGCTTTGTAAACACGGTTACCAAACACGTATTTTTAATGAAATAACAAACAAACTGTCTTGTTCAGGAGGTGAAAAACTTCGTTGCTGTTGCGCACAGTACTTCTCGATTTTCTTGTTGCTGACATTATATAAAAAAAAAAAATATATATAAACAAGTAAGGAAGCCTAAGTTCGAGTGGAATCGAACATTAGATACTCAGCTGTATGTTTTCATAGTTTGTTTGCGTTTGATGGAAACACGGTGTACTTTATATAAAGCGAGTGCTGCATAAAGTGGGCGTAGCCACGCCCATTTTCAACATTTTTATCAGTCATCCAACTAAGCATATGAATATTATTCTTTGTGCAAAATTTCATTCCTTTTTGACTTCTAGTTATAAAGATGTCACGTTACAAATTCCCAAAGAGTGTTCCAGATATATCTTTCTTAAAAAGTAGGCGTGGTCATAAACCGATTTCAATAAATTTTTGCGTGGCTATTAACACATGTTATTAAAGTGTATAAACCAAGCTTCGTCATAATATCTCAATTATTTGTCGAGTTATAGGCTAAGAAATCACGTATATCCCTTTGTGTAAAGAGAGGCGGTGCCACGCCCATTTCCCAAAATTTTTCTATTTGTTGTTTCTGGTCTATTGTAGAAATCAAACCACAAAATTTCAATGAATTACCTTTACATTTGGCAAAGATATCGCTTAAAATGTTTTTATTAGGTCACTTTATAATACCCATATATAAAAGTGGGCGTGGTCGTCAATCGATTTCGCTAAAATTTTCAACATGTATTACCACAAGTAATAAAAGTGTACACACCAAGTTTAGTCATTATATATAAATCATTTGTCGAGTTATGGGCTCAGAAATCTCGTATATTCCTGTTTATAAAAAGAGGCGGTGCCACGCCCATTTGCCAAAATTTTTGTGTTTTTCGTTTTATGTCCGCAGTTGGACTCCTGCTATAAAATTTCAATGATATATCTTTATATTTGACAGAGATATCGCTTAAAATGTTTTTATTAGGTCACTTTATAAGAGCCATATATAAAAGTGGGCGTGGCCCTCAACCGATTTCGGAAATTTTTCGTTCAAATATTTGACTAAGTAAGTATATCACGCGTACCAAATTTCATCGATATATCTTCAACGGTTTCTGAGTTATGACATATAAAACTTGCAAGGTTTGACCCTTAATAAGTGGGCGTAGCACCGCCCATTTTCCAAAATGTCATCAAATTTCTTCCTAGGGGCCTAAGCTCAACACGTGGATAAAATTTCATCGCTCCAGCTGTATTAGTGACTGAGATACCAAATTTCCGATTTTTTCTATATAGGAAAAGTGGGCGTGGTCATGGTCCGATTTCGCCCATTTTCAATACCAACCGTCCCAGTCTCGATACCAACCTGCATTTCAAATTTCATCAAAATATCTCAATTTTTGCGCGAGTTAGAGTGTTTACAGACGGACGGACAGACGGACAGACGGACGGACGGACAGACGGACGGACATGGCTCAATCGATTTCTCTTTTCACCCTGATCATTTTGATATATATAAGTCTATATCTATCTCGATTATTTCACTCTGTTACAATCCACCGTTATGTGATTAAAACTATAATACTCTGTGTACTAGTACAGATGAGTATAAAAACGCACTTACCTGACTACTTTACTTTTATCACTTTATTTATTTCACTAAAACTTCACTATTTTCACTTGTTTACTGTTCAGAAATCAAAACTAAAATGGGTTCTACCTACAAATAACTGTAAATTTAGTCGGTCACCGTCAACATTTATAAAACGCTAGCATTTCCTTTACTTACTATACCAAATATTATGCAAATGTCGCTTGCAAAATCATTATTCATGCTAGCTTATTCTAAGCTTGGTTTACAACGCTTACATTAGTTCAATTATGCCAGCTTATTTTATGTTTGATTTGCAAAACGCTTACCAGATTGTTTGCTGGGAACATATCATACTGAATGTTGAATAACGAAATTTGGTTATAAAATGATGCCCAGTTTGATCTGCAAAGAGGATACCGAAAGTCGTATTCAAACCTTCATCACAATTTTTATGTGATAACTAATATCTGCCTTCAAAAAATATTAGCTCTCACAGCGCTTTTGCTATCTTTTCCGACACCTTGTATTCACATACGTTTTTAGTGTTTTGTGTTTATGCACCACTTTTAACAGGATTGCAATGGATTATTATTGTTTTGCTTTTGTTACTGCTGTTGCTACCGCTTTCACTGTGACAATTCCAATTCCAACTCCAACTCCAGCGACAATCGCGCGGACTTTAAGGCAATTTTTATGCTAATCACCGGGATTATGTTGACGAAAGATGACATTTGGAATAGCGGTAACTGCCGCTGCCTTTGCCATTATGAGTTGAAATACCTACTTACATAATACTTACCTCCTAGCAAAAACGCAAAACAAAAATGTAAAGTAAGAGTAAACAGCACAACTTAATATGCGCATACATTTATTATTGATATGTAAGTATAAAATATGCTTGGTTTTTTTGTTTTCATATGCATACTAGACTGCATTACAAATGTAGGTACCTCAATATGTTTATTTGTTCGCTTTTCTTTTGTGCAAATAGTAGCTTTTGTGTGCAGCTCACCTGCATGTGGCAACATTATTAAATTTTATAACTAAACTTTTCCGGCCAAAAAGGGCTTTTTGTAGTTATATTTGTTTTTTGTTTTTTTTTGTTTTTATTTTTTATGTATGTATTTTGTTTGCATTCCGCATGTCAATTACTCAATTACTTATATTTTCCTGTTGTTGTTCCTTTTTTTCTGCATTTTTTTATTAACTGCATAAATAGTTTCCAATTAGGGCAAACACAAAAGCCTTACAAAATTGCGATTGTTTAAGCTTTGCACTGTGGAAAAAAGGGTAAATGTAAATGTATGCATTTTTTTTAATAAACTTCTTTTTTATTGGCTTTAGAAAGTGCTAAGGGGAGCAGTTTTTTTTTTTTTTCAATGGAGTTTTTGAATTTGCTATATAAATATACTAGATCAAAATATGAATTTATAAAAATGTATTCACTTGTAGGATGTGCTCGATTTCGATAGATTTAAGGTTAAAGTTCAGAGACCTTGCTTGCAATTTTAGGCTCTGGAAGTCTACTACTGCTACTACATATACCCTTAGAACTTCCTGTTATTCAAAACTTAGTATATCTCCCTCACAAACCGTGAGTGTTTCGGGTACTTGTCACGAAATACATTGCTGCACCCATATATAAATCTGCTTGCATTCTAAGTTCATTTCTTTTGGCTAGTTGGATGGGCTCATGTGTATTCGCATAGAAAGTATCGGATTAATTCCTCACTGTCCTCTTGATTGCAGCTTCTACATATGTTATTGAAAGAGATCCCTAGTGTTTAGCGAACGGCGAGTGTCCTGCAATCGTATCTGTGATCTGGAAGTTGTATTTTCTGGGCCTTCTGATTAGGTCGTTGGTTCTTGTGGCATCGTAAGCCGGCCATGTTTGCTTCGTGGCCTAACAAGTACCCACGGAGTTCCATTAAAGAGTAGCCTTCTGTCGGAATTTTAGGTGAATGTATCGTTTTATAGATGTGAGCGGGCAGCTCAGGTTGGCTACTCTGTTAACGATCATGGCTGCCCCCGTATTAGCTAGTTTGTCAGCCTTCACATTACTATCGATTTTACTGTGACCAGGAACCCATATAATGGATATGGATAATTCTATAGCTGTCGCTGCTTGAAGAAAGTTTTTTCTTCTGTTTCAATAGGAGCTCACAAGCCCTCTCAGTGCCAAAAACTTTCGTTCTGAATATGCTGGCTGAACTGGGAAGACGAAATAAAAGAGACACATTTGATACTAAAGAGAACACCGCAGTCGCAATACTACAGTCCATTTTGGATCCATCCGTGTAGATTAAGATTGCATTCTTCTCACGTACGCTGTCTGTCCTTCACGCTCTTTTTGATGAGAGAGCCACTTTGAAGCCCTACTCAAAACTTAGTGATGGGACACGGTAGTCTGATGTCTGAATTTCGTTGGTGAGCCTGCTGAGTATTAAAAAGTATCGTCTTTACGTCCAGCCACCCGACTCCTGTAGTTTTAACGCGTTGAATGTGGCGGTTTCACGGATATGTAGGTCTAGTGGTAATTTCAATTCCCTTACCTTCACATTCTTTATACAAAGATTTACTCTAAGAAGACCTCAAGTGAATATGTGCTACTGTGTGTCCAAGTCTTTGTGGCTCTTTCCATCAACTTGTATTACAATGAGTTTTGTAGATACTAATAAAATTAACCTGCAATTGTTGCATAGTGTAACTTATATGTACTTTTTGCTCAAATTGTAAGTTGTGAACTGGGTAACAAAATGATCGATTCGAAAATCCATTTATGGTAATAACTTTTTCGCGCCCGTTACATTCGTCAAGTTGAGAAAGTAAAAAAAAACCAAATAAAAAAATAAAAAAATAAAAAATCATCGAACATCGAAAACACGTAATAAGCATAAGCAAATAAAAGTTTGTCGTTTAAACTGTGCTTCCTTTGCTTGTTTTTCGCTTTGTTTTTGCTTTTGCTGTTTGTTTTGTTGCATTAAATATGTATATGTATGTATTTCGCTAAGCTTGTTGACCACAATGTGCAATTTTCTTTTGTTTTACCTTTTTTTGTTTTTTTGCTTTTCATTTTCATAAAAATATACGGAATAAATAAATGAATTTTAGAGGAAGTTCAATAAGTTTAACAGTTGATCGGTCGTTTGTTGCGGTTGTCGATTTGTTGTTGTTGATGCGGCGTTTGTGGTAATGTTGCACGTTGTCGTCGCCACCACCAAAGCGCAAGCAACCAAGTACGTACTTTCACCAACCAACCAACCACAAATAAATGTTAATGCATTTGCACATTTCAATGCGCAAAAAATACTTTATACTTATGTACATACCTACATAACACTTTTTATATACCCTGCAAAAAGATCCATAAGCAAAAGCTGTCAAAAAGGAATACGTTGGCAGAGCTGCTTGCTGTTCTGCGCTCATTCGCTCTGCTCCAAACATTTTAATACTTAA
This sequence comes from Urophora cardui, assembly GCA_960531455.1. Lineage (NCBI taxonomy): Eukaryota > Metazoa > Arthropoda > Insecta > Diptera > Tephritidae > Urophora > Urophora cardui. The sequence goes on along the minus strand of OY482673.1, from coordinate 25,720,993 downwards.
TTTTCTGCTATGCACTCATATCTCAAATAGAGAGAGAGGAAACTCAGTTATGAGTCATATTATTAAATAAGCCGCAACGCAAAAATGTGAATTATGCAGCTTAAAAAACGCAAACCATATTAACCCTTATTATAATAATAATATAATACAATGGCGCTATTATAACTCTGACGAGTTTTATGGCCGAGCTTCTCTCCCAATTCGAGGTGTGCTCCTTTTTGTTTTTCCTACTAATTGGATGTACATACAGTTTTATGCCGGCTCCGAACGGCGAATGCATTTTTTGTGAGAAGCTTTTTCATGGCAGAAATACTCTCGGAAGGTATGCCGCCCACTGCCGAGAGGTGACCGCTGCTCTTAAAAAACCCAATAATTGGATTTTTACTAATTAGAAAAATTGTTTTGGTGTTTTGCTCGGACCGTGATTTGAACCCGAGACCTCTGGCACAGCAGGTGAGCACTCTACACACTGCACCACAGCGGCCCACTTAACCCCTATTATGCACTCAAAAAAAAAAAAAAAAATACTCAGATTATGGAAAAATGGGAATGATTCGGCGCCAAAGACATATTTTCATTGTTTTGAATACAATTTTCTTTAAAATGTGGTTTCTATTTCTTGCTTTGAAGAAAATTGTACATCAAAGCAATGAAAATAAATATGTCTTTAGGGCCGAATCATTCCCACTTTTCCATAATCTGAGCAAGTTGTGAGATACCACAAAAGCCCTTATTATAAGTAATTATAAAATCCCCATTTTCTATGCCGATCAATCCTTTGGAATAAGGTTTCCTCTCAGGGAGCGAGAAAGGGAGAAGGATTAGTCCTTATGCCCTGATGACATCAACACAGGCAAATCAGCCTTATTATATACCTTTACCCATATAACTTTTGGTCGCTTAGAATTTTCAGGCATTTTTTCATAAGCCTTATCACTTTCTGGAGTAAATCTTAAGAAAGGCGTAGTTTTTTTGGTGGTTACTACATACATACATATGTATATGTAAGCATTACATGAAAAAGAATTGTGTGGCGACTGTCAATTTAGTTGCTCAAGTTTCATGGTTGAAAGTTACAATTTGTTGACATGACTTTCAGCAAATTTTTTTTACTTTATGCAGCTTTTGTTGACTGTTTTTGGATTGCTTTATTACAGCAGTAAGGTGGTCTTTTTTATATGCAGATATTACGCATGCATATACTTAAAGAACAAAAATTTAACATATCATAAATCGAATATGTAAAGAATAAAATTTTAAAAACTTATAAGTGATTTATTTTGTGCTTAAAGACAAGCTTAATATTATCATTTTTCTCTACTGCGCATTAATTGAGGGAAAGCTGAATCCTGAATCCAAATGAATAACTTAAAGAAGTTTGAAAGTTTTGAAAATTTGCTAAATATGACTGAGTTTGTGTAAAAGGTTTGAATTAAGAAAAAACCAAACTCATTTTTTGATGTTATCTATTATTTTCAGAACGAAGATGGCACTATTGCTCACACAATGCTGGCCCAATATGCCAACCATTCAATCTGCTTGTTTTTCGCCTTTGAGCATATCTATGCATTTGAATGCATTCAAAAAGTGTGAGAAGCTTTAAAAAAATACTTCAACAAACAGCAAAAATTTATGAACAATCGTTTTTGAGGTCATAAATATTGCCCCGCTACCATTTTTTGCATTCCTTTAAGAGAACAAAGCACATAGTTATTTGTATATTCTACATTTATACCGCCGAAAAGGTAAAACAAAAATATGCACAAAAACCACAAAAACTGACATCATAAATACTATTTTTCACTTTTAGCTGCTTCTTTTCGCTATTGCGATTGTCTGAAATTCGCAGAAACGTAAAGCGTTACCTTACGCGGTATACACATTAGTAGAGCTGCTAAACAAAGCTTTTTGGCGAAAGCCATATGAAGAACTGACAAATGAAATACCACTTAATTAAGTCATTTGGCTTCTTATTGCTTCTTAGTTTTTTTTTGTTCTTCTGTTGTTGGTTTGATCCACATTTCGCGGTGCCAAAGCTGCTTTGTATTATTGTTAGCTTAGCGCTTTTTATTAGCACACAGCAGAACACGCAACAAATTACCTGATCGCGCTTTTGTTTGTGTTTCGTTTTTTTTTTATACTCAGCTGTACTAGTACACAGAGTATTATAGTTTTAATCACATAACGGTGGATTGTAACAGAATGAAATAATCGAGATAGATATAGACTTATATATATCAAAATGATCAGGGTGAAAAGAGAAATCGATTGAGCCATGTCCGTCCGTCCGTCCGTCTGTCCGTCTGTTCGTCTGTCCGTCTGTCCGTCTGTAAATACTCTAACTCGCGCAAAAATTGAGATATTTTGATGAAATTTGGAATGCAAGTTGGTATCGAGACTGGGCCGCTGTGGTGCAGTGGGTAGAGTGCTCGCCTGCTATGCCAGAGGTCTCGGGTTCAAACCACAGTCCGAGCCAAACAAATTTTTCTAATTAGTAAAAATCCAATTATTGGGTTTTTTAAGAGCAGCGGTCACCTCTCGGCAGTGGGCGGCATACCCTCCGAGAGTATTTCTGCCATGAAAAAGCTTCTCACAAAAAATGCATTCGCCGTTCGGAGCCGGCATAAAACTGTAGGTCCACCCAATTAGTAGGAAAAACAAAAAGGAGCACACCTCGAATTGGGAGAGAAGCTCGGCCATAAAACTCGTCAGAGTTATAATAGCGCCATTGTATTATATTATTATTATTATATCGAGACTGGGACGGTTGGTATTGAAAATGGGTGAAATCGGACCATGACCACGCCCACTTTTCCTATATAGAAAAAATCGGAAATTTGGTATCTCAGCCACTAATATAGCTAGAGCGATGAAATTTTACCCACGTGTTGAGCTCAGGCCTCTATGAAGAAATTTGGTGAAATTTTGGAAAACGGGCGGTGCCACGCCCACTTATTAAGGGTCAAACATTGAGGATTTTATAAGCCATAACTCAGAAACCATTGAAGATATATCGATGAAATTTGGTACGCGTGATATACTTACTTAGGCAAATGTTTGGACGATAAATTTCCAAAATCGGTTGACGACCACGCCCACTTTTATATATGGGTCTTATAAGTGACCTAATAAAAACATTTTAAGCGATATCTCTGTCAAATATAAAGATATATCATTAAAATTTTATGGCAGGAGTCTAACTCAGAACATAAGACAAAAACCGTAAAAATTTTGGAAAATGGGCGTGGCACCGCCTCTTTTTAGAAGCAGGAATATACGCGATTTCTTAGCCTATAACTCGACAAATAATTTATATATAATGACGAAACTTGGTGTGTACACTTTTATTACTTGTGGTAATACATGTTCAAAATTTTAGAGAAACCGGTTGACGGCCACGCCCACTTTTATACATGGGAACTATAAAGTGGCCTAATAAAAACATTTTAAGCGATATCTTTGTCAAATGTAAAGATAATTCATTGAAATTTGTGGTATGATTTCTACAATAGACCGGAAACAAAAAATATAAAAATTTTGGAAAATGGGCGTGGCACCGCCTTCTTTTAGACAAAGGAATCTACGAGATTTCGGAGCCCATAACTCGACAAATAATTGAGATATTATGATGAAACTTGGTTTATGCACTTTTATAACTTGTATTAATAGACACGCAAAAATTTATTGAAATCTGTTTATGACCACGCCTACTTTTTAGCAAAGATATTTCTAGAACAACCTTCGGGAATTTGCAACGTGACATATTTGTAACTAGAAGTCATAAAGGAATGAAATTTTGCACAAAGAATAATATTCATATGCTTAGTTGGATGACTGATAAAAATTTTGAAAATGGGCGTGGCTACGCCCACTTTATGCAGCACTCGCTTTATATAAAATCCATCAAACGCAAACAAACAATGAAAACATACAGCTGAGTATCTAATGTTCGATTCCACTCGAACTTAGGCTTCCTTACTTGTTTTTTTTGGCACTGCGATGCGGTGAGATCGCACCCGCCGCTAGCTGACACACGCAGCGTGTGGTAGCAAAAAACAAAGACTTGAAAAAATTCTGAAGATTTTTGAGACAAAAGTTTTTTTTATGTTTTCCTCTTGAATGCTGATTCTTTATGATACATGTGTATGTATGCATGTAAAGGAAGCAGAGCATTTGCAACAAAATGTATGGCAGAATATTATGAAAACACCAAGGCAACACCATTAGCTTCACATATGTATATACATACATATGTATGTAGGTATGTAAATATCTTCATTAACATTGCTCGCCCACACAAATCCGCTTAAAATCATAAAATACAAGCGAAAACAAATTGGCGCGTTATACTTAAGTCAAATTAATATTATTTTTGGAATGGGTGTGGCCGGTGTGATATTCTAAGCCGAAGTGACAACATTCAATTATGTATTTTGAGGTTGAATATGCAAATTGCTTTCATGCTGCTCTTTTATTTCGTTCATAGAAAGCAAAGAACATATGCTTTTAGAAAAGAGAGAGAAGTATTTGAAGACCGAAGAAGAGTATATTAGATTTTATATGAATTATACCATATGAAACTTTATTACCCTCGAATTTTTCAGGAAACAGCTTTTCGGGTTCTCTCGGATTTTGCCTCATAAAATTTATCCTATCAGTAGTTTACATATGTTCTCAACGTATATCATACATAATTACTTACCAAATATAATATGCCAGAAAAGTTTGAAATTGAATTTGACCATTGGCAAAAATATCCGAAAAACCAGAAAAAGTACACCTCAATTGCCGAAGTTCCTCTATCAAATATTTTCCATACCTTGAAAAAAATTATGTAAAACAAGGTTTCCAAAAATGCATTGCATTTTTTTTAATCTATTCTCTTTCTTTATTATTTCTTAATTTAGATTGTTTAACCCTAATTAGATAATGCACGTCGAAATGACGTATTCATTTTTATTTTTAATCTGTCAGACTTTCATTTATTTCCGAAGCAACTTCATACGCTCAGTTTTCTCAGTCGGTGGTTCTAGCTCATTGCTGGTGCTCGATTTTTTGCCATAAGTTTTTTTTATCTGAGTTATGATCACAACGTACGTCAAAACGACGTAGCTTTATCTTTAGAGTGACATTTTGGTTTTTCCATTGCCTGCATTTTTTAGCACTCTTGTGTTTCAATTTATTAGATTAGTACGTTGTTTTTGTTTTTTTTTAGTTTTAATTTGGTAACAAATCTATGGATATAAACAAGAATTAAAATATCTTCTTTGCAAAAAACTTTGCGCAACACCAAACAAGTTGCCCTACAAAATTCAGATGGAGTTAGTGATACCCAAGAAGACGACAAAAAATAACACCAATAACACCAGCAATGATCTCGAAGGCAGAAGAAATCAGGCTCTTCCCAGAAAATAAAATACTGTTGGTTCTGTCCTTCTAAAATAAGACGCATGTCAAAAAAATAATGTTTCACGTGTAACACACCTCTGTGTGGACAACACCAAAACCAAGTTTGTAACACATGCATATAATCTTGCTTGATTTTATTTTTTTATACTCAGCTGTACTAGTACACAGAGTATTATAATTTTGATTTCCTAACGGTGGATTGTAACAGAATGAAATAATCGAGATAGATATAGACTTATATATATCAAAATGATCAGGGTTAAAAAAAGAAATCGATTGAGCCATGTCCGTCCGTCTGTCCGTCTGTAAACACTCTAACTCGCGCAAAAATTGAGATATTTTGATGAAATTTGAAATGCAAGTTGGCATCGAGACTGGGACGGTTGGTATTGAAAATAGGCGAAATCGGACCATGAGCACGCCCACTTTTCCTATATAGAAAAAATCAGAAATTTGGTATCTCAGTCACTATTAAAGCTAGAGTGATGAAATTTTACCCACGTGTTGAGTTCAGGCCCCTAAGAAGCAATTTGATGAAATTCTGGAAAATGGGCGGTTCCACGCCCACTTATTAAGGGTCAAACATTGAAAGTTTTGTATGTCATAACTCAGAAACCATTGAAGATATATCGATGAAATTTGGTAGGCGTGATTTACTTACTTAGGCAAACATTTTGATGGAAAATTGTTAAAATCGGTTGACGGCCACACTCACTTTTATATATGTGTATTATAAAGTGACCTAATAAAAACATTTTAAGCTATATCTCTTTCAAATATAAAGATATATCACTGAAATTTTGTCGAATGAGTTCAACTATGGACATAAAACAGAAAACACAAAAATTTTGGAAAATGGGCGGTGCCACGCCGACTTATTAAGGGGCAAACATTGAAAGTTTTATGAGTCATAACTCAGAAACCATTGAAGATATAGCGATGAAATTTGGTATGCGTGATATACTTACTTAGGCAAATGTTTCCACTAAAAATTGCCAAAATCGGTTGACGACCACGCCCACTTTTATATATAAGTATTATAAAGTGGCCCAATAAAAAAATTTTAAGCTATATCTCTGTCAAGTATAAAGATATATCATTGAAATTTTATGGCAGGAGTCCAACTATGGACATAAAACGAAAAACACAAAAATTTTGGAAAATGGGCGTGGCACCGCCTCTGTTTAGAAGCAGGAATATACGAGATTTCTGAGCCCATAACTCGACAAATAATTGATATATAATGACGAAACTTGGTGCGTACACTTTTATTACTTGTGGTAATACATGTTCAAAATTTTAGCGAAATCGGTTGACGACCACGCCCACTTTTATATATGGGTATTATAAAGTGGCCTAATAAAAACATTTTAAGCGATATCTCTGTCAATTATAAAGATATATCATTGAAATTTTGTGACATGAGTTCTACAATAGACCGGAAACAAAAAATAAAAAAAGTTTGGAAAATGGGCGTGGCACCGCCTCTTTTATACAAAGGAATCTACGAGCCTATTACTCGACAAATAACTGAGATATTATGACGAAACTTGGTTTATACACTTTTATAACTTGTGTTAATAGACACGCAAAAATGTACTGAAATCGGTTTATGACCACGACTACTTTTTAACAAAGATATTTCTGGAACACCCTTTTGGAATTTGTAACGTGAAGTCTTTGTAACTAAAAGTCATTTTGCACTAACAATAATATTTATATGCTTATTTGGATGATTGATACAAATTTTGAAAATGGGCGTGGCTGCGCCCTGTTTATGCAGCACTCGTTTCATATAAAACTAGCTGACCCGGCAGACGTTGTTCTGCTAAAACTTATTCCTATGAAGCCTAAAGAAAAGTCTTTGATTACCGTATTGCTAACCATTATCTTAGAGTCCATCTTAATGACTGCGAATAACAAAAAATTGTCTATTCTCTGAATAAAAGTTATAGTTATATTCGCCGCGACAAACCTACTTCCCCCGATCCCTATCACTATCTCAATCCCTATCCCTATCCCTATCCCTATCCCTATCCCTATCCCTATCCCTATCCCTATCCCTATCCCTATCCCTATCCCTATCCCTATCCCTATCCCTATCCCTATCCCTATCCCTATCCCTATCCCTATCCCTATCCCTATCCCTATCCCTATCCCTATCCCTATCCCTATCCCTATCCCTATCCCTATCCCTATCCCTATCCCTATCCCTATCCCTATCCCTATCCCTATCCCTATCCCTATCCCTATCCCTATCCCTATCCCTATCCCTATCCCTATCCCTATCCCTATCCCTATCCCTATCCCTATCCCTATCCCTATCCCCATCCCTATCCCTATCCCTATCCTTATCCCTATCCCCATCACTATCTCTATCCCTATCCCTATGCCTGTGCCTATGCCTATGCCTATGCCTATGCCTATGCCTATGCCTATGCCTATGCCTATGCCTATGCCTATGCCTATGCCTATGCCTATGCCTATGCCTATGCCTATGCCTATGCCTATGCCTATGCCTATGCCTATGCCTATGCCTATGCCTATGCCTATGCCTATGCCTATGCCTATGCCTATGCCTATGCCTATGCCTATGCCTATGCCTATGCCTATGCCTATGCCTATGCCTATGCCTATGCCTATGCCTATGCCTATGCCTATGCCTATGCCTATGCCTATGCCTATGCCTATGCCTATGCCTATGCCTATGCCTATGCCTATGCCTATGCCTATGCCTATGCCTATGCCTATGCCTATGCCTATGCCTATGCCTATGCCTATGCCTATGCCTATGCCTATGCCTATGCCTATGCCTATGCCTATGCCTATGCCTATGCCTATGCCTATGCCTATGCCTATGCCTATGCCTATGCCTATGCCTATGCCTATGCCTATGCCTATGCCTATGCCTATGCCTATGCCTATGCCTATGCCTATGCCTATGCCTATGCCTATGCCTATGCCTATGCCTATGCCTATGCCTATGCCTATGCCTATGCCTATGCCTATGCCTATGCCTATGCCTATGCCTATGCCTATGCCTATGCCTATGCCTATGCCTATGCCTATGCCTATGCCTATGCCTATGCCTATGCCTATGCCTATGCCTATGCCTATGCCTATGCCTATGCCTATGCCTATGCCTATGCCTATGCCTATGCCTATGCCTATGCCTATGCCTATGCCTATGCCTATGCCTATGCCTATGCCTATGCCTATGCCTATGCCTATCCCTATCCCTATCCCTATCCCTATCCCTATCCCTATCCCTATCCCTATCCCTATCCCTATCCCTATCCCTATCCCTATCCCTATCCCAATCCCTATCCCTATCCCTATAGCTACCTACCTTTACCTTACCGGGACCGTCCATCACCATCCGGGCCCACTACTTTAGCCATCTCTGGGAAACAGCCTTAGAAATCACAATGAAAATAGCTGTATGTGGAAGCCTGCTCAACGCTTTTCATTTTCTACCAATATCGCTCGAAAACATTCAGGGGTTATCCGGGTCCACGCTTTGACCCAAATCTTGGAACCCGGCCTAGGCATCACTATTTAAAAAGCTCTTTGCTGAAGTCCTCCTCAACAGCTTTCATTTGATACCAATATCGCTCAGAAACTTTCCAGGGTCACTCGGTCCCACGTTTTAACCCATATCTGGGAACCCCGCCTAGGTATCGCAATAAAAATAACTTTATGTTGAAGGCCTGTTAAACACCTTTCATTTGATACCAATATTGCTCGAAGGCTTGGTGGATCGATCTGGGTCCTCATTTAGGCCTGTATTCCGGGAAGCTCCCAATTTTTCGAAATTCTATATACCCTACTATGTGCACTAACACCACATGAATCTACTGTGAAAATTGGGAATTTATAGAGGACACACATCCACAGATGCACACATACGCACATACACACCGATTTTTCCAATTTTCGGACTTTTCCGGAGGGATTTTCCAAAATTTTCTTCCGTACGAACCATCTCTTCCAGAATACGAACAATTGACAAAAAGTTTTACAGAAATCGGCCCAGCCGTTCTCATCTGATGAGGTTAGTAACATTTTTTACACCATTTTTATATATATAGATACACCCTATATAGGCTTCCTTACTTTTTTTTTTTATACTCAGCTGTACTAGTACACAGAGTATTATAATTTTGATTTCATAACGGTGGATTGTAACATAATGAAATAATCGAGATAGATATGGACTTATATATATCAAAATGATCAGGGTGAAAAGAGAAATCGATTGAGCCATGTCCGTCCGTCCGTCCGTCCGTCCGTCCGTCCGTCCGTCCGTCCGTCCGTCCGTCCGTCCGTCCGTACGCAGGATAACTCGCGTAAAAATTGAGATATTTTGATGAAATTTGAAATGCAAGTTGGTATCGAGACTGGGACGGTTGGTATTGAAAATGGGCGAAATCGGACCATGACCACGCCCACTTTTCCTATATAGAAAAAATCGGAAATTTGGAATCTCAGCCACTAATATAGCTAGAGTGATAAAATTTTACCCACGTATTGAGCTCAGGCCCTTATGAAGAAATTTGATGAAGTTTTGGAAAATGGGCGGTGCCACGCCCACTTATTAAGGGGCAAACATTGAAAGTTTTATATGTCATAACTCAGAAACCGTTGAAGATATATCGATGAAATTTGGTATGCGTAATTTGCTTACTTAGACAAATGTTTTGGCGAAAAATTATCAAAATCGGTTGACGGCCACGCCCACTTTTATATATGGGAACTATAAAGGGGCCTAATAAAAACATTTTAAGCGATATCTCTGTCAAATATAAAGATCTATCACTGAAATTTTGTGGCAGGAGTCCAACTACGGACATAAAACAAAAAGTACAAAAATTTTGGAAAATGGGCGGTGCCACGCCCACTTATTAAGGGGCAAACATTGAAAGTTTTATAAGCCATAACTCAGAAACCGTTAAAGATATATCGATGAAATTTGGTACGCGTGATATACTTACTTAGCCAAATGTGTGGACGAAAGATTACTAAAATCGGTTGACGACCACGCCCACTTTTATATATGGGTATTATAAAGTGACCTAATAAAAACATTTTAAGCGATATCTCTGTCAAATATAAAGATATATCATTGAAATTTTGTGGCATGAGTTCCACAATAGACCGGAAACAAAAAATAGAAAAATTTTGGAAAATGGGCGTGGCACCGCCTCTTTTTAGACAAAGGAATATACGAGATTTCTTAGCCTATAACTCGACAAATAATTGAGATATTATGACGAAACTTGGTTTATACACTTTTATAACTTGTGCTAATAGACACGCAAAAATTTACTGAAATCGGTTTATGACGTCTACTTTTTAACAAAGATATTTCTGGAACACCCTTTGGGAATTTTTAACGTGACATCTTTGTAACTAGAAGTCAAAAAGGAATGAAATTTTGCACAAAGAATAATATTTATATGCTTAGTTGGATGGCTGATAAAAATTTTGAAAATGGGCGTGGCTACGCCCACTTTATGCAGCACTCGCTTTATATAAAGTACCTACACCGTGTTTCCATCAAACGCAAACAAACAATGAAAGCATACAGCTGAGTATCTAATGTTCGATTCCACTCGAACTTAGGCTTCCTTACTTGTTTAAATATTATTTAAAGGGTTGTTTTGCTAAGTAAACTAAAAAACTTCTGTGAATTTAGAATTAAGAATGAAATTTGCACCTTTTTGTGAAGGCTGTCTAATTTTTGTAGCTTTTTGTCAAAACAAATGAATTTCTTCATTAGTCTCATATTATCTTGAATTTTATGTTTAAATGTTCCATATAAGACTGGAAATAAATGAAATAAATTATCTCAGTCAAAAAAACAAATAAGTTTTATATTTTTCACCTCATTAAAAGCCATTAAATGAAGATACGTCATTATGACGTATCTTTATCTTTGCAGGGGTATAAAATAGCGTTATCTATCTAGGGTTAAAGCGTGTTTTAAAATCAAGTTCGTTGCTTGAGTCTTTTGTACGTGCGCATTGACTGCATCAATTTAGGCACGCTTTTAGCATTCAGCTGTTATTCACGCATTCAGTGAACCAAATTGAGATGTTTTCAATAAATAAAACATTCATGAAGTTAAATCTATAACTTGAGCAAATTAATGCTAAAATTTTTAAGCCCAACTTGAGCAAATGCTGCAGAAGTTAAAAAAAATTTTTAAAAACAAACAAGCTTCCGCTTTTCATGCGCATAAATAAATTTGTGCAAATATTTTATTAAATATTTTTATGTACTATATCTCATATATATGTATAAATAACTTAAGCAAACAATCCACACCCCAAACGAAACTGTGCGAGCACGTGACCAAACAATCCGATAACTCATTACAACTGACCGCAGCAAAGCGGCACGATTTCATAAAAAAATGCATTTTAACTTTAGCTGAAGATGCAGCCTGCAAAATGTGGCATACCAAGCGTGGTTTACACTTGCCAAAATGTGTACGTTTGCGTGTGCTATGCTCAGCTATGCGACGTATGTACGTATAATTATGTGTTTTTATTATTTTATATGAGAGTAAACGTGATTGCGTTTCACACCTCATTGAGATTGGGCAAATTAAAATGTCTTAATAATTTTGCTGAATTGCCAATATGAATGCTGATACGCATATATGTTTGTGTATATGCCTACGTGTTGCCTTATGGCGACCGGCAGTTTGTGGCAACAACATAACTTTATAAACTGGCGCAATATCAGCACTGCCGCCTTCTTGAGTTGCTGGCACGCGTTTAAAATTTGTGGAAGCTTATTTTGTTACCTACAAACATAGCTTACAATTTTATAAGCAACTGCATTACATATTTGTATGTGCGCATGTGCAATTGGATGCCGTTGGCCATGCGCACCATAAAGTATCCCTTGCGTGCTGATACTGTCAACATTCACAGCGCAGAAGCAGAAGAAGACGAAGCGAAAAATGTATATTAAACAAGTAAGAGCGCGGCTGTCTTCGGCCGTACCGAAGACTTCATACCTTTCATGAGTGGGGAAATGAAAAGCTACCTATGTATGTTGTACATAGCCTGATTCAGTATAATTTATAATGTCAATTTTGTGGGTTATTTATGGAACGATTTATTAGAAAAAATGGTGTCTGGGCTATTTAATTGGGGAAGTTATACACCAAAATGTGTATATCTGAACAATCGGTTGTATGGCAGCTATATGTTATAGTGGTCCAATCTTGACGATTTTCGGTAACCCTGTTTAGGCCAACATGTGTACAAATACTTCAAAATTTCATGTCCTTAATTGTTTAAATGGGGAAGTTATACACCAAAATGTGTATATCTCAACAATCGGTTGTATGGAAGCTATATGTTATAGTGGTCCGATCTTGATAATTTTCGGTAACCTTCTTTGGGTCAATATGGATACAAACACCCCAAAGTTTCGTGTCCTTAGCTGTAAGAAGGGAGAAGTTATATCCCAAAATGTGTATATCTGAACAATCGGTTGTATGGGAGCTATATGTTATAGTGGTCCGATTCGGCCAATTCCGACAAATGATCGATTGACCATCAAAACTCACCCGTGTTCCAAATTTCAATCAAATATCTCAAAAACTGAGGGACTAGTTTGCGTTCACACAGACGGACGGACGGACGGACGGACGGACGGACGGACGGACATGGCTTAAACGACTCAGCTCATCATTCTGATTATATCGGTATATATATTGATGGGGCTGTCACGCCTCCTTCTAGTACTTTCAAGATTTGATTTTCGGCACAAAGTTATAATACCATTTCATTCTCATGAAAGGTATAAAAATAACCAAAAAGAAAGAAGAAAAACAACAACAACGGGTTTGGCGAATTAATATTGAATTCGTTTAAGAATCTGCTGCCACGACTTGGGATTGTCGTGTAATATTTTGTGTTTTTTGAAAAAGACTCTTATTAATTACCACATCCTGGCAATTTTTTGTTCGCTTTTTCGCATATGCACGCATTTGTATGTAAATGAAGAAATGCCTTAAATTAAGGCGGTACACTGTGCATGTGCGATATTTATGTGTATGTCTTTATTTGAGCGTTCTCAGTTTTCATAGTCCGGAGTTGTCTTTTATTTATGTTATGATAATTTTTTCGCAGAAATTAGAAAATAGAAAATCATTGTTCCTAAGTGTACAGCCAGATGACGCAAGAAATTACTTTTAGAAAGTGAAAAACTAAAATTTTTGTATTTGTTTTTTTTTTTTTTTAAAGAAACAAAAACAAAAATTTTAGTTTTTCACTTTCTGAAAGTAATTGCGTCGTCTGGCTGTGCCATAATAAAAATATTACGTAAAAAAATTTAAATAAAAAATCCACACACAAACACAATCATTTTGAAGTGTTCAGAGACTGCTGGAGCAGCACAACCTGCTAGCTCGATACCTGAGCGCGACTGAAAATTGTTGAGCAAAAATTCTTCGTGTGCGCGAAGAGATTTGTAGTGTCGGTGTGATGCTGTTAGTGTGAAAGCTATAAAGCACGCGTGCAAAGGCATTTATTATCACTGATTTGAAGGCTTCAAAGCAAAGGTAAAAAGTTGGTTCAATCAAAAATTCTGCATACGAGAGAATATTATTTCAGCTTTTAGAAACTGAGATTTAAGCTTTTCTAAAAATGATAGATTGGGTCTGAGCTGTTTTAGTTTGATATTTGGGAGCTCTTAATATATGTGAGTGAAAAGCTTCTGTAATCTGGAAATTTTTACAGAAGCTTTGCACACCTAGTGGCAAAAATTGTTTATTACACCGTTTAAAGGAGCGAGAAGAGAAGTGGAAAGTTGGGTTAGAACTTAATAGCATGTCTCCACATAACTTCGGTCGCTTGTTATACTCAGCTGTACTAGTACACAGAGTATTATAGTTTTGATTTCCTAACGGTGGATTGTAACAGAATGAAATAATCGAGATAGATATAGACTTATATATATCAAAATGATCAGGGTAAAAGAGAAATCGATTGGGCCATGTCCGTCCGTCTGTCCGTCTGTACGCACGATAACTCGCGCAAAAATTGAGATATTTTGATGAAATTTGAAATGTAAGTTGGTATCAAGACGGATGGTATTGAAAATGGGCGAAATCGGACCATGACCACGCCCACTTCCCCTATATAGTAAAAAATCGGAAATTTTATATCTCAGTCACTAATAGAGCTAGAGTGATAAAATTCACACACGTATTGAGCTCAGGCCCTTATGAAGAAATATGGTGAAATTTTGGAAAATGGGCGGAGATTTCGAAGCCTATAACTCGACAAATAATTGAGATATTATGACGAAACTTGATTTATACACTTTTATAGCTTGTGTTAGTAGACACGCAAAAATTTATTGAAATCGGTTTATGACCACGCCTACTTTTTAACAAATATATTTCTGGAACACCCTTTGGGAATTTGAACGTGACATCTTTGTAACTAGAAGTCATAAAAGAATGAAATTTTGCACAAAGAATAATATTCATATGCTTAGTTAGATGATTGATAAAAATTTAGAAAATGTGCGTGGCTACGCCCACTTTATGCGACAACCGATTTTTATAAATACACCATGTTTCCATCAAACGCAAACAAACAATGAACGCATACAGCTGAGTATCTAATGTTCGATTCCACTCGAACTTAGGCTTCCTTACTTGTTTTTCATCTGTATTCGCTCTCTCAATCGTCATTTCGTCGTCTCGAAATCAGTGCCGAACCTCGCTAATTTCTATACAAAATTCGGAGAGCGAATAACGATTGAACTACGTTATTCGTTCTCAACACTCTTGCCAACCCCGATAATATCGATGCCTTCTCTAATTTTGTTTAGCAAATCAATTGAAATCTTACACAGAACAAAACAAAAACGCAAAAATTAGCGAAAATAGATACATTGAAGAAGAACAAGATTGAGTAATATCAAGCTGAACGGCGATCAGCTAAGCGGAGACGGATTATTTCGCAAGATTATTCGCTACATTATTCGAATGCGAGTTAAGTTGTGTGGAAACGGGTTTTTAAAGAGGCTTTTGGACTCCACTATCTCCTCCAATTAGTAGGAAAAAACAAAAAGGAGCACACCTCGAATTGGGAGAGAAGCTCGGCCATAAAACTCGTCAGAGTTATAATAGCGCCATTGTATTATATTATATTATATTATATTATCTCCTGCACTGCAATGAGTTATTTTTGAAAATTAATAAAAAACTTATTTTATTCAAAAAGTTTTCTGCTTCAACTAACCATGCTAATACAACCAAAAATAAAGTACGCATAATATAATTTTGGATAGTGACTCGCCACAATAAACCAAACATACAAACTAATAAAAGAGAAAATAACGCAACATTTTATAAGCCACACCGAACTGCCAAAACATTCACGCAAGTGTCATTTTGCAAAAGAGATGGACACGAATGTGAAAAGCAATTGATTGAAAGTGGTAAGAGGTAGAGTCGGCGGAGGTGGATTTAGTGCATACAAGTTTGACTTATTCAATAAGATTTCAAAATGCAAAGTACAAGGGATAAATGGAAATAAAAGCAATACACTCTTTCACAGAAGAACATACATATATGTAGGTAAATTTGTGGAAATAAGAAATGCAAAAAAGTGAAAGAGTGGAATGGAAATCCGCAACAGGATATGAAAGGCATTCAATGGAAACTGACAAAGTGTAAAGAAATGAAGTTTTATCTTTTTCTGCGAGTGCGCAGCATGAAAATTTAAAAATTATTAAAATAACACATTTATAGGAAGCCACACATACAGAAAGAAAAAAGCACCAAGAAGCTGTGGCAAATACTTCTTAAATAAAAGGGCGACTGAATGTGAATGAGAGCAAAAGTAAAAGGACTTGACAAGGAGTTGAAAAGGGTTTCTTGGAGACGCAGCAAACACTTTTTCTGCTGTTTTTGTGCATCTCCCAGGCAAAGCAAAGTTATGGCGCAGTGTCACGGTCATCGTCGTCACTCGGTTGCGACAACGGAACGGAAATGTACGCGAACATGCCAAAAACCAGCGAGGAAAAGGCGGTATGCGTGCAGTGGACGGAAAGAAAAGCAAATTGATATTGCAGTTGTAATCGTAATGCTGATGACAAAGAACGAAGGAGTGTTGCCGCGAAGCTTGATTAACATGACGGACAGTTTTCAAATGAGTTACTGTAAGAAAGTGTCCTTATGTGCGTATGTTTGTTTGTATATTTGTTGGCTTCATTTTAATTCCATTAATAAAAGAGTAAGGCTGATGAAAGCGACAGGGTGTTTAAATAAATTTTTGGTGAATCAAGTTGCCTATGTTTTAATAAATATGCGCATACATACATTCATACTACTTCGATTGTAAACCTTAAGTTAGCATACTTACCCTCCGAAAAATCTACGCCTTATTTAAGGCCTTTTCCGGATGATGATATGGCTTATACAATAATGCCTGAAAATTCTAAGGGTCATAATTTACATACAAAAGGCTTATTTTGCCGTGTTGTTTTCATCAGACTATAATGACTACTCTCTCTCTCTCTCTGAGAGGATTATTCGCTTATTCGGCAATGTGTGAACGTACATACAAAATTTTTGCGCTCGCAGCACATTGTGCTCTCTTTGCTCATAAAAATAAAATTGCCGTTCTCTCTATTTCAGATTCATCTTTTATAGACCTTAGGCTTATTATAGTTTTAGAAGGGTATGAATATAACAACACAACTACATAATAATAATACAATGGCGCTATTATAACTCTGACGAGTTTTATGGCCGAGCTTCTCTCCCAATTCGAGGTATGCTCCTTTTTGTTTTTCCTACTAATTGGGTGGACCTACAGTTTTATGCCGGCTCCGAACGGCGAATGCATTTTTTGTGAGAAGCTTTTTCATGGCAGAAATACCCTCGGAGGGTATGCCGCCCACTGCCGAGAGGTGACCGCTGCTCTTAAAAAATCCAATAATTGGATTTTTACTAATTAGAAAAATTTTTTGGTGTTTTTCTAGGACCGTGGTTTGAACCCGAGACCTCTGGCATAGCAGGCGAGCACTCTACCCACTGCACCACAGCGGCCAACACAACTACATACCTACACACAAATTCAAATGTTAAAAAGATATCCCTAATTTGTTCAATAGGTATATATTTATAACTTTCGAATACGAAGGTTGTCCGATAAGTTTGTTGTATTGTCGTGACCGTCTTATTTCTTTTAAATTTAGATCCGGTTGGAGTTTCTTCGAACAATGCTTGGGGCGCACCTTTCAAAACTATATCTACTAATTGCGTTTTCTAGGATTAGGACGGTTCACATAACCCGAAGAAAGACTTCTGGGAGAAACTCCGACTGAGGGAAACGTGATAACAATGGACGTAGAACCTGATGCTCAAACCACCCACCGATCGTCAACAGTAGGAATTTTAGTGCTGGTTTAGCTCCCACACTGATGGGGTTAAGGCTTTTAATGCTTCCTTCTCGTAAATAAAGAAAAAGAAGTAGAGTTCTATGAATTTAAAATGATCTCCTCTGTTTGGTCCCCTCTTAAGGTAATGCCAATATTGAAATAAGACACTCTACAGAGAGCAGTTACAGTCACACTTCGGCTATTTGATTTGGTCGGTTACTACGCCCAATAAGGAGGAATAAATGCCGAGTTTAAAGGACTTACTAGCTGTCTTTATACTTAGCAGTCCCACGGAGTCAAGCCCTTCTTTGGAATTCTGCACAGCTAAAAATCAATGATCCAAGTCAATGTTGAGACCTCATTATGTGCACATACCTGGATTGCTGGAGGAATTTTGCCAACAGTCAATCAAGAGACTGCCGTTTGCCTGGTGAATCCCTTTATTATGTGCTTTTGGTACTGCCCATGACCGGAGAAGTCATTCAGCTCTAAAGCCTTTAAAACTTCTATAATATCTAGAGCTTAAATTTGGGAGTTATCAACAAGACCTCGTACAAATATATTGGAGTACAAGTGCCTTGAACACGTTGCACTCGTACGAGCATGCCTTGCAACATAAATAGAATTGGACACTTGTTGAAAGTGTTGAGACTCAAGTGCGCTCAGTTATTGATATGGGTATCGACCACGAAAGCTTGGCGATTGGTTATCACATCAAAAAAAGAAAAATCGTAAAAATAATTTAGAGCAAAATAAAAAATTTTGAATTTTTGCATTCATTCATGCCAATTTTATTGTTGCAAAAGAGTAGTGCAAAAAATGTGCAGCCCAAAAAAATACAGCTGCACTCAAACTTTCACAAAAAAAAAAGATGAATAAAAAACGAAAATATGCATTTATTAGTGGTTTGAAAGCAGAAGGCACCTTTCAGCGCTAAAAAATATTTAGACTTATTTATTAGCTTTTTTTTCTCTCTTACTTTCATACAAAGGTCAGTATAACTTACAGCACCCGAAAAAATATTCATCGAACCCAGTAATATGCTTTGTGTAAACAATTTGAACTGCTCTTGAATACAAAAACAAAAAAAAAAAGAAAATGCCGTAAATATAAAAAATTCAATCAACATGTTGCAGCTGCACACTAACGAAGAATTTTACAAAAAAGGCACCTCAAAGCGCTAACAAAAAAGCAAAAAAGCAAAAATTAAAAAAAACATATGTGGATGATTTGGCGAGCAACAAAACACGAAAAAAAAATTCAACAAAAAATCTGCGGCACGTTGCACGTAACTCAGGTAGCAAGTAGTACATGATATGGCTTTTGTTGTTGTTGTTTATTTGTTTTTGTTTCAAGGTGGATATTTTTTGTTTTTGTCGCTGGCAGTTTGTTGGGTGGCTTTTGGCTTTTTGTTGCTCGTCGCAGCGTATTTGTGCTTTGTAGAGCGCTTGGCATTTGGCCAAAAAATATTTGCAACAACAACAACACGCATTCGTTTTGTTGATGGCAGGAAGTCTAACGCCTGTTTGCCTTTCGTAAAAACATAAGCACGCATACCAATACCAAATCGATAAGTTTGAGTGACGGAATGAATAAATTCCCGGTAGGAAGTCATATAATCAAAATTAATTCAATATATTTTTTTCATTTGTATGATTATTGTTGATTGCATCACTGAATTAAAAAAAAAAACAATCATGATTAACAGCCACTAAAAGTTAATCAGAAATAATCATATAATCAAAATTAATCCAATATTTTTTTAATTATATGATTATCTTTGATTGCGTAACTATGTTTATAAAAAATAGTCGTCATTAGCAGCCATTAAAAAATAATCAGAAATAATCGTACAGTTAATCAAAATTAATCAAACAACACTTTTAATTGTATGATTATTTTTTATTGCAAAACTTTATTTAAAAAAATAGTCATTATTTATAGCCATAAGAAAAGTAATCAGAAATAATCATATAATCAAAATTAATCAATTAATACTTTTAATTGTATGATTACCTTATATTGCTTAACTAAATTAAAAAAAATAATCATGATTAATAGCCATTAAGAAGATAATCAGAAATATTCATATAATCAGAAATATTCATATAATTGAAATTAATGAATTTTTTTTTAACTGTATGATTATTTCTGATTGCTTGACCATTTAAAAAAATAGTCATTATTAATAGCCATTAAAGAAGTAATTAGAAATAATCACATAACCAAAATTAATCATTTAATTTTTTTAATTCTAAGAATATGTTTGATTGCTTAACTATATTAAAAAAAAATAGTCACGACTAATAGCCATTAAAAACTTTGATTAATCATGCAATTACAAAAAATTTAGAAATAATTAAAAAAGTTCAAAAGAATTAATTAATTTACTATCAATAAGGCTTCCCAAAAAACATCAGACCAAAAAATCTCAAAAGTTTGAGAAACCCTTAATTCTCAATTTGCTAATAAAGATTTTCTAAAAATTTCACCAACGTTTGTTTGAGAACGCTATCAAGGGAAATTTGAGGTGCATTTGACAACAAACGTTTGAGGTTTGAGAATAAGGTTGGTTCTCAAATGCATATCAAATTTAGAATTAAGGAAAATGTTTATGGGGTTATGTCTGAGCAAGCTATTCATATATCCTACCCTTCATTCTACCTCCGACCTACGCCATTTAAAGGTATTTTAAATTCTTAGAGTAATGTGTAAACTTGTCCTCTCTACATTGAATCAACGCTATAAGCCAATAATCGTTAAATTTCCTACAGGGTATTTTAAAAATAACTCACTGCATCCGTAGTTGCGTGGGATGCTTATAAATGGACACACATTTTGCACTTCGTTCGTATCTCGTGCAGCTTCATATGCGCACAATTTTGGAAGTCCACTCTGATTACACAAAGTATTTGGTCACAGTGCAAGTCAAAGGATTTTCAAATTTTTTTGGAAAGAAGCTAAAACAGTTTAGTGCAGTGGTGATTAAAAAAGTTGAAAAACGACTAAGCGATTTGAGAGATTTTTGGCGACCTTCTTGAAATGCTTTGATAAGTTTACCAGGGAAAATAGAATATCACTGAGATAAAAGTTATTTAATATATGAAATATTTCTACAAAAGAAAAACAAATACTTCATTACCAACTCAGGTTCACTGTTCCAAAAAAATACTAAAACGCCACACTGTGCATTTTAGATATTCATATCAGTGAGTGGCTGGTTGGCCTTTTAAGTTCTTAGTTGATGTTGATGCAATTGCCGCTCGCTGCTGAAGTGGCTCAAGCAAACTAAAGCACTAGTGCTTCTATTCCATTATAACATACTCAATTCATACAGATTTTGAATACACATTCACATTCACCTTCACGTGAAAGCAATTGTCTGCTTTTGCAACCTCCTCTTCCAAAAACCACAAAGTCTTTCGCAATTTGTTCGAATTTCCATTTTTGGCAATTTTCTCTCTGGACAAGAACTATTAACCGGGACATAACCAAATCTTCCACTTATAAGTGCACTCTAATGCAATTACGATATGCTAAGTGCTGAAAACTAAAACAATAACAATAAAGAAAACAAGTAAGGAAGCCTAAGTGCGAGTGGAATCGAACATTAGATACTCAGCTGTATGTTTTCATTGTTTGTTTGCGTTTGATGGATTTTATATAAAGCGAGTGCCGCATAAAGTGGGCGTAGCCACGCCCATTTTCAAAATTTTTATCAGTCATCCAACTAAGCATATGAATATTATTCTTTGTGCAAAATTTCATTCCTTTATGACTTCCAGTTACAAAGATGTCACGTTACAAATTTCCAAAGCGTGTTCCAGAAATATCTTTGCTAAAAAGTAGGCGTGGTCATAAACCGATTTCAATAAATTTTTGTGTGCCTGTTAATACAAGTTATAAAAGTATATAGACCAAGTTTCATCATAATATCTCAATTATTTGTCGAGTTATGGGCTCCGAAATCTCGTAGATTCCTTTGTCTAAAAGGAGGCGGTTCCACGCCCATTTTCCAAAATTTTTCTATTTTTTGTTTCCGGTCTATTCTAGAAGTCATACCACAAAATTTCAATGAATTATCTTTACATTTGACAAAGATATCGCTTAAAATGTTTTTATTAGGCCACTTTATAAGACCCATATACAAAAGTGGGCGTGGTCGTCAACCGATTTTAGAAATTTTTCGTCCAAACGTTTGCATAAGTAAGTATATCACGCGTACTAAATTTCATTGATATATCTTCAATGGTTTCTGAGTTATGACTCATAAAACTTTCAATATTTGCCCCTTAATAAGTGGGCGTGGCACCGCCCATTTTCCAAAATTTTTGTGTTTTTTGTGTTATGTCCATAGTTGGACTCATGCCACAAAATTTCAGTGTTAGGTCTTATATTTGACAGAGATATCGCTTAAAATGTTTTTATTAGGTCACTTTATAAGACCCATATATAAAAGTGGGCGTGGCCGTCAACCGATTTTAACAATTTTTCGTCCAAACATTTGCCTAAGTAAGTATATCACGCGTACCAAATTTCATCGATATATCTTCAATGGTTTCTGAGTTATGGCTTATAAAACCCTCAATGTTTGACCCTTAATAAGTGGGCATGGCACCGCCCATTTTCCAAAATTTCATCAAATTTCTTCATAGGGGCCTGAGCTTAACACGTGGGTAAAATTTCATCACTCCAGCTATATTAGTGACTGAGATACCAAATTTCCGATTTTTTCTATATAGGAAAAGTGGGCGTGGTCATGGTCCGATTTCGCCTATTTTCAATACCAACCGTCCCAGTCTCGATACCAACTTGCATTTCGTTATAGTGCGTAGGGACGGACGGACGGACATGGCCCAATCGATTTCTCTTTTCACCCTGATCATTTTGATATATATAAGTCTATATCTATCTCGATTATTTCATTCTGTTACAATCCACCGTTATGTGATTAAAATTATAATACTCTGTGTACTAGTACAGCTGAGTATAAAAACGAAACAAGCCACAAGAATTAGTGTAGTACTCGTAGGAATAGAATGAAGTGTAGGGGAAAAATATGAAACGTTGTGGGTATGTAAGTAGATATGTGTAATGGCAAGTGAGCTAATAGGGACCGCAACGATTTTCATTTATTTCCAGAGAAATGTTTTGGTGGACCCATTAGGATTGGAGAAAGGTACACAATTTTGGTCAAAGCTTTAACCCTCATCCTGTATTCAAAAAAAAGGAACGTACGTGACATAATTGGGTCAATTTTGCCCAATAGGCGAAATATGGAATTTTGGTTTTAATTCCAGTTTTTAAGTATTCTTTTATTTAATAAATATTAAACTCCTTTATGGAAGTAGAGAAAAAAGTGTTCTTAGGTTCATTTTAAGCCAATAGTACTTCCGAGCAATGTCTCAGAATAAGATTTTCAAATGAATTTTTCGCAGATAACGCATTTGTTCGAGACCCCCGATATCTTAAAAATATAATTATAAGTTACTTTGAGAGAGAGTACTAGTCTACAACTCCAATGAGGGCGTCGAGAATTATGCGATAGCCAGTCGAGTTTCGCAAGGATCCGTCCTAGTCCCTATCTTATGGAATATTATGTACAATGGCATCCGAGAGCTAGAATATCCAAATCTGTATAGCTTCTAGTCTACGCAGATGACCTCATAATAAGAGGAGTCGCGAATCACATAGAAAAGCTCAGACAATCATGGCCCTGTAGCTCGCGGAAGGAACAGAGGTAATGCTAGTGAGCGCAAGAAAAGTGTGTGAAAATATATGTATCTCGGTTGGGTGGTGCGAGTAAACTTCGTAGCCATCAATAAAATATCTTGGTGTGGTACTGATCAAAGGCTGTGCAACTTGATACAAGCTATCGAAAAGGCGTAAAAAACATGGGCGATCATGAAAGGATGATTACCAATAAAGGTTGTGTGCGGTCAGCTCGTTGACCTCCGCTAGTCAGGGCAACAAACTTCGCCATTTATGGTCATTCTAAGACCGACAAGTGCATTTCGAACATTCTTTAGTGATGCTAGTGAACTTATAGATTGATTACCAATATGAACAGTTGGGCGGATAGAGAGCAGTGTGAGCTCAATATCCACCTTATTCAGTTCCTTAGCCGGAATGCTGTTTTATGGCCTAGCTTTATGGATTGAAGCACAACGTTAGTCCTTCTTGTTCTTTGTCTTGCTACGCTATAGAAAACGTTGAACACGTATTTTCCCCCGCTTATAAGCTGTGTTCTGTCGTAAGGGGTGACTAATATACACTGAGTTACACGGTTGATAATGGCCAAAAAGTCGTTCGCATGACAGTCCGGCTAGCCTCAGAAAGACCCAATCGCTGAGCGATCCGAATACATCCGGAAAAGGACTATTACTTGCCCTACATTTTCTGCACTCCTTCGTGGAATGTCTTATTGGCTATAACAACAAGAATAAGTCCCCGGCGCCGATATTAGCCCAAGTGAGTTACTGAGAAAACTCCATGTCATACGATGTATTACTTGGGCGGTGATTCCATAGGATCGGTTTCGGGCGGGGGTAGGTTTCGATGCTTCTCGTACTAATAAAAAAACACATAAAGCAACCGCGTGTTCCATTGAAATTCTCCTAATTTCATAAATTATTTACTTCTTTTTCTATTGGGCAATTTTGACCCACTTATACAACATACGTAACTATTTTTGTCTAGCCCATCCAGTGAATGATAAATTTAAACAAAAACATTTTTTAAGTGTAGTTTACTAAATAATAAAAGTCAAAAAGTTTCACCAGATTATATGCATCCAATAAAAAGATATGCAACTTTCAAAGTCGTTTGGGCAATTTTGACCCACTTATACAGGATAAGTGTTAACTCCAAAAGAATTTTTTCTAAGATTTAGTAAGTTTGCAATGACTGATAGTGACTGCTAGAGCTAATCTGTCCTCCTCTTCATAACTACAAAAATTCTTTCTGCAAGCTTTGCGTGAATTATGACTAGGAAGTTGCTTCATGCAGGACAGAAGCAAACTCTTACAAGTCTTCCATAAGATAGTTCTCAGTTCTGAGACTCTTTCATCATCCGCTCTTTTGATGCAGACTTCTCTCACTAAAAGCTTAATTACTAGAAGCGACCAACCAATACTCCTAGTCTATTTTAAGATGAAGATTCGTTCGCAATCTAACTTTCCAGCAAAGATGACTTGATACGAAACTCTTTTTTACTCTCTCACTTTTACGATTTTCCCACGGGTCTAATGTGGCTTTGTTGCCAGCATCAACACAACATAAAACCCGGCCGATCAGCTGTTTGTGCAAATTGCAGGTGCCAGAAAGGAAAACGCGCCAAAATAAATTGTCACTTTCGGTGGATTTTAATGTTTTGTTTTATGTGCCCAATTTTATTGAAAATTTCAACTTGAAATAATAAAGAATTATAAAAAATACAGAGGTAATTGTATTGCCAGAAATAATATGTAAAATACCCATTTTCAGTTTTCGAACAGAGTGGCACCAATGAAAAATGTTATAAAAAATGCGCATTTTGACAGCGCTCTCACGAAATGAAGAGTTTCGTATCTAGTTATCTATGCTTTCCAGTGTATCGCCTAGACTCTAGAGCAGAAATCGGTATTTCTACTCTTACGAGTAAATGAGAAACATCAACCACATTTTAACCAATGCAAACCAAATCATTCTGCGCTCTCCAACGAAGTCTTTCACATAATGCTCTAGAGCAAAGCACGGAAAAATTATCACAGAGATTGTGCGGAAGAGGGTTTTGGCATTTTGACTCAATAATCTTTCTCGTAATTTTTATGGGGTCTGCTCTAGAGCATCCATAGTCTATTTGCATATCGACGGCTGAGAATAAGATCGCCCTGTTTCAAAAATTGTTTCAAAAACGTCCTATTCCAGAAATTATTTGAATAACGTCCTATTTCAGATTTTGCTTCCAGAACGCCCTATTTCAGAATTTGCTTCAATAACGTCCTATTTCAGACAATTATTCAAAACCGCCCTATTTCAGAGAAATATATATGGAATTTTCTCTGAAATAGGGCGTTTTTGAAACAATTTTTGAAAAAGGGCGATCTTATTCTCAGCCGTCGATATATACTAAAATGCACTGGCACGATTATAACTCTAAAATTTTAAGGCCAAAATTTCCTTTGAATTCGAGGCCTGGTCCTTAAATCTTGCTCCATAATTTCGGTGGACCTACCACAGCTTTATGCTGGCTCAGAACGTCGAAACATATTTTATGAGAACCATTTTCATGGTAGAAATTTAAATATCTACACTCGGAGGATGTGCCGCCAACTGGCGAGGAGTGACCGCATTTATAAATGCTTCTTGGCATTTGCTCACATAACGTTAGCCATTTTAGTCGAACATGTTACAAAATTAGTGCCTTGTCCAGTAGCTCCGCTAAAGATAGTCATGTTGAGGCTGTTTGATCAGGCGTTTGCATGTTGATGTTTCGCACTCGGGCTGTTGATGCCCATCTCCCTAAAAAAAAAAGAAAAACTCTTACTTGCGTCACCTGACACATATCTTTTACTGATATATGCATTCGTATGTCAGCACGTGTAGTCATCGATAGTTAAGACCAAAATTTTATCGAACTTTATTTTCGCCACAAAAATGTTTCCTTTCTAGAACAACGCAAACTTGCGCATATGCATTAGGGTGTTTGTGAAAGTGCAACTCCTTTTCAGCACCAGAGTAAAGTGCAGGGCAGTCAAGCAACAAAAATGGCCCAGCCGGAGTACGAGTATGCAACTAACTGTCGAATGAGAGGCAATAAAGACACGAGCATATCCATAATTTAGGACATCAACGAAGTTTCAAAATCTGAAATTTCTCGGTTGCATGCAACAGCAACAGCAACAACAACAGCAACCACAACAACAACAGCAACAACAATACTTGCTTTGCACTTTTTGTTTTACTTTTGGGCAAGTTACACAAAACTTCCATGCAAACTTGCGCACTTGAAACATTAGATATATGAAAATTGCATTTGCTTTTAGTCTAGTCTACACGTACGAATGTGAGTAACTCGTTATTGCCCTTTTGGGCATACGGCGGCCACAAAGCAAACAAAATTATGGGCGCATACAACAATAAAAGTAGCCAGCAACAATAGCAGCAACACCGATAACAATAACAAAAGAAACTTAGAAATACAACAACAAGCACACAATCAAATGTGGCAACATCAACAAGCGCCAAACAAACAAACAACCAAAATACACAAATACACATCACTTGAACTGCAATAGAAAATAATAATAAATCGATAGGAAAATGGCAAATGGTCCCTGCAGGGAAAATCTCTAGTTATGAACTAGGTCGCTTCTAGTGCATTTTTCGACACTACTAGTGCGAGCTAAATCTCTTTTGCATGTTATCAACTGCCGAATTTAACACGGCGATGTCCTAGGCGGTGTCAATTGTCACTCTCTGCACTACATTTTCGATAGTTCCGAACTAGTACTAAATTCTGCAGTTTCCACTAGTTCGTTTATTGGCACAATTTCGATAGTTCTGAACTAGCTACATCCTGTCGGTGTCAAGTTGGATGATAATTTTTTTTTTTGTAATTTTTTTTAAACTAATATTTTTTTATTTATTTATTAAAAATTTACAATAATATTTAAAAAGAAATAAAATAAAAAAAAAATTAAAAATAAGCCTGAGGGATCGAAAAAGCATAATTAGGGGAACATTTCATTTCATACAAGATGCAAATAGAAACCTCTTTATATAAAATGATTCACTAAACATCTGAGAATTTCAGAAGTATACAAAGCCTACGGCAATTGAACGAACGAAAAATTTCCATAGAATTTTTGTCACTTCGAAATTGCATACAAATCAAAATGTGGCTTATGGGACATTCCAACCAAAAGAAGAAAACGACATAAAATTTAAAATGCTACTAATCATTCCTATTTATTCAGTTACCTGTAACTAAATGTGTATATTTTTCTAATCTGGTAAAAGAAATATAGAAAAATATGTAAAAACCCAAAATTTTTGTCCATAGAACTTTGACTTCACACCTAACTATTTTGCGGAAAAAGTTTGGTCATGTTTGCATTGCTATATTAGCTATATTTGCATTTGTAAAAAAAAATTGCAAGTCATTCAAGTAAAGCAGAGAAAAATCTAAATATTTGCATCACAAAAAATTAAGAAAAGATGTGTGATTTTTGTGTATATCTTCATATAATTGATTCATATGTGGTGTCCCAGGAGTCACACGAAAATGCATAAAAAATGGTCTGGTAACCTCAGGTATGACCCTATGAAACCAGATATTTATGAAAGTAAGGATTAAAAGGCTGTTCACCGTCTAAATACATTTTTTTAAGTTAATAAGATCATACAATAGTTTCTAGACTATTTTGAAATATGTCCCAGGAGTCACACGATTCTGAACTCTAATGTATTAGGGCAAACCTGTACTTAAAATAGAAGATTCTGAAACGAAATTTTGAAATGTTTTTAGTTTTTAGAGATGTTGTTTCTAGAGATGTTGAATTCGACTTGTTTTAAATAAATATTTAATCAGAACTTTGAAGTAAATATAAGTAATATTTTGTATTCACTTTATTTTTTTTCATTTAATTGGCTTGGTTTCAATTCTGCTGGGAGAGATTTATGAATAACTTGGTCAAAAAGGGCTAAAACAATAATAGAACTGATTTCAATAATCTAGTATATTATATATTTCGCACTTGTCGCAGGAGTCACAAAAACTTGTCCCAGGAGTCACAATTTTAAATATTGAAAATAGTTAATTGAATTTGAATATATAAAATATTTTTATAGAATATGGTACTATGCAGTATGTTTTTTCGACCATATACAAATTGTAGGTGAAATTTGAATAGTTGAACTAAAATTCGTATTCGTGCTCATAAAGGTGCAACAAAGGTATTTTTCGGTGTCCCAGGAGTCACACTCATTTACTGAGTAGTTACAAAGCTATTTGTTATTATTTAGCCAATTCTTTTAATGCATTTGTTGTATTGGATATTTATCCATGTCGATAAATATATTTCATAGCAATTTAAGTCCCGATGTCAGTTTTATAATTCAAAGTTGACTAAGCTCTGGAGTCAAATGTCCCAGGAGTCACGATGGAATGTCCCTTATAATGGTCACTCTATTCACTCCTTCTGAACTGGTGAGGGTCTACTAAAATTGATCCAGTTCCTTTTTGACACCTTTTCGCTAGTTCGGAACTAGAAATTTTCCTCACTAGTTATTGAGTTCCCTGCAGGGGTCCTTTGGGGTCCCCAAAAATGCACACCAACACACACACACACACAAAGCTGAAACTTTTTGTTAGATTGGAATATGAAAAGCGCAATAAACTCAGCTCGCAAGCACTGCAGAGTGCACGGAGAAGGAGGCGCTTTGAATTTTGCACAGCAGCAGCAGTAGTCAACAAAAAAAAACCACATTAAAAGCAAGCAGTGAGTTGTTAAGAAGTCTAATTTAATCTGAGTTCCCTCTCAGTTTCGGCATTGACTTCTTCAAACAAAAATTTTTGCAAATATAATTGCAGCAGCCACCCGGCGGCAAACCTTTTGGGCCAAACCAAAGGCGACTTGCGCCACGCCGCGCCAAGCCACCCCTCCGTACACGCGGCGGAATGTCGCAACGATAGTTGTCTGCCACACAAAGTTTTAATTTTTACAACAACAAAGCTAACATCAGCTCTGCGAACGTTCGACCGCCTTCGTTGCGGCCGTGGCCGTGGCTGTCGCTGTCGCTGCGGTATGCGCTAACAATTTAACTTGCCTTGAATGGCTAACATTCTCCAAATCCAAAAACAATTACAAATTCAACTAATTCGCAACGCAAACAAAAATTCTTTTTAAGAAGCACAGATGTGCTGCGTTGTCTTTGCAGCTGATGCATGCAACCATGCGCTGCAACACCAATCGCAGTCTAGGTTTGTGTGTGTATTTTGTTGTTGTTGTTGTAGTCATTCGCACGTGTGAATGGAAAAATTGTCACTTAATTGCCAAAGTGAACGTGATCGCGCACAATTTGCATGCGACCGAACAAACAGCAACAAAAAAAAGGAAAAGAAAGGAATTTTCTTCTTCTTCTGCTGAACTTGCAATGCAATGACGCGTTGGGGCGTTGTCTTCGCGTTGGCAGTAGTCGCAAGACGGAAATCCAAATGCAGTGACTCAAAACTTAAATTATACAAAGATTCCGCAAAAGTTAATCAAATCGTTATTACGATTTTGCAAGACAAATCAACGTATTTTTCAATATACCTAGAGTATATCTTTTCGTATTTTATAGGGCTATTCTGGCAACTGTCTTTCCAAAGGCAACTGTCTTTGCAAAGACACTCATCTTTCGAGAAAAGAAAATCATTGGCAAATTTAGGATCAGCAGAACAACCAACTGTGCCACAGCCAATAATAGCACCAGATATAGCGGGCAATGTGAAGCATATCAGCGACTCCATAAGGGAAACACACCGGAGACGCTGGAACTCAACAGATTTCTATAAAATTACAAAATGCTTCCTGAAAAGGCCTAACAGGGAGGTAGGAAACTTTCTTCTCAAGCAGAGAAGGAGTGAACTTCGGGTCTTTGTAGGGTTCATTACAGGACACAATCCACGGGTCCAGCACATGACCACCTTAGGCATCATCGAGAGGATTTTTCTGCACCTGGCCGGCCTACGCTAGACTAAGATTACGCTTTCTCGGGTCGGATATATTGAGAATGGCGGATGTATATTCTCAACCACTCGACAAACTTCTCAGATTTATAAAATATCTGAAAAAAAAAAATGGTCTTGAGAGCTCAATAATAAAGTAGTTACGATCTGCGAAGTTTGCGGATGAGTCCTGATTCCACTATCCCACCATTTCCCTACACCCTGAACCTTTCTAAAGGCCTTAAGTACAAAGAGCAAATATGCCAGAGTGCTTGGAAAAGACATAGTTTTCCCCGGCCTACCACAATTTCATTCCAGTCCATTCCATGAGAATGGAATTTTGTGGTGCATAATTTCCTAGAACATGTTAAACCTGTAGCGGCCTCCTATATCCTCTACCTCGCTCTCACATTTTTTTGTGTAAAATTTAGCGAGATTCGGCATGCGATTCGAGTGTAAATGACAATTCGAAGAGTGCATTATGGCTTGTGGTAAATAATAGCCACCCACTAGCTTTGCAGTCGAGGAATCGGCAACAATTTCCCCTTGGAAAGCGCTTCGACTGATGGATATTATTTATGTGCATATATTTGAGAATTTCATATGTTTTAGTACGAATAACAAATGGCATTTCAACTACAAAAATAAATGAAAATTAATGTATCATTTAAGCTGTGAACCACTGTATATAAATATGTTTAGGCCAACATATAGAAATGCGGCAAATTGGTGGAAAAATCCCCCTAACAGTCGCCTAAGAAACCTCAAAGAAGACAAACAGACAAACAAACACAAGCATCAATATGTAAATATAAAGAGGCTTTGCATAACTTAATACACTGTGCGCGCAAGTTCCATTCCCAAATCAATTTAGCTGGAATGACAGCGAGCGGAAAAGCGGAATATCAAATTAAGCAAAAGAAGTAAAAATCTTGGAGTTTGTTTGCGCGCAACTCAATACACTCGTAGTCTCAGCGACACACAACAGAATTGCATAAAAATCAAGAGGGGAGATTTTCAAAATCAGAAATTCTTAGCATGTTTCAATCTCAAGCACACACACACACACAAACATATACAAACATGCATATCAGAAGAAGACACCTGCACCAACTCTGGCAGCTACGGGTTCGAACTCGAATTTTGTTCGTGTTGTCGCTTATTTGTCGCAATCTGTAATTCTAAGTTCGATTGCCAGCCACGTTTGTCGGCTGAGTGAATGACAACAACAATTACGAAAACAAGAGGGTGGAAAAGAAAAAATTAAATAAACCAAATTTTATGCATATTTTTGTGAAACTTAATTTAGAAAATTTTGATTGGCTTTGCGTTGCGGAGAGTAGATCAACATCGAAGTGCGGAAGAAAGGAAGTTTGGTTTTGATTGGATTGTATGCCACTTCCATTCATATCTACCCCAAAACAGCAAAGGCACAAGAACGCAAAAAATTATGTGTTTTTTTTTTGGAAATTTAATTGAAAGCGCAAAATTTTTTGTGTAGCGAAAAAAAAATCGTTGCTTAGTAAAAGTACGTACGTACGCTTATTCAATCACAGAATATCTTCATTAGTATTAAATTTCATTAAACTGAGCTAACGAACGGCATCTAATTAAACTTTGACGAAATTCATTGAAGCACTTAATTTTTATTAACGTAGCACAATTTTTTGGCGTTCATTTAACTTTGTCAGATAAAAGAGATTCTTGCTCAATATTTTATAGCCGGCTGGAAGCTTATATTGAAAAATCAAAAGGAAATTTAAAATGGTTATAAATTGTGAATCTCTTTGCCCAATATTCGATTATTTCGAGAAAATCACGAAAATCCACAGGTCAACTATTCACGCCAGCCCACTTTATCATCCATAACCCCGCCAAATTTGCCCAGTGTAGTTTCAGAAAGGATCAGGATGTATGGGAAAATATGGAATAGTGGAATCGAAATCCCTCTACAAACTTCGCAGATTCTTTTATAAGTGTAAGAAATTTGTCGAGTGGTAAGGAATGTGCATTCGCCATTCTCAACACATCTGATCCGCGAATGTCTAGCGAAGGCCAGACAGGTGCAGGGAACGTTCTCTGTGCTGTCGTCATCCTCCTCCAGACTGGATAGACATAATGAGCTGCCGATGATGCCTATGGTGGTCATGTGCTGGACCCATGGATTATGTCCTGTAATCCACTCCACAAGGGTCGAACCTTCCTCCTGCTCCGCTTGAGGAGGGAGTTTACTAGCTCCCTGTTAGAAAGCTGTTTTCAATTTAGCAGGAATCTGTAGAGTTCCAGCGTCTCCCATAATTTTCCTTCAAGGTGTCTGATGTACTTCATAGTAACTGCTATACTTGGTCCTATGATTGGCAGTGGTTCGGTTTGAGGGTTTCCGCCGATCCGCAATTTGCCAACTCTTCGGCCAATTCATTACCTTGAACGCCGAGGTGTCCAGATACCCAAAAAAGTTGAACTTTATTCCATTTTGCTACAGCTCCAAGCTTCAACTTAAATTGGTGAATAGTTTTTGAATAGGTTGGCGCAGTTTCCAGTGCCTTCAGTGCAGCCTGGCTGTTATTGCAGATACAAATTTGTTGTCGACGCTACCGCTCACTAATTTTAATCTATGATTATACATTCTGCATAAATCTACGGTGTCAGTCGGATCCAGAGCCATATTCTGTTTTTGACCAGTCTGTGTAGATAATTTTCTGCGATCCTCCCGGGAGTTTTTCTGCATATCTCCATTGATCTTTTGTGGGAAAAGCGACATTGTTTCATCAAACAAAGGATACTCGGGATACCAGCTTGTCATATCGGGCTATAAACAAAGCGTATTGCTCTGCCAGCCTGCAAAACAACTCCCCGTACTCCGAGCTCCAATCGGTAAATGGAAATCGTTTGCTAAAATTGAAAAGTGAGTGCAGGGTGTGTATTGATGTTGAAACGTCTAACTATCTTTCTCTGCAACACACTGCTTTTATCACTTTTTTTCTTGATGTATTGTCTCCAAACCAAACTTGACAGGGGATGACGGAAGATCGTTCCACAATACATCATATTCCTACCCTGTCGGAAAAACAAGCAACCAAAAAGTACTTTTCTTCTTCTTCTTCTTTATCATCCTGCTCTTCTTATTATATGTACAAATAAACTTGTGTCTATGTGAATACATTTTTCCACGAATGTTTCTCTTTCTTTCCGACCTCACTCAGTTTGACTAATTAACCCAAAATACGGCACAGCGCATAGCGACACGCCTGCCTACCTACGCACACAAAGAACTCGCTTAATGATTAGCAAATAATATACTCAATAAGTAGGTATGTAAATAGAATTTGTTTACTTTAAAATTTAAATAGGTGCAATACCCACTTTTATTTGCCATACTCATTGTTCTGCTGGTCTTAATGGTCGTACACGCAGCTACGCTCAACGGCTCAAATTTCCTTTAAACGTTAAATAAATGCTTTGATTATTAAATAAAGTTTTTGTTATTTATCCGCTCTCTGCCTCACTTTGCATAGTGACCTCTTGTGTCCTTTCTCTGCTTCTTCTGCATCTGCTTCTTCCTCTGCCATTGCTGCTGCTGTGCGTTATGGTACACTTTGATTGCCTTTTTTGCGTTTATTGCCCAATTAAAATCCCAACAAATCGAACACTGCACCGTTATGCGGCTTAGTTGGTTACCATTGTTGTTAGTGTTGTTGTTGTTTGCTATGCTTTCGAAAACTTAACCAAAGAGGCATTGGGTGGTGGTTAGGGTGGTTGGTGAACGTATGAATGGCTGGTTGCATGAAGAAAAAAATCAGCGCAGCGTTTTTTCTATTGCCACTCTTCAAAACGAAGAAGAGTTCCGCCTTTCCTTTCTTTTTTGCATTTTTTTAGTGATTTTTTTGTATGGCGTTCTTCTTGTTAGAACGGTATTCGCAAAGTTCGTTATTTGCTTGTTTGCTTCTCATCATCTGCGTAGGAAAAAGATTTCTCCGCAGCCGCCCAACGCTAAGCTAACAAAACAAAATCGGCAAGCCATAGACAGACATTTAAATTGTATGTAAATAAATAAAGAAACGCATAGCGCACAAATATATGTATGTAAGCTTTTATGTATATTTATGCATTATATTTGGTTGTATAAAAGGTGCGAAGGCCCTCTGGTATGCTTGCGCCAGTAATAGAAGAAGAATAGTTAGACACAACAAAATATATGTAACTATACCGATATCGACGGCTGAGTAAAAGATCAACCTATTTCAAAACTTGAAATGAGGTGTTACTAAAGACATTTTTGTAACAAATTTTAAAATATCGTGCTCTTTTACTCAGCCCTAGATATGATCAGATTAGGCTTGCGTTTAAACATAGTATTAGCCTTTGCGAATATTGCGAATATGTAGATCAATTTTCGCGTAAAATCTCTTGGAGCTGCTCTGAGTCAGAAAAACCCCTATTATTCATGTCCAAAAAAGAAACAATATACTGAAAATGGCACATCGCCGAAACCGGTTTATAAAAAAAATCAAACTTGACAACGGATGACGGAAATTCGTTCCACCACAATACCGTCGTAATTCTACACTTTCGGAAAAACAAAACAACAAAAAAGAAACCTATTATTCATCTTGAGATGTGACTTCAACAACCGGGTATCATTCGCTCCGAATGCACTGCAACTCAAACATTCTTACTCGCCATTGCTATAACTCTCTACGGTTACAAGCGATGTTTTGCGAGCTGTTGCTGACGCTGTTGCTGCTTATGCTGTTGACTTTTTCACTTTATGTTGTTGTGTTAATAGAAAAATAACAATGTAACGGTGCTTTATGGTAAGTGTGCTTTGCGTTGTGCGTTGCGGTTATGGTTTCATGCAACAATGTGCCACCACCACCAACACAACAACGGTCTCCATCGCCGGCCAGCGCATCATTTGCCTTGCTATTTTTTTTTTCGTATATATTCCCTCTATGCAGATGCATAAAGCGTCTGGATTTGCTACAGCCCATAGTTTGGCCTCCATGCGCGTATGATCTAGTCTCAGTTCCAACCGCAACAACCAAGAGCAAAGCAATAACAACAGTAACAGCAACAGCGGCAATGTTCGAAACCGCATCACAAATTTTCACAAAACGCACTGTCGCACAGGAAAATTTGCTCCGCTCTGCGGCTTGCGACGAGATGCACGCGGCCGATTGTGCGCGCCTCTGTTGTAGCTTTTGCTGCCTATCGACTATTTACTGCTACTCCTAGCGTTCCAAATGGCGCGGAAATGGCTCAGTGTTGCAATGGAAAGCTGTGCTGTCAAAAAAAAAAAAAAAAATGCAAAAAAGCAGCGTTGCCTGCTCATCTCATTTTGTCTAGCGGTTTCCGTTCATTTCCTTGCGGTTCTCAGTAGAGCTGCAAAACTATCGATGGCACTATCGATAGTATCGATAGTTTTTTTTTCGTGTCACTATCGATAGTTTTTTTCCACTATCGATGGTTATCCCTATTCATTCTTGTAGTTATGTCCATTGTCAAAATATACAAGTCCCACAGCTCATCGAAAATCGATAAAAAAAAAGACGATATGTTATCGGCAAATGTCAAAATCGGGGACAGATTGGTATGGCGGCGACTTCCGGGGGTACAGATTGGTATGGCGGCCGGATGTGGTTGTTGTAAGAAATGGGACCATAATGACATGGTCGTAGCAATCAAGACAGAAACGCAATTCCGGAATTGGGAATTGAAAAAACCAATTCATAATTCCGAAAAGAAATTAAGGCTGAGTTCCTAAAACGCGATTCCCGGAGAGAGCGTAAACGCCAGCTATTCCACGAATAACATGTGCAAGAATGTAAAATCAACAACCTACAAAACAGAAAGAAGAAGAGCAACTTATATTGCATTCACGATCGTCATTGGGCCATAACAACAACTTCAAAATCAGCTGAGCACAGCTGTTCGACCTGTTTGACACACATCTCAGAGTCAAGTCAGTGTTCTCCATACACAATGGTTTTGTCCCAAGAGAAGAATACTAAGGTTGTTCACTGTGTCTAATCTTTTTGCCGAGATATCATGATATCTTGAGAAATTTGCCACACAGAGAGAGCGCACCTTTAAGAAAATAGAATTCTAACTGACTTAATTGTGAACTAGCATGTTAGTCATATTCTTTCCACTCTTTATACGACTGTTGTCGCTTTGCTTTCCTTGCTTCAATTTCGAATTAATTAATTTTTTATCTGAATAAAACAAACTACTTAAAACAAGTAAGGAAGCCTAAGTTCGAGTGGAATCGAACATTAGATACTCAGCTGTTTGCTTTCATTGTTTGTTTGCATTTAATGGAAACACGGTGTACTTTATATAAAGCGGGTGCTGCATAAAGTGGGCGTAGCCACGCCCATTTTCAAAATGTTTATCAGTCACCCAACTATGCATATGAATATTATTCTTTGGGCAAAATTTCATTCCTTTATGACTTCTAGTTTCAAAGATGTCACGTTACAAATTCCCAAAGGGTGTTCCAGAAATATCTTTATTAAAAAGTAGGCGTGGTCATAAACCGATTTCAATAAATTTTTGCGTTTCTATTATATATTTTTATATTTTTTGTTTCCGGTCTATTGTGGAACTCATGCCACAAAATTTCAATGAATTACCTTTATATTTGACAAAGATATCGCTTAAAATGTTTTTATTAGGCCACTTTATAATACCCATATATAAAAGTGGGCGTGGTCGTCAACCGATTTCGCTAAAATTTTGAACATGTATTACCACAAGTAATAAAAGTGTACGCACCAAGTTTCGTCATTATATATCAATTATTTGTCGAGTTATGGGCTCAGAAATCTAGTATATTCCTGCTTCTAAACAGAGGCGGTGCCACGCCCATTTTCCAAAATTTTTGTGTTTTTCGTTTTATGTCCATAGTTGGACTCCTGCCATAAAATTTCAATGATATATCTTTATACTTGACAGAGATATAGCTTAAAATTTTTTTATTGGGCCACTTTATAATACTTATATATAAAAGTGGGCGTGGTCGTCAACCGATTTTGGCAATTTTTAGTCCAAACATTTGCCTAAGTAATTATATTACGCACACCAAATTTCATCGATATATCTTCAACGGTTTCTGAGTTATGACTCATAAAACTTTCAATGTTTGCCCCTTAATAAGTGGGCGTGGCACCGCCTATTTTCCAAAATTTCATCAAATTTCTTCTTAGGGGCTTGAGCTCAACACGTGGGTAAAATTTCATCGCTGCAGCTATATTAGTGACTGAGATACCAAATTTCCGATTTTTTCTATATAGGAAAAGTGGGCGTGGTCATGGTCCGATTTCGCCCATTTTCAATACCAACCCTCCCAGTCTCGATACCAACTTGCATTTCAAATTTCATCAAAATATCTCAATTTTTGCGCGAGTTAGAGTGTTTACAGACGGACGGACGGACGGACGGATATGGCTCAATCGATTTCTCTTTTCACCCTGATCATTTTGTTATATATAAGTCTATATCTATCTCGATTATTTCATTCTGTTACAATCCACCGTTATGTGATTAAAACTATAATACTCTGTGTACTAGTACAGCTGAGTATAAAAAAAGTAAAAATATTTACGAAGCTTTATGGCTTCAGCTCTGTTGTTAACATCGCCTTCAACACCGTTTGTGCTTGACGAAGTTGAATGGCTGGACCCGAATTGCAGAGAGTGAGTATTTGGAATTTTCTTTGTTATTCAGTTAACATATTAACACTCTCTTATAGATCATACATAGCAGTGCTGCTACTGGCATAAAAATATAACCAACAAATTGTTTAATAGTGACAAGAAATTGGTTGAAGATTTCAACGAACATTTTGTTATATCAACAAATATCATAGTTAATATAACCAAAAACACTGTCTAATATATCAACAATGGTAATGGTAATATTAAACAAAATTCACATTGATTCCATTTCAAGTGTGAAATTAGTACTATTAACCAACTTTTGGTTGATTTTTCTCTCAGTGTAAGTGAAGTATCTAATTCTTATTTGATCTTTTATTTAATTATTGTTTTGCGTAAAAAATTAAAGACTTTTTGGAAAGAAAACTGTAAACAAAACCATCCCTCTTTTTATTGTACTGAAATATTCATAAAAAAAATCTATCGATAGTATCGATAGTTTTTTTTTCGACTATCGAAACTATTGAGTGGTCCGACTATCGATGGTTTTGCAGCTCTAGTTCTCAGTCGTAAAAAAAATATAAAACGGTATGCGAATATACGAAATAATTGTCAATTAAAGTAAAATACTTGTGTTGCGTTTAAAAAGCTTTAAGATTTTTATTTCTAATATATTTTTTTTTGTCTGTTGCTGCTTTGAGTGCTGTGAACACATTATGTTTCATCGCTTTGCCGATTATGTGGGAAATTGGATTATTAACAGTAACTTTCTGTTTGACACGTTTTTGTCTGATAAAAAAAATCTCAGACAAACATAAGTACAATTGTAACTATTCATACTTTTAAGTAATTGCACTAAAAGCGAAAAGGAAAACTTTTTAATATGTATTTTGCTTGGGAAAAAAGGAAGTGTGTTGTAACAGTTAGAGATTTAGTAAATATTCATTTTGGAAGCAGCTATTAATTTAGTTTGGGGAACAACAAGAATTCAATAGATTTAATGTCATACGATTTGAACATGATTTTCGACACTTTACAGCCCTAGGCATGTTTACACGTCTTCTCTACTTTATCGATAATTAGCACTTATACTAATCTAATTTGCATAATTAAATTTAGCTTGAAATTGGATATCATCGAACACTACTTGTCGTATGAATCCTCGCATTCTGCCATACTCCTGCAGGTGATGATATGCGATGGTTGTCCTAAAATACTTAATGTATGTAAATATTTTACCTCAGCCTTAAAGTTACCACAATGATCTGGCAGTAAATTGGACAAATATTAATATCAAGGTTAGTGGAATATGCGTCAGATGCATCAATGAAGATATCCAGAAACTCAACTGGGAAGACCGAAGGAAATCATCTACGCAGACGGGTCAAAAACAAAATATGATGCTGGATCCGGCTAACACCTGGAGACCGACTTCACAACTAGAACGCAGCCAAGCAGAGAACCAAGTATAACGTGCACTGTGTACATCAGGGACTCTATTAGGGAAATTCAAGGGAGCTGCTGGAACTCTACAGGTTTCTGTAATACAGATAGGTAGCAAACTTCCTACTTAGGCAAAGAAGTGAGAAGCTTCGTGCGCGTGTGGGGTTGATTACGGGACAACTGCCCATTCCATATAATGGAATCTTCGTTAACCGATGAAATATTGTCTTCGTTATGAGTTCGAAATCTATCCCATGAGAGAGAGAGTTGATGTCTTAAAAGTGCGACTTTTCCTCTTGTTACTATAATTACGCTTTTTTACAGTGATAATAAAAATAATATTGACATCTGGGCACCTTGTTAAGGGCAAACATACGCATAAGCATTGTTGACTTTCGCCTTGTGCGTTAAAGATCGCACACAAAAATTATTACATACATACATTCATGTTGCATACATCTTATTATTAATATTTTTTGTGTTGGAAATCGTATGCTGCTTGTTTTTGGGTTGAAAGCCCATTTTTCGCCCATTTTATTTTTTTTTTTTTTCATATATGCATTTTTAAGTCGAGAACAGAGGCGAGCGCTAAGGCGAACGCGCGCCGCGGCAATG
This sequence comes from Urophora cardui, assembly GCA_960531455.1. NCBI lineage: Eukaryota > Metazoa > Arthropoda > Insecta > Diptera > Tephritidae > Urophora > Urophora cardui. The sequence goes on along the minus strand of OY482673.1, from coordinate 25,680,751 downwards.
CGCACACAATTCAATTGAATGCAATTCCAACGAAATCGGTTAGTTGTTTGGTGCTAAGAAAAAACAAATACAGCCCACAATCTTGGCTTGGAATCTTATTTATTAGGCGCAGAACAGTTGGCAGCCGGCAACGCCAACAACAGGAACAACAACCACAAACCGGCATAGCCACAGGAAACGCATACAAAAATGGTCAGAATGGCGGCGATCTCAGCATGGCAATTGGCAAAAGGGCAACGCATATGGATATAGGGACGATCGCTGTTGTTTCTGTTGTTGTTGTTGTGGTTTTTGCCGCATATGAATAAACGCGCATGAAAGTGCATACATACTTGTACATGCGATTATTATTGAGACACAAAGTGCAAAACCGAATTCGCATTCGCATTCACTTTTGGCATTGTTCAATTAAAATTTTACATATTTTTGCCCCGGCTGCCGTTCTCGTCAGCGATTCTGCAATTCTGCGGAAGAATAAAAAAAAAACAAAAATCAATGAAGCAAGTTTTGGGTAAAGTTTAAGTTTTTTATATCCAGTTGTGGTTTTTTTGCAATAGCTCGGAAATCTTGAGTACCATTGGAATACAATTTAGGGACTGGAGGTACATGATGGCAATGAGAACAGTTGATCTATGGAGAGTGTTTGTTGCGTTCTCATCTCATTAAGCTCTCTTCCAGCAGAAACACACGTACTCTGTATCATGAAACACCGAGAAGGTACTGTTATACTGTTCTACTGTTATGCTGTTATACCGTTCTACTATCAGACTTAGACTATTATACTATCATACTATTATACTGTTATACTATTATACTATTATACTATTATACTATTATACTATTATACTATTATACTATTATACTATTATACTATTATACTATTATACTATTATACTATTATACTATTATACTATTATACTATTATACTATTATACTATTATACTATTATACTATTATACTATTATACTATTATACTATTATACTATTATACTATTATACTATTATACTATTATACTATTATACTATTATACTATTATACTATTATACTATTATACTATTATACTATTATACTATTATACTATTATACTATTATACTATTATACTATTATACTATTATACTATTATACTATTATACTATTATACTATTATACTATTATACTATATACTATTATACTATTATACTATTATACTATTATACTATTATACTGTTATACTATTATACTATTATACTATTATACTATTATACTATTATACTATTATACTATTATACTATTATACTATTATACTGTTATACTATTATACTATTATCCTATTATTCTGTCATACTATTACACTATTATACTATTATACTATTATACTCTTCAACGTTATTCCGTTATACTTTTATACTGTTGAACTCTTATACTGCTAAGCTGTTGTACTCTTATACTGTTATAATTTTATACTGCTAAACTGTTATACATTTATACTGTTATACACTTTTTATACTGTTAAACTTTAGAACTGTTATACCATTGCTCCCAAATACTCCCAACTGGCTATAAAGGCGTTTAAGCGCAAAATTAAATTGAATTAAAATTGCAGTAACTTTTGGCCGCTATCAACAGCGAACCAGTGCACACGAGTGTGTCTGCGCGCCTATGCACCAAAACTTATCGGGCTGGGCGCTGTGCTTGCAGGGGCCGCGCTTTTGCATTAATCAAACGCATTGATCAGCAGCAGCGGCGGTTGCGGCAAGGCCAACAACAACAATAACAAAACTACAGTAACAACAAAAACAATCGCAAGCGTTCACTTTCCGCCCATACGTACTCGTACCTTTTTGCGTTGCAGATAAACTTTTATTCAATTCAATTTTTTTTTGTTCGTTTGTTTGTGTATGTGTAGGTTGTTAATTTCACGCTTCTTTCCCCTCCTCATTTTGTTGGTTGTGAATCGAACACATGCGTGCTGCGTGCGCCGGCAGTTGTTAGTTTCATATCGTCGCGTCCAGTCCAATGTGTCGAGTGGGAAAAAGTTTGCCATTTCCACATGTGTTGATTGTTTTTGTAGTTTTTTTTCCCTTTTTTGCTGCTTGTAAACTTCATATCAGCAACGATTCATCAAAATTAATTGAAAATTTACGAGTTTTCGCACTTTGTTTTTTTATTTTCTCTTTTTTTGTTATTTGTTTTGTCGTTTTTGCTGCCTTCTTATTCACATTTTTTTTTTTATTTAACCGTCGTCCCACGTTGTTCGGTCCTTTTTTTTTTTTGCTGCGCTGAATGTAATAATTGGATTATGAAAAGTTTGAACATGTCGAGTTATCAGCAGAGAACAAAAGAAAAAATATTGCAAACGGTAGCTGCGTGGCACATTCGTCGTACTCGTATAAATGTCAAAACTTGTTTATTGGACAGTTGGTGGCGGAGTGTGGGTTTTCCTACATGCTTCCTCGCATAAGCTGTGTTTGGCTATTGTGAATTGCTACTGAGTTTGTTTCATCACAAAAAAAAATAATAATAAAAATACTGAAACGACTTCGTCGTCGGAAACTAGTCTTTTTCTACTGACTTTGCTTCTGGAACCTTAACCAACTTCCTTACTGTCTGTGCGTTTATTGAAACAATGGTATTTTGTATAAGTCCATAAAACATTACCCTTTTGCAAAAAATGTTACTTCTTAGCGACTTCAAAAAGTTTGAAAACTTTGTTTTTGGTTCTAGAATCTATATCGCGAAGTTGAAAATACGAGTATTCTCTTCTCGAAATCTAAACCTTATTTCTCAAGATCAAAGAAATGTTTTATGAACTATGGTTAACACCCAGTCTGTTGTTGAGACAATAAGGTCACAAAAATCGGTCGATCTGCATTTTTATTTCAATATTCAATCAAGAACTTTTATTTATCCGAATGCCTCAAAAACCTGCTTTCTTCTCTCTTTTTTATGCCACTAGAGAGCTTGGAAATGTCCCGGAAGTACATCCACTTTCATTCTGTTCCAGGTTATGTCTTAAATTCAACCACCTTGAATCTTATCTAGCCTCTTTGTTACTTACACATTCTAGGCCAATGTTAGGTTAGGGTAGGTTGGCCGGATACAGTGATCCCTTACATAGAACGCATATGGTCCCTAGTATTACCAACATCGTATTGGAGGCGTCATACTAAGCTTGGAATGCATAACTTCGCAAGTTTCAGAATTTTGTGTATTTTCCGAAGAGTATTTTTTTTGTATTTATGAAGGGCATTTGTTGACCAATAAGTAGATTCCACAACAGGGATGAGAGTACTCCCCCTTGTAGGGTGCCCGTATGTGCCCTTCTATAAATTGTCGAAAGGCCCCACCCATCCGTCACCGTCCGACAACTCCAGAGGTCCTCGGTCCAGTGCCGAATGAATGGGGGTATTCCGATCCGTTCGAGCCCCTCCAACAGCGCAGCAGCACCCGAAATGTCAAGAAAGACACCTATAGACACTCCGATAAAGTTGCCTATCCCGCGCTCGGTAGCCTTGAAATTGAATATTGCCTTAATAACTGAAAAATGGAAAATTTTCAATGAGGATTTTTATTCAAGATCCTCGGAGAAGGGAGTAGATATAAATATCTTTGCGTTTGATTTGTTTTGTTTTCAAGGATTCAACTGCCTTCTGTATCGCTGTTACCTCTGCCTGGGAGACGCTGCAGTGATCATGTTCACGGAATAAGACCTTTTTCTTTTGCCATAATGAAGCTAAGTTTTATTTACGTTTCAATATTATTTTTGGGATCTTTAAAAGCCAACTAGAGTCCTGGTATACCAAAGCTATAGGTTTAGTACTTAGGGTATAGACTGTGGTAAACTTTTGGAAGCCAAGTTGGGTTTTCTTCAAAGTAACAGATAGATTTGAGGTGCAGTCATTTTTAAAACCAACAATACTCGATAATGTCTAACAAAAATTATTAAAGAAATCATTTCCATCTTTCAAATAGCATAGAGTATTTGCATTAAAACGTGCCGCCTGCAACTTCATTAACAATAGTCACCTTTCTTCTTTACCCTGCATGCAGTAGCATGATCCATCAGCTGTCTATGTCGGTCATCTTTGTCAGTTTAAATTTCTTAAATAAGTCATTTACAACGCCATTCAGCTGTGCAATTTTATTTATCTACCGCCATCAGGGGCGGATTTACCTCTAGAAGCGCCCTGGGCAAACAAATCAAGCCGCGCCCCAATATTTCCAAAAAAACCGTACTTGCCTTCGTGTGGTGAAATTTCATTACTGATATATTTTACGGATTGAAAAAGTTTGATTCGATTCTTATATAGGTACCACATTTTTTTCCATTTTCTAACCTTAAAAATGATCTGTTCTTAAACCCTCATTATTAGGTGGCACAGATTTCGCAATATCATTAAATGGCAGTTCATCATACGAATCTGAAAAACAATTTTATAGTGAAAGTGTTTCGTCCTGAAACTAAACTCACAATTTTTGACAGTAGGGTGCCTCCCAGGTAGCGAAATCTGGCTCTCTGGCCCAGAATCTACCTGGCCTAACCTAGCTGTCGATCAATTGACTTATGCATTTTTACCTTTTTGGTTATGATCAACAACGGAGTCATTTTGTTTTCGAGGAGTTTGAAAAAAAAAACAATCAAGTTTAGGGGTTTTCGACAGTAAATCTTTGTCTTTCTGCACTTTCTCGGCTGCACGTTTTTTGTCTGCTGGGCCGCTTTACTTTTTCATATTTGCACTCATTCTTCTATTTTTCACAAAAACATTAATTCACTGACACTTTTTTGATGTTTTTAACTCGGAACGACTTTTAAGATTACATAAAATGTACGCAGCGCATTGTATAGAGGCGTGAACTATTCAAATTAACCAGAAACAGAAAATATTCAGATCTTAGTTTCCTTTGAAAAAGTGAGCTCGCGCATTTCCCCGAAAAAATACTTCAATGCCTACTTGATTTTTAAATTTGAAATTTCAATTAAATTTGAATCTTTCACGTCATTTAGTCCACACAAGCTACTAAAACTTAGTGCTTACATATCGCTCATTTGCTGCAAGACCGGCATAAATCAAAAAACGTGATTTTTGAGTTAATGCTGCAGAATAGTTAGTTACATCGTACTTCATGTTGAGTAAAAAATTCTTTATGATTTTTTGAAAACTAAGTGCTTCAGATACAAACCAAATGTTGCATTTACTTGCGCACCATATGGCGGTTGAATCTCAAAATTTCCCTTCCTGAAAAGTTGTGTATTTTGAAAAGTGCAAATGCAGCAAATGAGCGATATTTAAGTCCCACTGGGGCGAAGGTTAAGAACTGTACCAATGTTCTGAAATGTACTTTGATTAATTTTTTCTCTGTAAAAAATTGAAAAAAAAATCTTTAATTCTTGTTCTACTCGTAATATTAAAAAAAAAAAAAATTTTTGATAAATAAAAAAAAAAATTTTCCTTTTCTTAGTTTTGGCGCCCCTATTGAAACGGCGCCCTGGGCAGCTGCCCACGTTGCCCCTATGTAAATCCGCTCCTGACCGCCATGTCAATTTCCTGAAGCCACATTTGGCATGCCTTTAAAACTGCTTAATGAAAAAAAATTGAAATCATATTTTTTGGTACCTATTTAAAACCCAAATCTCTGCATTTTCTATGCATTGTTTAAATACGAGCAAATTTGCCAATAGATAATAACACTGCTCTACAGCCAAAAAATACTCTGAACGCGACCATCCTATTTATATGTAAAATCGGTCGCTGATTCCGAAAATCGGGTTCATTTTTAATTCTATGGGAAGGTTTTTGAGATATCGGCAATTTACCGTTATTTGGCTAATTGCTCCACTTAATCCTTTATACCTCTTTAACGCAGTAAGCTATCTTCCTTGGAGTGACACCAAACGAAAGAAAATTAAATTTCCTTTTCATGGCTGCTATAACATTTTTCCCTAACTCTTATAGTCTCTGAAATATTAACGATTCAATTTGAATTTTTTCGATTTTTTACGATTTTTTGAAGAAAAAATTGACTTTGTCAGGCAATATCTTTAAAACCAATGTTTTCACCTTCGGTTTTACTCCTTTACGTGAAGCTCCATTCTATTGGGAAAAAGATAAGCTATCAACGAAGAAAATCCGTGGTAAAATGGAAAAGTTATAGGCGATCAAGTAAATACAGCCAGGTCGCGCAATGCCTCTGCACGGGTATATTCTATGCATGTTATACCCGTAAATGCGCTGTTACCTACTGCGCTGCCAATGTGCTGCTACTGCAGATGTGTAGGTATTGGTATAATATGCATAGAATATACCCGTGCAGAGGCATTGCGCGACTTGGGTGTATTTACTTGATCGCCTATAACTTTTCCATTTTACCATGGATTTTCTTCGTTGATAGCTTATCTTTTTCCCAATAGAATGGAGCTTCACGTAAAGGAGTAAAACCGAAGGTGAAAACATTGGTTTTAAAGATATTGCCTGACAAAGTCAATTTTTTCTTCAAAAAATCGTAAAAAATCGAAAAAAATCAAATTGAATCGTTAATATTTCAGAGACTATAAGAGTTAGGGAAAAATGTTATAGCAGCCATGAAAAGGAAATTTAATTTTCTTTCGTATGGTGTCACTCCAAAGAAGATAGCTCATTGCGTTAAAGAGGTATACAGGATTAAGTGGAGCAATTGGCCAAATAACGGTAAATTGCCGATATCTCAAAAACCTTCCCATAGAATTAAAAATGAACCCGATTTTCGGAATCAGCGACCGATTTTACATATAGGTAGGATAGTCACGTTGAAAGTACAGACAAAAAATTTCATTTTGTGATCCAGTGTAATTAAGTAATCCAACCCAGCTTATATCTAGTCAGCCACAAATTGCACGCGGCTGTGTGGATGAGCCCACATTTGTGCAGCTTATCTGATCATTTAAGACCAATGAGCATTTCCTTTGAAATTTTTTTTTCCTTTAAAATTTTTGGTTTTTTTTTTTGGGTTTTCAAAAGAAAAAGTCATCGTTTGCAGCAAATAATGATCTTCTTATTGCATTGCCTTGCATTTATTGTGGCAGCTGAGCAGTTTTTGGGTGTATGTTTGTGTGTTTTTGGGTATTATCTTGAGAAAGTACCTGTTGCTTAGACCATTCATTTTGTTTATCGCAATTTGCGCACGGTTAGTTGCAACTCAATAGCCAAGAGCAGCCAGCGGTGGTGGCAGCTGGCAATCCTCCACATTTTGCTGTGCGCTCTGCTCCGCTCTGCTGGCATCCTGGCAAAAATTGGCTACTTGACCAAATCTCTATTTGTTTGGGCTGGGCATTGGCAATTGCAGGTAAGTAGTTAGCTAGGTAGATATGGCTGTGTTTCTTGAATGAATATGTAACTGCGTTTTCCTCGTCTTCTTCTTCTTGTTTCCCTACTTTTGTGCACAAAACTGTCCCATGTTCGTTGTTCGGCTTGCATGTTGCACAGCATGCCACCGATTCGCATTGACAAATCTTGCTCATGAACTTGTTATACTCAATTGTCATGGTGATTTGTTTCTTTGTTGGATGCATGTGCAAAACACAAAACAATCAACGAACAACAACAAATGCTATACAAATTTCAATAGAAAAGAAGAGAAAAAAAGCAGCGAAAGACAATGATGACGACGTTGCTGATGATGATGAAGGTAAACCAAAAGCAAAGTTAAGCGACGTTTGACCACAAAGCAATTCTTGGGGGAAAAGCAAAGCAAAGCAAAGCAAAAAAAAGTTGAAGGAAAATTGTTGATTGTTGAAGAAAATTCGCACACAAGGCACACACCGTTTTTCATTGCGTCGCACAGTGGTTCAGCCGCGGAAAAAATTCATTTTTTTCAATACCTAAATTTCAGATTTTAATGATGTAGTCTTATAAAGAAATGTCCAAATATGAACAATTCATGACTACTTTGCAAAAAGTTGAAATTTTTTTACAAAATAATGGTATCAGAAGTCAGAAAAATTTTATTCAACAAAAACTGCTTGAAATTTTTGCTAACTTTAGCTATACATTTTCTTTATAACTTATATCTCTATTGTTTTTCTTGTGAGTTTGAAAGAAAATATAGCACCTCCTTGACTAATTAAAGAAAAAATCAGTGCAATCGACGAAATATTAAAAAAAATATAGGCCAGCAAAAATGGTACTTCATAAATGCTACCTTTTCTAACTTCGATGAACAAAAAGTTTGTGTGCTACAGCGTGCTACACTCGCTAACTGTAATAAAATGAATATTTGGAATGTCTTCTATCGATTTCTGTTAAAAATTTTTTCCCATATTTTCCCCAATCGATTTAAACTTGATTTAAATGTCGAAAGTCCCATGAAATTTTAATAAAATTGACAAAATGTAGCATGCTTTTAGGCTCATGCTTATATATTAACATTTACATCTTATGTGACATTTTTTGCTGCAGGCATAGAGAGGATGAGATAAGAATGCAGATGGGTAAATTATACACCTAATTTGTTAGAATCAAGTGGTAATGCAAACAAAAATAACAACAAACACATTCGTCATAACATTGCGGTTTGCAAACAACGATAGCAACAAACACATTTGTTTAAGAATTTGTACACATACATAGATAGCTTTGCAATATACATATTATTTATGTATTTTTTATTAAAACAATGAGTGTATTTTCAATTTCTTATAAAGAATTAAGTGAGGAATTAATAAAATGTGATCGAAATGTGGATTCGTTAACGAACTTTATCGAGTGAACTCCTTATCATGTTCTGGGTTAACCCTTACTAGTAAATGGGGCTTATGTTTTCTAGGCTCATGTTTTCTAGGAAAAGTGATAGAATTTCTACCAATACAGATCGATTACTGGCAAGTTCTGATTCTTATATAACGTCCATAAGACGACAACCCAACAAAAAAGTGTGGAATTGGATCCTGTTGTCAAGGATATGCTAGATCATTAAATATTTTTCTTGTATTTGTTTTTTTTTTTTTTCTTTCCATATATATGTACATACATAGTTATATTTTCGAAAATATTGTAAATATAATTATTAAGTAAATCAAATTTTTACAATGGCTCTTTTTCAGTTACTGAAAATGTACATATATCTTCATTTGTTTTTGAATAAAAGGTGTATAAAAAGTGGGCGTGGGTGTTTGCCAATCACGTCTATATTTGGTATTGTCGATATCATTCATGACAGTAACTTATGCGCCAAGTTTCGTGAATATATTTTAATTTTTTGAGCTGAAATTAAAATTTTTCTCTAAAAATTTTTACTATAGGTCCAGGGGAGGTACCCCTAGGGAGTGGCCGATTTCAACAATTTTTGGTGCTGTCAATGCCTTTAATGAGGGTAACTCATGTACCAAGTTTCGTGAAGATATCTTAATTTTTTTTAGCTGAAACTAAAATTTGTATTTAAATCATTTTTTTTATAGGTCCAAGGGAGGTACCCCTAGGGGTTGACCGATTTGAACCATTTTTCGAAAATTTCTTAATTAGCTCACATATAACCTCTGTGCAAAATTTCAATGGCCTAGGACCACTCCTTCTATTTTTTTCCGCAAAATGTATGGAGCCGAACCACTGTGCGTCGTTGTATTGCAAGGTAAGGAAAATAAAGCACTCAAAGCAAAAACAACAAACAACCAAAAATTACCGTCCTCAATGACTTGTTAGCTATTCTATTCAAAATTACGGTTCAATTTGCTAGTAGTTTTTTCTATCACTTTTCTTGCATTGTTATCTCCCACTCAAGGCGTTGTTGTTGTTGTTGTTGTTGATTTTGTAATTTTTGTTGTTTCTTAAAATATTTGCATTGTTGTGTGTTGCGTGGTAGTCCAGTTGGCGTAAGATATCAATCGCTCTCAAATTTCTTCTAACCTGATCCAAAAATTGCTAAAAAGAAAATGAAACACACACAATCCGCAGATGTATGTTACACTTCCCGTCATTTTGGTTGGATCATCATATAACTTTTTTTGTGCTTGCTCTCGCTGCTGCCTATGGTGGTCATGTGCTGTCCCCATGGATTGTGTACTGTAATCAACTCCACAAGGGCCCGAAGCTCCCTCCTTGTCTGCTTGAGAAGGAAGTTTGCTACCTCCATATTAGGTTCTTTGTAAATTTTACAGAAATTTGTAAAGTTCCAGTGTCTCCCGTGAGTTTCCCTCATGCAGTCCCTGATGTACTTCACAGTGCCCGCTATACTTTGTCCTACGATTGGCTGCGATCCAGTTGGTTGTCCTGCTGATCCCCAATTTGTCAATTCATAGGCCAGTTCGTTGCTTTGAACACCGAAGTTTTCGAGTACCCACATAAGTTAAAGTTTCTACGGAGCCAAGCTTCAACTTTCGTGAACAATTTTTGAAGAGTTTCGCGTAGTTTCCAGTGCCTTTAGTGCAGTCTGGCTGTCACTATAGATACAACTTTGGTGTCCATGCCACCTCTCACCAATTACACAGGCCAACAAAATGAGACCGATTTTTCTGACCATAAACCAGACCATACTTTCCTAAAGGCTTTCGATGCGCTGAATTCAAATCTGGACGCAGAATTGCTCTATCACGTCAGGATTTTGAGATATCCTAACCTAAATGTGCACAAAACACCGTTTTGCCTATTTTTGACGATATATATAAACTACAGATTTTTTTTTTGTTAAAAAAGCACACATATCATCTTAAAGAAGAAGTCTTTCTCTTACGAATGGCGTTGAGTTTGATCAAATATCTTTTTTTTTCGCTAGATAGAGCAATTTAAAATTTATAAATGCTTAAACACCACAAACCCACAATACACAATCCCACAAACTATGAACACATAAACTTTAAATTGCTCTTTCTTAGCGAAAAAAAAATATATTTGAGCAAACTCAACGCCATTCGTAAAAGAAAGACTTCTTATTTAAAATGCTATGTGTGCTTTTTTAACAAAAAAAAAAGCTGTCGTTTATATATAACCTCAAAAATAGGCAAAAACGGTGTTTTTTGCACATCTAGGTTAGGATATCTCAAAATCCTGACGTGATAGAGCAATTCTGCGCCCAGATTTGAATTCAGCGCATCGAAAACCTTTAGGAAATTATGGTCTGGTTTATGGTAAAATTTCTTGTCGGCCTGTGTTATCCATTCTGCTGCTTTTAGTATGGCATAAATATCCGACTGAAAATCAGTCGCCATTATAACTAAAGCATAATGACACCTGAAGCCGGCCTCCAGGTGCCAGCCGAATCCAATACCATGTTCTGTTTTTAATCCGTCTGTGCAGATGATTTTCTTTGTCCTTCTCGATAAAGTTTCTGTATCTCTCCATTGATCTCTTGTGAAAAAATCGATAGTGTAACGTATACCAGAGGATACACAGCGTTAGAGGTCGATGGTGCTGACTATCGATAGTGTACGATAGTTTTTTGCAAACTACCGATAGTATATCGATAGTTGACGATAGTTTCGGGTGATTTGGGAGAGTCTACGGCTACGCTCACACTGTAACCGCCTTTTGCCGTCCGGCAGCAAATACATCCACAAACACATCTGTTTTAAATGAGCTCACCCGATTTCACCCGAATGTAAACAAACTTTGCCCACCTGCCCTGGTCTTATTCTTACCAATACATGAAAGTAATAGAAGATGATCCAATAAAACTTTTTTCAGTACATTGTTTTGTTTTATTTATTTATTAGCCATTTATTCTTGTTCAAAAAAATTAATATATTAACCAGAGACCATAAAAGGTATAACAAATAAATATAAAAATCACTTGATAACAATTATTGAGCAATGGAAAAATTTTTCCATCATCAATAAAAATTACTCAAAGATCGATATTTTTTCGACCAGATCATAATTGTTATGAGCAATTGATATTTTTTTCGATGTTCCATAACAATTTCTGGATGATGGATATTTTTTAGATCAGCTCATATTTAATAAAGACTCGACCAAATGATAGCCCTAGCTAAGCGCTTTCATTTGATACCCATTTTGCGGTGTTCGGTAATCCAAATGAAACCTGGGGCCATCCCCTTTCGTTTGGTACCCATATTGTAGGGTAATATTAAGGTTTTTGGGCCATCGCATTTTGACCGATAACTCAGTTATCGATAAATTTATCGAAATATATCGTGGTCCATATAAAACCTGGGGCCATCCCCTTTCGTTTGATACCCATATTGTAGGGTAATATTAAGGTTTTTGGGGCATCGCATTTTGACCGATAACTCAGTTATCGATAAATTTATCGAAATATATCGAAGTCCAAATGAAACCTGGGGTCATCCTGTTTCGTTTGATACCCATATTGTAGTGTAATTTTAATGTTTTTGGGCAATCATATTTTGACCGATAACTCAGTTATCGATAAATTTATCGAAATATATCGAAGTCCAAATGAAACCTGGGGTCATCCCCTTTCGTTTGAAACCCATATTGTAGTGTAATTTTAAACGACCATGCGACTAGAATGCATGTTGCCTTGACTACTTGCTAGTCAGCAATTCAAACCCTGCATGGAATAGTTACCGTTTGTTTGGTGCCTAGTGGTCACATTTCAAATTTTCAATAAACTATCGATAGTTCAAACGATAGTCGAAAACCATCGATAGTGTAAACGATGTTCAGAAACCATCGATAGTGACGATAGTTTCCGACCACTACTCTGAAAAAAATACCCGTAGTTAAACCAACAACTTTCGGCTGTTGAATCTCCGTCTTTGATTCAACAGCAAAAGTATTTGTTTTTAGAGAAAAGTTTTTGATCCAACAATTTATTCAAAAACGGGCGTTGTTGTTTCAAAAACTTGCTTGCGTTTAAAAAATTTTTTGTGAGAAAATATTTTTTTGTGAGAAAACCAACAAAAAGAAATAATGATGGAGAGAAGATGAAGAGAAAAATCCAAACAAAAGTTTATTTTTAGCAACAATTTTCTCCCCGTTGTTGATTTAAAGGCAAAAGTATTTGACCCAACAGTTTCCGTTGTAAACAAAACTAATGAGAACAAATTTTTCTTAAAATTTTGATTTTACAATGATTCAAATAATTCCTGGATTCCTTTTTAGGAAATGGAAGTATAAATAGGTTACTACAATTCAATATAATGTTGAATGTTCCACTATATGATGATTGGATAGAATTTCAGGTTGATGTCATGGTTCGAATCCGGAGGAGAATATAAAATAAAGAAGAAAAATCAGAATAAGAAATAAAGATAGCAACCAGTGAATGATAAGAAGGAGAGAAGAATAGGAGAACAAGCGGAGGCTACATATTTGCAGTTGGGACCCGGGCGGAGAGAAGATGAAGAGCAAAATGCAAACAAAAATTTATTTTAGGTGAAAATCTTTTCCAACAATCTCCGTTATTGACTCAAATCAACAACACTCGCACCTTTGAAACAACAACGGAGCGTTGTTGGGCATATTTCAACTGCGGAAAGTAGTTGATTTAACAGCGAAAGTCTTTAGATTTACAACGTTTTTTTTTCAGAGTACACAGCGTACCAACTAGTCACTTGGGGCCAGAAAAAAGAGTATTGCTCTGACAGTCGGCTAAACAACTTCACGTGCCCCGAGTAGCGTAAATTTTACTAAATTTGATACTAAATTTGATACTAAATTTGATACTTAAGTACTTTCAAAGTTCCTGGCTGGTCAGCTGGAGCTCTGGAACATTCCTTTATTGGTACTATTTTTTGTTGCTTATCTTTTATACATTTTACTTCACATACGCTTTCAAAGATCTTTCAGTGGATTCCGATCGGAATGAAACGGCTCCCTAAGCCGTCTATTTTAGATCCTTAGAACCGTATATGTATGACAAGTTTCGCCTACAAAATGCATTTTTTCATCCTAGAATGAAAACGAGGACATAGTCTCGTAGTTTCGTATATTTTATAGTTCGCTTATACAAAAATTTCTAAGCAAAAAGATTACTCCCATGCTACTGATGCGCAGTGTTTTTGAGTACCTATGCAATGTGTGATTAAAATAAATACAAGAATAAAACAAATAACCAACATGGAATACCCGCAGTTTTATTAACGCTTTGTCGTTTACATTTTTATGGTTGACATTTAATTTTCGCTTATGTGTTGCGTTTACTGTTTGTTTTGCATTATTTTTTTGACTCTATTTTTACTTTGCAATTGTTGCCATTGCCATGCAAGAAAACCGAGTATCCATTCGCTCATCCATGGAGTGGACTAACCGAGTACTCCATAACCTGCCACATTTCATACAAAAACAAGTAAAAGCGCGGCTGTCTTCGGCCGTACCGAAGACTTCATACCTTTCATGAGTGGGAAAATGAAAAGTTAACTATGTATGTACATAGCCTGATTAAGTTTAATTTATAATTTTAATTCTGTGGGTTATTTATGGAAAGATTTATTAGAAACAAGTAAGGAAGCCTAAGTTCGAGTGGAATCGAACATTGGATACTCAGCTGTATGTTTTCATTGTTTGTTTGCGTTTGATAGATTTTATATAAAGCGAGTTTTGCATAAAGTGGGCGTAGCCACGCCCATTTTCAAAATTTTTATCAGTCATCCAACTAAGCATATGAATATTATTCTTTGTGCAAAATTTCATTCCTTTATGACTTCTAGTTACAAAGATGTCACGTTACAAATTCCCAAAGGGTGTTCCAGAAATATCTTTGTTAAAAAGTAGGCGTGGTCATAAACCGATTTCAATAAATTTTTGCGTGTCTATTAACACACAAGTTATAAAAGTGTATAAACCAAGTTTCGTCATAATATCTCAATTATTTGTCGAGTTATAGGCTAAGAAATCTCGTATATTCCTTTGTCTAAAAAGAGGCGGTGCCACGCCCATTTTCCAAAATTTGTATATTTTTTGTTTCCGGTCTATTGTGGAACTCTTGCCACAAAATTTCAATGAATTATCTTTATATTTGACAAAGATATCGCTTAAAATGTTTTTATTAGGCCACTTTATAATACCCATATATAAAAGTGGGCGTGGTCGTCAACCGATTTCGCTAAAATTTTCAACATGTATTACCACAAGTAATAAAAGTGTACACACCAAGTTTCGTCATTATATATCAATTATTTGTCGAGCTATGGGCTCAGAAATCTCGTATATTCCAGCTTCTAAAAAGAGGCGGTGCCACGCCCATTTTCCAAAATTTTTGTGTTTTTCGTTGTATGTCCGCAGGTGGCCTCCTGGCATAAAATTGCAATGATATATCTTTATATTTGACAGAGATATCGCTTAAAATGTTTTTATTAGGTCACTTTATAATACCCATATATAAAAGTGGGCGTGGCCGTCAACCGATTTTAACAATTTTTCGTCCAAACATTTGCCTAAGTAAGTATATGACGCGTACCAAATTTCATCGATATATCTTCAACAGTTTCTGAGTTATGACTCATAAAGCTTTCAATATTTGCTCCTTAATAAGTGGGCGTGGCACCGCCCAATTTCCAAAATTCCATCAAATTTCTTCTTAGGGGCCTGAGCTCAACAAGTGGGTAAAATTTCATCACTCTAGCTATATTAGTGGCTGAGATACCAAATTTCCGATTTTTTCTATATAGGAAAAGTGGGCGTGGTCATGGTCCGATTTCGCCCATTTTCAATACCAACCGTCCCAGTGTCGATACCAACTTGCATTTCAAATTTCATCAAAATATCTCAATTTTTGCGCGAGTTAGAGTGTTTACAGACGGACGGACGGACAGACGGACAGACGGACAGACGGACGGACGGACGGACGGACGGACGGACATGGCTCAATCGATTTCTCTTTTCACACTGATCATTTTGATATATATAAGTCTATATCTATCTCGATTATTTCATTCTGTTACAATCCACCGTTATGTGATTAAA
This sequence comes from Urophora cardui, assembly GCA_960531455.1. Lineage (NCBI taxonomy): Eukaryota > Metazoa > Arthropoda > Insecta > Diptera > Tephritidae > Urophora > Urophora cardui. The sequence goes on along the minus strand of OY482673.1, from coordinate 25,664,916 downwards.
ACTATAATACTCTGTGTACTAGTACAGCTGAGTATAAAAATGGTGTCTTGGCTATTTAAATGGAGGAGCTACACACCAAAATGTCCATATCTGAACAATCGGTTGTATGGGAGCTATATGTTATAATGGTCCGATCTTGACAATTTTCAGTAATCCCGTTTGGGCCCATATGGGTACAAATACTTAAAAATTTCACGCCGTTAGCTGTTAAGATGGAGGAGTTATACACCAAAATGTGTATATCTGAATAATCGGTTGTTGTGGAACTATATGTTATAGTGGTCCGATCTTGACAATTTTCGGTAACCTTGTTTGGGCCAAAATGGGTACGTCTACTTCAAAGTTTCATGCCCTTAGCTGTTTAAATTGGGAAGTTATGCACAAATTACATCCAAAAATTTCATGTATATCTGAATAATCGGTTGTTTTCTATATGTTATAGTGGTCCGATTCGGTCGGTTCCGACAAATGATCAGCTGCATATAACAATATACCTATATTCCGAATTTCATTCAGATATCTCAAAAACTGAGGGACTAGTTTGCGTTCACACAGACGGATGGACGGACAGACGGATGGACGGACAGACGGACAGACGGACATGGCTTAATCGATTCAGCTCGTGATTCTGACCATATCGGTATATATTTTGGTGGGTCCGCCACGCTTCCTTCTGGTACTTTCGACAAAAATTTTTTGGCACTAAGTTATAATACCATTTCATTCTCATGAAAGGTATATGTAAATATGGTCCCATTAACATTGCATGTCATTGCAATGGAGTATATACTCCAGTACCGCATAACAATCAAATTAATCCATGGAGTACCTACATTGGATTAATTGATGGAATACCTAGCCGAACATTACAGCAAAAACCAAATGCAAATACATACATGAATCGGTCGTTTGGGCTATGTTAGTGGTCACTTTGAAAGTACTCCCACCTACCACAAATGGAGCATATAATCTAATGATTTTTGCAGGGTGAGTACATTGTTCGGTGTCTTTGGCAATAAAGTTGTGTCTCCGTGTGCGTGTGTGGGTTTTATCGCTGCCATTGATCGTGTTCTAATATAAAAATTACATTTTACAGCTGCACAACGATTGCCTAAACGATTGGAGCAGTGCAGCGGACAACGCGCAACCAACACACCGACCGCTTCACCAACAGCAACACCAAACACCCATACAGCAATGTCAGCTTCAGGCGTGGCGGAGAATATGTAGTGCATCATAGTTTGTTGCTGTTGTTGTTTTCATTAAGTATGCTACATTTTGCTTGCCAATTGCCGAAATGGCAATGATTCAAAGAGCAACTCAGCAGTTGCCTGCAGCCAAAAGTTAGTTAGAGGTAGGAGGAGCGTATGAAACGTGGGACTATAAATAAATAACACTGTGCAACACCGTGATGAAAAATCTCTTCGTACTTGAGAAGGGTGCTTAGATATTTGTATCTGCCCTGAGGTAATTTTTTTCGACAACTGATTTCTGAAAGCCTGAAAAACTTAATAGGTAAGTTGCTGGAGGGTTAACCTTCACTTGAGAGTTAAGCTGGAGTTATAGGTACTTAACGTAGCTTGAACAAACTCACTCAAAATTTCTGTTCAATGGGGTTTGAGTACATTTGATTACGCACACTTAGCGTAACATAGAAGTCTGATCAATTTAGATTTTTACAGAGCGCGCATAAAGCGGGCCGTTTCTCAACTTGTTCCATTCTACGTTAAGTATCTATAACCCCAGCTTTAGATTTATTTGTCTAAGCATTTTATAATGAGTCCTCTCAGCTATTTTTTCTTTGGAACATTCCAATCCCCTACCAACTCTTGGAGCTATATTTGAAACTTCAAAAAAAGCCATGGAGTAATTCGTGGAACAAATATGTCTCTATAAAAGCGCATTTAGATCTAGATCTGTAGAAGGCCTTCTCAACTGCTCTTAAAGGTCTAGTTTATCTCACGCTAGACACATTTTCGCTTCCTCAAAGCATGTTTCATACTGTGTAATATATATATGTATGTTTGTTGGCAACAAATTCGAGCAACATGGACAATAATGCAATTTGATGACAATTTTTGTCGCTCCGTTGGAATTCCAGCCAACAAATAATGCAGTCAGTGTGGCTGGCGTGTGTGTGAGTTTTGCCTTTTTGCTTTGCTAAGCGTCAGACTATCTATTTACACATTTATTGGTTGGATTTATTGGTGTGGCGCATCCACGCAATTTAGTCGTTTATTGCAACACTTTTGCTGTGTTGTTGTTGTATTGCTTCAAAATGCTTGAATTGTAGCCAACAGCGCACGGATAAATGATTTGCTAGGAGGCGATAATTGAAATGGGTGGCGGAGGTTTATGTTGGATGTTTTCTACGCTTTTGTGTGTGTGTGTGTTTTCGATTGCTAATAATTTTGTACTAGTTGACCTACATGTGTATCTATGTACATAACTTCCGTGAATCGCATTCATAGATTGATTGATTATACTTTAACAGAAGACTGACATTTTTTCAATAGAAATAGAAAAATTCAAAAATTCACTATCAATATAATTTTGGCGTAGACTGAGGGCTCTTCAGAACTTCTCATCATTTTAATCTTCCTTTGATGCAAAACCATACAAAGACCACTTCGGGAATCCGAGTTTTGTAAGTCAACAAAAGGGAAAGTAGAGAAGCGAGCATGTTTTTCGAATCTCTCAGGTCTTATCGTGTCAACATCATATTCGGGACAAAAAAAAAACGGTATTCTGTAAATATTGGAGTAGTTAGCGCTCCTCTGCAATGCATGAATTAAATTTTGATCGGAAGAAGTATTTAATATTTATGTACATATTTTCTTTCAAGAAAATCCCTCAAATTATTTACTTAAGACCTTTAATAAAGCCAGCTTGTTAGTCTGACTGAACTTCATAAATATTTCCATAAGAATATCTTTAAAGGCATACATACATATCTACATATACTAAATATAAGCATTAAAACTCAGCTTGTGTCGCCATAAACAACACTAAGCGGATTAGAGCCTATGACTGCCACAAAACTGCCGGCACGTAACACCAAAGAAACAAACAAACAAACAAACAATGCAGCTTAGAATTGCTAATGTAGCAATAAAAATGTAATGATTATATTCACATAATCAAGTTAGTAGTTGTATTAATAAATAATATGCATAAATATGTATGTACATAAGTATGTACAGCAACAACAACACCTGCTTGTCTACAAGGCCTCTTGGTACATAACTTTATTGTCGCTTTGCGGCAGCGACAAGAAGTCTGTGAGAATGAATGCATATAAAAGGCATGTGATTAACCCTTATGTGGCAGTGGAGTAACTGAGTGATTTAGCTAAAAAGCTTTAATTGAATTTCTTGTATTTTATTAAAAAAATCCATACGAGGCCTTCGTCTTAGAATGTAAGTTCGTTAATGAAAATCTAAACGCTTTGGAGTGAGTGTTAAAATGGAAGAAAGGCCCGAAGAAAAAATTTAAAGAATTATGAGTTTAGAAAAGGTGGAAGTAAAAAAGAAGAAGAAACTTGTAGTATAATAATTAGTTGATGAAGAAGAAGAAGTATAAGAGGGGAAGAATAACAAGAACAAGAAGAGAAAGAACAAGAAGACTAAGAAGAAGAAGAAAATAAGAATAAGATAAAGGAAAAGAGTAAGAAGAAGAAAAATAAGAAGAAAAATAAGAAGAGGAATAAGAAGAATAAGAAGAAGAGAAAACCCCGAGAATAGTAATGAAATTTTCCATGAAAGAAGAAAAAGAAAATGATGAGAAGAAGAAGAATAAGAAGAACAGGAAGAAAAAGAACAAGAAGAAAAAGTAAAAAAGAAAAAGAAGAAGAAGAAGAAGCACTTTGAGCATTAGAAAAACGTGAAAAGAAAGAAAAGGAAACAATTCTGAGAGTAAAACAAAATTTACTTTTTGATGCAAATTTTTTCTACATCTCTCAGCGCATCACCCGGCAAAATATTTTAGCTGAAATCCTTATGGTTGTGCCAAAAATTGGCTTTCCGCTTTTGGCTTTTTTCAAGAAGAAACATATCAGGTTCAGTATATTAATTAACTATCTAATCGCGTGTTCAATTTCATTTAAATATACCAATAAAAAACAGTAAAAAAAAACAAAAAAATTGCTCTCCTGTTAAATTTGCTTTTGTCTCTTACGATAAAGTCGCACAAAGGGGTCGATATGACGTGAAGAAGAAGATGAAAACGAAGAAGATTCTTTTAAAAATATACTTAAAAAATATATTTCCTGCGTTAACGTAACATTTTAACACGCTATCGGCTTCTCAAATACTATATCATTCAGACTTCCCGGAAAAGGGATAGAAAAGAACCTTATCCATTTAAGGGTTAAGCACACTAACGGTGCTAACACTAACGACTTCGCAATTTCAGGCTAACCAAAAAAGGGATCGACAGGACGCTCGAACGCCCTATAAATTGCTTTGCATTGACAAATTTAATTTGTCTTTGCCATTGACTATATAAAACACGCAATCACTTAAGGGTTAAGCGTTTGTATTTTACACAAATCTCACAATAGTGAACTTATATGCATTCGTAGACATTTGAATTTACATTAAGTATTTTAGCCTTTGGCATCTTTTTTTTCTTTTTTTTTTTTTGAATATATTACCGCTCTGCCACTGGCTTTGATTGGGTGCCGTGATTTAATCCCAAGTGGCATAACCCCAATTTTATAATTTGGGATTATGTCACTCACCATGGTGTGACATAATCCCAATTTTTTTAATTGGGATTATGTCACCTATGTGGGAGTGACATAATCCCAAATAAAAGGGAGCCATAAGACCAAATCACTCGAGTAGGTACTAGTGTGAAGCAAAATCGCGATTTTTGCTTCCAAATTTTTATTTTTTATAGAAATATGTACATATTTATATACCTATCGATCTATTAAAAAAAAAAGCGCCGCAGGCGAAATCGCGCTATCTTTGATTCCAAATTTTAATTTTTTTATAGACATATGTACATACATATGTATATACCTAACGATCTATTAAAAAAAAAAAGCGCCGCAGGCGAAAATTTGGAATCAAAAATCGCGCGATTTTTTCTTCCAAATTTTCATTTTTTTATAGACATATGTATGTATATACCTATCGATCTATTAAAAAAAAGCGCCATAGGCGAAAATTTAGAATCAAAAATCGCGCGATTTTTTCTTCCAAATTTTCATCTTTTTATAGACATATATCGACGGCTGGGAATAAGATCGCCCTATTTCAAAAATTATTTCAAAAACGCCCTGTTTGAAAATTTGTTTCAATAACATCCTATTTCAGATTGTGCTTCAAGAACGCCCTATTTGAAAAATTTTTTCAATACCATCCTATTTCAGATTGTGCTTCAAGAACGCCCTATTTGAAAAATTGTTTCAATAACGTCCTATTTCAGATTGTGCTTCAAAAAAAAAATTCCATATATATTTCTCTGAAATAGGGCGTTTTTGAATAATTGTCTGAAATAGGACGTTATTGAAACAAATTCTGAAATAGGGCGTTCTTGAAGCAAAATCTGAAATAGGACGTTATTCAAATAATTTTTGGAATAGGGCGTTTTTGAAACAATTTTTGAAATAGGGCGATCTTATTCTCAGCCGTCGATATACAATGTACACAAAAATTTATATACCTATCGTTTTATTGGATAAAAGTCTGTATATATGTAAATATATTTAATTTTAATGTAATTTTTTAGTTTTAAAGTAATTTTTTGAGAACATGTGTATTTAAGTATTTCATCTTATACATATACTCAATGTATTATTATATAACAACATTAACTTTATTGTCAGCTTTAATTTTTTTGCTTAATGTAATAAAATCTAAGAAAGACTACTGAAATGTTTTTTTGGGCTTGAAAATGACATTATCCCAATTGGGAATATGTCACTACGCATAGGGTGACATAAGCCCAAGTAAAAAAGTTGGGCTTATGTCACCCTAGGGGGAGTGACATAATCCCAAATAAAAAATTTGGGATTATGCCCCTTGGGATTATGTCAGGGTACCCTTTGATTGGACCATATGAAATTGACAAGCGCTGTCAAAAGCCAGTCGATCATCACGAGTTGTTCGTGGTATGCGTTCACGTATAAACAATGCGGGTGCAATGGCATTATCGTGTGTGCATTGGGAGACAACAATTGTTATATGTCAACTACATACTCGTATACGAGTATTTACCAAAGCTTTGCGGTATTGAAGATTGTCAATTGGACGTGGTTAGTTAATATTGCGACTATAGACACCAGCTAAGTATGTGTGCTGGAGATTATGTTTTAGATTTGTTTGTTTGTTGGTTGGTTGCGCTTTTGTGTTGCTTTTGAATTGTTGTTTGTGCGATATGTTGTTTTCTTGTTGTCGTTATTGTTGTGTGTCACCAACCAGCGCAAGCAAGCCATGGAAACCACGAACGTGACATGAAGATGTGATTGGCATCGGTAATTGATAAATGTCACAATAAAAAATTGTGGAGGTGGAGCAAACGAAAAAGGCAAAGTGGTTGACATAAGAATGCATACAAATATAGATGCACGTACATATATACATACACTCAGCAAAAAGCGCACGTAAATCTGACTATTTACACCTTGATTTGACTATTTTTACCAATGGTTTTGCGCCTAGGATGAAAATAGTGATTCTGACTACGTTGCACTTCATACCATCATAATAAATATTAAGTAGTTAAAATGAAAATTAACCATACTCGACTTGAAGTGTTGTCATAGTAAAAACAACTATGAAAAATATTTGTTCTAAATATGTTGAAAAATGCAGCATATTCAAGTTGAATATTTTTATAGTCATGTTAAAGTTACAACATAGTTGTTTTAAAAAATGTTCATATTGAAGCTAACTATGACATATTCTTAAGTTTACTATGATTCATATTGAAGTTCAATATGTTTCTATTCAACTCTAAGAGACAGCATATGTGTTTTAAATATATTTCATATTGAATTTAACTATGTGTCTAAACTTTTTGTGTACATATGTACATACATACGTATGTATACATATGTGCTCTTTTAAACCCTTTTATGTATTCACGTGGGGGAAGCGATGTAGCGCCAAGGTTCGGCGAGAGTGCCAACCTCTTGGGTATGAAAAATGGCTTTAAATAAGCCAACTCATTTCCCTTGTGGAAAATGAGATATTTGAGTTGCTCAATCATGCTATATAGCTCGAACAATGTATAAACCAACTAAGAATTACGGAAATTTGAAAAGCCGCATTCAAATGAAGGAACGAAAATCTACGCAGCATAAATTGCTAAATATTTAAGTTTATTATGAACCATATTGAAGTTGAAGCATCAACAGTAGTTAAAATAAATATGTTTCAACTTGAAGATGACTATTACAAATTTTATAATGACAGGTGTTAATACTTGTCCAGTTGGATTAGAATTTACTAGTCAACTCAAAGTTTTTCATATTCAAGTTGAATATCTTTCATACTTGAACGGTTGAAATAATACGTTTATATTCAGATCAAGTTGTTTCATAGTCATATTTCCGTGTTTTCATAGTAAAAAAGCGAATAGTAAAGCTGAATATTTTCATAGTCATTTTTACGATGCGGGTTTTCTCTGAGTGTATGTACTAGCTTGCATTCATATGCAGTAAATTATGATTTTTGCGCTTACTAATTCCTTCATCACATATTATTTAGCTTCAAAAGCTACTTCATATTCACGACTCGCGCAGCAACTAAAACAAGTTAAAAAAGCAAACTTGCAAACCAAATAAAAAAAAAATAACAAAAATTACCAATTCATTCATTCACTTTGGCTTCAGTCAGTCATAATTGCATTACACATGAATTTATTATTAATCGTTGATTTATGTAAATTTTCTAGGTGTCAAACAACAAATCAGATATGTAGTAATTTCTTGTGTGATTACTTTAGGCGATAGCTACAATATTTTTAACGAATTATTGACATAAAACGTGCGGAAGGAAGTTATTGTCTTGCAGAGATTGATATGAATCAATAACTGAAACAATGAAGGAGTGAATGAATGAATAAAGTATTGAAAATTTATGCCTGAATTGCCTAGACAAGCGATAATTGATGACAAATTAAATGACATGGAAGTTCTTAAGAAAAATGAAATAAAAGATACCTACAATGTGTATAATGAACAATAAAGTGTTAAAAAGGAAGTGATTTATCAAGAATTTATCTTTTGAATGGATAATTCAAATACTAAATTTATGCATTTTTGTCGTTGATTGGATTAACTTGCTTGTGCGTAATGAAAAGCTCTTAGCATGTTCGAGATTCACTCAAGCTAACCCAAATAAAAAAAAAATTAAATATATTTCGACCAACCCTTGGAACAAGTGGGGTCTGAGTCCGGAACTCACGGCATGGATGTACACAGCAGTTATTCGACCGATCTTAACCTACGGATCACTGGTGTGGTGGAGAGCAACGGAGGTCGGCTATATGGCAAGTTCAACGTACCGCTTGTGTTGCGATCCCAGGGGCAATTAGATCATATCACACGGAGCCTCTGTATATGATTTGCAATATTCCACCTATTGATCTTTTTGTCAAGGAAAATGCATCTCAGAGAGCATTAAGGGTACGGGAGTTGGGAATCTGGAAGGAGCGTATATACGGGCATGGGCGTATTCTGATCCACGTTACCGATTACGACATCAACAGGAAAACAGATTACATCTGTCCTATAACAGTCTTCGATAGAAACTATGAGATTATTTTTCGCTCTTGGAAGGACTGGGAGATGGTAAACTCGCTCAGAGATTTGATGTTTCAGCTTTCACGGACGTGTCCAGTATGGCGGTTGGAGTGGGAGCGGCTATCTTCGCAATGCAACTGGACACTTTCATAGAAATTAAACTCCCGCGCGCGGCGAGCGTTTTTCAATCACAAGTTTTCGCAAAGGAGGCCTGCAAGGCTTTACTTGCAGCGTAAAATACAGGTGTCTGGCTGTGTAGGGAGTGGTTCATGGGCTTAGCAGGTCGACATAGCGTATCTCTGATTTGGGTGCCGGAGCACTGCGACCTTCAGGGAACCGAGTGGGCTGATGAGTTAATACGGAAAAGCTCGGCTCTTGATATCGCAGAAGCGGAGTAGGTTCTTGCGCCCCTGTGTTTCACCAAGGGCCAAATATCTCGGCACTGATTCGAGGAGGCCAAACCCAGATGGCAGCGGTTGCTGACCTGCAGGGTCTGCAGAAGTCTGTGGCCTTCACACAAAGAGATGCGGTCCTCAGTCATGCTAAATATGTACAGGAGGGACATTGCCCGCTTAACTACGGTGTTTACAAGACATTCGGCTATTGGTATCCACGCGGTCCAATTGAGATTGGATAATAACACTCTCCCCCAGAAGCAGGGGAGACGGTGAAGCACCTGCTATACGAATGTCCTTCGCACTGCCTAGGCAAAATGAAATTCCTTGGCAAGCCTTTCTTCGACAACCTCTCGGAACAGAAGTATGTTAGGCATGAGGGGCTTCTTAGATACCTAAACCCATAAGGATGTATATAGGCCGTAGAACCTGCATTGGTTTCCGAATTGATATTATCTTTTACTCTATTCTGCTGGTTCTGGTTCTTTAGTCACGTGTCGTGATATCACAACGGCGCTTCGGCGCTAACCCAAACCAACACAAAGCAGATAAATTTTTCCTCACTTCTTCCGCGATAAATAATGTTGGCTAGGATATTGTGTATTTGAAGTGGAAACGATAAAATTTTGATTCCAGGTTGCTCTTTAGCGATGTGTGATTATGAAAATTTCTTTTATGTGAATCACTATGGCTGCTTACTTAGCTAAATATATGGCTTTCGAAAGACTTTCTGCAGGTCTAGGCACCCAGATTTACTTATAACCGGTCAAGAACTGCCACTCAATCTGGGAAAGAAAATATTTCCACCGTTACAACAAGAAAATTTATTACAACCGTTCGTCCGATCTTGCTGAGCAAACCCATTTATGGTAACTAAAATAATGTGTTATATATCACACTCATCAATTCGAAGGCGTTTTATTTGTGCACAGCAAAGTTGTTTGTAATTAAGAATATTTATCAAGGCAAATTAAAAAAAAAATCCATGGCAATTAAAAGCTGGAAAAATACATAAGTGAAAGAAAATAAAATGAGATCTCACGCACCTAAATTAACAACAATTAAAGTGTTGTTGGACATTTATTATTATTTTCTGTTATATTTATTCTACACTTGCTGCAAGTAATTTGCATACTAAATGAGTTTAACACATAAATTTATACAAAAAGAAACACAGAAAAAAAACAACAACAAATTCAAAGCAAGTAAGAGTAGCGATATGTGTTTTATTATGCCGAAATGTTAATACCCTTCACGATTGAAGAGAGCTCTGAATAATCGCTTGTGTGGTAGTTATATGCTCTACTAATCAGATCTTGACTATTTTTAGTGACGTTCTTTAAGTTAATGTTGATAAAAATTCTGTAAAGTTTTATGTCAAGGTCCGATTTGGTCGATTACGACAACACGACACGAACTTCAGTCAGTTATCTCAAAAACTACGAGGGAGTAATTTGTGTTCAATTAGACAGGCAGATGATCATGACTCTCATCATTAGGGAAGCTAAAAATATGCACGAAAATTTTCAAAATATGCATGCTAGTATGCCCGAAAAATAACTGAAATATGTTCGTAAATATGCACGAAAAAATCTCATTATATGCATATATGCCTAAAAAAATACCTGAAATATGCTCAAAAGATTAGATTTTTATTTAACGAATTTTGCAAACTAATAATAATATAAGAACTGAAACGTACAATTTACATTTTCCCCATTTAAAAAATGTATTTTTAAATACTATAAAATACTTAAAATTAATTTTAGATTTGTATTTATGTACATAAATACATGAGATCTTTTTACAAAGCAAATTAAACCATTCCATTAATATTGCGCAGTATTGCATTGAACTATCATATGCTTTACTATATTTTCCAGTGTGAATTTTTGGCGGTTTTCCGAGAAAAAGCTCTTGTATGGGAAAACGATTAATATTGACCGTGTAGCATCGAGTAAAGTTTCAAGAACTTAGTGTTTGTCTTGGTGAATTTTTATAAGGGAAAATGCTCCGCTCCGGTGCCCAGATCAATAGTTAAATAGCCTTGTTTGTATGTATACGCAACTACCTGAATTAACCACAGATAAGATATTGCCAGCTTAATATTTTTCGATATTGCTCGATTAAGTTTCAAACTATGCCAAAATAAGCACGAAATGCCTTTTGACCGTAAATATGCATTTTAGGTCTAAATATGCATTTGCATATGCAATATGCATTTGAATATTTTTAGCTTCCCTACTCATCATATAGGTAAGTATATATATATAGGTATATCTTGGTGGATCTATCGCCCGCCTCTTCTTCTAGTACTACAAGAACCGTGTTTTGGATCAAATCTCTAACACAGCTTCATCTACATGAAGGGTATATAATACAGAGAAAAGGAAAAACAATACGTAAAGAGTAAATTATTTCTTTTCTTGGTTCGTTTTGGATTTTTGTCTTTAATTCGAAATTTTTATGCAATTTGCTGTTGTTGTTGTTGTAACTTAACACATTCTTATTCACCTCACAAATGAACTAAATTGCTTGCACTGGAACGCTGCTGCTGTTGCTGTTGTTGCAAGTGCAAATTGCATTATGCATTCGTATGGAAGAATGCTTGCAACTATGCATACATACATATATTAGTTGTAGTTTGTGTCTTTGTAAGTGTGGCACTTGTCATGTGACAAGTTGCAGGTTGGCACTTTCGCGTAATTTGCAATTTAAAATGGGCAACACAAGAAAAGAAAACAACAACAAAAACAAAAACAACAAAGCAAATAGCAACAAACAAGGTAACAAAAAAAAAACACCAACAAACAAGGTAACCAAAAAAAGGCAGCAGCAGCAGCAAAAAAATCAAGTGACAAGCAAGTAAGAACAGGTAAAAAAGAGCAACAACAACAAATAAGGCAAACAGCAAATGAACTTGCAAAATGTGCAATAACAACAGTAACAGTAACAACAACAACAATAAATAAAAATTAAGAAACTGCAGCAGCAGACAAACAAGGCAAATGCAAAATTGCCGTCGCTGCAACGGAAAGCGAAAATAACTGCCACGAGGCAGGATAAGAGGAGAATGGCACCTTCGGGAGGGTGGGTGGTTGAACAAGTGACCAAGTGCAATTACGTTTGTAAATCACATCAATGCAATCTATTGCCGGTCAAGACATTTACATAGGAATTTGTGCATATATATATACATATGCATTTATTAGGCCCAACATGAGCTGAACTGAGTGGAGCAGTTATAATTTGGCTTGAATGCTTTGCTATGGTTTTTGTGCTTCATTTTTTTCTTGATTTTAGTTAACAAATTAGTCATAGTAAATTATCAACTCTGGTCGATGATGTGGTTGCATCCGGCATCGATAGCACAGAAGAAAATGCAACTCCAGTTAAATTACACCTCAAGCCCATAGGCGATAAAAAGCAAAGGCATCAGGCCCGTAGCTATGGGGGGGCATTATGGGGCAATGCCCTACCTTAAAATTAGAATGCCCTACCTTAAAAAGGCCAACAAGTGAGATGAATTATTATAATTAAATTTTTTTGTCATAGTTTGAGATAAAAAAATATTGCGGTTGCAATGTATGATATGGAAAATCCACCCTTCATCACATATATAATTAAATAAGACCATCGAATTTTTGTAGTTAAAGGAATGGTTCTTTCCGGCACTTTTCTGACAAAAACTAATCTCACTGTGAGTGAACAACACCAAAAGCGCGGAATTGATTACTAAAGCTGTGTGCTAATCTAAAACATTTTACTCGATGGAAAAATGAGGTGTCTAAATTTTCTATGGTTATCGTTTAATCATTTTCGAGAGTTTTTTTCTCACCTTGACTTGCGTGCATACCTACAGGCGACCCACATACCAAATTTAACGATCTCCACATCTCTACATCTAAATCTGGAAGCTGAACCATCTTGTTGGCTTATTCTCAATGAGTATTTCTTATGTACTGTCACAATAATTATGTGTCAACAAATAGGTATTAAATGTTCGGGGAAAATATTCCAACAGTCTACCACGCGTTGAAAAAAAAAAGTCATTGGGGGTTGTAGAGGAGGTCTTTCTGATTCTAAATCCAAAAGTCCCGTCGACCGGAGATGTTTGTAAGTTGTAAAATTTACCAAACAAACCGACAAAAATTGCGTACGATTACCGAGGAAAGGCACTTATAAAAACATGCACATATGTATATATCGTCGCCCGGATAAATTAATGTTGTATGTTGCATTTAAAGAATTTGGGGAAAACAGGTTTGAAGTTGGGAATTGTATTTCTCCAAAACGTCTCATTAGTTTTTCTCCAAAGTCTAGCAGTACAATACTGGCCACAAAATTCTTAAATTATTTAGGGCCTTATTTTGCAAAACGCAACGCGACGCAACGAGTCACCCAGAGTCACTTTTTGTCGTGTTCGTATTTTGTATCTCTTTAGGTGACTGAAAGTGACTGTAAGTGACTCGAAGTGAATGTGTTACGTTTTCTGGTGAGTATGTTACGTTTTTGGTATTTTATAAAACGCAAAGTGACGAAAACGGTCACTTTAACTGTCAAAAAAGTCACTTCCTTTTGTTCGAGTGAGCATTCGATATGGTTTAATTTGCAACGGCTAAAATTAGCCAATTAAAAAAAATACGGGGTATCAATCGACACGTTTCAATCTCGCGAACCCGAATATGATGCTGAACTAATTTTTTATTTGATTTAAATAATAAGTTATCAATAAAAACGTTTTAACTTTTGTCTTGCTTCTTGAACACACGCGAACACACAAATGCATTTTTTAACATTGGATAACACGTACATATATTTATTTATTTATTTATTTCAATTTCAATTCAATTATTTATATTTTATTCAAAAAAATAAACTAAACAAAACACGTATGTATGTATTTACACACAATGTCAACAAATACTTTTTTTATTTTTGTTGACTTCCCATTAAACACTGAAAAAGAAATTCTACAACGTGAGAAAATATTGTTTCTAAATTTGAGAATCAGCATATATGTATATAATTTGAAAATAAACATATTTTCAAAAAAAAAATTGTTTCGCATTTTGTACCATTTCACGAATTTCATCATGTCAAGGTTTCAAGGAACGAAGAAATTTTGTACCTATGTTTGCAAACTTCAATCAGCGTTCGTTGTTTTACGTGAGCAGTCTCTTAACGGTTGAAATTATGATAGTTGAAAATGATTGTGTGTAATAATAATTCCGTATTTCTTACTCTTATTTTATTTGTTTGTTGCTTTTTGTGAAGTTACACAAACTTTATTAAAAACATAGTTTGTTTCTCATATGTATGTACATATGTATGCATATTATGACTGTACAAAAGGCACAGGCGAAATTCACCCGCACGGGTAAATGAAAAACATCATATCAGAGTACAAATATGTAATACATATCGTCGTACCATACGAAAACTAACATACGTTTTTTTGTGACTGACGAAAAGTAACAAGTTCGACTTTTGGCCGACGAAAAATAACAAAATCGACTTTTGGCTGACGAAAACTATCAATTTTGTTTAAACAACAACAATTTCAATGTAAAAACAGTATATAATTACTGATACTTTTCGTCAGCCAAAAGTCGATTTTAATATTTTTCGTCAGCCAAAAGTCGATTTTAATATTTTTCGTCAGCCAAAAGTCGAACTTGTTACTTTTCGTACAGAATTTTTTTATTGATAGCTTTCGCCAGAAATTTTAAATATGCTAGTTTTCGTATGGTACGACAATATGTACATATTAGAGCTCTCGATTTTTTTTAACATTTTCGTGTAGCCCGAACAATTGTTGTTCAAATGCTCGAACAGTTTTTTGTTTGTTTGTTTATTACCCGTATGTTTGTACGGGCATTTGAACAATTCGGGTATTTTGAATTTTTTTTCTTTTGTTTATTATTTTTTTTTTATATGTAGTTTTTTTATTTTTGCTTTTCCCATACACATTTTTTTGTTTGTAAGCTCGAATGCTCGAATGTTTTTACGGGCATTTGAGCAAAAACGATCAGATCGAATTTCTCGATACCCGGGTATCTAGGGCTCTAATACATACATCTATTTATTCCATTCCATTTCTGCGCTCATAACACAAACTCTCTCACTATCCCTCAATTTTTCTGTACTCTAGAGTACAAATATGTAATACATACATACATCTATTGATTGCATTCCCTTTCGTACCAACTTTGAAATTGGAGAAAATGAAATCTATCAAATTGAGAATCAGCCCGAAATCCCATACTAAAAATGTGCCTCAAATGAACCTCAAATTGAAAATGAAAAAAAAAAAAAATGTTTATTGGGTTGCAAGCTGCCAATTTTCCAGGGTTAACCACTCAATAAAACAGTTCGATTAAAAAAAAACACACCAAAAATTACTAAGGAAATGAAGAAAACCAGAAAAGTGGTAAATAGGCTACGTAAAGCGTTTGACAATCGTCGTGACTACGCAACGGAGCGAACGAAAAAACGTAAAAGCTTATAAAATACCAACTTTTAGGTGAAGGTGAAAGTGAGTGAACGTGAGTGACTGCGACGCAACGAGTCACGGCGTTTTGTAAAATAAGGGCGTTAATTTTGTTATATGTATATTGTTTATTATTTTGGAATTTATAAAGGATTTTCTTCAGTAAAATTTTGTCGTATGTTACCTTTAGCAACAGTTTTGCAGGAAATTTGTATGACGTACGACAAAATGTGCTCCCAATTTGAATTAAATTAAAGATTTTTTAAATTAGTTAAATATTGTATTTTATTTCTCATAAAAGTGAATAAATTAAATAGTAATTCACAGCAATTAAAAACACATTGGAAATTAGACGAAATCGCTTGCGACCTTGCACAAACGACAAAATTCTGCTCAATATCTCTTAAACTAAAAGAGATAGCAAAAACGGATAACGTCATTCGAAAGATCTTGATTAGTTTAGTATAACTCTATTATTAACTCAATTCGGCCCAAATTTCACATACGACACTAATTTATCCGGGCGACGATATGTGTGTAGAACACCTTTTTGGCTTCGGCGGCCTTCGGCCGCGATTTAAAAAATAACCCTCAACCGGCAGAATTCGCTTTCTGGGGTAATATCTATGGACCCATCCAACTACCAAAAAATTACCAACAAATATCTCGTGAACTATAAGCCTCCGGCAAGTTTTAATTCAAGTTTTAAGATCTGTGAAAGACCCTCTACACCCCTGAGAGTAATTTTTCTCGGACCGTGGCTCCTTAATGTAAAGCCGTCGCTTTCGGTAGACAGAAATTTAAGTCTAGCTACGGCCCTGAAAGGTATATAAGTATTTTTTAAAATAAAACGGACGCGCTTCTTTTGCTTTAAAAAGTAATAAAAAAACTGCAATATCGATGGATGAAGAACAAGAAAAGCATGCTTTAAGGATATATGTATAATGAGCAAACTAAAAGAGGTCCAAAAGTGCCATTTCATCTGATGTTGATATCGTCTATGCTGCGGCTAGCCATGGGTAATGGCGCAATTTTTTTGGCGCTGATACAATAACACCAGCACCAACCGTGGTGCCGCGCACTGTTCTGGCGCAATAACACCTTTAGCGCAATTGCCATGGAATAATGGATAAATAACACTTGTTCGCTTCTTATTGTTTACCATCCCTGTTTTATTTCTTTTGGCGCAAAATTAATTTTAATTTTCATAATCAATTGGAAACATATTCCGTATATTTGTGAAAATATGCTGGAAATTACAGTCACTTAGACACGGTAGGCAGGAAGCGACGATAGGTTGCATGAAAATGTCGAGAAAAAAGGAAAATGTGGTTGTGTTATGTGATGTTTATAGATGGAACATCCGTTGAAATTAAAATCCGAGCTGCTCCTTTTTCAAGGATATCCACATTTTTTGTTTTTTTTGAAAGGATCAAATATTGAGAAAATCGAAAATTCGCCACCGTCCAAATTTTTCCGATTTCAATACATTATTTGGTCGCTAAGGGATACAAAAAAAGGTATTAAAAAGAAAAATGGACACCTGTAGTGGAAAAATCTAATGTGAACAGGACCTAAAGGATAACCACTGAAATATAAAATAACACAAAAAGTACCCACTTTAATTTGCGTATAACTCCTAACATGTTAATCTACGTGAAAATTCCTTATAATATGTTTCATTCAGAATAAATAAAGGAATATTTCTTTGATATACAATTTTGATGTACCTGCAGTGGTTAATGCACTTTGGTCCATCTAAAGTTAAAATTTCAAAAAAAGTACGTTTTTTTTATGGTGCTATTTTAAGTTCAAATATTTTTCTAGTTTATGTAAATATTTTAATCTAATGATCCAATTCTCATTTTTACATATCTATACGTTAATATTAAAAAGAATTGGAGCTGAAATACGCGCTAGCTGTGCACGGTGGGCGGGAAGCAACAATAGGTTGCATGAAAATATCGAAAAAACGATCGCCGGCTAAACACTTACGTAAACTGATATTCTAATATACTTCATAAACACACAGCAAGCGTGAATAAAATCTCCAACATTTTTTTTAAACGAAAATTAGTACCAGCACACAGCTAGGCACATATTCGTTGGGCCATCGTTTTTAAGATATTCCCATGCAACCTATTGTTGCTTCCCGCCCACCGTGCACAGCTAGCGCGTATCTCAGCTCTAACTCTTTTTTAGTATTAACGTAGAGATGTGTAGGAATGAGAGTTGGATCATTAGATTAAAATATTTACATAAACTAGAAAAATATTTGAACTTAAAATAGCACCATAAAAAAAACGTACTTTTTTTGAAATTTTCACTTTAGATGCACAAAAGTACATTAAGCACTGCAGGTACATCAAAATTGTATATTAAAGAAATATTTCTTTATTTATTCTGAATGAAACATATAATAAGAAATTTTCACGTAGAGTTAACATTTTAGGAGTAATACGCAAATTAAAGTGGGTACTTTTTGTGTTATTTTATATTTCAGTGGTTATCTTTTAGGTCCTGTTCACATTGGATTTTTCCACTACAGGTGTCCTGTTTTCTTTTTAATACCTTTTTTTGTATCCCTTAGCGACCAAATAATGTATTGAAATCGGAAAAATTTGGACGGTGGCGAATATTCGATTTCCTCAATATTTGATCCTTTCAAAAAAAACAAAAAATGTGGATATCCTTGAAAAAGGAGCAGCTCGGATTTTAATTTCAACGGATGTTTCATCTATAAACATCACATAACACAACCCCACTTTCCTTTTTTCTCGACATTTTCATGCAACCTATCGTCGCTTCCTGCCTACCGTGTAGATCACTATCAAGCATACATAATTGTGACGGTGTCATATACGCTGTGCTGTTATTGGCTTTGTGGTGGTGCCATTTTACACTAGCGCTATATTGGTGCTGGTGTTAGCGCAAGAAATTGAGTCGGTTTTATATTGCAAAATTGAGTTGGCGCAATATTGAGTTGGCGCTATATTGAGTTGGCGCATTTCCCAAATCGGAGTTAGCGCAATAAGGCCAGGGTTGGTGTTAGCGCAATTGCGCCGCGCAGCGCAGTGTTACCCATGCCTAGCTGCGGCATCAGCCCAAAGTAACACTTGTTGCCGAGAGTAACTCTTCGCTGGTTTTCAAGAATAGTTCCTTACGCCGCTGCTCCAAATCACAACCAAGTATTATCTATTAGCAAAACACCGAAGCACCCAAATTGAAGTAGCACTTAGGTACATATCTCAGCTTCGACTATCACTTAAGAAACATGTTTTCTGTGACTCGAGTGTCTCTTGTGTCTCATAAACTCAAATCGTTTGGTAATTGAGATCATCTAGTAGTCACAAATATGCACATATACGAGTACATATATACTGCTCGTATATCAGCTAGAGGCCTAATTGTCGCTGTGAGTGTCGTTTGTCGTTGTCGTTGTCGCGCGCCGCCAATGCCATTTGCCAGTTATTTGCTATGCTAATTTAACACGATATCAAGTTTCGCCGGTCTAAAGACACCAGCGGCGGCAGCTCCAATTGTGATTATCATTATGTAGTTATACATACATACATACATACATATATAAGTACTTACATGTGTACATATGCAATTTTATTATGCCCACGTGCAATTTTGCAATTTTTCTTAACTTTGAACACATTTTGCTATCAGCAAACGAATCACTTAATAAAGACTTTGATAGTAAGTATTTTTGATAAATTATTATAATTAAAAGCGGAGCAAGCGAGCAATCAAGTAACTAACTATCGGAACGATGGCGTGTGCTTTTGTGAAAGGGGCGGTTTGGGCCTCGAGGGGAAATATTTTAATTGTGTAAGCTGGTAATAGAGTACACGTATACATTAAGGTGGAGTGAAATTTTTTTTTTTGGAAATTCAATTTGTTCCAAAGCCAGAACGGCACCTTTCTAGCCCAGTAATAAGTCTGTAAAATTATGTTGACTTACTCGCATGTTTAGAGGTGCCCCCAGCCCCACAAAGTTGAAAGCAATAAGCACGATCTAGTACAAATGTGAAATTTCTAAAATTATAAAATCAAAAAACGAAGTATGAGGATTGATAAACAGGCTAATTTGAGTATTAAAGTGAATTTTTTTTTTTTTGGAAACAACAACAACAAAAGTTATTAAAGTCCAAAGTTTATAATATGCATTTTTTAAATTGCAATTACTTAAAAACTACTGAACCGATAATATTTTTATCCCATTCGATAGGTATTTTGATTCCCTTTAATATGATATACATTTTATGTGGGTTCCGTAACACCTCCCTGCGGGGGTAAACTCCCCTTTTACCCCCCTTACTTTTCATATATAAAATGTATATCAAATTAAAGAAAATCAAAATAACTAACGAATTGTATAAAAATATTCGAAATCTGTTCAGTAGTTTTTAAGTAATTGCAATTTAAAAAAACGCATAATATAAATTTTGACCTTTAATAACTTTTGTTGTTGTTGTTTCCAAAAAAAAAAATCACTTTAATACTCTGCTTAGCCATCTTTATTAATCCTCATACTTCATTTTTTGATTTTATAATTTTCAAAATTTCATTTTTGTACCAGATCGTGCTTATTGCTTTCAACTTTGCGAGGCTGGGGGTTGTTCAAAATGTCATCCTATCGCCATAAAAATTTGTGGGTTTCATTAACTCGTATAAAGGCAACTTTTCATTGCTGGTACGTTCAAAAAAAGATTTAAAAAAAATCTCCATATGTTTTCACTCCACCTTAGTATACATACATAATTTATGTATAGAAATATGAATTTATATTGTTCTTACAATTACTTTATTCGTGAAAATAACCGACATTTGTCGCAATGAGGGCACTTCAGCTGCCCTTCTTTTCTGGAATAGTGAAGCTGATGTTGTACTCTATTTGAAAACCAGCATTACCACTGAAAATATGTAGTGCCAGTCCTGAAACCCAACGAAGAATCACTCTTGCCAACAAGTGTTACTTCGGACTAAATAAGGAGGCAACTAAAAGGTATATTCCTCTATCGATGAACAAAAATCCCGCTATACAAGTCACGCCGCCTAAGCATGGACCATATCAGCATCAGGTGAGATGGTATTTAAGGTATTGGAGAGGAAAGTTCTTCGGAATATTTATGGAGCTTTACGCGTTGGCGATGGCAGGAATAGAAGGAGATTTAATGCAGACATCACGCAGCTTTACGCAGACATCGAATGAATCAAGGTGTTTGTGAGTGTTCCATTCATACATTACCTCCAGTTCCTAGAGCAAAACTATATCTCATACAAAGAATTAATTAAAATCTTGGAACAAAACTTTGAACTAATAAATATGCATACATATCTCAGTGTTTTTGTATTATGTACAGGGGCGGATTTACCTCTAGAAGCGCCCTGGGCAAACAAATCAAGCCGCGCCCCAATATTTCCAAAAAAAACCGTACTTGCCTTCGTGTGGTGACATTTCATTACTGATATATTTTACGGATTTAAAAAATTTGATTCGAGTTTTCTTAGAAAGAATATTTATTTAATTTTTATTTATATAACTAGCTGTACCCGGCCAAGTTTTGCTTTGGCCCTCTTTTTATTATAGGCATTAGAAGCAAACAACTGCGTACTTTAAATTAATTTGGAAGTATCTAGAAACCGAACTTATCTCGGGCTGCAGAGCTAAGCAAAAGCCAGATAAGTTAAAAAAATGAAGGAAAAATTTGTTTACCCTGTTTATGTCGTTATCCCTTTTTCTTCCTATTAGTATCCAACTCCCTTTCCATCTACTATTGCCTTTCTCTTTCTTTTCCCTTTCATTTCCGCTTCGTTTTCCCGTCACATTTCTGCTTCCCTTTCTCTACCACTCTCCTTACCTCTCCTATTCTGTCTTTATCCCTTTCATTCCCCCTCTTAATACTTCTGTCATTTCCTGTCTTACTGTCTCTCTCCCTATCCTCTTCATTTTCATTATATTCTCCCTCTACTTTTCCGTCCTTTGCTTTTCCCATTCTCATTACCCTTCTCCTTTCCATTTCGCTAGGGAACTGGGCTTAGCGCAACATAGCCCTGTATTCCACTTCTCATTTGATAAAATTGTTGCTGAAAAACATATCGTGTCATCCGGCCCTAAGGATAACTATGAAAAGAGCTCTATGTAGCAGCCCTGGTCAACACCTTTCATTTTATATCAGTATTGCTCAGTAGGATCCCGGAGTCATCCGGGTCCACGTATTGAACCACATCTGGGGACCCGACCTAGCAATAATGAGTTCATACCTACGTAAAATCTCAGCTCAGCACCCTTCATGTGATACCAATATCGCTGGGAAATCTTCCGTGATCATCCGGGTCCACGTTTTGATCCATATCAGTGGACTTGACCTAGGAATCATATTTAATGAGTACGGCTCAATATAAAAGTTCTGCTCAACACCTTTTATTTGATACCAATATCAGTGAGAAATATTCCGGTGACATCCAGGTTCTTTCTTCACCCACATTGGGGACCCGACCTAGGAATCATAATGCGTCCATCTCTATGTAAAATCCCTGCTCATCTCGGGACCTGACCTAGAAATCATAATGAGTTCATCTCCATGTAAAAGCCCCACATTTCATTTGATACCAATATCGCTGAGCTATTTTCCGGTACTACCGGGTCCACATTTTGACCCACATCTGGGTACCTGACCTAGGAATCATAATTAGTTCATCTCTATGCACTGCTTAACATTTTGCATTTGGTAGCCATATCCCGGTGTTATCCGGGTCCACGATTGACCCACATCTTGGGATCCAACCTGGGAATCGTAATGAGTTCATTTCTATACAAAATCCTTCATTTGATACCAATATTTCTGAGAAATTTTCCAGGGCCATCCGGGTCCACGTTTTTACCCATATTTGGGTACCCGGCCTGGGCATCAGAAATAAAATAGTTCTATGTTGAAGTCCTCATCAAGACCTTTCATTTGATACTAATATCGCTCAGAAACATTCGAGGGTCATCCGGGTCCACGTTTTGGCCCATATCTGGACACCCGAGCTAGGAATCACAATGAGTACTATTCTATGTAAATTCCCTGATCAATAGCTTTCATTTGATAATAGGGCCCTTACATGATCAAATCATTTGATCAAATCGCGTGTCTGTGTAATTTGACGGTTTGCCATACACACATCAAATCGGCATCAAATTTCATGCTACCTTTCTATTAATTTACAAAGGAAATTGTTAAAATATAAGCGATTTGAAGCGCGATAAATGGCCGTAGCATGTACAATTAATAATATTTGAGTTTTTAAAACACCATAATTATCACTTTTTTGTCCCAATCCAAATTTAATTGTCTTTTTAATTTAATTTTGCGCACTTGCCTACTCACACGTTTGTTTACATTTGAAATTTGATCAAATGGTGCAACACACGCCAAATGCTAATTTGGCACTGAAATTTGATCAAACAGCACCTTACACGCATCCACAACGCACGTCAAATAGCCATCCAATTTGATGGAAAACAAAAATTTTTGATTTCGGTCAAATCGGCATCAAACACGTACGTGTGAAAAACACATAGACAATTTTACTACGACAGATACACGATTTGATCAAATATTTGATCGTGTAAGGGTCCTATAAGAACTGTACCAATGTTCCGAAGTGTACTTTGATTCATTGAAATTGAAAAAAATCTTTCATTCTTGTTGTAATATTCAAAAAAAAATTTTTTTTGATAAATAAAAAAAAATTGTTTTCGTTGTCTTAGTTTTGGCGCCCCTGGGCAGCTGCCCATGTTGCCCCTATGTAAGCCGCTCCTGATTATGTATGTATGTCTATGGATATTAATATCAACATAGATATGCGCATCTAAAAACATTCCCACCGAGCAACTTTTGGAAATATTTTACGCTTTGCAAAAACTGTCGTCTTGCGATGAAATACCGCTCAACCCAAATAAAGTTATCAATTTGTTTATCTAAAAAAATTAAATAAAGTAAAAACAAGTAAGGAAGCCCAGGTTCGAGTGGAATCGAACATTAGATACTGAGCTGTATGCTTTCATTGTTTGTTTGCGTTTGATGGAAAAACGGCGTATTTTATATAAAGCGAGTGCCGCATAGAGTGGGCGCAGCCACGCCCATTTTCAACATTTTTATCAGTCATCCAACTAAGCATATGAATATTATTATTTGTGCAAAATTTCAATTTTTTGACTTCTAGTTACAAAGATGTCACGTTAAAAATTCCCAAAGGGTGTTCCAGAAATATCTTTGTTAAAAAGTAGGCGTGGTCATAAACCGATTTCAATAAATTTTTGCGTGTCTATTAATACAAGTTGTAAAAGTGTATAAACCAAGTTTCGTCATAATAGCTCAAATATTTGTCGAGTTATGGGCGCCGAAATCTCGTTGATTCCTTTGTCTGAAAAGAGGCGGTACCACGCCCATTTTCCGAAATTTTTATATTTTTTGTTTCCGGTCTATTGTGGAACTCATGTCACAAAATTTCTATGAATTATCTCTATATTTGACAAAGATATCGCTTAAAATGTTTTTATTAGGCCACTTTATGGTTCCCATGTATAAAAGTGGGCGTGGCCGTCAACCGATTTTAACAATTTTCCGTCCATACGATTGCCTAAGTAAGTAAATCACGCGTACCAAATTTCATTGATATATCTTCAATGGTTTCTGAGTTATGACATATAAATCTTTCAAGGTTTGACCCTTAGTAAGTGGGCGTGGCACCGCCCATTTTCCAAAATTTCATCAAATTTCTTCCTAGGGGCCTGAGCTCAACACGTGGGTAAATTTCACCACTCCAGCTATAGTAGTGACTGAGATACCAAATTTCCGATTTTTTTTATATAGGAAAAGTGGGCGTGGTCATGGTCCAATTTCGCCCATTTTCAATACCAACCGTCCCAGTCTCGATACCAACTTGCATTTCAAATTTCATCAAAATATCACAATTTTTGCGCGAGTTAGAGTGTTTACAGACGGACGGACGGACAGACGGACGGGCGGACATGGCTCAATCGATTTCTCTTTTCACCCTGATCATTTTGATACATGTAAGTCTATATCTATCTCGATTATTTCATTCTGTTACAATCCACCGTTATGTGATTAAAACTATAATACTCTGTGTACTAGTACAGCTGAGTATAAAAATACTTCTCAACAAAAGCAGTATGTACAAGTACATATTATGAAATACACTCTCGAGATATGCACCGAAAAGCTTTTATGACTTTATTAAGGCAAAGCAACTGTAAATCACCGTAGCCAAGTTTAGAGATCTAATCTGCCGTGCAAAATACGAAAAAAACAAACATACATACCTACATACATACATATTCACTTATGTTACGTACATATACACATACATATATATGTAGTAAATATGTATATAGTAAAGTATGGATATGTGCTTTATTCGCCTCGCATCAGAGCACAACACACAAGTACCTAAATATCAATCGAGCTCATCTAAAAGCAACAAATAAAT
This sequence comes from Urophora cardui, assembly GCA_960531455.1. Classification (NCBI taxonomy): domain Eukaryota; kingdom Metazoa; phylum Arthropoda; class Insecta; order Diptera; family Tephritidae; genus Urophora; species Urophora cardui. The sequence goes on along the minus strand of OY482673.1, from coordinate 25,639,760 downwards.
GTTAAAATATTGCCATAAAGCTGCAGCTAAATAACAATAACAGCAACAGTAACAATTGTGGAGATATACAGATGTACATATCGACGCTTCCGAACAATACTCTACTAAGTTCAGTTAGTACGTTTTGCCGCTTTTTTGATTTACTAGTATTAAGTAGATATCTTATAGCGTTTTCTTTTCTACACAAAAGGGTTGTCATGGCGAAGCGCAATAATAGCTCAGATTTGCACTACACCCTGTCGAATTGCCGTCCTCTTCGTATTCAGTGCAGCCCTTCACATATGTATGTACAATAGAATACACTCTAAATGTCACAATTGTGTATACTTTAGCTTTTCTGGTATGACGCAATCTATATAATACATATTATGTGTGCTAGAAAGAGACATAAAAGGTATACTTTTTATTCGTTATTGTTATTGATCAGCTGTTTGACAGGGTCATTGTATGCCCCGTCGATAGCACAGAGGGCAAGAAATCTTGCCCTTTCGAATTTTTTTAGGATTGCCCTTTGAGAAAAATAGCGATGTGGACTGCGATGATTGCACTCATTTAACAAAAGAACACAACTTTTTGAAGGCACTACATGAGTGCGACATTTTTGTGTAGAAAAGAAAACGCTATTAATTTGGAACGCTATAAAAATTTGGTATCTAACGGAAAATCCAATCCAAAGTTATAAGCAAAAGTGTAACTGTAATAAAATTTGAGATTTTTATAGAATAAAAATGTTGAGAGCTTCTCACGAAAAACACCTTAGCAAGCTTTTATTTTTTCTGGCGGTTTTATACACAGCGCACCCTAGCTTAGATGACATCAAATTTTGATATTGACTAATATAATATATAATACAATGGCGCTATTATAACTCTGACGAGCTTTATGGCCGAGCTTCTCTCCCAATTCGAGGTGTGCTCCTTTTTGTTTTTCCTACTAATTGGGTGGACCTACAGTTTTATGCCGGCTCCGAACGGCGAATGCATTTTTTGTGAGAAGCTTTTTCATGGCAGAAATACTCTCGGAGGGTATGCCGCCCACTGCCGAGAGGTGACCGCCGCTCTTAAAAAACCCAATAATTGGATTTTTACTAATTAGAAAAATTTTTTGGTGTTTTGCTCGGACCGTGGTTTGAACCCGAGACCTCTGGCACAGCAGGCGAGCACTCTACCCACTGCACCACAGCGGTGTGATATTGACTATTCAACTCAAATAGAAGTTACAAGTGAAGATATACATACTTAGCATACAACTGAAGTTTCATACCAAATTTAAGCTTTGAGAGCTTTCCCTGCAAAACATAGTTTTTAGACTTAGTACGGTATTGCACGGAAGCGTCGACAAGTGATATATGTACATATCTTGCTAGCTCAGATGCAAAAAAGTTGATAGTTCGATCAGATTGTGGCTAAACATAGTTATTACGGCATAAAACAAAGCCAACAAAACAGGGTCATCACATTACAAATTATTACGAGTATAACTATTGTTTTTTTCCATAATATACAATTTTTTATCAATTGCAGATATACAAAAATACATATGGGGTAGGCGTAGAAAATCGGGTATAGCGGGAAAATTAGTCTAGCCTACGATGTTTAGATTCTGCGTGTTAAATATTGCGGAAAAACTTTTTGGCACATCTTGTATAAAAGTGAAAGTAGTATAGAAATAAAGGCAAACAAAGAAAACTGAGAGAGTTCAAAGTAGCACAAGGCGTTGCGCTTACAGGTGAATGAAGTCAATAAGTGCTGCTTTACCAACAAAACCGAATATTGTTAACAAAACAGGTGTCAACTGTTAAATATTGTAAAAGCTTTGCTCCTGAAGCCGCAGAGGGGCTTAGATGGCCACAGAAATATGTAAATATGTACATGAAGAAGGTAAAAAAAAAATTAAAACCTATTAAATCATTGCGAAACAAGTATATTTTTATGTTATTATTCCTAAAACTATGTATATGTTTTCCCTTTTATAATAATAAAAAAAAAACATTGTTCTGGTTAATTTAGGGCTTTCCAAAAAATTATGTGCCATCACCGATGTAAAAGCAGAAGGAAGTTTGGAGGCATTTGCGCGACCTCTAAACTTTAATATATTATCTAAGGCAAAATTTTCAGTATAGATTTCCATAGTACAGTTGCATGAAAAGCGGGTTGTTCCGCGGATTTCGGGATTTTCTTCATACAATTTTGGACCACCCTAATGTACATATAGCTAACCAAAGCTACACTGAACAAGCATGAATTTTACGAAGTAGATACGACAGTCTATATCAAATAGTAGAACATAGGGTAAGGTGGGGTGCCTTTGACACCTTTTTTTTAAGTCTCATATCTCAGACATTTTTGGGGAAAACTAAGGTTTTAACAATTGACAATAACTATTCATTATTTATCTCAATATTTGAGTAGCTAATGAGTTATAAAAAAGCACGTAAATTCCTTTTTCAGATACTTTTTTAAAAAAAGCCATTTTGTAAAATGTGTCCCGTGGTAGGGGTACCTGTGATTTGAATAGGGGCACATGTGACCATCACAATGTAAACTAAATTTTATTAATTTTTAACTTTAAAAAACGAGGCATTATGTCATAAAACAAAATTAAAGTTATTATTTAAACAGTATGATAATATTATAATAATAAGCGAAAATATATGGTAAATTCACTAGCTCTTTTAATGTTGTATGCTGTAAATTAAATGTGTATTAGAACACAACATCTGTGGTAGGTATGATGTATTGTATTTTGTTATCAGATGCTTACTAAAATTTTAATATGAAAAATACCAAGCAAAAGTGAAAAAGGTAATATTATAAAAATATAAATCATTAAAAACTTGAAAAAAATAAAAAAATAAAAATAAAATCGCATAATAAACTTAATAAACATAGGCTGCGTTGTTGTATTGATGTTATTATATTTTTTATGGCAAAAACTAACCCTGCTGATACGATTGTTGTAAACCTATACTTTACTTTATAACGTTATACTACTTTAAAAGAGCTTGTGAATTACCCAATGGATATTTGAAAGTTTATATCGAATTAATATTTTATACGGCATCGAGATGTTCTAAATGGGTTTGTTTTTGGCGGGTTTACCTTTCTTAGAGGCACATAAACCTTTAATTGGTCATATTATTTTATTTGCAATTCGTCAAAGGCACCCCAAACTGGAATGTCAAATGTACCCCAAATGACTTTATCCAAAATAATCATCACAAAATTTTTTTTTCTTTCAAAACATTGAATAATTAAGATTTATTTTCAATCTTTAAGCTTCGAAGACCCAGTTAAGAACACTCATTTAAAAAAAAAAAATGTTCGTTTTACTTGTGAAAACGCTTACGTGGCACTACACAAAAATTACATCAGCTAACGTAAAATCATCGAATCATGTGTTACTTCGCTAAGTATTAAAGCAGAGCTGCCAAATTAGGTATACACATATGTTATTGTATAAGGCCCCATTGTAAGGTGCCCCAAAGTCAAAAGGACCCCACTTTACCCTACCAGATTTTTATGCTGAAAAAGTTGCTTGTTTGAAGTATAGATCTATGTATTAGCAATGTTTTAGAACATTTTTAATGCCTTGGTTTAAGCTGCAGAAATTCTATTTGTGGAGCTATTATTTAATGTAGGTCTCTAAGGAGGGTTTATATGCATGTTTTACAAGCTGGAATATTTCTATACTACTTCTTCCCCTTATGAAAACCATACACAAATGTATGTTTAAGTGTTTATTCACCCATTAAGACCATAGCGAATACTCGTAAGCAAAAAAAAAAAACCAATCAAAATTCCTTCCGCATCCTCTTTCACTTATCAATAATTCATAAACACATTTAGCTCGAAAGAAATGTAGGTTAGTTGAGTAAAAATGTTCATATTTGCCTATATTTCTTGCTTATTAATATTTGACCTTAGCACGACTACCAAAGAAAATATGGTCAATAGAGCAGCAGTGGCATAAATATACCTAGATCTGCGATTACTTTCGGTTAGTGGAGTGGAATGAGGCAAACACATTTTACTTTATGCAAATAATGCATTGGCGAAATCATGACTGTATAAAAATATGCATAGAGATAAGGTGATTGGGTATGGAAAATACATAACGATTGGCGTACATACATACATATGTAAACACATGCATACACGTAGAGTAGATAAACTCGTATGTCTTTGGTTAAGGACTTTTACAACTAAAAAATCCAAAAATGTATGCATGTATGCCGACTGACTGATGCTTTGCATAACGAGTTGACTTGACTAAATAATGCAAGCATTATGATTTTCGGAGTTTATTTTTGAGTTTAACAATTTTGTTGCAACATTGTGACAAAAATGAAAATCACAACAACAACAATTGTCGTCGCCAGTTTACAGTATGTCACTGAATGCACGAAATATCGGTCTGCCACATAGCCGCGCAGCTGCAGTGGCAGTTGCAGCTGAAACCGCAATCCCAAGTCAGCAAAAGTCCAACCAACTAAATATTCAAGCTGATGGCGGGACTTAGATATGTGTTATTTGGTGTGGAAATATCTGCTGAAAGCGGCAATCTTGTGTCAACGACTAAACTCTTAAGCTCTGAAGAAGTTAAATGAAGACATTTAATAGGAATTTTCTATATATTTTTTTTTGGCTTTTCTTTTGGTTGACGAAATTCAGTGCGACATGATTGAATGGGTTTTAGTTATTCGTGGAAAATGGAGTAAATGTTTGTTTGACCATGTTCAAATAGTAAGTAGATACTCGTATGAGACGAAAATATGTAAAATAGATTTTGTATTATGTGAATAGACATTGCAATGGGATCGTATGTATGTATTTCAATAGATATTCCAATGCACGAATGAATGTGCAAATGTTGCCAGATTTTGGCAAGGGAATGTGTTAAAAATTATCAACAACCAAATAAAAGTCTCTCACCGCCAAAGTTATCTTATACAATTAAATAGTGAATGTAAATATTTTAATGACATCTCATATTATCTAACATTTCCTTAACACAGCCCCTTTGTCAGGGTTGCAATGAGACTCTTACTACATTTGTGTTACACTTATTTTCAATAGGCCATAAATTGACTTTTTGTATGGTAAATAGAGTCCAACATAGACTGGAAATGCTAAAAAGCTCTTAATAGTCTTTTAGAGGTTCATGTCTGAACATATTATAAGATTCGTTGCTTTGTTGAACGCTGTTATCCTGATCATCGGCCTACCACTTAGCTTCTCCAGTTGAAGTTTCATGAAAGGTTTTCGAAAAAGGAGATTTAATAACTATAACTTAAGCTAAGATCTGGCAGAGCAGGGATATTAATCGTATTGGATGCCTTATCTGGAACTAAGAAAGCTCTTTCCGAACCGCCATTAATCCCATGTCTTCGTAATTTTACTTAGTCAACCTTCAGTCAATGATTTCACTTTTATATGGTCCCACACAGTGACTAAAGAAAGAACTAAGAAAGAGAGAATGAGAGCTGCATGACTAGACAACTCGTGGTTCGCAAATCATCGCCCAAATATTACGAAGAGTAGCACTGTTACTGTGAAAAATTATCTTGTTTTACTCTAGCACTTTTCAGACTCTTGTTCGCAAGACCACTTCTTCTTCTTCTTCTTAATAGGCGCTAACCGTCTAGGCGATTTTGGATGAGTCCAGTAAAGCACGCCAGTCGTTGCAGTTTCGTGTTGCTTGGCGCCAATTTGAAATATGAAGGGTCAGTCTTCACCTGAGCTTCCCAACTTAATGGAAGTCCCGGAGCACCTTCATCTATTCTCACGACTAATGCAGCCGCTGAATGATGCTAGTCTTCGCCCCATTACATTTGTAGAGACCGACGAAATAGTCTTTAAGAGTTTTCAATTCGCACAACAGTTCCAGGCAAGAAAAAATTGTAGAGAAGCCAAACGAAATTGTCATTGAAAACTGAAAGGTCGGATAAAAGCCATGTATTTTCCAATTAGCAAATAGTAAGAACAAAGACATCAAAATCTCAAAAATAAAAACTAAAAATATGGCAACTGTCACACTCAATTTCTTCCTGCTGTCTGCTAAGTCAAATGATGAGTGAGGAAGAAAGAGAAGCAACCAACAATCCCTACAAACGATCGATACTCGTACACAACTAATGAATAACAGATGCAACAAAAATCACAGCCCAAAAAAACAAAAAATATGCCAAACACAACTGAACCGAAGCGGTGACGCCTTACCACATCACAGTTGTTGACTTTAGCCATGCGCCGCATTCGTCGAGTATGTCGAGTGTGTCGAGTGTATCGTGCGGTTTTATAACTTCATTAGTGTGGCATTGTGGCAGCGGCGGCAGGATGAAGATGAAATGATGCGAATGACAGCAGCACAACCAAGCAAAGATTCCACTTAGCCAAAGCCAAAGCCGGAGCCAGAAAGGAGACAAGCCAAGCCACATTTGACTTATTTTCGCAGAAATTTGCATACTAACGCCAAAGCAATGGTGCAAAAGGAGTGAGTGGGGCTAGAGGCAACATAAGTGCATTGCAAATGCAACAAAGGAAGTGCTGCTGTTGTTGTTGTTTTGCTGTGCAACTAGACTAAAAAAATATTATTCCTTTTATGTGTGTATAATTTATTTAGTTGCATGAAAATATTTCGATTTCGAGATGAATAGATATGTGTGTACTTGTTTGTGGCAAAATATGTATGTATGCCGTCAAATCAGCAAGTTGGTATGACACGATTTCAACTTATGAACTATAACAATACACGAATATACCTACACGTTCATGCCTACTTGTGTACTTGTGTACGAGGACAAAAATTAACAAAGACAAAATTAAAACTAATAGGTAGTGAGGCAGTTCACATGGCTGTGAGTAATTTATACCCAGGCGTGGATTTCTTTTTAAATTTTTGTAATTCCTGTCTCAATATCTTAACTTTGGATTGAAAAATTTTTACTTTGGTTTCGATTTGACATTCATTATGAATGCGGTCTGGATTTCAATTTCGTTTACAATATCTTTTCAATTTCATTTCAGCCCATTTTCACTTTCAATTTTACTAAAAATTTCACTTTCAACTTCACTTTCAATTTTACTTACAATTTCACTTTTAATTTCACTTTCAATTTTACTTTCTATTTCATTTTCAATTTTACTTTCAATTTCACTTTCAATTTAACTTGAATCTCAATTCACCCTTAATTTCAATTTGGCATTCAATTTCCATTTCAATTTCAATTTTATTTCAATCTCAATTTTACTTTCGATTTCAATTTCACTTTCAATCGGCATTCAACTTCAATCTCACATTTAATTTCTGCTCAATTTTACATTCAATTTCGCTTTCAATTTGTATTTAAAATTCAATTTCAATTTCACTTTTAATTTCATTCCCCTCTCAATTTCACTTTCAATTTTACTTTCAATTTCAATTTGACTTTCAATTTATGTTTCCAATTTACCTACTTTCAATTTCACAGATTCTGTTTCAATCTCATTTAGATCTCACCAATTCAATTTCATTTTAAATTTCACTTTCAATAACATTTCAATCTCAATTTCTCTTTCAAGCTATTTTTCAATTTTACATTCAATTTCAATTTCACGTTCAATTTATATTTAAAACTCTATTTTATCTTCACTTTCAATTTCAATTTCATTTCAATTTCACTTTCACTTTCTGTTTCAATTTCAGTTTCTTATTTAATTCCCATTTCAATTTTGTTTCCCTTTTCAATTTTTGTTTCCATTTCAATTCAGTTTTAATTTCATTTAAATTTCGAATCTCTAACCTGCAACTGGTTATAATAAACTAGACACATTGTGAGCACATGAACTGTGATGCTTGCCGCATTGCTCTGCATGTGACATTAACTAAAGCTATTCGCTATTTGTTTTTCTGTGTCGTCACACTCGCCGCCTCACCGCTTCATCGTTTTCGTTTGTTGCTCGTTTGTTAGAGTTTCTGTTGCATGCAACAACCAACATGCAGCCCACAATCACCTTGCGCGTAGTGGCATCATGACAATGCGCCTTTGAGCCGCAGCCACACAAACGTTGCAACAGGCGCGGGCAAGCAGCTACTTGCAACACAAACTTACCGCAGCAGCAACAGCAACAAAAGCAAGAGCTTCGTTTGCGGCGTTAATGATGAATTAGTCCGTTGCCATGTCATGACAAACGCTTTGCATGCAATTTCCATGGAATTTTCGTTTATGCACTGCACTCAAACGGCACATATGAACTCATCGTCATCGTCTCAGTCGTCACCATCATCATCATCATCATAGTCACTGCCGTTCAAGTCATTCAAATCCCATACTTCTTGTTGTTTTTGCTATTATTGCTACTGCCGCAGTGTGATGGCTGCAATGACAAATCGTTATTTTCGTTAGTTGCCTCAAATTGAGTTGAAATCGTGAAAGTCTGACAAATGAAATAACGCCGATGTGGAAGACATATGCAAACATTCGGTAAGGTGGCTTCGATCGGCTGGAAATGAGCATTAGCCAACCATTTGTTGACTTTAAAGGAAACAGATCACAGCTCTTCCTATTCATTATTTAATTTTAGCCCAACAGGGTATACGGCCGTTTTACCTGCTGCGTGCCGTTATTGCTCTCTCCCTCACCAGTAGCGAGCGGCTTTGGCAGCTATGCTGAATGCGAATAATTGGCAACGAAGGCTGCACATGCGCACTGCATGCCACCGCAGCCCCACGGGCCGACTGACTGGCTCATTTGCCTTTTGGGTGATTATGTGTGCAACACAGCAGCAGCCACCGGCCAGCAACCGGATCTGGTTTTTGTGTGTTTTTGTTGCTTTTTTTGTTTGATTTGGAAGGCGTGCAACCGCTCTTCGGGGCTCATATCAGCGATGCTCGCGGCTAATTGCTTTATTTCTGCTTTACGTGCTTAATGAAAATTTCCACCGTGAGTTAGTCCTGGTTGCAATTAGAGCAAGCAGCCGATACGTTGATGACTGACGACGTTGTGACGCGCTGATGATATTTACTTGTGGCAGGAGTTGTATGTTGTTTGTGGCTGAAATATATGTTAATGAAAGAAAGAAAGGAAAAAACAAGCGGAAGCACGAAAGAATTCGAGCAAATCACAATTTCAGAGAAATATTTTCACACGTAGGCGACACATATTTCCTCAGCAGCATAGTTTTTGTTTTTTGTTTTTCTTGTTTTTGATACCCCTCTTAGCGCACTATCACGTGGCAATTAGTTTGCTTGAATTTCGTATGTGTGCTTGAAGAAATGCAGCCTGTAGCCAATTTAGCTTACGTTTGCTGCAAATGCAGCATGGGCTACAAAATATGTAGGAATAGCTTTGCGGAAGGCATTCCATATAATTAGGATATTCTTTAATTGGCATTTACTTTTATGTTAGTCACACAATATTTTATATTTCTGGACTAGATAAGTATTGTAGGTCCTTTCAAGTTCCAAACGAGATATTGGGAAGACGGTAAAGGTACCTATTATTTTTGGAACTTTCGACATAGATTTCAATTTACATTTCCATTTCCTCTTCAACTGCAATTTCAATTTCAATATCAATATCACTTTCACTTTCAATTCATTTTCAATTTCGTTTCAATGTCATTTTCAATTTAATTTCAGATTCAATTTCAATTTTAATTGTATTTCCTTTTCCATTTCATTTCAAGTTCATTTTCATTTTCAATTTCATTTTCGATTTCATTTTCAATTTCATATCAATTTCAATTTCAACTTCAATTCCAATTTAGTTTTCAATTTTTATTTCAGTTTCATTTCAGTTTCGCTTTAATTTTCATTTTCAATATCAATTTCAATTCCACTTCAATTTCAATTTCAACATCAACTTCAAGTTCAATTTGAAGTTAAATTCAAGTTGAATTTCAACTTCATGTTGCATTTCATTTACATTATCAATTTCAATTTCATTTTCAATTTACTTTCAATTTCAAGTTAAATTTCAATTTCCATTTAGTTTCATTTTAAATTCCGCTTTAACTTTCAATTTCAATTTCGTTCCATTTCAAATTCAATTTCCAATTTCAGTTTAATTTCATTCTCCATTTCATTTCAATTTTTTTCTCAACTCATTTCATTTCCCATTTTATTTCAGTTTCATATTCCATTTCGTTTCATTTTCAATTTCATTTCAACTTGACCTTCAACTTCAAATTCAATTTCATTTCAATTTCACTTTCATTTTCAATTTCAATTCCATTTCATTTCTTTTCCCATTTTATTTCAGTTTCATTTTCATTTTCTATTTCAGTTCAATTTCAATTTCATTTTCCATTTCAATTTCATTTTCCATTTCAATTTCATTTTCAATTTCAATTTCATTTTAACTTTACCTTTAACTTCAACTTCCATTTCAATTCCATTTCATTTCATTTCATTTCATTTCCCATTCCAATTCAGTTTCATTTTCAATTTGAATTAAAATTACTAGAAAGGAACATAATTAAGGACTTTTCAAGGCCAGAAAACGATCTCGGTCGGTATTTCTGAAAGTGTTGTCGTAGAAGAAATTTTCTGGGGTCTCTGGTTATCTTGCTTTTAGAATAAACCAGTTTTAACTTCGAACAAGGGACGGAAAAATATTTTTTCTTTCCCAAAATGCGTGTATGTGTGTTGAAAATATTCTAATACACAGAATGGATCATAAAAACGTCAAAAAAATTATTTACTAGCGGATGTTTATAACTAGTCATAACTACCATATGAATGTAAATAAACTTATGTATGTACCCACATGTACATTTCCATAATTAAAAACGCAATTTAACTCAAATAGTCATAAAAAATTAATTACTTGTCACTTGTTGAGCACATTTCATAAAACCCACATTACGGCGAGTGAGTAAAAAAAGACTTTCTTAATTACCAATCAAATCAATCAATCATGAAAATAAATTACATGCATGAAAATACAAAAAAAAAACTAGTTATGAATTACCTGTGCGGCTTGACTTCAATGCCATCAACTACTGCGCACGAAGATTGGCGGTTGTAGTGGCAGCAGCGGCGCATGCGCGGCCTAGAATAAAGTTTCGACCGCTTACCACAGTAAACTGGCCAATAGTAAACTCCTTTTTTTCTAAAACATTAATTTGATGGAAGTGGGGAAAATGTTAATTAATTACATGGCAGCAAATTACAAACGACATTAATATCGCCACGACGACGATTCGCGCGTTGACTAGCAACAACATACATACCTACATGCAGCGCTTGGCAATCTAGGGAAGCTTATGCGCATGCGCACAGCATACAAGAGTACAACATTAAGTTAGCTGCGACTGCGGTAAGTCAATTACATTTAGTTGGGCGGCTGATCAAACATTTTTGGCGAGTTTAAACGAGTCGCCATACGCATAACTAGAGTCTAGTTACTAAACTAAAATACAAAAAAAGTCAAGAGTGTTCGGCCGGCCGCTTGCTTGGCTGCTGATAGCCAAGTCTCTTGGCCGTCCAACTATCGACTGACGCCAAATAAATCTGTTTGCAATTGTAATTGATATGAAAAATTGCTTTACGTGACATCAAACGGGCTTAAATTGTTATTATGACCTGATTTGCTATATGTAGAGTGCAACCTGTTGTTGCGGGTTGATACATAAGCACCAGGGACGAACACAGGGGGGGTTTAGGGGTGTTAAACCCCCCCCCCCCCCCCCAAAGTAATTGAATTTTTAAATAATAAAATTTTATTCTACATAGTCATTTGAAAAATTTTAATTTGTTGTTTTCAAAGTAATATTTCTGCCGACGATGTATGAATATGTAAAATAAATGAATACATTAGTCACTAACAGCGTTGCCGTTTTGATACGATTGTATCTTTTTTGATACTTTTTTTCTAAATTTTGTGATTTGATACTTCTTTGTTCACAAACGGCCTATTTTGATACTTTTCTGCTGATAGAATTTAATTTTTTGAAACTATGAAAATGTTAAACTAAAAACAAACCTATTGTATCTAGATAGTATTAAAAAGTTATGGGAATTTAGGCCAATAAAAAAACCCAGAAAAATATAAACTGGACAGAGACATTTTTTTAATTTGCTTCAAAGTAATGAGTTTGCCTTATAACTCTGTGGCTGCTGAACTGGATTTTTTTAGATTTAAGGGGAATGGTGAGTCGAAAATGGACTTCTTTTGAAAATTAGTTCTGAACTGAAAAGTCACCAATAAGGTTTCTATTATTTTTTTAGAGTTTATTGTTAATCATAATACAGGAAAAATAAAAACTCATTTATTATGACTTTCAGTTTTCGTTCCATGAGCAAACTGTTGTGAAATAAATTTAAATTAAAAAAAATTATGCTATTTGCAAAAAAATACTTGAGTGTCTTAACCAAAATGTCTATATTTTTAATAAAAACAACCAGAAAAAAGTGGTCTGAATTAGATACACAACTTTACTTATTATATTATTTTTCAAATAAAAATTTTTAAAACCACGGTTGTGCTTTTGTCACTTTTTGATACTTTTTTGCTTGGCAACATATACTTAATTTTTTTAGCTCGCGGCAACACTTGTCACTAATGATTAGAGCGTGAATGAGAATAGAACAAATGAATTATGTGCGTACGTGTGTTTTGTTCTCGTACGCGTAATTTACCTACTTAGGAAAATGTTTGCACGAAAAGTTGCCAAAATCGATTGACGACCACGCCCAAATTTATATATCGGATTTATTAAGGGGCATAATAAAAATATTTTAAGCGATATCTATGTCAAATATAAAGATATGTCATTGAAATTTTGTGTCATGAATCCAACTATAGACATAAAACAAAAACTAGAAAAATTTTGGAAAATGGGTGTGGCACCGCCTCTTTTCAGACAAAGGAATCTACAAGATTTCGGAACCCATAACTCTACAAATAATTAAGATGTTATGACGAAAATCAGTTTGTACACTTTAATAACTTGTGGTAATACATGCTCAAAAATTTAGCGAAGTCGGTTTATGACCACGCCTACTTTTTAACAAAGAAGTCATAAAGGGCTGCAAATTTGCACTAACAATAATATTTATATACTTAGTTGCATGATTGATAAAAATTTTGAAAATGGGCGTGGCTGCGCCCACTTTATGCGGCACTCGATTCATATAAAATACACCCTAAACGAACAAACGAAAACAAACAATGAAAGCATACAGCTGAGTATCTAATGTTCGATTCCACTCGAACTTAGGCTTCCTTACTTGTTAGTTTTAGTTTAAATACAGAGAAAATGCAATGAATTGAGATTTAAAAGGTGCCTTTGTTTAATGTGTGCATACGTAGGTGCACTCCCCAAACATAAATTTAAGTAAAAATTGTCTGGACGAGTTTTCAGTATTTTTTTTAATTTTCCGTTGGATATTGAAACCCCCCCCCCAAAATTTTTTTCTGTGTGCGCCACTGATAAGCACACAAATATACAACATGCTACATATGCGCTTTTGCTTGGTTATTCATTCAATTTCTTATATAATATTTTTGGAATTTCGTGCCTTGCAATTGTCGCTCAGCGGAAAATTGTATTATTTATAATGCTGAAGTGTTAATTTTAACATTTTTGTTGCCAGTAGTATTTTATATACTTGTTTTCATCCGAGGCAGAGGGTGTTCCATTTAGATGAGTTTGAGAAGCTTTTGGAAAGCAAGCGAATATTTTTAGTTAAGATTTAAACCATTTGGTGCCGGGACTTGAATAAAATTCTTTCTGTTGTCGCTTATATGTTCTACATAAATTCAAATTGATTAAAAAAAAAAAATCTAATCTATTTAAAAAACTTTAATGTAATCCATAAATGCTCAAATTTTATTTATAAAACTTTAAATGTGCATCAAAAAAGCCATGTTAAAAAAACTCAAAAGTATTATACAAAAGTTAAAAAATATTGAGAAAAGCTCCATTATAATTCAGAAAAGCTCAAATTTAAATAGGAAAGCTTAAACGTATTTTACAAACGCTAAAATATATTTGAAAAAAGCTCTACTGTAATTCAGAAAAGTCAAATTTAATTTAGAAAAGCTCAAATTTGCTAAAAAAAATCTTAAATTTATTTAGGACGTTATTGAAAAAATTCTTGAAACAGGGCGATTTTGAACCAAAATGTGAAATAGGATGTTCTTGAAACAATTTTTGAAATAGTGCGATCTTTTACTCAGCCGTCGATATGTATCTTACCAATGCTAAACTATATTTGCAAAAAGCTCTACTGTATTTCAGAAAAGCTTAAATTTAATTGAGAAAAGTTCAAAGCTCATACGAGCTTAAATTTGGTGAAGAAAACTCTAAAATATATATCAAAAAAGTTGTTATGTAATTCAGAAAAGCTCAAATTTAATTTAGAAAAGCTCCAATGTGTTCCAAGAAAGTTTTAATGGTTTACAAAAACCCAAATATGTTTCACAAAATCTAAAAAATATTTTTAAAAAGCTTTATTGTAATTCAGAAAGGCTCAAATTTAATTTTGAACAGCTGCGAAAAATCTCAAACGGATTCAAAAAACCCAAGTGTGTTTCACAAAAGCTAGAGTTATGCTAAATACAGATTTTTCTAGTTCTAATAAAAAGGTTTTATTTGAAAAATTATATTATCTTATAGAAGCTTGGAGATCTCCTACTCTAATCAGTCTTAATTTGACTTGATGGATATCAGCAAAATGTACTTATGTATTTGCCCAAAGTATTTTTCGAACACGAATATAAATTGAAAACCCCTTACAAATACATATAAAATGCATGCATGAAACTCAACTCGACATTAGTTACTGGTTTTTTTTTTTTCAAATTAATCCTCATACATATTTTCAGCCACAAATCGTTACTTTCTGCAGCAAATGAAATGTTGTGGGACATTAATTTATCAAAAAATATATTACTTGACAGATAACTAACTAATTTATGCACCAATAAATACAGTTGCAATTTTAGATAACTGAAAAAGATAGGAACAGTGTGTGAAAAAATTAACGATATCGTAAAAAGTTATATTGAGCAATTTTTATTTAATTGTAAACAATTTTGATTGTGATTAATTTAGCTACACGCAGAATTCGTAATAAATTTATCAGAATTGGTGTGAAGTAAAAAAAAAACTGTTTGCTCAATTTGCTGTGGTCAATTTATAATCAGAAGTAGAACTCAATATCAAATTCGTTATGGTGCATATGGTGTCTTTAAACACTACCGTTCATATGTCTTGAATTCTTAAAAGCAAACCCAAAAACCCAATTTCGATTGAGTTATACACGTCAAAGTCAAATAATTTACCATTTCTTATTTAATTTGTGTGTTTTTAAAAAAAGTAATAGAAAATAAAAACGATAATCAAGCAAACGCCCTTGCCTTGCCAGGCGTAGCGAATGCGATTTACTCGCTATGGCCGCCGCATAAATTTGTTATCATCTACTCCTATACACATACATATACATATCTATATGTATAGTTATAAAATTATATTGGCGTAATTATGTACGCACCCTAAGTTTATTTTCAAGTGCAGCAATTTATCATAATCATTATGATTGATTTCTATTTATGGCGCAAGCAAAGTTGAGACAAAATAACAATGAAAAAATATAAAAATCTAAAAAAAGAAGAAAAATTAAAAATAAATTTAACATAATGAAAAAGCCAAAATAAATATAAACAAGAAATACCTAATACAAATATGCAGCGAGATGTTGGTTAGTTTTAAAGTAA
The DNA here is from genome assembly GCA_960531455.1 of Urophora cardui. Classification (NCBI taxonomy): domain Eukaryota; kingdom Metazoa; phylum Arthropoda; class Insecta; order Diptera; family Tephritidae; genus Urophora; species Urophora cardui. The sequence goes on along the minus strand of OY482673.1, from coordinate 25,624,054 downwards.
ATGTGGGTGACTTCCCTTGAAATTTCGCTTTATTCCTTTAGGCTTTATTCCAGGGCTTAGGCCCTAAAAGATATCCCTAGCATATATCTTAAACAATATGGCTTGGTCTTCAGAAGGCTAAAACAAGCAGGTATGGACAATTCCATGATTTTCTTTGCCCATTTCTGTGACTACAGCGTATTGAGTTATCGCTCTCTTTCGTCCCTCTGGTTGCAAAATTACTGAAAGTTGAATTTCTAACTATCTTTAATTATAATTAATTCGAAAAAATCTCAGTTGAAAAGACTACAATACTCTGAGCGCTCGCTGGGAATCCATGGTTTAAAAGAAAATGGCAGCTGAACTGGAGTGCTTTCCAGAGATCCATAAAAGACAGTAGGGGATACGCATAACGTAGCAAGATCTCATTTTGTTTCCAAGAAAAGGAAAAAAGACTTCGCATATGATGAAAGCGGTGGCTCCATATTTGAATTTCTAGTTTATTGAAAAGAGCACATTTTCCCTTATGCATAAAAAATGAGCTCTTTCTCATGAGACTCAACTCAAACTTAATCTCGAGAAATAACCAAATAATTTAAATTTATGGAATTTGGTTTTATAATTTTTTAATTTTTCTATGAGTTTATGGATCAGACAGAATTATCCATATATATGGATGTGACATCAATATAGTTTTTTCCGTGTATGCATACAAAATCTACATTTTACGAAAAAACTAAGTATGAGCTAAGGCTAGATTTTTATGCATGAGGCCCATTATTGCTGTTCATCAAGAGAGTGTTTGAGGTACTTTCAACTGGAACTATTTACACGAAAAGTACTGTATTACTAATACTCTGGCTGTTACTCACTGAAGCCATTGCCAATGTCTCCAATTTAAAAAGTGTATTTTCGCCATACAAGTGCCTAGTGATTACATAACCTATAAAAAAAAGCACATACACATTAATTAACTGTTATCTCAGCTTCAGACCAGACTAAATTGTTTCCCACACAGCGAAACATTCCAGTTATGTTAAATATGTACACATTTCCATCTATCCACCACATACCAATTGACACTCATAAATCAAAATATGCTTAAAAAAATAAAAATAAAATAAATAATCAATCGCATTTCATTTTAAGATTTTGCACGTCAAAAATAATTTGCATCATCTAGTGTCTGTGATAGCGCTAACCCAATTGAGAGAGAGACCACCAGCAATGCGAAAGCCAAAGACTTTAAGCTACGTAAGACCTCACATGGCGATAAAGCTGTATTTAAAAAGAGACATACAAACAAACATTTATATATCTATATAGTATCTCTATACATATATTTATTCACACACAATTCGACGTTGTAACCACTTCTACGTACATACTTATGTATGTACACAAGTATGAACACTAGTATTAAACTATAGACCACTTATTAAGTCCTTCAGAGCTTCGCTACTTTGCTACATGGCGTCTGCACTCAAAATACATAAAAAAAGTTTAAATAGAGATGAATAGAGATAATTTTTTGTAATAAAAGAAAAACCAAAAAAAAATATGTATTTTTTGCACGAAAAATCGTGAACAAAACTGCGATACACTTGCAGCAAAAGAAAAAGGATAAAACTCCAGTGTAGTACGTATGAAAGCGAACAATATATAACTAGCTTTACAAGTCAGAGAATGCTCATGGCTTTATGTGGCAGGAGATGCACGTACATAAATAATACACCATATCAAAAGCCCAGCTGGGTATAAATAAAAATAAATAAAAACCAAATACAAATGCCAGTCAGTAGCGCTACTAGCTAACTATTGTTGCTGATGGCAGCAGCTTACCAAGCTCAATGCTGCCAGATACTCACATTGCCAAAATCCAGGAATAATAATATTTTGATATTTGTATCGGCGAAAGCGGTTGGCGGCATCGGCGACGGCGGTCGAAGTGGCAAATGCATTTTGCCACAAATACACACACACAAAGCGCTTTTACACCTGCTGAAGAGGCTGGCTGGCTTCTATAGCGGGCAGAGGCTTGAGTAGCGGGCAGATAAGTGCACTCCAGGAAGCAAAAGTGCAATACTTGTGGTTGTGCAGATTTGTTGGTATGTGTGTTTGCGTCGATGTCAGCCAGCAAATGCTGAAGTGTGTGCACTTGACAGCAGTCCATCCGTCCGCGCGTTTCCTCTCAATTTTTAGCTTGTCAGTTTTGTGTCCATCATCACCGCCGTTGCTTGCGCTTACTGCCACTCCACCCTGCGCCCTACTCGCCGAGCTCTTCTGCACCTCTTTTTTCCAACTTTTTTAATAAAATCTCTTGTTTTTGCTGTTGGTTGTTGTTGCTGTTTTGGTATTGTTGACGCCGCATCACTTTTATGAAATTATGAGAAAATCTGCTCACGATGGCTCAGCTTGCCGCCTGCAGCCTGTTGTCCGCTCCTCCGGCTCTTTTGTCTGCACAAACACAAGTGTGCTAAGCGCGGCTTTGGCAACAAGAAATGCCAAAACAGTCATTGTTGCGCTGTCGCTTTTGGCCTGAGCTCCTGTTGCATAAGTGGCTGAGGCGGAGAAACCAGTTGTTTCTGTGTTGTTACTTTGTTGTTGTCTGTTTTCACATTTTTTTTTTTACTTTTTCTGCAATTTGTATTTGTTTTTTTTTTTCTCATTTCTTGCAACTCGAATCGCTTAATAAAGTCATTATAATTTAAACTGCGCATCACGCTTTTATCCGTTGCCGCATGTTGCATGCAACTGTGGGGGCATTTTTTTTTTTGCTGGAGTGTGGTGTGGCGCAAAGAGCAAGAGGGCGGTTGGCAATGTAGGCTTTTTTGTAGCTTGCACATCAAAATATTTTGACTGTGTGAATTTCTGGCTATTGATGATGCTGAAGCCTCTTACTTGTTTTGATTTCGCATTTTTTGGCGGCAGATCTTAGAGTTCACATACATATATTGAATGTGTGTGGAATGGGAGTTGGGAAGGGGATCCAAGTTGAAAATTTTAATGAAAGTCATTTATATATTGTCTGAAAAAGTTAGTCAAAGTTGTACCCAAATGTATGATGAATTACTGAAGCTCAACCTGATTTAATGCGATGCCATCAGGAAAAAGCGAGGAAGGTTACTTGGCACACAGTGGGCAGTCCAAGGGCGAGCTCAATCTCTCCAGTAGTCGGTTCTGTGGCCAAGGAAGGCCACGTTCACCGGTGTGTTTCGATAGAAATACCTTCTGGGCGGACCATTTCAATTCCTTCGCATAACATGATAAACCCTTTTAAACATTCGTTGCATTTTTATTCGCTGAACTATGGCCATCGTTACAGCTGCATCAATACTCGCCGTCACTAACGCGCAAAGTTCCACATATTTTTCGTGGAGTTTTTCTCTGGAAAACGCCAAGTGGCATCTCATCTCTACACCATTTCCAGGTGGATTTTTGAAAGCATCAACTGGATTTTAGAAAGAGTCAATTGGATTTTGGAAAATTTAAATTGTTTTTCCAATCAACTTTTCTAAAATCCAATTTTCACTTTCTAAAATCCAGTTGACGTTTTCTAAAATCCATCTGGAAATGGTGTAGTGGTATAATGAGCGATTTGTAGAGCGTCATTTTTGTTCTTCGAGAGAGTAAGGCTTGTGGAAAGAGTAGTTCTTCGTTGGATTTTAAGGGTGATACTAAAAAACTCAAATTTATTTTACGAAATCTTCAGAAAAGCTCAAATTTAATTTAGAAAAGCTCCATGTGCCCCATAAAATCTCAAATACAAAAAATCCAAATATGTTTCCCAAAAGCTAAATTTTTTTTTTGTTGAAAAAAGCAATAATGTAATTCAGAAAAGCTCAACGTTAATTAGGAAAAGCTCAAATGTGCTCCAAAAAGCTTAAATCGATTCAAAATATCCAAATATGTTTTACAAAAGCTAAAATATATTTGGAAAAAGTTCTCATGCAATTCAAAAAAGCTGAAATTATGTTAAATAAAAGCTTTGGCTTTGTTAGACTTAAACAAGTTTTTCTTCAGGTTTGCCTGGTAGGAGCTGGTAGGAGATCTAGTTTGGAGATAACCACATTACCTCATAACCTTTTCTTGATGGTGTCTACCGAAAAGTGCTAACGCTGGTTCCCAAATAGACCAAATAGACTCTCACTTTATTGTGATTGATTTGTTTGCATCTCCTTGAATCACCTTTAAACACCTGCTACGCCAACTAAATTTTCGGAGTTACAATGCAACAGCTTTCGCACCGATACTTATCTAATGTCGCTCTCTTCACACTTATGTACATATGTTCAATCTGCCATTTTTCGCCCATTTCACCCACTTTGCACGAATCCAATTATATTTACTAGATCATAAACAATGGAAAAGCTAATGAAGTAGTAGCAGTAGCAGTAATAGTGCATAATAATAGTAGTAATAGCAGTAGTAGTAACACGAGCAATAAACACAACAATAAAATCAACAACAACACAATTACTTAAACACTTTACTCTGCTCTCTTACAAGTTGCGAATTTTGGTTTTTATTTTGCTGCATAAAAATAAAATTAACCCGCAAATCATATGCACTGCCAACCAAACACACCGCCCGTTCACACCCACCGCAACGGCTTAGCATCACCTGTCATTTCGTTTGGTTTTGTTCGCTTTAGAGTGGATGAAAGAAGATTTCGCTTGTAGCAAACTACACCTACACCTACGGGAATATGCAACAAATTGTGAACTTTTGATTTGTGTGGCAAGTAGATTTTTTTTATTTAATTTTTTTTTGCATGATTTTTTCATTTTTTCTTGCACATTGTGAAAACTTGTTGCCAATACGATAAATAAATTAACGCGTCGATACAATGGAGTTCACATATGAGTCTGCATAAAATTAAATTATTTGCAAGTCTCACCAATAACTTTGTTGATTTTATGAGAATTTTTTCAAACTACAGCTGAGACTGGAGAATAAATTGATGAATTTTATTTGATTAATCAACTTCGAGAATTAGAATTGGAAAACTCAGGTTCGAAAATTTAATTTCGAAATTTTAATTTCAAGTTTAATTTCGAAAATTTAATTTTTAAATTTTAATTTCAAGTTTAATTTCGAAATTTAAATTTCAAAAGTTTAATTTCGAAAATTTAATTTCGAAATTTTATTTTCAAGCTTAATTTCGAAAATTTGATTTCGAAAATTTGAATTCGAAAATTTAATTTGGATTTAAAAAATTTTCTGTTTATCACATTTAATTTTTTTAAATCTTTATTTAAGTTCGCTTGTGTTACTATGTATGTATGTATAGTTTCATAGACATCTATGTATACATGAATATGTAAATCTTTATGATCTGCTAGTTGCATGCAACACTCGAACTGTTCCATTTTTATTCAAACATTCAAACATATCGCACACTAAATCAAAAAGCGTTGCAACTCAAAATTTTTCGAAATCGGGTTTCTTCCATAAATTGGTACACAGAATATATCTCTAGCGGCTGCCAAAAAATCTTTTCCATCAGAGTCTTTTTTAACTGAGAATTAACTATTATACGTAGCCTCTTCCCATATCATTGCCTATAAAAATTAAAAAGTTTTTTGCCTCTCCTGAAAATTTTTGAATTTTGAGTTGTAACGCTTTTTGATTTAGTGTGCGATATGTTCGAGTACCTACATACATGCATATATGTATAAGTACATACATTCATACATTCCATTCCAAATTATAATGTTGATTGGATTTTGAACAAATTGCCACTTGATATCCGAATTCAATGCGAACACAATGAGTAAATTTTCAGCAAATACACAACTGTACATATATGTATATGTGCATACGGTCGCCCACACATTCATTGTATGCAATTTTTTGTCGAATATTCAATAAACTTCGTTGTTAAGGTACATGAATAGGTAGATATGAATTATTTTGTTTATTCTGCATACATGTTGCATGTACAGAGTAGAGATGGCAGTCCCGAAGTGTCAGGAAGATGATGCTTCTTGTGCACTGAGCACTTTCTCAAGACAATCAACTCAAATTAAGCTCGGGAGCCAAGCTCAGGTGCTAAGCGAACCAATAAATTTTAACTATTCCGATTTTAATCCTTTTTACTTCAAGTCTCGCTTTCGATAATAAATATGAAAAAGGTTGTTATTCGATACGATATCTAGGCTATTACACAGCAAAACGAAGCTTTCATTATTCGAGTATGTTTCCTTCGTTATCAACTCGATGGGGAGTATGAATGAGAGAAAGGGAATGTTGATTCTAAAACACGTCACTTATTCTCTTGTTGCTAAGGTAATATATGGCTCTCATGATTTTTGAAACCATTTCGAGTGTATCTAAAACAGACCCCAGCACAATTATGGCAGAGATTGGGATATACTAGAGCGATTTACGCTACAATGGTAAACATTTATGTGATGTTTGTCATTGACTCACATGAGATGAATTTCATATCAAAGGCTGAAAAAAACGAACATTTTGAACCCGACCCCCTCAGAATTTGATGAAATTTTGCATAGAGGTACATCTTACCTACTCAAACACAACCTCATTTTTAGAAATTGCATTTTCGAAATATTGTGGGCGTGGCAAGGTATCGAAATATTCGAAAATACCCGAAAATAATCGAAAAATGACGATAATAGGTACTTTTAAAGTGTGATTACTAGGGAATGGCTGTACCGATTTCAAAGATCTTTACACCATTAGAAAGGTATTGAAATTAGCTTTCAAAAAAATACACTGTACAAATTTTTTTGTTTTAGTACACTGAAAAAAAAAATGTTTTCCAAAATAAAATTTGAAACTGAAAAAACACTTCAAAGATCAAGCGATTTTGAAAAATACAAATTTTGTTTAGTAAGGTCTATTTAATATATATAACATATCTGAAAACTAAAATGGCCTTTTTCTTTATTTTTTTTTTAAATTTATTTAAGTAAATGCATCTCTTGGCTTTCTTGTATTTTGATATCACGCGTAAACTAATCAACCGATTTCAAAAATTTGTATACCATTAGAAAGGTATTAAAATCACCTTTTGAAAACACACACTGTAAAAATTCTATATTACATATTACACTGAAAAAAAATTTTCTAAATTTTTTTTTTTCAAACTGGGAGAACACTTCAAAGACCAAGCGATTTTGAAAAATAAGAATTTTTTTTTGAAAGGTCTGTTTAATATATATAACATATCTGAAAACTAAAATGGCCTTGTTTTAATTTTTTTTTTAAATTTATTTAAGTAAATGCATCTCTTGGCTTTCTTGTATTTTGATATCACGCGTAAACTAATCAACCGATTTCAAAAATTTTTTTACTGTTAGAAAGGTATTAAAATCACCTTTTGAAAACATACACTGTAAAAATTCTGTATTACATATTACACTGAAAAAAAAATTTCAGTTCAGTTTGAAAAAAAAAATTTTTGACAATTTTTTTTTAGGTGTAATATGTAATATAGAATTTTTACAGTGTATGTTTTCAAAAGGTGATTTTAATACCTTTCTAACGGTATAAAAATTTTTGAAATCGGTTGATTAGTTTACGCGCGATATCAAATATAAGAAAGCCAAGAGATGCATTTACTTAAATAAATTAAAAAAAAAATAAAGATAAAGGCCATTTTAGTTTTCAGGTATGTTATATATATTAAATAGACCTTTCTAAACAAAATTTGTATTTTTCAAAATCGCTTGATCTTTGAAGTGTTTTTTCAGTTTCTAATTTTATTTTGGAAAACATTTTTTTTTCAGTGTACTAAAACAAAAAAAATTTTTACAGTGTATTTGTTTTAAGCTAATACCTTTCAATACCTTTCTAATGGTGTAAAGATCTTTGAAATCGGTAAAGCCGTTCCCTAGTAATCACACTTTAAAAGTACCTATTATCGTCATTTTTCGAATATTTTTGAATATTTCGATACCTTGCCACGCCCACAATTTTTCGAAAATGCAATTTCTGAAAATGGGGTTGTGTCCTACCCTCTGTGCAAAATTTCATCAAATTCTGAGGGGGTTGGGTTCAACGCATATTGGGTTTGATATGAAATTAATCATGAGTGAAAATACCGGGGTCTGATATAAAATGTACTACGACCGTTTGAGAACTCTATAAGATTCATTCTCATTATGTTATTCATATGGGATAACGAAGATATCTTTCTTTTAGTTATCAGATCATGCTTTACAAATTTGATACCGAAACATTTTAATGCAATAAAATCTTTGCTGCACAAAGGCATATCAAACACACATTTATATTTGTTAACAACAATAGAATTGTCGTTACTCTCCTACTACGACCGACCTCTACTATGTGCCCCATGTGCTCACATCTATTCCAATAAGTTTTCAATTATGTATGTTTTTCAAAAGTGTTCAAGCATACACGTATGTGGATACATGAATGAACAACACATGAGTTGGTATATTCGTATTTTCGCATTTGGCAATGAAATTCATTTATGAAATTCCAAATATTTTACACATTTGGTAGTTTTTAATTAACATTTTGTTGCTTTGTTGTTTTGTTTCTATGTGCTTTGTTTGTGTGTTTTGTATTTTGTTTTGTGTGTTTTGTATTTTGTTTTGTGTGTTTTTTATTTTGTTTTGTGTCCATTGTGCTTTTAGACAGAGCAGTCATTAATTTGTAAAAACTTTAATCTTTTATGCAGAATTTATCTATTATGTGTTGTCTTTGACTCGTTATTGAGATTCATGAGATTCATGTGCATGAATTTATTATTTAGTAACTAGTAGTTTTTGTGTAGAAAAAAGTTAATTTCAAATTGAATAAATATCTCATAAAATTGTCAAAAAACTTTTGAGTTGTAAATTTTGTTTCACAATAGTTAATGGCTTTATTACTTTAGTTGAGAGAAAATAAAAAAATTAATTCTATGCGTGTTTTGTATGCATCTGTTTACTATATACATATGTACATATGTAAGCAAGTATATGTATTTCAATTAGTCCACTTCTTTCCATTTAGATCCTGAATCCTTTTCGGCATCTCTTGAAACAAATGCTTCGCTTTGCTTTAAAAATAGCAACGAAAAACATAAAATATCTCCACACTTCAGAATCAAATTAATGCAACTAATTTACACAATCTTAAGAACATGCTGCAAAACAAAAAAAGATAAATGGAAACTCAAGTAGATACGTACCCGCTTTAGCTGGAATCCTTGGAATGCTTTAGCCAAGCCCTCAACAAATACGCCATAAGCACCTTTAAAGAAATAAAATTTTATCGCTGCACTTAACTCAAGTGTGCCATTCAAGAGCAAATTGTACGCTCAAATAATCATCAAATGTCATTATCTAGTGCATCAAAAATATGTTACAAAGAAAACAAGAAGAAGAAAGCAAAAAAACAATCGGAGCATCTGTAACAAATGTTGCAAGATAACAAATACAAATTTCTGTTGGCGATGCCAGCAGCCGATATGGAATTTAAATTTCGTAAGAAACAATTAACTCTCAGACGGATAATGCAATGACAAACAAAAATAGATGCATTTAAACACACAAAAAAAGCAAACCCAATAAACACTATGGCGAATGTTCGAAAAGGACCTGCAGTACATATAGAATATGAGTATAAAACTGTGAACGAAATCATAACTAACCTTAGTTCCAGTTATGCCAGATAATCTCCGTTAAAATTCCCACATAAATTGGAAAAAAAATGCGCTCAATTTCCCACACCTTGAATAAAAAATCCCCCAAAATTAAATTAAACTTTCAATTATATATTCATTAACAGTTCTGCAACCAAAAATTCCCTTTTTTATATGAATGACTAAAAAATTACCCCTTTTTCCCTTTTAAAAATTCTGTAGTGAAATATCCCTCAAACGGGAAATTTTCCACGATCTGGGACCACTACATAGTTTTTAAAACTTCATAGTAGTTATATGAATTGGAAGAGATACAATATTAGTACGAAAAAAATTAGAACCATGTCACACGTTTTATGCAATAGGGATTTAACTCGAAATTTTCGATTTCTGGGATTATGCCATATATTTAAATAACTGGGCCATGCCTTATAAAATACTCAAAAAGATAAAAATGGCGGAAATAGAAGCGATCTTGTAGTCAGCCGTAGAAGTAAACTCTATGAAATTATAAAAGTTTGTTTGCGTTTTCTCAAAAAAAAATTTCTTTGAGTTAAATCCCTATTGAATAAAACGTGCGATATGTTACTATAACAACAAGTGAAAAGGTGACTTATTTTAAGATAATAATTCTCTCCCACATTAAAATTTCTCTTCGAGAAGAAGTTGAGCTTCGAATTCATATCTAATTAAAGAAAAAATACTTCGCATAAGGGAGTTTCCATTTAGCTGAAGAAAAACTTAATTCTAGTATCATAAAACAAACTTTTTCACATTCATTATCGTGGCTAAAAATGGAAAGGAAGAGATTCGCTCTCCAATTGCTGTCGAGTTGTAAACCAAATCTACTGTTTATTGGGTTATAAGCGAAAGGTGCGTGTGTGACATATTGTATTAAATGGATTTATTGAGTGTAAATGACTTGCCTTTTTGGTACTTTTTCTGCTCTAATTCTTCTACTCATCTACTTCATATTTATTTATTTACTTATCTCTTTTTTTGTTGATTTTTAACTTTTCCATTCTTTTACTATTTTTATTTTTGTTTTTATGTATTTTTTCAAACACTTTTGTTTAGCATTTTCATGCACTCAAATTTGACATTGGCACCGCATCACAAATTCTATGTCAAATTCTTACTACATACTTTGACAGCTTACACACAGTTGTGTGACTTTGCAAAATGTGCAACTTATATAGTAATTTTTGCTTTTTGTTGTTGCTCTATATATTTACTGACATTCTTATAGTTTCGCTGCTAGACATTTTCATTAAAAGTTTTACAAAACAAAATGTGTTTGTGGTGTGTCTTTGGAAATACAAGTATTTTGCGTTCTGAAAAGCATAAGAAATGAAGATCAACAATGCTCGATTGGATTTTTTTGGGTAGTGGGAGTGGTTTGGCTTACGTTATTCACTAAAAATTAAGCTTATTGGGGAGGCTTGTAAGTAGTTTTTACGTTATTGCTATGAAATGTACGAGGCTTAGTAACCGGTGTTCTAAGCGCGTTCAGGAACGAAATAATACTGAGAAAAGTTTCCGAAAGACTGAAATTAGAGCACCTAGAAAGTATAACCTTCTGGAAACCCGAAACCAAATAGTAGAGCTCTCTCTGTTCATCCATTCATTAATTTCACATGCGATTACCTTTTCTTTCCAAAAGAGGATTTACATAGCACACCACTCAACTTGTAACAAAGCAACGAAAAAGGAACAACAAAAAAGTGAAAAAATAGAAAAAGCAAACAACAACAAATATTATAAATGCTAAAATTGGAAATTTTGTTTTGTTATGACTTTACTATAGACACTCACAAACATTTTGACAGCTAAACAAGAAACTTTTGACACTTATTTGACTTGTTGGTGGCATTTGAGTTAACATGCACTTACTACATACATACACACTTAAAGGGTTAAATGAATCGACATGTGCGTACATGCATTGGGAATGAATGAAAAGAGTTTTTGACACCGCAATGTAAAGTTAGAAAAGGTGTGTAAAATGTGGAAAAATAAAATAAAAATGACTACGAGCATTCAGCTTAGTTTTTTTATGTTTTTTTTTTTTTTTTTTGTTTGAATTTTACAATTCCCAACAATTTCCAGCACGACAACCGCAATTTCATTACAAATACAAGCGGTAAAGCATAGACAACTGTAGAGTAACGAAAGAATAGCTTAACTCAAATGTTATATATTTTTGGGACTTTCTTTGGGAATTAGAGAAATTGCGCTTAACAAACAAATTTTTGGTGAGTTTTGTACCAAAGCGGCGTTGCCATATGTGCGTATATTGTTTTTAAAATATTTCGTTTGTTTGTTGAAGATTTGTATTATATTAAAAAAAAATTGCCAAAGTCAGTTAAATGTTTGCATCAAAATACTACTGTTGATGAGTATTGCTGTTATGTACTACCCCACTCATTCTAATTAGCTCTTCATTAGCGGTTTTCTATGGCGTATCCATTGATGCGCAAAGTGCACTCTTTGTGGCATGCCACATCTTCCTGCTTTTAGGTACTATTCATTGAATATGAGTGTAACTAAATATGTATGTATTTGTATGTCTTTCATATTTAAAGTGTTGTAGTCAACACTTGACTAAAATTTATTCGAATGAAAGCTCATCCACACGCTTTTTGTGTTGGTTATAAACCGCAATGCTTTACCTTTGTATGTGATTAAATATGAATGTATTTAATATTAGGGAGGTTCCTAGTTTCTTTAAAAGAAATTTGTAAAAATTTTGAAAGCGCCTATTAACGAATGGAGCAGATAACTTTCCTAATATACGAGTACAGAAGTTTTTTCTGCTCTGTTATTATTCAATTTAATTAGCTCTTAAGCTCTTAAGGACATATTAATTAAATCACTCTTCAATTTTTGCATCTAAAATTATGAAATTTGAGTTTAGAGCATTTATTAAACACAAAGCGCTGTCAGCGAAAATCATCGATATCGGATGAGTATAACATATAGATCCAATACCACGATTTTGGGCTAAGGAAAAAAGAGTGCATTCTAATTCTGATTTCATATCTTGATTCAGCATAAAATTCTGCTTCAACTCGATATGCGTATTGGCGTGGTTATTTTTATACTCAGCTGTACTAGTACACAGAGTATTATAGTTTTAATCACATAACGGTGGATTGTAACAGAATGAAATAATCGAGATAGATATAGACTTATATATATCAAAATGATCAGGGTGAAAACAGAAATCGATTGAGCTATGTCCGTCTGTCCGTCTGTAAATACTCTAACTCGCGCAAAAATTGAGATATTTTGATGAAATTTGGAATGCAAGTTGGTATCGAGACTGGGACGGTTGGTATTGAAAATGGGCGAAATCGGACCATGACCACGCCCACTTTTCCCATATAGAAAAAATCGGAAATTTGGTATCTCAGTCCCTAATATAGCTGGAGCGATGAAATTTTACCCACGTGTTGAGCTCAGGCCCCTATGAAGAAACTTGGTGAAATTTTAGAAAATGGGCGGTGCCACGCCCACTTATTAAGGGTCAAACATTGAAAGTTTTATGAGTCATAACTCAGAAACCGTTGAAGATATGTCGATGAAATTTGGTACGCGTGATTTACTTACTTAGGCAAATGTTTTGACGGAAAATTGTCAAAATCGGTTGACGACCACGCCCACTTTTATATATGGGAGTTATAAAGTGACCTAATAAAAACATTTTAAGCGATATCTCTGTCAAATATAAAGATATATCATTAAAATTTTATGCCAGGAGTCTAACTACGAACATAAGACAAAAACCGTAAAAATTTTGGAAAATGGGCGTGGCACCGCCTCTTTTTAGAAGCAGGAATATACGAGATTTCTTAGCCTATAACTCGACAAATAATTTATATATAATGACGAAACTTGGTGTGTACACTTTTATTACTTGTGGTAATACATGTTCAAAATTTTAGAGAAACCGGTTGACGGCCACGCCCACTTTTATATATGGGAACTATTAAGTGGCTTAATGAAAACATTTTAAGCGATATCTTTGTCAAATGTAAAGATAATTCATTGAAATTTTGCGGTATGAGTTCCACAATAGACCGGAAACAAAAAATAGAAAAATTTTGGAAAATGGGCGTGGCACCGCCTCCTTTTAGACAAAGGAATCTACGAGATATCGGAGCCCATAACTCGACAAATAATTGAGATATTATGACGAAACTTGGTTTATACACTTTTATAACTTGTATTAATAGACACGCAAAAATTTATTGAAATCGGTTTATGACCACGCCTACTTTTTAGCAAAGATATTTCTGGAACACGCTTTGGAAATTTGTAACGTGACATCTTTGTAACTGGAAGTCATAAAGGAATGAAATTTTGCACAAAGAATAAAATTCATATGCTTAGTTGGATGACTGATAAAAATTTTGAAATTGGCTACGCCCACTTTATGCAGCACTCGCTTTATATAAAATACACCGTGTTTCCATCAAACGCAAACAAACAATGAAAACATACAGCTGAGTATCTAATGTTCGATTCCAATCGAACTTAGGCTTCCTTACTTGTTTTTTGTCGATTTTTGCTCAATTTTTATTTTCAAAAATCCGTTTTGGTCCATAAAAACAAATTCCGGAACATCAAAATTAATTTTAGACAAATGTCGTGGAGGAGTTTTCTACTCAGAAAAATTAGAGGAATCCGAATTTCGATGGCGCGATATCGATTAATTTCTTTCCATACAAATCGACCCACCCTAATGTATATACTTATGTATATATGTATGTATGTATATTTATACATAAAAAGCTTTAGAAATCAACAATGCGCCTGATGTATTGGAAGTGCAAAAAAATTCCAGCTACAATGCATGAATAGAAAAACCATTTTATGAATAGAGCAACACTCAATAACGTGCAAATAAAATCATAGTTAAGAGGTAAATGCAGCATAATGCAAAAGAAGAACTTGAATAGAAACAAAGACAGCAGCATTTGATGAATTCAGTTATTAATTAATCACTCGTAACGTTACAGGTAAATGATGATGCGCTTTGATTAGCATTATCAACGCTCCATTAATTCTTATCTACTATTTATTGAATTGATGATAATACTTAATACTAAACTATAATTGCTATTGCTTTTCTAGGAACATGTATATTTATGTAGGTTGGCATTTTCAATTGACTAATGGACTGAAGAGGAGCTTTTATTGGCAGTTAGCTTTCTGTGAAAACGATTATGATTTCAAATCAAAAGTCATTGTGTTACGATTATAGAATTTGAAATCGTGAAAGGCATTCTCTATTTGGGAAACATCGCTAGCACAGGAAATTGTATCAACTTTGAACTATGTAAGTAGGCAGTTGAAAACTAAAGTCCTTTCGCGACGACCAAAAATTACGCTATACAAGGCGCTCAGGCCTCCACTACTTTGGAAATATCAGGTGATGAATTATTTATAATCCCTTGAAATCTCTTAGAGGGTTAAGCATCAATTAATAAGGAGAAGAATGGCAAAAGGCCTTAAAGTCTTTTCTTCGTCGGAAGTATACCTTACAAAATGTTTGCTATAAGTAAATAATACTCTCTCTGGAAATAATGCACTTATGTAGCTATATCTGGATGTTAAATGCATACATACATGTATGTATGTACATCATTAAAAGCGTCTGTCTATACCATCTCCAAGGTGATGCTTCTTCTTCTTGCTATAATCAGTGTTTGCAAATACACGTAAGTACTATTAATACGTTTGTATATCTGCTTATACATACATATGTACATACATATGTGGAACAACTCAATTTCCTACTGCAATAATTACATATCCTTACAACGCCTTTACGTTATAAACATGTATTTACACCAAGCACTGCACTTTGGCAGCTCCTCTCCCACCACCACCCCCACCCACCCTACTTAATTTTGTGTGCATATGTATATCCTGCTGCCTCAGCTCATGCGTAGTATAAGTATGTAAGTGGTAGGTAGTGCTTGAACTCAACAAATTCAAACTCAAATTCAAACAGCACTTTTGCCAAGAGTTTTGCAATCGAAAATGGATGTCAAGTACAACATTGAATGGAGGAGAAATTTTCGATTTCCTCTTTTTTATACATATGTACTTTAGGGTGGGGCGATTTGTATGGAGGGAAATTAATCGATACCGCGCGATCGAAATTTGGATTCCTCTCATTTTTCTGAGTAGAAAACTCCTCCACGACATTTGCCTAAAATTAATTTTGATGTTCCGGAATTTGGTTTTTATGAACCAAGACGAATTTTTGAAAATAAAAATTTGGCAAAAATCGACAAAAAAATATACAGGTCAATATGCACATCGAGTTGAAGCAGAATTTTATGCTGAATCCAGATATGTAATCGAAACTAAAATCGGATGATTCGTTTTCGAGATATAGCCTGATTTCCGGTTATGGAGGCTGAATGCCGAAAATCGCATATTTTCGCGATTATCTCTTGCTGTGTACAATATATCTTAAATTTTTTTGCAAATTTCTTAAAGATAGGTCAATACAATATATGAGCAATATTTTAAAATATTAATTTATCTTCCTGTATAGGAAAACTAGAATGCACTCTTTTTTCCTTAACCCAAAATCGCAGTATGGGATCTCCATGTTATAGTCATCCGATACCGATTATTTTCGCCGACAGCGCTTTGTGTACAATAAATGCTCTAAATACAAAATTTCAGAATTTTAGCTGCAAAATTTGAAGAGTTATTCCCTAAAACGTAGACTTATGCTTCTGAAATTTGTTTTTTGCTTCCAATAGTACGCTATGGCGTATGAGTAACCTTGAGTTTTTTTTAGAGTTGACTAAAGTAAAAAAACAAGTCCCAAACAGCATACGTCTACGTTTTAGGTTATAACTCCTCAATTTTTGCAGCTAAAATTCTGAAATTTTTTATTTAGAGCATTTATTGTACACAAAGCGCTGTCGGCGAAAATCATCGGTATCGGATGACTATAACATGGAGATCCCATACCGCGCTTTTGGGCCAAGGAAAAAAGAGTGCATTCTAGTTTTCCTATACAGGAAGATAAATTAATATTTTAAAATATTGCTCATATATTGTATTGACCTATCTTTAAGAAATTTGCAAAAAAAATTAAGATATATTGTACACAGCAAGAGATAATCGCGAAAATATGCGATTTTCGGCATTCAGCCTCCATAACCGGAAATCAGGCTATATCTAGAAAACGGATCATCCGATTTTAGTTTCGATTTCATATCTGGATTCAGCATAAAATTCTGCTTCAACTCGATGTGCATATTGACCTGGATATTTTTTTTGTCGATTTTTGCCAAATTTTTATTTTCAAAAATTCGTCTTGGTTCATAAAAACCAAATTCCGGAACATCAAAATTAATTTTAGGCAAATGTCGTGGAGGAGTTTTCTACTCAGAAAAATGAGAGGAATCCAAATTTCGATCGCGCGATATAGGTTAGTAAATCGCCCCACCCTAATGTACTTACTTACTTGCATATATATGTACTTATTTATGCGTGGGTGCATATGACAGTTTTAGCACAAATATATGTATTTGAGTAAGTGTAAGTACGCATGATGTACTAACGTATGTGCATATGTGCTGTTGGAAGGGGGGTGAGCTGGAAAACATTTTAATGGCATTGCATACCAACTTTACAATTACGCACTTGACACTTTTTAACAACGATTTTTATTTTTATTTTTTTAATGTGTATACATATATGCACATGAGGTGGTGCGAGTATATTAATGCCGAAAATAAGGTGTTGCATTAAGTGTGCTCCACTTAAAAAATTATAAAAATCTGGAGATTTCCATTAACGATTACAACGGCATATCGGTCTATATCATTTACTCATTACACGCTACTTTTTTTCGATCATTCTCTCAAATAAACACCCTGTACTTTGTAAGTTCTATATGTGTGTAACCCTGTAAATAGTAAATGCGCTGCTGCACGAATGCGTTAAAGTTTGCCACATCCGTGAGCTGAACAAAAACAAAATCACGGACAAAGAAAAAGAAGAAAGAAAAATTAAAAGAAAAAAAGGAAAATCGATTTGATAATAAAAACTCGCGCGCGCTCATACGCATTACAGGAGTGAAAGTTTTAATGCGGGCACACACATTTTCCGTGCTGAAATAATTTTAACGCCATTTGCAAGGAAGAAGTTGAGCGTAGGTGAACGTGTCAAGTATATTTACATACATACATACATACATATGTATATTTATGTCTATTTATACACAACTGCTTGCAACTATAATTTAATGAGAGTAAACTCAAATGTATGCAATCCCATTTGAATGTTTGGGAAAAGTTCAACAACGTTAAACGCCCTGAAGTAGGCAAACAAAATTTTAAATGTTAAAATATTATGAAAATGTGGAAATATTTTGCAGAATTCGGATATGAGCTAATGTATGAATAAGCAAGAGTTAGAATGAGAGTAAATAGAAGTAATGGTGAGAAGAGCATGGAATACAAACAAAAAGAAATGCAAATTTAAATGCAGTGATATTAATTTCTTTGCATTACAAAGTAAAGTGTTTGAAATGGTTGATTCGCAAAATATTTCAAGAAAATTAAAAGTAAAAATTAAAAAAAAAAAACAAAAAACATAAAAGGAAATTTAAAAAATTGAATTAAAAAAATTTCCAGCTTTTTCACTTTAATGAGCAAGTAAGCATTTTGGCAAAGCAAAGCTATCACGAGCATGTCGAACACAATCTTTTTTTGTTTTGTATACATGTGTGTATAAAATTTATTTATTTATTATTTCGCCTTTTTTTTTTCATTTCAATCATTTTTTTGCCTTTTCTTTTTCGTTGCACAGCCGCTTTGTGCCAACAAAGGATATAAGACAACACACAGATAAACGCAGTTATCCTTTGTAAAAGCGGTGCAAGTTAAAAGTTTAAAAAGCAAAAGACTTTTCTTTCTTCTCAACACCACACCACACCATCCATATGTTCTTTGCTCGCCAGCCAATTTTTTTAACTGGCTGTTATTGGCAACATTTTGGGTATGCAACATTAAGGAAATTGCTTGCAAATATTTGAATGTGCTTTAGCCGAGGCTTTGTTGTCTAAAAATATGCTAAGAAAATGAAAGAAGGCAAATTGATATGAGATGATAACAGGAAATGAGGCAGTTTCTTTTAAAAACTTGTCGATATATACCTACATACAATATTAATGTATTGTGTTGCCTTGGAGTGGCAAAGGTTGGTAGTGATTTTTTTTTTTTGTGATTTAATCAAGCTCACGGAGTGGATACTTTTCAAAGCAGCACTTTAAGGTATCTTAAATTTTTTAAAGTGCAAAATGCTTGCTTTAAAAATACCATAAGCCTTCTTCATATGGGTGTTTCCGAAAATGGGTCAACCAAAGAGAAAAATTTAAAAATGCACCTAGGCCAAACTTTTTGATACCATTATATAGGTACGTATTTCCTTTATCACGCCAAAAAATTTTATGGACTTTGGAGCACTGCTACTTACAAAACTTACGTTTTTCAGACTACCATATAAAATTTTTTTTTAGCTAAGTGTATATGACTTCCGAAATACATCCGCGATTTCGCAACAAAAGCGCCGGTAGAAAAATGGCCTTTACGAGTACTTAGCCCAAGGTCAGACCTAGGAATATCAACATAGATACATTTACAAAATACTTAAAATCTTGTATAAAGTGTATTCTAAAGTAGTGCTTTTTTTCAAGCGTTCGGACGCAAAATATACTTTGGAGTAAAAATAAACATACCTTTGTCATATTTTTCAAATTTTTTTTGGCAAAACAGAGTTTTGGGTGCTCTTTCGGGCAGCGTTAATTTTTTTCCCAAAATCAAAAGGATTCCTGAGTTTAAGTATATTAACGTTCCAATGTCCGAACGTATACACTTTTTTTCTTCAGATAATTTTTTTTTGTTTGTTCCTTATAAAGCTATCTAGCAATGAATTCCGCTCAAAGGGCTATGAGGTGGAGGTTAAACCTCTTGAACGATGGTCAGAAAAGGAAGGATTTCAAAAACAAAGAAAGAGAGAGAAAAAAGATTTTTAGGAAAAACATAAAAAAACCCTTTGAAGGTAAGAATTCTCCAAGCAATTTGGAATAGATGTAGACAATAAAATATTTTTGGCCACATAAAACTTAAAAATCTACCTGTATGCGACGGCTTAAAGTAAAACAAAAATTAGTAAAGTTAGTTTTTAAGAGCAGCGGTCACCTCTCGGCAGTGGGCGGCATACCCTCCGAGAGTATTTCTGCCATGAAAAAGCTTCTCACAAAAAATGCATTCGCCGTTCGCAGCCGGCATAAAACTGTAGGTCCACCCAAAGACAAAAAGGAGCACAACTCGAATTGGGAGAGAAGCTCGGCCATAAAAGTCGTCAGAGTTATAATAGCGCCATTGTATTATTATATTATTCTTATTAAATTTTGCCAGTACTTACATCAGTTTTTTTTATTTTTATTCGTCGCCACTATACATTATTAAGTGTCGTTTTAGTCCTCATAATGTGCAAGTAATGTAAATTTTGAATTAATGAGTTAATTGCAATAAAATATGTGCTCAACACTTGTTTTGTTATGAAAAAGTTTTGTTTTCCTTCATAGAAAAATTTGGAACGTCCGAACGGGAACGTCCGAACAAAATTAAAACCGATATTTCTCCTATAAAAAACGTCTACAGAAATATAACTTTAATGTAGTGACAGTCCTTGTATATTCCTCTGTTAGTCGTATATACATCATTTTTTTGTAGCATAAACCAATTCGCAGAATTTTAACGAAATCAGGTGTAACCTCAAATACGAGGTACTTTTGAGGAACGTCCGAACGGCAACTTTAAATCCTTCTACGGTGGTAATGTGTCATCACTAGAAAAAAAGTTTGATAGCTTTGGATAGACACATACATACATACTACATATGACAAAAAAAATATTCTGATCCAAGCCTACTATAGGTTTTATACTGAAAATAATGTCGCAGCATGGAACGTCCGTAACGCTGGAAACACCCATATTCGTCTAAGTCAGTGAATACCACAGCCTATGCACGCGTGCTTTACCTTTGTATAGCTTTCACATCGCCAGCCTCACAACGGCTCTACAAAGCTCTACGTTCACACGAAGAAATTTTGTGTGTTTGCAAATTTTTGTTCAACGATTTGCAGTCAGCTGCTAGATTGTATACTGGAGCAGTTTCGGAACGATTGTAAATGATTGTGTGTTGGGGGTGGTTTTTTAATTTCAATTTTTTTTTCCTCGTAGATTTCAATTTTTTTTTCCTCGTAGATAATAATTTTATTAGGAATAAAGATTTTTTTTTCTGATATTTTTTTATTTTTGGTTGGTCATTCTTTGTCAAGTTAATAAAAATAATAACCACAATAATATCCATTTCCAATTTTAAAATTTTAGCTTTCAATCACGATTGAGTTTCTTTTGGGTGTAGCCTAGAGCTTTTTGTGCTTTTAACACATGCAAAATATGTGAAAGTCTTAAGTGTAATAATCCCAGTTCTAAATAGTTCGGCCGGGTCCAATAATGCACACTGGTCGTATAACATGTCCTTTTCTGACAAATACACCCAAGTCCCTGCTCATCTTATGTTGATTCGTTCTATCCGTGTATAGGGACCGATACAATGATCCACTTGTAGTGCTTGATTTTGTTCGTCGAGAGAGAATTTAACATTTCAACAGTCCGCAGTAACACTTTCTCTTATTACTTCCAATTTAAAGCCTTATTTGGTCGGGTAATCACCGACAATTCACAAATTTTGACTAAGCAGAGCGTGTATATGGGCGGATTCTTCAACTGAATTTGAACTAAACCGATTCCATTAACTTACGTACATATACATACATATGTAGGTATACATACATACATATATTTTCTCAACCAATCGTTGTGCCAAGCCACAATCTAAAAAGTGACTACCAACGCATTAAAAACGCCATTTTTCCCACTACACTTACCAAACGACTATTGCATAAATTAATTATAATTATTATTTTTGTTTCGTTCTTAGAAAAGGTCAATTCAATTCAATCGAATAGCTTTTAACTTCTCCCTAACACCATTTCTTTATCAGCGTTACTTCATTCAAAAATACATAATTTCGAATGCGGAAAATGCCTGTCAAAATACACAAACAAACAATTGTCAATCAATTGACAGCGCATAGCTAATGTGTCCGGCAACACCACGACGATACCGTATGACATTTCAAGCAACAGCAACAACACTAGGGCATGCCTCAATAGCATATGGCAAGGCGTGGAGGGCGCGTTAATGACAATTTCACTGCACAGAGACAAGCAGTCTCGCTTGTCATAAAACGACGAAGAATATTCTGCCATAAAACTGGCATGCGTTAATGGTAATAATTATAATAATAATGATAAGTACTACAATTGTTTGTGTATTTTAGGCTTGTTTAATAATGACAAGTATGTATACACACATATAATAAATTTATGTATTTTTGTATGAGAAAGCACAAATAGACAGCTGGATAGATGTCTTTGGCAGCATACAGATAGACGGACAGCTAAAAGTCAATGCATTATTGCGCGATTCTATTCTTTTTTTGAGGGACAAGCCAGACAAAATGCTGATGACAGTTTGCGACGCGACGGACGTGGCGTTATGATCGACGAAGTACCAATAGGTATATGCAGATACTTACAATGATATTGGCATTGTATGTATATTATGTTGAGTTAATAGATATGAAAAATTTCGAGTAAAGTTGATGAACTGTCAGGCGGTCTGGAGTTTTTGAATTGTACTCCCGGCAAACCAACCATCCCTGTCGATAGTTAAGGAAGTTCTACTTTATTAAATGCAATGTATCACTGGCGTGAACTGGGTAGGACCAGTTCTTTATCTCTCGAAGAGTACACCAAAATTGTGAGAGAGTTTGTGTTCATCTGATTTGCCCTACATTGCTTAAAATGCGTGTGACGTTTCTCGTTTGCCGGTGAGAGACACTTTTCCGATGACTATTCAAAAGAATCGAGCCAGTGTGAGTTGGTGCTTACTAGATGAAATCCTTCCCCATAAAAACAAAAACATAACATCTATTTTAAAAAAATTTATTTTAGAATTTTTTTTTTATTTTTTCCAGAATCATGTACATTCATTCTACTTGCATGCGCTTTATGAACTTCAATGCGCCGAGAACGTCCGCACGGACGGACGGGTCATAAAATATTTTTTACTAGTAAAGCAAATGTTTGGAATAATGATAATAATAAATTTCATAAATGTTGTTATGACAATGCAGTTGCTGTGAATTGTATTTCGAAAAGAATGAAGTCAAATAAAACTAAGTTGCACGCCTCCTTTTTGGACGGTCAATAAACAAAAATGAATGAATTGAGAGAGAGGTAAAGGAGGATTTATACTGAGAAAAAAATGCAAGGAAAGCACTTTTAATGCTTGGTTATAATTATTTATTTTTATGTGCATTTATGTATGTATGTGTTTTTTGATTTTTGTTCTGTATTTCCTTATTATCGCACCTTGGCAAGTGGCATTGAGCGCAACTTTTCGCCGTCACAGCCGCCCTTACTGTCACTCAACGCTACACGCCACTTGATCTTCGACCTGCAACTTTTCAACTTTGTTGCACGTGCCACTTTCTTTCGCTATTTCATTCATTCATTCGTTTCTTCGTTGATTCAACGTCTACGTTGTTGCTTTGGCTGCAACGTGTCGCAATAAAAAATCTACAACGCGACACAATGAACAGCGAAAAAGTTATAAATTCGCCTAATCTGTAAAAGTTTTCATATTTTTTTGGATTTACATACATACATACATATGTACATATGTATATGAATACATACATAGGTACATATGTATGTACTTGTATAAATATCATATTTTCTTTGCATTTGATTGGTGGCAGGGGGTGGGCGCAAAAAAATTCTGCCAACATTTGGCACACGTACATGTCTTTTACAGTTTGACTTGCTGTTTTTATATATGTATTCTGTGATGTTTTTTTTTTTTTGATTTTATGCGCTTCAAAAAACAAAAAAGTTCTGCAACAAATTGCTGCCAAAAACAAAAAAAACAGCATTGAAATAAAATAAAAGAAATCAAGCAAATGCTAAGCAGGTTTGCATGAACTGCCTTACACTCAGGGGAAAAAAATTATAAAAACATATGAAAACGTGCTTAAAATGGGCACAAACGTATTTAAAAGTTATGTAAATACCAACATCTTTATTTAAAAAATGTTCATTGTAAAAGTTTTAAATCAAGAAAAAAACATTTTAAATTTAAAAATGTTTATTTTTATTTTAAGCACTATGAGAAAAAAACGCTGTAGTGTTCTCTATATCATTTTCTCTTCCGGATTCGAAATTGTATCCAACGGCATTCTCTTCATCTTCTCAGAATCCGACCCCCAACTACAAAAATATAGCCTCCGCTTGTTCTCCTCTTCTTTTCTACTTCGCCTTAACTGTTTGATATCTTTATTTCTTATTTCTTATTCTCCTTATTCTCCTTTTTATACTCAGCTGTACTAGTACACAGAGTATTATAGTTTTAATCACATAACGGTGGATTGTAACAGAATGAAATAATCGAGATAGATATAGACTTATATATATCAAAATGATCAGGGTGAAAAGAGAAATCGATTGAGCCATGTCCGTCCGTCCGTCCGTCCGTCCGTCCGTCCGTCCGTCCGTCCGTCTGTCCGTCCGTCCGTCCGTCCGTCCGTCTGTAAACACTCTAACTCGCGCAAAAATTGAGATATTTTGATGAAATTTGGAACGCAAGTTGGTATCGAGACTGGGACGGTTGGTATTGAAAATGGGCGAAATCGGACCATGACCACGCCCACTTTTCCTATATAGAAAAAATCGGAAATTTGGTATCTCAGCCACTAATATAGCTAGAGTTTTAAAATTTTACCCACGTATTGAGCTCGGGCCCTTATGAAGAAATTTGATGAAGTTTTGGAAAATGGGCGGTGCCACGCCCACTTATTAAGGGTCAAACATTGAAAGTTTTATATGTCATAACTCAGAAACCGTTGAAGATATATCGATGAAATTTGGTACGCGTAATTTGCTTACATAGACAAATGTTTTGACGAAAAATTATCAAAATCGGTTTACGGCCACGCCCACTTTTATATATGTGTATTATAAAGTGACCTAATAAAACCATTTTAAGCGATATCTCTGTCAAATATAAAGATCTATCATTGAAATTTTGTCGCATGAGTCCAACTATGGACATAAAACAAAAAACACAAAAATTTTGGAATATGGGCGGTGCCACGCCCACTTATTAAGGGGCAGACATTGAAAGTTTTATGAGTCATAACTCAGAAACCGTTGAAGATATATCGATGAAATTCGGTACGCGTAATATAATTACTTAGTCAAATGTTTTGGCGAAAAATTATCAAAATCGGTTGACGGCCACGCCCACTTTTATATATAGGAAATATAAGGGGGCCTAATAAAAACATTTTAAGCGATATCTCTGTCAAATATAAAGATCAATCACTGAGATTTTGTGGCAGGAGTCCAACTATGGACATAAAACAAAAACTACAAAAATTTTGGAAAATGGGCGGTGCCACGCCCATTTATTAAGGAGCGAATATTGAAAGTTTAATAAGCCATAACTCAGAAACCGTTAAAGATATATCGATGAAATCTGGTACGCGTGATATATTTACTTAGCCAAATGTGTGGACGAAAAATTACCAAAATCGGTTGACGACCGCGCCCACTTTTATATATGTGTATTATAAAGTGACCTAATAAAACCATTTTAAGCGATATCTATGTGAAATATAAAGATAATTCATTGAAATTTTGTGACATGAGTTTTACAATAGACCGGAAACAAAAAATAAAAAAGTTTGGAAAATGGGCGTGGCACCGCCTCTTTTTAGACAAAGGGATATATGAGATTTCTTAGCCTTTAACTCGACAAATAATTGAGATATTATGACGAAACTTGGTTTATACACTTTTATAACATGTGTTAATAGACACGCAAAAATGTATTGAAATCGGTTTATGACCACGCCTACTTTTTAACAAAGATATTTCTGGAACACCCTTTTGGAATTTGTAACGTGAAGTCTTTGTAACTAAAAGTCATAGAGGGATGAAATTTTGCACTAACAATAATATTTGTATGCTTATTTGGATGATTGATATAAATTTTGAAAATGGGCGTGGCTGCGCCCTGTTTATGCAGCACTCGTTTCATATAAAATACACCCTATATCGAACAAACGCAAACAAACAATGAAAGCATACAGCTGAGTATCTAATGTTCGATTGCACTCGAACTTAGGCTTCCTTACTTGTTCTTCTTTATTTTATATTCTCCTCCGGATTCGTACCATGATATCAACCTGAAATTCAATCCATCGCCATCACATAGTGGAATATTAAACATTGTATTGAATTGTAATAACCTATTTATACTTCCCTTCCTCATTATTGTTTTTGTTGGATTTCTCACAAAAATATATTTTCTCACAAAAAAATTTTGAACAAAGAGCGAGTTTTTGAGTCAATATTCATTTTCATTATTAATTTAAGTATGTTTCTTTTTAAATCCAAAATGCATTTTTACTCTAAAAATTTCATTCTTAATTCGTAAATTTCATTTTTAATTTAAAAATTTTCGTTGTTAAAATAAAAATGGTTTGGTTTAAAACGTGTTTTATGAAAACAAAAATTTTATTTTTGATTTTAAAATGCTGTTTTTCCCTGAGTGTACCTTTCCTAAATAAACACACACCCGCACTCATACGTGAGTTTATAAAAATGTTGTCAAAAAAATATGTTGTGAGTAAGATAAGCGTAGATACACTACGTTTCATTTAAATAGTTCCGTTTTCTTGAATTCTCATTTATTCTCACTTAATTTTTATTACAATCGCTGGTGCCACGAAGCAAATTTTGCATCAGCTGTCTCACTGTTATTGACATTGACATCATCTGACATTGACATCATCTGAATTCGCCTTAGAATAATTATGTACATTTTCGACGCATTTTCTGATAACAAAACAAAGAAAATTTCTATCATGAAATTCGCTAAAATACAGACTATAGTTTATCAAACAGCTTAAGTATAATTATTTTAAACCGAATTAAGAGCGTCGAATTTCAGAGAACAGCTGATTGGTTCGTCCAGTTGGTTCATTTGTCGAAATACATACACACATATGTTCATTTTTCTAATTTACTTGCTTTCTTCTTTTTAAGTGTGTTTTCCCTTCCACAGTTTGTAAAAAGCAACTAGCTTACTCTGACAGTTGAAGGCGCCAAATGTCAATGCCTTCAGCTCATACTGAAACCAAATCATAATAAGTAGGAACTCTGATCACTCTGATAATAAAAGAAAACATGTTTTATCCTCTCATAAAATTCACGAAAACACAAACTTTACTACCTAGTTCAATAAAAGATATCAAGTCTATGCAATTGCACGCCAGTGTAAGTACTTCCCTCTGACTTTAGAGTATACGCAAGCAAATATCTAATACTTCATACTTCAATGCTTTGTTCTTTAAAGCCATGACACAAGCAGATTTGCATATTGTAACATAATAATCATATATATTTATATTTCTTTTATTTTTATTTTCTTTCGATTCCCTAGTTACATCTTCTTTTACTGCACTCACATCAATCTTTTGTGTACGAGCAGCTCAACTTACATGCAGTACAACCAAATTATTTTGCCATCAAATACTTTGTTTTCCAATTCGGTGTTGTTTTTTGTTGTTCATGCTTGAAAATGCTTTGCTTTGAGATTACTTTTCTTTTATGTATTCACGTAACATACATGCATATCTATATATTTTTAAAGTAGCGAAATATAAACTTTTTGATATTTAAATACGTGCTTTACAAATATTATTGCCCCACCTTATTGTTTCGTGTATTTATTGTAGGTTTAAAAGTTTGATTGGGATACAAGGGAGGATGCAGGAAGTTGTAGGTGTGGGTTTTATTATATTATTAAATACAAAGTTTACCTAGGACAGCAATTGCTTAGCTTCTTGAAAAAGAATACATGGAAAATCACAGAATTTTGCTATACCAACAATGTTGCAATAATTCTAGTATGCAGTTTCTTATATGGAATTTCTGTTTATATCGAGTTATGTGGATGACATTGTTTTAAGTGCGAAAGAAAAATCTACTAGTTATATGATCGCTATTATACAGAGAACTCTAATGGCGTTTTCTTTTCTCGAAATAATGTTGCCCTTTTTGATTTTCTTAGCCATTTTGTAAGTTTGTATGGTCCTTTCACCAAATATTGACCTCTAACTAAGTAAGAGGGCACCCTTATCTACAAATTAAGCCATATTTTAGAAAGTCAGGATACGTAATTCGATAATTGGGATATAGGAGGGCAACATTTTTTCGTAGAAAAGAAAACGCCATAAGTCTGACTCAAGAATGGTATACCAAGGGTTGAACAGGACATCAATACCACCGGGGTCTGATTTATATCGTGTGCTGCTGGTACCTTACGGTCCAAGATCGAAAGAGTCGGAGGTGTAAGCTACAAGACAGTGTGCTGTGAGTAAATTAGAGAAGGCTTCTCAAATGAGAATATCATGATTCATGACCATAGGTGGGCACTACCACATTCAAGCGATGACCGAAAAATGAGCGTGTGTTGGTGAGCCTACCGTAGGCCAAAGTTAAAAATAAATAAGAGCCCGTGCACAATTGGCTTTGTCTGCTCCAACTTTGATAGAAAAAACCTTAAAGCAAAGCGAAATTTCAGATGCTTGCTACAATTAACACTTTGACAATTTCCACTTCACTTCTTTGCTTTAATTTATAAACCTGATTTTTGGTAAAATATTTGGGGAATTTGCTTTTTTCTGCTTATTCGAATGTTATTTTTTACTTTTCTCTGTTCACTTCTCACGAAATTGCGCGAAATCGCTAAAATAAGTGTAGATATACAAACATACACACACACACACAAGGGGAGATGTTTGTCAAAGTGTAAAAAGTTGAAACATGGCTAACTTTATACCTTGCTTTACTCGCTTCACCTCAATTGTGAACATGTCCCTTTGAAAAGCACATGCTGAACGAAGCTGTCAAAGCAAAACTCTGAAGCAAAGCGAGGTAGAAGTCAATTGTGCACGGCTTATAACAATAATCAGTCTGCATGCAGATGTTGAGCGAGCATGGTCATGCTGCGCACGCTTTGCGAATTTATGAAACAACGTACGTATACTAGTGCATACGTATGTATGTTATATGCAAACTCTTCGTATTTTTGTTTGTTGTTTAGCATCTGTAATTATAACAAAAGAAAGTCAAGCTAAGACCAGCTAGCGACCACTTGCTTTCATGCCAGTCGAAGACAACTTAATTATTTTTGCTAATCGGCGATCGCCCAGTCCCATCGTAACTGTGTAACCTAAATCAAACGCAAGTCGTCAATTTAACGCACACACGCAAATTTTTCATATGCGTTGAACCGAAATTGACTTGCGTGCGTGTTCAGATAAAGAAATAGAAAAATACAGAAAATCAGAGAAAATCTTGTTATTTTGTGGAATATGTACCTAACAGACACGATATCAAAAGCAAGTGTCAATTTTTTTGCAAACAATCACCCACAATGCTTAATTTCAACTGTCACGCAAAACAAAAATTGGGCGTCGAATTTGCTTTTTACGCACGCCGTTCAATTTCGGTTACTCCCATACAAGTTGTATGGGCATGAGAAATTTTTGACAGTAAATTGACGGCGTGCGTTTGATTTAGGTTACACAGTAAGCGCTCGTTTTACGCTCTTTATTTGTCTGTAGTAGTGACAATCGGTGTGTATACGTCAGTGTTGAACGAAAGAGCAATACGGAGCTGCTCGGCTACACATACGAGTCGTGTGTGTGCTGCTAGCAAGAAATTGCGACGCCTACAACCAATTAGTCTGCGCTTGAATTTCATGCTGTGTACATCGATCGCGCAAAGAATTTTTTCCTTTTTTCTGAGCAATAGGTATGCGACAACAAAATGACCAAATTAGAATTCAAAGTTCAATGGGAATTCAATTCAATTCAATTTATTCAAAGAATTCGTTGTACATATAAGACATTGAGTCTTTAATAGTACATCACAGGCGGAAATAAAATTTAACATTATTTTCTTAAAGCTATACAAATAAAAAGATAACAATGTAAACATTATCCATTCAAATACAACTACTTAAAAGTAAAATAAAAAATAAAATGAAAAATGAACAATCTTACGTATATATGTGAAGAGAAAAAGATAAAACGGTTGGTAGTTACATGGTAGATACAGATTAAATACAAGAAGTACACAGAACAGGATAGAATAAAAGATAAAATAAAAGATAGAGCCGTTAAATTGCAATCAGATTTAGTCTTTAGTGTTAAAATAGTCATGGATTACCTTTTTGTAGTTACTTCCACTTATAGTCGTCTTGATAGACTCAGGAATGGAATTCCAAAGCCTCACAGCATTAATGAAAAACAGCCTTGACGAGGACAGATACGAATATTTAGGAAGAATCAGACATTGATGCCTACTTGATCTCGCTAGCTGAAGTTTTTCATATAAATAGTCAGGACTTTTACACACAATAAGTTGGTACAAGAATATGCAATTTCTTGCCGCGAGGTAATTGAGTATGCTACATCCTAAAATTTCAGTTTTCCATGCAGAAATGTGGTCATATTTTTTAAGCCTATAAACATAACGTGTAACATTGTTGAACGCAACTTCAATTTTGTGAGACGAAACAGAGTCTAGCTTGCTATATACAAATGGCGCAATTTTTTTTGGCGCTGATAGAATAACACCAGCGCCAACCGTGGCGCCGCGCACGGTTCTGGCGCAATAACACCTTTAGCGCAATTGCCATGGAATAATCGATAAATAACACTTGTTTGCTTCTTACTGTCTACTATACCCGTTTTATTTCTTTTGGCGCAATTCTGCTTACATACACGCTGGCAGAATAATTGTGCCACAATTAAATTTAATTTTAAAAATAATTTGCGTATATTTGTGAAAATATGCTGGCATCTCGTTTTTCGGCATCTTCATTATGGGTCGGCTCCACCCTATTAAAAAGAAAGATTCCGGGTCCGGGCGCATTATATCGAAATTTCCCCTTACCATTTACCATGCGTAACAAAAATATACTATATGCTAATAAATATTTTATCTAATTTGTTTTGTATTATATTTTTCTCTCCTATTCACAGATAATGTCAATTTTGTCTTCTTTATTTGTGATAGTAAAATATCAATACCCTTTCGTATTAGCGATGGTTCGGTATTGGCGTTAGCATACATAATTGTGACGGTGTCATATACGCTTTGCTGTTATTGGCGCCAATTACACTAGCGCTATATTGGTGCTGGTGTTAGCGCACGAAATTGAGTCAGTGTTATATTGCAATAGCGCATCATTGAGTTGGCGCTATACTGAGTTGGCGCTACATTGAGTTGGCGCTATATTGAGTTAGCGCATTTTCCAAATCGGAGTTAGCGCAATAACACCAGGGTTGGCGCCAGAGCAATTGCGCGGCGCAGCGCAGTGTTACCCATGCCTAATTTTAAACGCCACTATGAAAATCACCACAGCGAAATTCTTGCAGTGCTCTGCTTATACGCACACACTAATGCAAAAATATGTTGCGCTTGTGTAATTAGCGCAGTCGGCGGTGTGCATCACTGGTATACGTACACAAGTGCTTACTCTCATTGCTCACATGAGTCGCATTTGGACAGCTATGCTGTAGAGCACTTACTCAGTCGAACGCGAAGCCATTTCTAGAATGAGACAAAAGATTCTTGACTCAAATCGGCCAGATTGTAACCAAAAACCCCCTCTGAGATCGTTAAAAATTGTGTATCTTTTAAAAGAACTTGGCCTGGAATATGTAAGTGATGTTATAAGTTGAAAGACAATATATACCTTATGGCTGCAGTGAATATACATGCTCCTACCAATATACCAAGTATCGAGAGCTATGCATAATGAAAAACGGTAAGGCCTTATACTTCGAAATGCTTCATAAAAACTCTTGACAAATTGAATTAAAGTTAGGATTAGACCAAATAACTTTTTGATTGTTTTGTTAAACAAAATTAACCTAAATACATACAAAAGCAACAAGTTTATCTAGTCGCTTAACTCACAATATAACCAATCAATCACAAAACCCGATCAACAAACCACAAACTCTTAACCCATATAAATTTTATAATTTTCCAATTCAATTAAAAAAGCAACCTTTTTTGTATACACTTAACAACGCCCAAGCTCTATCTATCAACAGAAAAGTTACTACAAACTCGAAAAACACTTTTATCCCTTAAGCCATTAATGCTGGAAATATACATTTTAAATTCTCATTACGAAAAAGTTAATTTCGTTCTAAATTTTTTGTTTCAAGTTGTAACTAATTTGATTTAATCCAACGGTCAAAGTCCCTCACCAATAACAGCAGCCAAATTCACCGCAATTGAACACAACGCCGCGGTTCACAAGCCACTCGTAAAACATATCATCAAATAGTTGATGAGTTTGCGAGCAATGAGTAGAGGGGACAACGAGTAGCGGGCAGCGGGCAAACCGAAAATTAATTTTGTGAACTTAATATGGGTTGAAAGGCGATTGGAGAGAGGTCGGTTGGAAAGAGGAAGGTTGGAAAGAGGGCGGCGCGAGTAATATGCGTAATAACTAGGGCAACAGAAAATATGCCCTAAAAAATTCGTTTTTAGCGCTAAAAATATGTCCTTAAAAATATAGTTTAAGCGCTAAAAATATGCCCTTAAAACTTGGTTTAAGCACTGAAAATATGCCCTTAAAATTTTTTTTTATATACTTAATAAAAGGATATACGGCATGGTAGGTTGTGTGCTCCCCTTTCATGCAAGAGGTTCCAGATTCAAACCCTGGCCCGGACAAATATCAAAAATTAGTTTTAAATAAAATTAGAACACTTTTTGTAATAAAAAATATTTTTATTAAAGGTACGTATTTGTTTTTATAGGTACAAAAGCGAAATAAAAAATTCTCATTTTATTAAATTATAATACTTTTTGTAACAAAAAATTATTTTTATTAAAGGTACATTTTATAGGTACAAAAGACGAAATAAGAGCGTCGAATTACGGAACATTTTCGGAACACATCTTCGTTACCAAAAGAAAACAAGTATTTTTACATAGGAAAATGTATATATATTAGGGCGGGTCAATTTGTACTGACGGAAAAAAACCTACTTTGTTTCGGCCATGTTCAGCTCAATTCTGAACAAAAAAGTCCAAAGGAGCCTAGTTCTAAAATGAAGTTTGACCCTCCGCAATTTTGATTTTAGATAGTCATCCCTAAAGTTTTTTTTACATTTGTTAAAAAAATGTAGTTCAAGATCCTCAAATTAAATTTTGAGATTTATTTGAGTTGAACCCATCCGTCGGCCGACACATTATCACAAAACTTAATCAATTTGGGTAAAGTTTACAAACGACGAAGAATTCACTATCAGAGGTCTTAAACTTCTTTTCTAAATATCTCGAAATCAAAATTTATTACGGATATTCTGAATACGTCATTGTATTCTACAGGCAAAAATTAAGTTTACATGTTTCGGCGTTTCACTTAGATATTTCAAACTTTGAAGATATACCTGTTGTAGCATAAAATAATTGGCAGAAATTCTAAAGAAGGGGTTTGGAAAATTAATGTATTTCCCTAAAAAATAATCAAATTGCATACTTAGTTATTTATTCAAATTGCTATTGCTGTAAACTACAAAATTTTGTGATAAATTTTCAAATAGAAAACTATGTCGATTGTCGCGGGAAGTTTTTAAACGTAGAAAAAGATCTTTCCACGTCAACTGAAGGTATCGGGGCGTATTTAAAAGCAAGAATTTCAGTCACTGTGTAGCGTGCAGCGTTGCCATTCTAGCTTTTTTCAAGCTAGATTTAACTTTTTTTCTTGTCTTTTAGCTGCAAAAATTCTGATTTAGCTTTGGCTTTTTTTTAGCTTTTTTATTTGCTAAAACTCCCCAAAAAATGAGCGCTGCTCACTGCTCATATACATTCATACAGTCATTATAGTTACCATTATTTGAATGTAAAACATTTTTTTTAACATTTCGTTATTTTTATTGATTCTGAAGTACAAATTTGCATATACATAGTATATGAAAATAAACAACTTATGCAGGCTCCACTAAACACGTCGGTTCTTCAGATAAGCTGACTTCTTGTTCTTCTTCGACAGCTATCCAATTTGTTTACTTCTGCATATTCTATACATGCATTCGCGTTTAAAATTCGTCAAATTCTTCATTCTCTGAGTTTATCCATCATTCGCACGTGAGCTGAATGTCAAATTATTTCGTCTTCCTTACAGTTTTGACATCTCGGTCACGAGAGTTTGACATTCAGCTCACGGCGTGTATGTGTATATGTATCTTGAACCGACCTGTTGAATTGACCTTGAATTTATGTGTGTTTTGAAAACACATTAGGCGAGTTCCCCTGGCTGTGATCCAGATCCGCATAACAATTTTGCATGCAAATGGAACAACAATTTTGTCATCCTGGTGTTTATCTGGATCCATTTCGGGTCCGTATAGATTGTAATAGATTTTTTTGATCCATATAAACATCAGGATAAAAAAATTGTTGTTGCAGTTGCTTGCAAATTTTTTGTCCGGATTACTGCCCCGGGAAATCACCTATTAATAAAGCATTGAAATACGCAGTAGGACTTGGTATCATCGTTTTATTAATCCGGGAGTACTAGTCAATAGATACTCCATTACTCCCTGTACCTCTTGTATAAGTATATAATTTTGTATACTCGCTTTTAACATTGTATGTCCTAGGAAGGGAAGTAATAAACACAAACAAAATAAAACAAAACTAAAAAAATTTTGATATTGCTCGGAAAGGATATCAAACAGAGTACTTTTCTGCTCTCGCTTGGGGAGATCTCGCTCCAAGTTCTACTGGGTAATTTCGTAATTTTTTTAGCTTCTTTTTTAGCTTTAAATTTTTTTTTTTTGATGTGTTTAGCAATTTTTTTAGCTTTTTCTAGCTTTTTTTTTTTTTGAGAATCTAGCTGGAACTCTGGAAAAGTTCTGGCAACACTGGTAGCGTGTAGTGCTACACGTTCAATATGGATATTGCGATATTTTTCTCGCTCTGAGGTTCAAGATATTTTACTTCCGTCCTTTTCGCACTTTCACTTTCAATTCGTTTATTGCCAATATTGCGATCCGGATCGCGTATTTCAAAATTGCTAAACATTTTGCGATCCAGAATCGCGAGCCATCAATACTCGATGCTACACTATCAATATGAATCGCGATCCACGGATTTCATCAACATATATTGACCGTCTGACGTATGCCTATGTATGTAGATACACAGCTGATTCGTGTAGCACATTTGAATGAAGCATTGCGAAAATTATTAAATTCGCCTTGAACTTGTCAAACAAAGGGGAAAGGTAAATAGTATGCGCATATACAAAACAAAGTTGCCAGAGTATAAAATTTAAATATAAACAACTTTACAAGAGAGATGGAAAAATACGACGAAATACTATGCTAAAATATGAATTTATAGCAAAATATACCAAAAATATGCAAATAAGTCAAGATATGCAAAAATAAGCCTTTTGACCTAAATATGCGAAAATATGCCCTAACAAGGCTTATTCTCTTCGTCTTGAGCTAAAACGCCGATATATATTTATCATATGTAAATAGGACTGCAACAGAAAAATATGCATTTGCATATCTTCTGTTGCCCTAGTAATAACACACACGCACGGACATATGTTTTTCGACGAATATCCGATTAGGAAAAACTTTTTGCGGCTTAAAAGCCTGCAATCAACTGTGTAATCCTCTAATCAGTCGGTCTGTTTCTGTCATTTTTGTTTGTGCTTAAACTCTAAAATCGATTTTTGTTTGTGTGCGCGCAATTAAATGCTCATTATTTGTGGGATTATGCACACACGCACAAACAGATACAGATTACAAATATTTAATTCACATTTGTGCATTTACATAAAATATGTAGGCATGCATTTATGTACATATGTCTGTGAAGAGGTTTTCAAGTTCGCCGAATTCATCGTTGATATGAAATGGAAATTGTAAAATGATTAAATTAATTCATTGCAATAAATTTTAAACTCTAATTGAAACCATAAATAAATGTGTAAAGCGAAATGAATTTTTAATTACCACAAAATGTCATTACATTCGAGTATGTACCTATGCTGTAGCAGGCCTGAGATGGAGGAGAATATAATTGAGAATCTAAAGCGTAAACGAGTTTCATACTCCATTTAGTCACTCCTTCTGTTTTAAGAATGGAAACAGAAATTGATTTATGAGTCAAATTGCAATAAATTTAACCATTTCATTCTTCTATTCTGTAAGACCGCACATGTTGTGACTTTAGAGGCTTTCCTATGTTAGGTTTCATCACTAGCCCAAAAAGATGCTTTAAAATCCAGAGGGAAAATTCACTTTCCACACAAACTTTTCTTAGAATTTGTTTAAGTTACATTTTAATCAGACTCCACAGAGATTATTGAAGTAAGAGTGTGTCTTAAAGTTGCTAATTTTCCCTTTGTCTCTATAACTGCTACAGCAGTCATTATAGACAATGCTTAGTATCTCGTACTGCTTTCCTACTTTTCAGAGATCAGTCAAACTTTAGCTGAGAGTTCGAACTGCTTTACTGAATCCAAGGAGTAGTTAAGTTTATTTTTGTGGTTTGCTTTTCCGACAGGGTAGGAATGCGGTATCTTGTGGAACGAATTTCCGTCATCCCTTGTAAATTTGGATTTGGTTATAAACCGGTTTCGGCGATGTGCCATCTTCAATAACTTTTTTCGTTTCCGCTCCACAATACAATACGAGTAGTTAAGTCCATTGATTCCTAGAACTTTTCCAGAAACAACCCAACTGAAACCGATGTTTTAAATAGATTAAGGGACAAAGAGGAGTAAGGCTGACTGTCGCGCCTCTCGCATACCACACACCTAGTACATATTTTCTAGCGTCCGGTAAATGTGTTCTCAGAAGCAAAACAACTGTAATCTTTACTGTTCTAGGGTGGTCCATGGTAAACGAGGGAGAATTTTCCTGAATCTAGAACGCTCTTTCAACGATACCAATACTAAAGGCGGATGTGTGTCGCTTATTAAATATTGTTACGAAAAATTATAGAAAAACAAGTAAGGAAGCCTAAGTTCGAGTGGAATCGAACATTAGATACTCAGCTGTATGCTTTCATTGTTTGTTTGCGTTTGATGGAAACACGGCGTATTTTATATAAAGCTAGTGCTGCATAAAGTGGGCGTAGCCACGCCCATTTTCAACATTTTTATCAGTCATCCAACTAAGCATATGAATATTATTCTTTGTGCAAAATTTCATTCCTTTTTGACTTCTAGTTACAAAGATGTCACGTTACAAATTCCCAAAGGGTGTTCCAGAAATATCTTTGTTGAAAAGTAGGCGTGGTCATAACCGATTTCAATAAATTTTTGCGTGTCTATTAACACAAGCTATAAAAGTGTATAAATCAAGTTTCGTCACAATATCTCAATTATTTGTCGAGTTATAGGCTAAGAAATCTCGTATATTCCTTTGTCTAAAAAGGGGCGGTGCCACGCCCATCTTCCAAAATTTTTATATTTCTTGTTTCCGGTCTATATTGGAACTCATGCCACAAAATGTCTATGAATTATCTCTATATTTGACAAAGCTATCGCTTAAAATGTTTTTATTAGGCCAATTTATAGTTCCCATGTATAAAAGTGGGCGTGGTCGCCAAACCGATTTAGCTAAAATTTTGAACATTTATTACCACAAGTAATAAAAGTGTATACACCAAGTTTCGTCATTATATATCAATTATTTGTCGAGTTATGGGCTCAGAAATCTCGTATATTCCTGTTTCTAAAAAGAGGCGGTGCCACGCCCATTTTCCAAAATTTTTGTGTTTTTCGTTTTATGTCCGCAGTTGGACTTCTGCTATAAAATTTCAATGACATATCTTTATATTTGACAGAGATATCGCTTAAAATGTTTTTATTAGGCCACTTTATAATACACATATATAAAAGTGGGCGTGGCCGTCAACCGATTTTAACTATTCTCCGTACAAACGTTTGCCTAAGTAAGTAAATCACGCGTACCAAACATCATCGACATATCTTGAACGGTTTCTGAGTTATGACTCATAAAACTTTCAATGTTTGCCACTTAATAAGTGGGCGTGGCACCGCCCATTTTCCAAAATTTCATCACATTTCTTCCTAGGGGCCTGAGCTCAACACGTGGGTAAAAGTTCATCGCTCCAGCTATATTAGTGACTGAGATACCAAATTTCCGATTTTTTCTATATAGGAAAAGTGGGCGTGGTCATGGTCCGATGGGCGTGGCACCGCCCATTTTCCAAAATTTTTGTACTTTTTGTTTTATGTCCGTAGTTGGACTCCTACTACAATATTTCAGTGATATATCTTTATATTTGACAGATATATGGCTTAAAATGTTTTTATTAGGTCACTTTGTAATATAAATATATAAAAGTGGGCGTGGCCGTCAACCGATTTTAACTATTTTCCGTCCAAACGTTTGCCTAAGGAAGTAAATCACGCGTACCAAATTTTATCGAAATATCTTCAATGGTTTCTGAGTTATGACATATAAAACTTTCCATGTTTGACCCTTAATAAGTGGGCGTGGCACCGCCCATTTTCCAAAATTTCATCACATTTCTTCCTAGGGGCCTGAGCTCAACACGTGGGTAAAAGTTCATCGCTCCAGCTATATTAGTGACTGAGATACCAAATTTCCGATTTTTTCTATATAGGAAAAGTGGGCGTGGTCATGGTCCGATTTCGCCCATTTTCAATACCAACCGTGCCAGTCCCGATACCAACTTGCATTTCAAATTTCATCAAAATATCTCAATTTTTGCGCGAGTTAGAGTGTTTACAGACGGACGGACAGACGGACGGACATGGCTCAATCGATTTCTCTTTTCACCCTGATCATTTTGATATATATAAGTCTATATCTATCTCGATTATTTCATTCTGTTACAATCCACCGTTATGTGATTAAAACTATAATACTCTGTGTACTAGTACAGCTGAGTATAAAAATTATTATTGTTAAGATCTTAAGCACTAGTTCCTAGTTCCTACACAACCAACTTGGTAGAAACAAACCAAAGCAATTTCACAACAAAGATGATGATTTCATCTTTTTTTATCAAAGAAAAAAAGCAACGTTTACTCTTCTGTCAACATTGGGCTTATTTGCGTTTAATTTATAGTAAAACCACGAAAACATTTTAAGCCCGAAGGCATAAAATGCTTGCACTTCACTTCTTAGGCTTCATCAGTCAGTCAGCGGAAGTCAGTCAGTGGCAAGTTTTGCCATTGAACCTTGAAAGTGCAAATGTCGGGAGCAACATGCGCAAATATGTAATTACATACAAACATACATAAATGCATACATATTTGCCTACATATGTACTTGCATACGCAGAGAATTTCGCAAATGTTGGCATCTGTTGGCTGAGCCGAGCAACAAAGCTGGGCTGTAGTGGTGACATGTTGCGGCCACACGGATGCGCAACCACATACACATCCTCAAACACATTGTTGCTGCCTTGCGTGTTGTTGTTGTTGTTGTTGTTGTCGTTGTTGTTGTTGTTGTTGTTGTTGTTGTTGCTGCATATGCAATATGTCTGCCAATGCGAACGTCGGTGACACTGACAGCCCGCAAGCGACACCAAACCAAATCAGCCAACCAATGAACAAGCAAACGCGCCAAATGCCTGAAAAGTGAGCTGGAAAGAATGACGACGGCAACACCGGCAGCGCCTGCCAGCAACATTGTTTGATATGCATATATATGTATATAAACTTGTATCGGTGCGTTGCATACGCATAACCTCAGCTGGTAAAAGGATATCTATGCTCTGCCATGCCATGATGGGGTTGCGGTTCCTTCTTGCTGCAACGCGTTGCCACACATCCCGCGAGACGAGCAGGCGGCGCGCAGAGAAATATGAATGTGGCAAAAGCAACAGACAGAGCAAACGGAGCAGCAGCAGCGGATTTAGTTGAAAATTCACAGCTTTAAAAAAAAAAACAAAAAACAAATTAAAAATAAAAGCAATAGCTTTTGGAAAAAAACACCAACAAAAAGCAAAGAAAAAATCTGAGTGCGGCGGGTATAAATAAAATAAATGCAACCAAAAGGAAGCATTGACATCAACTAAGGCAACAGCCGAAAAGCCCCAAATGAATGTGGCGTAGATGAAATTTGTGTTGCTGTGTGTGTGGTGTGTTTGATATGCGGATACATGTAGCGGAACTGCGGTAATTGTGGTATACCTCTTGGTTTCCGGTTATTTTTGCCAAAGGTCAAGTTCCTTTTCAACCTTTTCTAGCACATTACATTTGGTGCAGATTTTTTTACGACTTTGAAGAACAGAACTTCTGATAGATTAAATCAAAATCCGATTGAACCCGAAAAGCTGCTTTCTGCTTCTCTTTTATCCGCATCGATTGCTTTACCCTATAACACATTCGCCTCATATACCACAATTGCCGCAGTTCCTGTACATAATTCATGTTTAACCTGCAGCAAATCATGTTAGTTCCGGGCTGGTGCGGAATTGGTTCAAAACAGGACAGAGATGGTTCTCGTTCTATCTCAACGCAATGCTTTCTTTTTAACACGGTGATATCCTACAAAGTGGCAATTATCCCCCTCTGCAGAACTTTGGAACGCTTTCGAAACTACTTTCTACATGGACAGTCCTGAGATAGTTCAAAAATCAATAGTTCGGAGTTAGTTCAAAAGGGAGAACCTCAGGACTAGTTCAGAAATGGTCGGTCTTTGGCCGCGCTTTACAAAAATAATCCCCAGCCGGCAGCGGTTTTATATTCTGCATCCTTTTAGAACCAGTTCTGAGCTAGATCTGAACCCTCTAGTTCTAGGCTGTCGTTTTTCGGGACCGTTCCTTTTATTAGCTGCAGGGAGGCGACCGGCATTGCCCCAAAGCAACCAATGTGATCCATACAATATATGCATGCATTTACGTATTTGATTATTCGTGAAATTTGTGAATGCGCTTGTGCTCCATTTTATATGTATGCATGTCTGTGCAACACATTTGTGTGCATTGTTGACCAAACGTCCGACACAGGTCTTCCCGTAACAGCAACAGCAGCAACAACAACAACAACAATACTATCACTCCCCTGCAAAAAAATGTGCTATCAATCCCGAAAGAGATTTGTCCTCGATTGATCTCTTTCGAGAACAATCGGTCCACAATTAGTCCCCGATTGTTCCCGTACGGGTATAAATGTAGACTAATTGTTGACCAATTGTTCCCGAACGGGTATAAATGTAGACTAATTGTAGACCAATTGTTCCCGAACGGGTATAAATGTAGATTAATCGCTTTCATTCCGAACGGGTACAAATCTAGATTCCTTACATGTAGAAATTTTACAAAAATGTGCAATGTATTTAAAAAATTGTAGAACAACCGGTAAAACGAATTGAACACCCTTTCTTTTAATAACAATGATGAATAATAATTTTAACAAAATGTTGCCTAAAAAATCCTATGAAAAAATCCTTTACATTACGCTCATATAGAGCATACTCAAAACATACAATTTTTTTTATTTATTTATTGAGATTTTTTTTTTTCAAAAGCAAAACATTTTATAATCTTTATTTATATATGCAAGAACATTTACAATTTTTTAAAGATTGTTATTAAAAATTGTCTTGCCGAACAACTTGGAAAAATCTACATTTGTACCTGTTTGTGCTGGAAGCGATTGATCTACATTTGTACCCGTTGGGGATGAAAGCGATTAATCTACATTTGTATCCGTTCGGGATGTAAGCGATTGATCTACATTTGTACCCGTTCGGGATGAAAGCGATTGATCTACATTTGTACCCGTTCGGGATGAAAGCGATTGATCTACATTTGTACCCGTTGGGGATGAAAGCGATTAATCTACATTCGTAACCGTTCGGGATGAAAGCGATTGATCTACATTTGTACCCGTTCGGGATGAAAGCGATTGATCTACATTCGTACCCGTTCGGGATGAAAGCGATTGATCTACATTTGTACCCGTTCGGTATGTTAGTGATTAATCTACATTGGTACCCGTTCGGGTATACAAGTTGAACAATTAGTCTCTTCATAGGACATGCTCGAACAAATGCGATCAATTCACTCCATATAAAGGGATGTAAAATTGTATTAGTCGCATGCTTCCTTGCGATTGATCCCGGACACGTCCCGGATTAATCGCATTTGTTGCAGGGTCACTATCACCGCTGCTGCGTCATGCGCTGCGTGCACTTCATCACCCAGGATATCGAAATTCACGTGTGGTTTTCAGATTAATTACTCGAAATGTGTTTTGAAATGCATGAAAATGTCGAGTTGAGGATGAGAATGAGCACAGCAATCGAAACAAAAACAAACAAGTAAGGAAGCCTAAGTTCGAGTGGAATCGAACATTAGATACTCAGCTGTATGCTTTTATTGTTTGTTTGCGTTTAATGGAAACACGTTGTACTTTATATAAAGTGAGTGCTGCATAAAGTGGGCGTAGCCACGCCCATTTTCCAAAATTTTTATCAGTTATCCAACTAAGTATATGAATATTATTATTTGTGCAAAATTTCATTCCTTTATGACTTTCAGTTACAAAGATTTAACGTTAAAAATTCCCAAAGGGTGTTTCAGAAATATCTTTGTTAAAAAGTAGGCGTGGTCATAAATCGATTTCAATAAATTTTTGCGTGTCTATTACCACAAGTGATAAAAGTGTACACACCAAGTTTCGTCATAATATCTCAATTATTTGTCGAGTTATGGGCTAAGAAATCTCGTATATTCCTGCTTCTAAAAGGAGGCGGTGCCACGCCCATTTTCCA
The DNA here is from genome assembly GCA_960531455.1 of Urophora cardui. Taxonomy (NCBI): domain Eukaryota; kingdom Metazoa; phylum Arthropoda; class Insecta; order Diptera; family Tephritidae; genus Urophora; species Urophora cardui. The sequence continues at coordinate 25,581,366 of OY482673.1, read as the reverse complement.
AAATTTTTGTGTTTTTTGTTTTATGTCCATAGTTGGACTCCTGCCATAAAATTTCAATGATATAGCTTTATATTTGACAGAGATATCGCTTAAAATGTTTTTATTAGGCCACTTTATAATACCCATATATAAAAGTGGGCGTGGTCGTCAAACGATTTTGGCAATTTTTCGTCAAAACATTTGCCTAAGTAAGTATATCACGCCTACCAAATTTCATCGATATGTCTTCAACGGTTTCTGAGTTATGACTCATAAAACTTTCAATGTTTGCCCCTTAATAAGTGGGCGTGGCACCGCCCATTTTCCAAAATTTCACCATATTTCTTCATAAGGGCCTGAGCTCAATACGTGGATAAAATTTCATCACTCCAGCTCTATTAGTTACTGAGATACAAAATTTCGGATTTTTACTATATAGGGGAGGTGGGCGTGGTCATGGTCCGATTTCGCCCATTTTCAATACCAGCCGTCCATTCAATAGTGAATGGTAGTGCAAAATTGGTTTGCATTACCATTCAGTAGGGAATGGGAATGCAAATTTGGTTTGCATTACCATTCAGTAGTGAATGGGAATGAAAATGTGGTTTGCATTACCATTCAGTAGTGAATGGGAATGCAAATGTGGTTCGCATTACCATTCAGTAGTGAATGGGAATGCAAATGTGGCTTGCACTACCATTCAGTAGTGAATGGGAATGCAAATGTGATTTGCACTACCATTCAATAGTGAATGCGAATGCAAAGGTGAATGCATTCCCATTCATTGCATTCCCACTGCAAATGTGATTTGCACTGGACTAGTACTCTATTCGGAAAAGTTGGTCTGAGAGGCATCCTCTTTCATAATAACTAGCGTTTGTTCGTGTTGAGTAAAATTTTTGTAAATTTGTTGAACTGTGTAATTATAACCTCAGAAGTTGAAAGAAATACTTTTACTTACAGATATAACAAAGAACATATGTACATATTACCATGCCGTGTTGGTTTCCCTTTACTTTGCTAAGCCTAATATCCCATAAACTTCCTTTCCGTTAATAAATAGATTAGCCACTTAATACCTTAACTATGGTCACAGGTTTTAACTGCTATTAAATGATGAATGGTCTCTCGCACTCATTTTTAATTAATAGTCCAAATCACATTTGCAGTGGGAATGCAATGAATGGGAATGCATTCACCTTTGCATTCGCATTCACTATTGAATGGTAGTGCAAGCCACATTTGCATTCCCATTCACTACTGAATGGTAATGCGAACCACATTAGCATTCCCATTCACTACTGAATGGTAATGCAAACCACATTTTCATTCCCATTCACTACTGAATGGTAATGCAAACCTAATTTGCATTCCCATTCGCTACTGAATGGTAATGCAAATCAATTTTGCACTACCACTCATCATTGATTGGTGGCTGCAAGGCTGAATGCAATCAAAATTGAATGCAGCTTGCCCAACCCTGGTATGTACATATGTAACTTTTCTCAAATTTATTTTATTTTATTTTATTTGGGGATTTTTGAGTCTTAAATTTTTAAAAATCATTCCTTATCCAACAAAACGCCTCGTAACAAGTGCTGATTAACTCCGTTTTGCAGGATCTTCTGCAGTTGTTTCCCTCTTTTCTTTGATTTTTGAGACTTGTGGTGTCAATTTCAGTTCACGGCGCTGCTTTTTATGATTTTTTGTGTCTTCTTAAATTTATGCACATCTCTTTGTCTCATGCAGTCACATTTAACCCTTTTTTATTATAAGGGTATTCATTTAACCTTATAAATGCCTCGTAAAGTGTGTAAACTTGTAAATTTATAAAGTTTGTAAACGAACTGTCAAATTTTGTATTGAAAATCATTTACGCATGGTTGAGAAATTTACGCGCACATTTCAGTGTGTAAACGCTGTAAACTCGAAAAAAGCAACCTTGCGCAACAGAAACCTCTAGCATGAGTAAGTCATTTACAAAAATTTCCTTGTAAAGTCGTTTTAATTTGGATTTCTCACTTATTTTTGGCATATTTTAATATATGTCTTTAATATATGTAGATATAGTTTTAAATAAATTTTGACAATAGCACAGCTGATGACAAGTTTACGAAAAAAAATTATTAGGTGCGTTCATATAACAGTGTGTGTAAACTGATAGAAATTTACACTTTATAAACTTATACTCTTAAATGAATACCCTTATTTTTTTTTTTTTGCTGCAAAAACCTTCCAGACAGTTTGTCTTCTGCGCTGTTATGTCTTTCCCTCGGTACACTGGACACTCTTATCAGCATTCGCCACAATGAACTTTGATGGCGGCGGCGGCGATGGCTCATGTTTTCTCATGTTATTATTGTTGTTCATTGTGCTTTTGTCACTTCATGCCCCACTTGCAACATGTCACCATGCATTAGATGCCATGCAACAGATGTGGGTTAGTTTGCTTGTTTTGGGTGGATTATTAAGATGAGATGATAACGACGAACGATATGATTTTGATGAGGATGACATCGGCAGTGAATGAATGCTTCGGCAGTGAATGAATGCAATGAGTACAGGAGAGCATCCATATACGCATTTTTGTATATTTGTATGTGTGAAAGTGCGTGTTGTTGGTATGAATGTGTTTTTAAATGAATGCGCAAATATTTCAACGAGGTCAACCTAAGACAGGATTAAACTCTTACTTACGAGTTGACATTTTCTATATAAGAGTTTGTCGTTACAGTTGATTTCATAATAACAGGAGCAGTAGCCTTTTTCATGGTATGTACTGGTGTTAGCAGAGAAAGACGGAGGACTCTACTGCGTTAGATGGGTCCTCTTATTTTTTATTGGTGCCAGCTTTATAATAATAATCATAATAATAATCATAATAATAATAATAATAATAATAATAATAATAATAATAATAATAATAATAATAATAATAATAATAATAATAATAATAATAATAATAATAATAATAATAATAATAATAATAATAATAATAATAATAATAATAATAATAATAATAATAATAATAATAATAATAATAATAATAATAATAATAATAATAATAATAATAATAATAATAATAATAATAATAATAATAATAATAATAATAATAATAATAATAATAATAATAATAATAATAATAATAATAATAATAATAATAATAATAATAATAATAATAATAATAATAATAATAATAATAATAATAATAATAATAATAATAATAATAATAATAATAATAATAATAATAATAATAATAATAATAATAATAATAATAATAATAATAATAATAATAATAATAATAATAATAATAATAATAATAATAATAATAATAATAATAATAATAATAATAATAATAATAATAATAATAATAATAATAATAATAATAATAATAATAATAATAATAATAATGATAATAATGATAATAATGATAATAATAATAATAATAATAATAATAAAAATAATAATAATAATAATAATAATAATAATAATAACTAGTATCGCCGGTGGTCGAAATTCGACCATGCAATTTATTTTTTCAACTTTGTATTGGTACAAAAATTATTCCTTTTCGCGGAGATAAGCAACACTTTCCAAATTCCAGTTGTACCGCAACACTGATTTGCCCTTTTGATCACGGTCCGACGCTAAATCATGGTCAAAATCAAGGCAGATCTAGGAAGGTAGGCCCGGTGGTGAGCGCTTTTAAATTAAAGCGACTCTTCAACTGTGTTTACGATATTTGTAAACACGTTTACGATATCCATTTATCTTAACTAAAAATTTTATTTATTAATTATAAAGAAATTAAATAATTTATAGAAAAAATTATATGCCTATGCACTGCTCCTGACTCATACGAACACATCCATATCAATTTTATGTGGATATGAGTATGTTAAATGTGCAAAACAGCCTGGCAATTGTTTGTATGGGAGAAATGTTAGCCTATTAATATATAGAAGTGGGCACATTTGCCAACGAAGCAAAAACGAAGTAAATCAAAAATGGTACAAAACTAAAAACTTTATTTATTAATTATAAAGAAATTAAATAATTTATAGAAAAAATTATATGCCTATGCACTGCTCCTGACCCATACGAACACATCCATATCAATTTTATGTGGATATGAGTATGTTAAATGTGCTAAACAGCCTGGCAATTGTTTGTATGGGAAAAATGTTAGCCTATTAATATATAGATAATGGGCACATTTGCCAACGAAGCAAAAACGAAGTAAATCAAAAATGGTACAAAACTAAAAACTTTATTTATTAATTATAAAGAAATTAAATAATTTATAGAAAAAATTATATGCCTATGCACTGCTCCTCACTCATACGAACACATCCATATCAATTTTATGTGGATATGAGTATGTTAAATGTGCAAAACAGCCTGGCAATTGTTTGTATGGGAGAAATGTTAGCCTATTAATATATAGAAGTGGGCACATTTGCCAACGAAGCAAAAACGAAGTAAATCAAAAATGGTACAAAACTAAAAACTTTATTTATTAATTATAAAGAAATTAAATAATTTATAGAAAAAATTATATGCCTATGCACTGCTCCTGACCCATACGAACACATCCATATCAATTTTATGTGGATATGAGTATGTTAAATGTGCAAAACAGCCTGGCAATTGTTTGTATGGGAGAAATGTTAGCCTATTAATATATAGAAGTGGGCACATTTGCCAACGAAGCTAAAACGAAGTAAATCAGAAATGGTACAAAACTAAAAACTTTATTTATTAATTATAAAGAAATTAAATAATTTATAGAAAAAATTATATGCCTATGCACTGCTCCTGACTCATACGAACACATCCATATCAATTTTATGTGGATATGAGTATGTTAAATGTGCAAAACAGCCTGGCAATTGTTTGTATGGGAGAAATGTTAGCCTATTAATATATAGAAGTGGGCACATTTGCCAACGAAGCAAAAACGAAGTAAATCAAAAATGGTACAAAACTAAAAACTTTATTTATTAATTATAAAGAAATTAAATAATTTATAGAAAAAATTATATGCCTATGCACTGCTCCTGACCCATACGAACACATCCATATCAATTTTATGTGGATATGAGTATGTTAAATGTGCTAAACAGCCTGGCAATTGTTTGTATGGGAAAAATGTTAGCCTATTAATATATAGATAATAATAATAACCCACGCCCTCCAATCCCGACCGCACGAGAGGCGCACCCGCATGACGTACGGATATTCTTTATTTACATAAAATGCCGAGGTGTTGAGTGGCAGGAGTTTGTTAAGCGTCGAGATCTTAAACTGCTCAGCTACAGAGAAATTAAATCATCAGATGAGTATAGTACATTTGAAGTTAGTCTTGAGAATTATAACAGAATAATCGCTACTATGTGTTAAGATAAGACAGTATTTTTTCCCTTATAATGAAAAGTGAGTCCGAAATATCTTAGATGGGTGAGCGCCAATCGAGAGGAAGCTCTTCTTCTTCTTTGTTAACCATTTGGGTCAAGTTTTCAACCACATCCACAAAAGAAATGCCAGAAGAAGTCGCTGCATTTAAAGCTCTGAAAATTTATAATTTTTTTTGAATTCATAAAAGCATATTCAACCAGCCTTAATAATACGTACGCTAGTGTATTTATACACTCTTGCAAGTACCATGTAATTTTACACGCTTAAATTACTCTTCAAACGCATTTCATTAATTTTTTTTTTTTCTAGTAATTCCCACATATTTTTTCGCTCATCCAACTTTTTAGTTCAAAAGAAGTATTCGCAAAAAAGTTTCGCAAAAATTCTCGCGCAGCAAAAATTTCATCTATCGAATTGCTCGCAAAAACTAGCCCGCAGCAGCAAAGGCGAATATTTCTTTGGTGCAGCAAATATTCTGAACTTATTTCTGTGTTTTTTCTTTCCTTTTCTACTTTCCCTTGATGCTTGAAAATTGGTACGCGCTGTTTTTTACTCCCTTCTTACTGGCCGCTCGAAAGTAGGTGTGTAGAGGAACTGCGATAATTGTGGTATATGGGACTAATGTGGCACAGGGTGGTTCTGTTTCACCTGGATTTTGTTTCATCAAATTTATTCTATCGCAAGTATACATATGTTATCGAAGTATATCTTATGTATTAGTACTTCTATGACTATAGTGTGCTAGAAAATATTTAAATTGAACTTGAACTTTGACCAAAATATCTATCCGTTAAATCAAAAGGTATACCACAATTTCCGCAGTTCCTCTACTTCTTTGTCTGCGAAATTAGCATAGCAATTTTAATGAGCGCGTAATTATGGCTAGAATTCCCGTTAGTATAGTCAATGTTACATTTGAAACTCTCTCTATCTCTGCAGCTCGTTTGTCTTCTATTTTTCTATCGCCCTCTAAAGTTTCTACCACACAAAAAAAGTGCTCATAAGCTCTTTTTCAAGCTTTGCTACTTGGCTTTACGCGTTGTTTTTTTGTTTTACTGGCGGATGAAATTCTCAGTAAAATATTCACGTTTTCTCTTCCCGTTTTTCTTTCTTTTTGTACTGCTTTTTTCACTTCCTCTATTTCTTCCTCGTTTGGTCGCCTTTTTCTTCCTCTTTTCTCGCTATCTTGCTCCCTTTTTTTAACTCCCTTTTTTGCAACACTGTTTTTGCCAACGCATAACAATTAGTTTAAACTGTAAAAGTATACACTTAATGTGGGTCAAATTTCTATAATGAATGGTTAAATGTGCACCTTTGCTGTTTCTATTTAGTTGGCGCTGCGTGTGTTTGTATGCAAGTGGCTTGAATGTTGGTTGTATGCCCCAAAGTATAATTGAATTTCTCCGTGTTTTTTTTTTTTTGTTGTATTTGACTACTTAACACCGGTCGCGCATTGTTGTAAAATTGTAACAAAACAAAAAGCCAAACAAAACCAAAAAAAAAATATAGAAAACATTTGCAGAGCAACGTAATTACCAATTTCAGCTCATCTTGGTTTTGTGTTGCACATTAAATTGCGTTGCAATTGCCGATTGGTAGCGGTGTTGAGTATTAATTTTATTTTGTGTTTTTCTTTCGCAGTTTATTTAACGTTTTAATACTTCGCCTGCAAGTGGAAGTAATTTTTGTTTTGTTTAAAAGTAACCGAAACTTTTGAGATACTTACAAAAGTACTTTGTTAGCAAAAATTAGTTTAAATGAGAAAGTTTTGTTTGCGAATTTTTTGGGGAATCCTAGAATTAGCGTTATGAAGTCTTAGCGTAAAACTCAATAAACATTAGCTCTAGGTAATAATTAGAAAACGATTGGAATGGAATGGAATGGAATTGTGGTAAGCAGGGAAAACTATGTCTCTCCCAAGCTCTCAGGCATATTTTTGCCCATTGTACTTAAGAACTTTAGAAATGATCAGGATGTATCGGAAAAGGTCGGATAGTGGAATCAGAGTTCCTCTGCAAAATTCCCAGATTCTTTTGTAAACCTAAGAAGTGGCATCCGCCATTCTCAGTACATATGAGCCGATAATGGGAAATTTTGATCTAGCTAAGGCTACAGTGAAAACGCTCTGTACCGTCGTCGTCCTCCACCAGACAAGATAGGCATAAAAAGCTCTCGATGATGCTTATGGTGGCTATGTATTGTTCCCATGGATTGTGTTCTGTAATAAACCGCACAACGGCCCGAAGATTGCTCATTCTCTGCTATAGGAGAAAGCTTGCTACCTCCCTGTAAGGCTTTTTCAAATTGCACTTTGTAATTTTACAGGAATCTGTTGAGTTCTAGTAGCTCCCGTGAGCTTCCCTCACGAAAACGATTTGTAATCGAATCTCTTTTTGTTTTCGTTGTGGCTCACACCCACAGTTTCTAGGACTTCTCATTATCATCAGCATTCCTACAGCTAGGCACCCACATAACCGAGATGGTCACGAATCCAATTGCTGTGTCTTCAATTCTGTTTTTGAATGTTCCGATGGTCTTCGAGGACGAAGTCCGAAAGTTGAGCACCAAAAGAACTGCCTTATTGGCTGAGTAAGTATATCTGCACCTCCTCTAGCTGTGCTCTCTAGCAAAAACCTGTAGACGCGCTCTTTGCTGTATAGCTCCGTTTGTGATATATTGGGCGAGGCTAGGAAGCGAAATTGGAGCAAAGTTTGTTGCTCAGAAAATCAAAGATCCGATAACTAGTACTTATTTTTTAAAGATTGTCTTAACCTTTCGACAAAGTTCACCAAGCTCTTCGTTACATCTCCTTGGTGTAAAGGCAGAGTTTTTTTTTATCTATCATAGGCCTTTTCCGAACCACTGAAAATACGTCTCTCTCACCTACCGATCCCTTGAGTATCGGCTTCTTCTCCTCGAAAAATGCGAGCTCAATTTCTGAGAGTTCATGAGATGAAGAAAAGATGGTCTACACTAACTTTTCGTCGTATATAAATGGGCATTAGCATTTCGTAGATACATATGTTTTTGAAATAATAACTTTTGCCGTTTGTCGCCACAAAAAGCAAACTATAAATTTTCAAAAAAATATTAGAGAAAGCAATAATGATAATTTGCACTTACAAGTGTTTCCATACGCGCATAAAACGCCATAAAAGCAACGAAACAAAAAAAATCAAGAACGAAACTTCAAAATCTCGTAAATATTCGCTTTTAGGCGGTTGAGGAACTCCAGCACAGACGCACATACATACACACATATTTACATAGTCACACAGCGAACACATTTCATCATTAATCATTTCGCTTATCACCAACATTACATGGCTACAAATGTCAACTCTCTCTCCAGCTGTGCCGGCTGGCGCGCGGAGGAGCTGAAAGGAAGCCCATCAGCATGCTGTGACATTTTATAAGCGAAATTCCATGGGCTGAGACGACGTGACGTGACATAAAAATTTTACAGCCCCAATAATATGCATATTTCGCATACGCACTTATTTACATACATATGTACAAATGAGTCCTGGAGTAGCAAGCAGCATCGTGACGTGTGAAGAAAATGGAGAAGAGAAAGGCAAAGGAGCTGCATGTGATTGTTTACGCACTCGTTTGCGTCTTAAATGAAAATATGCACATATGCGTATGTATGTATGTAACAATAATAAACTTTAATAATAACTTTTTAAAAGCCTTTTTACCTGCTTTGCCGGCTGGTTCGACTCGTATGTGGCATTTCTAGGCCTTGCTTACTTAGTACGAGGCGCTTTAAGTGTTTTGTTGTTGTTCTTGTTGCAACGCGTAAATCAAATGGGTAACAAAACTCAAGTATTACTACACCCACATGTGTCACTAATTAGCCTCTTATACGTACTTGTACATGTGTGTTTATATTTGCATGCGTTTGCTGTTTGAAAAAAATTAGTAAAGTTTGAATGTTACAGACACCCAGCAGGAAATTGAATTAGTAGTAGCTTTCAGTTTGACTCAAATCTCATAAAAAGGTAGACAAAGTGGTTTCAACCCTTCTCTACTTGTCCCTGGCTCCGATTGTGACCATTTGAGATGACCAAGGGAAATCGTTATGCCGGTCGGACACACCTTCCCTCTGTCTACTAACTGGCCTATAGGATAAGGCTGGTGCAGCTCCGCCCTTAATTCAGTACCCTGTAGTAGTGTGTAAACAAGGGTGCGGAGGTGTCCAGCACAAGAGCCAGTATACTAACCGCAGACTCCGTAGATTATCCGTAGGATATACCGGTATTCTATAGGAGTTACGCCGTCACCAACACCGCCTCTCCATTGCCATATGCCTGTTACTGCTCCCGTCTCATCCACAATAGTCGCCCTCTGCAACTACGTCCCCTCTGAGATCCCTGTATCTATTATCGCTCAACCTCCGAGAATTTGCGATACCAGCCGCTGCCAACCACCCTTCCCACGTCTATAAGCCTCTCCTTCTCTCCTCTCACCAACTCACTCTCTCTTTACGTAAAGCAGCTGCCCTCTCGCAACATCCCAGGCCGTGTGAATGTGTGTGTTCGGTCTTAACACATAAATATCAGTGGGAATTTGTGGGACCTCTACTCGATCTCAGATAGACTGAGCACTATCTCAGCCTTCGAAAAAACCCACTTCATAAAGTTATACCCACACTGAAAAAACAACTTACTCAGATTATGGAAAAGTGGGAATGATTCGGCGCTAAAGACATATTTCCATATTTTGATGTACGATTTTCTTCAAATCAAGGAATAACAACCACGTTTTAAAGAAAAGTGTACATCAAAACAATGAAAATTGTCTTTAGCGCCGAATCATTCTCACTTTTCCATAATCTGAGTAATTTTTTTTTTGAGTGCAAGAATTCTATATCTGAATAATCGGTTGTCTGGCAGCTATATCTTGTATAAATTCGATTACGACAAATGATCAGTTATACATAAAAGCTCACCTGTATACCAAATTTCAATCAGATATCTCAAAAACTGAGGGTCTAGTTTGAGTTCACACAGACGGACAGACAGACGAACAGATAGACGGACATGGCTAAATCGACTCAGTGCATGATTCTGATCATCTTTATATATATTTTATTGATATCATATAGATATCATGAGGGCTATAAAAATACCCGCCAAGAAATCAACAAGCGTTTGCACTTGTTTTCTTACAGGGCAACCTAATTCAAAACGCATATAATTACTCATACACGATGCAGCAAAGATAGATTGTATGTATTGTGTGTAGCATGTATTTTTTTATACATTCAGATGATGAGCGATGGGCGATGGGCGACGAACGACAAACTACATAGTACAAAGCGACGTCGGTCCGCCTATCAAATGTCACATCTAAATGCACTTGTTATGGCCAACAATAAAATCATGATCATAGAACAAACAATCAAAAAAAATCATACTGAAACAGCAAAGCACTTGGTTTTTTGGATGTCTGCGAAAAATGTCAGCGCTGGACGAAAGGGCAATAACATAAAACACAAGTAAGGAAGCCTAAGTTCGAGTGGAATCGAACATTAGATACTCAGCTGTATGCGTTCATTGTTTGTTTGCGTTTGATGGAAACATGGTGTATTTATAAAAATCGGTTGTCGCATAAAGTGGGCGTAGCCACGCCCATTTTCAAAATTTTTATCAGTCCACCAACTAAGCATATGAATATTATTCTTTGTGCAAAATTTCATTCCTTTATGACTTCTAGTTACAAAGATGTCACGTTACAAATTCCCAAAGGGTGTTCCAGAAATATCTTTGTTGAAAAGTAGGCGTGGTCATAAACCGTATTCAATAAATTTCTGCGTGTCTATTAACACAAGTTATAAAAGTGTATAAACCAAGTTTCATCATAATATCTCAGTTATTTGTCGAGTTATGGGCTCCGAAATCTCGTAGATTCCGTTGTCTAAAAAGAGGCGGTGCCACGCCCGTTTTCCAAAATTTTTATATTTTTTGTTTCCGGTCTCTTGTAGAACTCATGCCACTCATGCCACAAAAAATGAATTATCTTTATATTTGACAAGGATATCGCTTAAAATGTTTTTATTAGGCCACTTTATAATACCCATATATAAAAGTGGGCGTGGTCGTCAACCGATTTTAACTATTTTCCGTCCAAACGTTTGCCTAAGTAAGTAAACCACGCGTACCAAATTTCATCGATATATCTTCAATTGTTTCTGAGTTATGACATATAAAACTTTCAAGGTTTGACCTTTAATAAGTGGGCGTGGCACCGCCCATTTTCCAAAATTTCATCAAATTTCTTCCTAGGGGCCCGAGCTCAACACGTTGGTAAAATTTCATCGCTGCAGCTATATTAGTGACTGAGATACCAAATTTCCGATTTTTTCTATATAGGAAAAGTGGGCGTGGTCATGGTCCGATTTCGTCAATTTTCAATACCAACCGTCCCAGTCTCGATACGAACTTGCATTCCAAATTTCATCAAAATATCTCAATTTTTGCGCGAGTTAGAGTGTTTACAGACGGACGGACGGACGGACGGACGGACGGACAGACGGACGGACGGACATGGCTCAATCGATTTCTCTTTTCACCCTGATCATTTTGATATATATAAGTCCATATCTATCTCGATTATTTCATTCTGTTACAATCCACCGTTATGAAATCAAAACTATAATACTCTGTGTACTAGTACAGCTGAGTATAAAAATGAAAACAAGAATGTGGAGCAAAAGGGGGAGTATTTTACTATTTAATGCGTTGATTTTATGCATGTTTGTTCTTATGTGTGGGTCCTTTTGTTTATGTAGACATATTATAGAGAGCCAACGAATGAACAAACAACACTTGTTGGCCATTAAATTTTTGTGCCAGACTCCCAGACAGGGCGGCACATTCGCGGGCGGTTTTCTGATTACTCCGATGATATTTATAACCAAAAGACCATTAAATTTGTTTTTGTTACACCGCCCGCAGTTTGGCTTTTGTTCAGCGACAGCCGTAATTCGCCTGCAATGCATATTTTTATGTCAACTTCAGTCACACTTATGTATATAGGGAAGGCTTGGCAAATTTTACTCATTCGATTTTTTGATGAGCTTTTTCTGTCCAATGCATAAAGTGGCTAATTTTACAAAATTCAAAAAAAAAAAAAAACAATAAATATTGTGATCCCGCATTTTATACATTAATGCCATTTTATTTTTAGAAAACGTTTTCTTTTTTTGAATAGCATTTTTAGTAAAGATATGTAGTTGGAGTCACATGTAAAGTAGACTGAACCGGTTTTTTTCCCATTTTAAAGAACGAATTGATTTTTAGGGGTCATACGAGCATATCAATATCTTAGGAAACAGATTTGAGTTTTCACAAAAAAACGCAAGTTTATTCTGTTACAAAATGCTGCTTTCATTAACTTTTTCTTCTAGCAAAAAATATAAGAATTCATTGCCAATCAATTTAATAATGTTTCATGGTTGAAGGTGACCTATCACTGGTATCGGTAGTTCATAAGAGAAATCTATAAGGAAAAACAATTGCTAAAAACTATTTATATATATAACTATAATATATCAACGGATTTGTTATAAAATTGCGTGTCTTAACAAACGGGATGAAACATTTTGTGGAAAACCTTGGCCAGCAACGCATCCGAGTAATTTTCGCTTCCTATTATTTTAATTTTTTATACTCAGCTGTACTAGTACACAGAGTATTATAGTTTTAATCACATAACGGTGGATTGTAACAGAATGAAATAATCGAGACAGATATAGACTTATATATATCAAAATGATCAGGGTGAAAAGAGAAATCGATTGAGCCATGTCCGTCCGTCCGTCTGTCCGTCCGTCTGTCCGTCTGTCCGTCTGTAAATACTCTAACTCGCGCAAAAATTGAGATATTTTGATGAAATTTGAAATGCAAGTTGGTATCGAGACTGGGACGGTTGGTATTGAAAATGGGCGAAATCGGACCATGACCACGCCCACTTTTCCTATATAGAAAAAATCGGAAATTTGGTATCTCAGTCACTAATATAGCTGGAGCGATGAAATTTTACCCACGTGTTGAGCTCAGGCCCCTATGAAGAAATTTGGTGAAATTTTAGAAAATGGGCGGTGCCACGCCCACTTATTAAGGGTCAAACATTGAAAGTTTTATATGTCATAACTCAGAAACCGTTGAAGATATAGCGATGAAATTTGGTATGCCTGATGTACTTATTTAGACAAATGTTTTGACGGAAAATTGTGAAAATCGGTTGACGGCCACGCCCACTTTTATATATGGGAACTATAAAGGGGCCTAATAAAAACATTTTAAGCGATATTTCTGTCAAATATAAAGATATATCATTAAAATTTTATGGCAGGAGTCTAACGACGGACATAAAACAAAAATCACAAAAATTTTGGAAAATGGGCGTGGCACCGCCTCTTTTTAGAAGCTGGAATATACGAGATTTCTGAGCCCATAACTCGACAAATAATTGATATATAATGATGAAACTTGGTGTGTACACTTTTATTACTTGTGGTAATACATGTTGAAAATTTTAGCCAAATCGGTTGACGACCACGCCCACTTTTATATATGGGTATTATAAAGTGGCCTAATAAAAACATTTTAAGCGATATCTTTGTCAAATATAAAGATAATTCATTGAAATTTTGTGGCATGAGTTCTACAATAGATTGGAAACCAAAAATAGAAAAATTTCGGAAAATGGGCGTGGCACCGCCTCTTTTCAGACAAAGGAATCAACGAGATTTCAGAGCCCACAACTCGACAAATAATTGAGATATTATGACGAAACTTGGTTTATACACTTTTATAACTTGTGTTAATAGACACGCAAAAATTTATTGAAATCGGTTTATGACCACGCCTACTTTTTAACAAAGATATTTCTGGAACACCCTTTGGGAAATTGTAACGTGGCATCTTTGTAACTAGAAGTCATAAAGGAATGAAATTTTGTACAAAGAATAATATTCATATGCTTAGTTGGATGGCTGATAGAAATTTTGAAAATGGGCGTGGCTGCGCCCACTTTATGCGGCACTCGATTCATATAAAATACACCGTGTTTCCATCAAACGCAAACAAACAATGAAAGCATACAGCTGAGTATCTAATGTTCGATTCCACTCGAACTTAGGCTTCCTTACTTGTTTTTATTTATCTACACTAAACCAATCGTGTTTGTTGCTGTTCGACGTGTATGTTTATCATACTACTTCCTGCAATCACTTATCGACATTTATTATCATTGAGCATCAACGCTTTAACTCAATGCACTTGCTTACTACTTATGAGTAGTATACTTTCAAAAGTGGCTAAGTGCATTTTTCTTATTAAGCCAAAAAATTAGAAGACACCACTACGGCCTCAAGTTTTATTTTATTTGAATATTTTTTGTTATTAAGTACCTAAAAGCTTAGCCCATAAGAAATATATCGTCGGTCTCCTGCCAGAAACACGAATGTGAAATTTTTTCTAAGTGCGATGTCTGCTCTTTATCGGGTATATATTAATATAATAACAATTAATATTTGTATATATGCTTATGTACATACAAGTACATATTATGTATGTATGTTTACGCAAGATTTTAAACCAATAATAATTGTTACTAGTATCGCCCGTGCTCGAAATTCGAGCATGCAATTTATTTTTTCAACTTTGTATTGGATTACCAAACTTAGTACTCAAAGTATTATAAACGAGAACGTGAGAACGAAAAAAGACACTGAAGATGGCGCATATTAGCCGAAACCGGTTTGTCTCCAAACCAAACTTGACAAGGGATGACGGAAGATCGTTCCACAATACATCATATTCCTACCCTGTCGGAAAAACAAGCAACCAAAAAGTATATTATAAAAGTAATTAAAAAGCACCTCAAATAAAATAAATACGAATTAAGTAAAATTGGAATAAAAAGAAAAATATTAAAATAAAAAGAAATAAAATAATAAATAAATTAAAATTAAAAGGCCCAACAGTGAGTAAAGTGAAATTAAAACAAAAATTTAAATAAAAATAAGTATAAAGCACACACACGGATATTATTTTATATTTTTTTTTATTGGCACACTCTAAAGTACATAAGCGTGGCATCCATATAAAATACTTGAGCGCCAAAAATGGCTTCGGCAAAGTATTCGATGGAGGTTTTAATTTTCCATGATTGTTTATTGTAATTGGTTGCTCCTTTTTCTCTATAGTATGGAGCATTGCAAGGTCTACTTCTTACAGCTTTTTAGCTTTCTTGCGCTCTGGCGCTTATAGAACTCATAATAGGAAGCAAAGATGACTTGATTCGAAACTCTTTCTTGCTCTCCCAATTTCACGATTTTCCCAGGGCTTTGTTGTCAATTTTCAAATTCATTCTCACACTCAGAAAAAAAATCACCAACACGATTCATGTAAAATTAACACGATCGATCTTTACACATAGAACAGCAGCAATTTTTTTCAAATTACACGATGTTTGAAACATGATTTTGGCTTTGTAACTGTCATCTGAAAATTTGGTAAATTCAACCAAATTTTATTGTTGATACAACATGAAGAAATTTTAAAATATACAAGATGATTCAAATATAAAATTTTATTCCTAAATGTCATTTCGAATTTGGTTTATTTAACATGATGATAGTGTCAATATAAACTAAAAAAAATGTTAGAAAAATGTCGTCCCAATTTTAGTGTTAATACAACATGAAAACAAATGTGAAAACAACAAGAACCACAATTAACAATAAAATTTGGTTGATATAACACCAAACAATGTTCAAACATAAACGTCATTTGTAATTTTGGTTTATTCAACACGATCATAGTGTCAATGTAATCTAAAAAAAGTGTTAAAAAAGAACGTCAAAACTATTTTGAAACATACATAATTTTTTTGATCATTTGAAGTCTGATTTTCGTGCAAAACGCAAATTATTTTTTTTTAAAAAGGGAAATTTTTTGCCGTGGCAGTGATGCGAGTTTAGCATCATTGCCAGTTCGCAATAGTGGGTTTTCGATTTATATTTTCAGTTTGCAGGTGAGTTAAAAGAGGACTACATTTTTGTTTCTAAAAGTATTTAATGTTCAATGTTTTATTTTTCCTCTTCATAGGTTGCAATATCACGAGGAGTTTTTAGCGAATGGGGGTTTGCGTGCAGCATGCGGTTGTTGCATTAGCGGCCAAACATTACTCGGTGCAAGTGATAGTAAGTACTATCGCCCATGTATAAACTATTCGTATGAGAAGGACGCTTTCAATTTGGTCGGTTGTGCGGGTGATGTTGAAGTGATGATTATATATTTTATGTTTTAAATTTTTTTTTTTATTTTAAAAAATAAATTGTACAATCAACAAAACTTTCTAGTTAATTTAACAATAAATTTAATGTAAAATCAAAAAGATGTTATTGTTAATTCAACAGGACCATTTCGTGTTAATTTAACAAGCTTTTATTGTAACATTAACTAGTTAAAATTGTAAAATCAACAGGAAGACTCAATACTTGTTAGTGTTAATTCTACAGCTGCCATTCTGTTAAACTAACACTTGACAGTAGTGTTAAATTTACACGATTACATGATGGCATACATTAAGCATCGTGTTGAAAAAAATTAACCACAAAATTTGTTGATTTTTGGTTGATTTCACACTATTTTTTTTCTGGGTGCACTTTTAATAAGTATGGGGACGCAAATTTCAGTATATGTATATGCATATGTACGTATGTATGTATGTATGCATCTAGATTTTAAATGTAGTAGTGGAACTTTGTGAAAAACTTGAAAAAGGTACAATTATACATACATATGTACATAATATAAATAGGAAGACAGGTACAAAAATTAATCCTTTTCGCAGAGATAAGCAACACTTTCCAAATTCCAGTTGTACCGCAACACTGATTTACCCTTTTGATCACGGTCCGACGCGAAATCATGGTCAAAATTAAAATTACTTAGTTGCTCTCAGTGTGCCTCCCGCTCTCTCTCCCATTTTTCGCCTTAATGGAAAAGCAATAGGAGATATTTGACCACGGTGATTTTGATCTGAGCGTAAACTTGGCCAACGCATATGAAAGAGAGAGAGCGCTTTTAAATTAAAGCGACCCTGTGTTTACGATATTTGTAAACAGTTTTACGATATCTATTTCTCTTAACTAAAAACTTTATTTATTAATTAGAAACAAATTAAATAATTTATTGAAAAAATTATATGCCTATGCACTGCTCCTGACTCATACGAACACATCCATATCAATTTTATGTGGATATGAGTATGTTAAATGTGCTAACCAGCCTGGCAATTGTTTGTATGGAAAAATTGTTAGCCTATTAATATATAGATTACATCAATATATACCCGATAAAGAGCAGACATCGTACTTAGAAAAAATTTCACATTCGTGTTTCTGGCAGAAGACCGACGATATAAGGATATAAAAAAAACAAAACCGCAATATGACAGATTCTTGCCAAATCAATGTTAAATATTTCGCATAGCTAGTCTTGCAACAGAAACGCATAATAATACGTTTATTCTTACAAAACCTCCCTTCTCCTCTATCTTAGCAAAACGCTCGGAATCGGCGAAAAAGAGAGACATCGATTACGTTGGGAAGATCAGATCAGGCAGAGAGCGACTTTGCTTCTCTTGGCATTTGCAATTGGCGCCAGGCATCACGAAACAGAAATGAATGGCGCGCTTTATTGGACTCGGTCAAAATCGTCTAGACAGTTACGCGCCAATTAATAAGAAGAAAAATATTATAATACTTCTTCCAAACAAAGAGTAATGATAGGGTTAAAACAAGGGCATTAATGGGTTAAAACGCTTAGTATAGATAAAGGAGATTCCGATGGAAATAAAGTGGAATTTTGAGCCTCCCTTATATATATTATATGTGTACCAAGGCATATGAGAGATCTCTTTTAGATAGAGGTTTTTGAAAGAGTTTAAATGAAACATAGAGACTTTAGAAAGTGTGTAAATGAAACGTAGAGACTTTAGATAGAGTATTTGTATTTAACATGTGTGTACAATAAATACGAAAAATAAATTTTTAACGGACATTGTACCTACACCTTTAAATACTGATACACAATCTACCAAAAGCTCAATTTCGAAAAAATTTCACATAGTCACTTTTGAAAGTGGACTACTCATATGTATAAGTCAGCATGTATTTTTGTATTTGAACAAGTGCATTTGTGTTTTTGTGCAATTTTTATGCCAAAGTTGAAGTGCGCCAAAGCAGCAGGTGATTGACTTAATAGGCAAATGCGTGAATGGCGAAAAATACATATTTGCACAAATACACACACACGGACACAAAATGTAATACGAAATTTAAGTACGCATAAAATTATTTCTGCACATACATACTTACTACTATATACAGCAGACATGGGCATCTGCAATTACAAAATTTTTCAATTACAATTACTTGTAATTGTAATTTAAAAATATCCAATTACAATTACATGTAATTGTAATTGTTGTGTGTAATCAATTACAAAATGTAATTGAGTATGCCCATGTTTGATATACAGTCATCCAACCAAGTGGACCATAGGCATTCGTTGCTGCGGATACATGCATATATCGCATAATATGTAAAATGCTAAGCAACAGCTGCTCAGTTGGTGGTATCGCGAGTATGACAACCTCCCAAACAACAACAATAACAGCAACGACAACAACAACCTCAAGGCAGTCAAGCCAAGATAGTCAAGGTGGTCTCGGCACTCAAAAATGTCATCGTCATTCATTCGCTTCATTTGCTTTGTTCATCTTTATATTCGCTCATTTACATTGTTCGTTCAAAAAATGCACAAGCTCGCTAGTTTGAGAGCTTTGTTCTTAAGCTTTTTATTTTGTTTACTCTAATTTTTTTTTGATCGGGTATCCCACATAAAATTCAGCTGATGCAACAGCGAAATGAATATAAATATCTTTATGATGTGTGCTTGATGGCTGCATACTTTTAATCTAACTAATTCAATGGCATGCTTAATCATAATTACAAAGATCTTCTAGAAAAGCTTTCACAGGATATTTAGTCATAATAAATGGAAATTTTATTTGGAGTATGCGAGAGAAAAGTTCTTCGGCAGACTTATAGAACTTTGCTTATTGGCGACGGCAAATATAGAAGAGGATTAACGATAAGCTGTACGAGCTTTACCAGCGAACCTGCAGAAAAAAAACCTGGTACGATAAGGAATGCCGCGACGCCTCGGAAAGAAAGAACGCCGCCTATAGAGCTACATTGTGTGCGGGCGCAACACGAAGCGTATGAGAGCGCTATCGGACGGCTAAGAGGGAAGAGAGGCGCCTTTTTCGAATGAAGAAAAGGGAGGTCGAAAGGCGCGAGTGTGAAGAGCTTGAGATGCTGGCGGATAGGAATGATGTTCGAAAATTTTATCAAAAAGTCAGGCGGATGACTGAAGGTTTCAACACCGGGACAAATTCCTGCCGGAATGATAACGGCGATCTGGTAACTGATGTCCAGAGTGTACTTAAGTTGTGGAGGGACCACTTCTCCTCCTTGCTAGATAACGACAACAATGAAATTGCGGAAAGAGAAGATGTTCGACCCGAATCCCCAATAGCAGATGATGGTAGGAATGTTCCACCACCCGATCATGACGAAGTGCGAATAGCAATATCTCGGCTTAAAAATAACAAGGCCCCGGGCGCTGACGGCTTGCCAGCCGAGCTTTTCAAACATGGTGGCGAAGAGTTGATAAGGAGCATGCATCAACTCCTATGCAGAATATGGTCTGACGAACGCATGCCCGATGATTGGAACTTAAGTGTGCTCTGCCAATTATCGTGGGATAAGCCTCCTGAATATCGCATATAAGGTCTTATCAAGTGTATTGTGCGAAAGATTGAAGCCCACCGTCAACAAGCTGATTGGACCTTATCAGTGTGGCTTCAGACCTGGTAAATCTATCATGGACCAGATCTTCACAATACGCCAAATCCTGGAAAAAACTCATGAAAAAGGAACCGACACACACCATCTCTTTGTCGATTTTAAAGCCGCTTTTAATAGCACGAATAGGAATTGCCTATATGCCGCAATGTCTGAATTTGGTTTCCCTGCTAAACTAATACGGCTATGCCAAATGATGTTGACTAACACCACCAGCACCGTCAGAATTGGGAAGAACCTCTCCGAGCCGTTCGAGACCAAACAAGGTTTCAGACAAGGTGACTCCCTTTCGTGTGACTTCTTCAACTTGATGCTGGAAAAGATAATACGAGCTGCAGAACTTAACCATACAGGAAGCATCTTATATCACAAGAGTGTGCAACTGCTGGCGTACGCCGATGACATCGACATCATTGGCACTAACACGCGCGCCGTATGTTCTGCCTTCTCCAAGCTGGATAAAGAGGCTAAGAAAATGGGTTTGGCGGTCAAAAAGGACAAGACGAAGTACCTTCTGTCAACACACAAAGAAACAGCACGCCTTGGCAGCCACGTCACTGTTGATAGCTACAAATTCGAAACAGTTAAGGACTTCGTCTATTTGGGAACCAGCATTAACACCAAAAATAATGTCAGCACTGAAATCCAACGAAGAATCACTCTTGCCAATAAATGCTACTTTGGACTAAGTAGGCAATTGAAAAGTAAAGTCCTCTCTCGACGAACCAAAATTACACTCTACAAGCCACTCGTCGTTCCAGTCCTCATGTATGGCGCAGAAGCATGGACTATATCAAAAGCAGATGAGATGGCGCTTGGAGTATTCGAGAGGAAAGTTCTTCGGAGGATTTATGGACCTTTGCGCGTTAGCGAGGGCGAGTATCGACGGAGATTTAACGACGAGCTGTACGCAGACATCGACATTGTTCAGCGAATAAAGATCCAGCGGCTGCGCTGGGCAGGTCATGTCGTGAGAACGGACGAAGGTGCTCCAGCCAACAAAGTATATTTATCGAAACCCGCTGAACGCAGAAGAAAAGGGAGGCCTCCACTGCGTTGGGAAGATCAGGTGGACAGTGATGCTGACTCCCTAGGTATTCCCAAGTGGCGCCATGCTGCGCGAAACAGATATAGCTTGCGCGCTTTATTGAACTCGGCCAGAATCGTCTAGACGGCTACGTGCCAATTAAGTAAGTAAGTAAGTGTACGAGCTTTACACAGGCATTCAGCGGCTGCGTTGGCCATATTATGCGTAGGAATGTAGATATTCCGGGGCCCAGAGAGTATTTCTTTCGAAACGAATAAAGAACCAGCGGTTGCGTCGGGCAGGTCATGTCGTGAGAATGCATGAAGGTGTTCCGGCCCAGAAAGTATTTCTATCGTGACGTGACCCGCTAAAGTTAGAAGAAAAGGAAGTCCTTCACCGCGTTGGCAAGATCAGGTGAAGTGTGACTCGCCCTCCCTTGGTATTTCCAATTGGCGCCCGAATCAGAAACTAAGGTTACTGCTTTTTTTTCTTTTCAGGTTAACTGATTCTGAGAAGCATCAGTAAAAATATCCCCTGATCCATAAAATAAAAAAATTAAAATGTTTTAAGACACTCCAATAAATTCACAATATTGCAACAACAATACAAGCTTACATAAATTACAAATATGCTTGAGTGTTGGAAGAAATGCGAAAACACTGATGGAGAAACACCTCAAATAATCCAACCGACCAACCGAACCAATCAAACAACCAACCAACCAACAACGCACAACTCGTAAATATTTTTACACTCATTAATTGAATATTTACAGAATTAGCGGAATTATTAGTATTATTTAATAGAAGTGTGTTGAAGTTGAGATGCAATAAAATTTCTTCCAAGTAAGTGTAGATATTCAATAAAAATCGTTAAAGTAAATTTCATATAGATAAAAATTTCTGCTGCATCCAACTAAATCCAACCAATTAAATCAAACAAGATTATTTGCTAGCCAAAGGCATTTATAGAGCACAAGAGCAAATGCAAACAAATATCCATACATATGTATGTACATAAAACACACACTCGCACACACATACATATGTATATGTATTCAGAACTCAAAAGGAAGTTGGGGTAAAAGAAAGCGTTGCTCTTACGCATAACTGCACTAACTAATGTGGCAGCAATACTCTAAAAGTGGGCGGGGGCGGTCGGGTAGTCGTAAGGAAGGAAGTTGGGCAAAACTAATGGCAAGAGTAGGGAGGCAATTGAAAGCCTGGCCTGCGCAGACGACAAGTAAAGCGTAATCTTCATGGTAACTCTACAACCCGCTTATTAACACGCTTTTTTTTTCTTCCACCACTTTGCTTCTTGGTAAAACTCTTGTTCTTCTCATTTTTGTTGGTTTTTGCCAACCACAGCCACACAGAACTTGACACTCGTGAATTCGTGCTTGAATGTGGTTGTGAGCTGGATTTGGTTGAAACATTTGCTTTGCTGGTGCTTCTGCTGCAAGTACGAGTACATAGTGAGTAAAATTGCAACTAGAGCACAACAACAACAATATACATACGTGCATCAGTATGAATGTACATATGTAAGTCGGCATTTAGCTGTAAGCTGCAAGCTCTCCAGCAGCAGCAACAGCAATAGCAATAGCAACATCAAAGTGTGCAACCACAGAGCAGAGCAATGAAAATGCGAAGGGGCATGCCACAATGTTTATGTACGTACGTATAGACACGTTTGTATGTATGAATATATACCCGGCAAAAAAGTGTTGCTTATTGTTGACAAATCAGACCTAAACATGGAGAATGTTGGCAGCTCTGCTTCTGTTATGCACTCACTCTGTCTGCTCCTACCTCTCTCTCATGCTTATCTAGGCCTTATTTCGCATGGCGGATAAGCCTTTGGAATAAGGTGTGCTCTCAGAGAGAGAGAGTACTCCTTATGGCCTGATGACATTCAAATTTGCTACCCTTATAATTTTCAGGCCTTATTTCGGAAGCCTTTAAATCTGCTGTTTTAATTCTTAAATAAGGCATAGATTTTTTGGTGGGTATACAAATGTATGTACTCGTATGGCTTTTTGTCTACATATTTTTATGGCATTGCAATTGGTGTTGCTGTTGTTGTTTTTATTTTAAGTGCATTTGTTGCCAACACTGTTGTTATTGTTATTGTTATTAGTGCTGTTATAATTATCATTATTGTTGTTGTTTTTATTGTTCTTGTTCTATCTATCACAGCTTTTACGTTTATTTTGTTGTTGCTTAAAAAGCTTGTTTTTGTGATTTTTATTGTTACTGCTACTGTTGTTGCTATTGCTGTTGCTATTGTTGTTGCAATTCACTTCAATTTCCTTCGCATGTTCGCACATGTGTACGTTGGTTTTTTTATTGTAGTTATTATTGTTGTAATGCACTTCTCTTATCGTCATTGCTTGTGCACTTTGTAATCATTTGCTTCAGGCGGCTTGCCTATACCCAGTATTGCTAAATTTTTAATTCTTCTCCTCCTCCTTATTGACGCATCCTTGGCTTGGCTACAGTGTTGCTTTCTTTCAATTACAAAACTTTTGGTATTTGAGCAGACTTTTTCATTGGATTTTGAACTAATTTTTTGTGGTTTGTTTTTGGATACACATAGTTGCTTTGATGTGCGTGCATGGGGGCTAATAAAAGCTCGTGACTTAGCTTGTGACTATTAGATGTTGCTCAAAAACAAATGACTTTCTAGCACTCTCTGACACTCAGGAAATACATTCAACATACTAATCCTCAGATTTAGGACCTTGTGATTTGTGGTTATCAAAATTTCAGCAATAATGGAAGCTGTTAACTTCATAGGGTACATGCCTATAGACAAAAATTTATTCATCTTTAACGACAGTCAACCGTCTCTTTTTCTTTGAACTCTCTTAACTTGTACTAGTTAATAACTATCAGATATTTATAAGTTTTGTTTATTGATTTAAATTGTTGTTTCCTAATTTGTTATAAAATACTTTAGTTTTTCTAATTGTTATAAATATTTTTTGAAAAAGAATCAAAGGAAGTATTTTGACTGGAAAATTCTAATTCAAAAAGTATTTAAAGGAAAAACAAATTTTTCATATGGGTGAATTGTTGTTTAATTCTGAAACGGAATTGTTTAAAAAAATAAAAGAAGAAATTTTAAACTGAAAATTTTATTATTCAACTTTTGCTGTTCATTGATTTCACCATTCTGTTGCGAATATTATATTTGATCGTAAGAATAATTTTAATCATCATTTGCCGCAAAACTGAAACTGATATTTTAATATCGTAATAAATCCACCACCTTATTCTGCGGAGCTGAACTTCGAATCAACAAAATAATTTCATCGTTGAATCTTCTGTGTTACTCGTACAGAGGTGAACCACTCTACCAATTGTGGAACAGAGGTAAAATATTTATGTACGTATTTTAATTTACTAAACTGCCGATCCCTACAGGAGATGACCAAATAGAATAATATACAAACAAGTAACTAAAAGATGGCAACAAACCCCAGTTTGTAAAATATCACAGCAAACGTGGCTCGTCAAATATGCTCTCTGAGAATGGAGGAAATCTCGGGTTTCATGGGGGCACTTATGGAGCACCACCACATCGGGAAGCATGCGGAAAGGGTTTGTGCGCCCTGTCGTAGATGCTGCGGAAGCTGTAAAGATGATGATGAGAAGCAGGAGACGATAGAACACCTCATTTGCAACTTCCCTTCCGAGATGACTTACACAAATCGACCTCAAAGACTTGCTGGATTTCAAAAACCATTCACATTGATTCATAAAGTAGGAATAGTCTGTTCTCGAGGTATCACAAGTATGCCGCTAGCACGGCAGCCCCTACAACCTACCAACCTAATGGTATATGTATGTACATATATCTTTTCTGAACAAACATATTTGGTATAATACGTTAAAACTGATAGTGCTAATGCTGAACTTGATAATATTAAAAAGAAAGAGTTTAAAAGCTGTTTTTGCAAGTGGATCTGCAGCGAAGCGAACTTTTGTCAATCGCTTCTGGGTATGTGCAAGTTTATTATCAATGTTGCCACTACAAGCTACACTTTCTACAAACATGTATTCACGTACATACCTACATATGCATGCAGTTAAGTTGATGGAACGGCAATAAGCAATATTAGTTAGTTAGCGCGTAGCAATTTGCAGTCTAGGTATGTATGTATGTATGTAAGTAAGTTTGTCTTGCATTTGCCAAATGTGTATTTGTCTTTGTTTGCAATTTACTTGAATTCTATTACAGTTTGAATTTCCACGAATTTCCATTAGACATGTGCGTGTATATGTGTTTGATTGCGTCTGCTTGTATGCATTTAATCGACATCATGCGATAATAGACTCCAACTATGCATTCAGCCATGCAACAACCATTCAACTTGTTGTTGGATGCGTCAACACATTTTATATTGTTGCTGCTGACGTTGTTGTTGCTCTTGCTACTGTTGTTGTTGTTGTTGTTATTGTTGCACTTGTGCACTTATTAATCGGAATTTTAAAGACACATATTGCAACTTCCTTGTTTTTCTCAAACGAAACGAGCGTACCGAGTAGTATTTACTACAGTTAGATATGCATTTTACTCGTTTGGCATTTCCCTTATTGCTTGCCGCCGCAAATGATTTCCCTGGTAAGAGTTTATAATACTGAAAATGGACTAGCAAATATGGATTAGAAAAAGCAGTAGAAGATAAAGTAGATGCTGAGCGTAAGCTGTGGATAGTTGTTGGATATATTGCTTGCTTTTTTGTATTTTTTTTTTTTTGTTCTGTCGACTATAAGTTATCTAAAGCAATTTACTATATTGGTTCATAATAAGCGATTAGTTAGAGGCGCGATAAACTTCAAATATGTTACGGTTTTCTATAAGCGGCTAAATATGTGAATAGTTACAACTTTAGTGAATATGGGACAATGTATGTAGGTACATAACTATATCAGAGAGATCTGCCGCCTTCTGTCTTATAATTTTTTTTTTATTCAGCTACAATAGCACAAGCTGCAACAAAAAAGGCTTCCAAAAGCTTCTATTCCAACTAAGTATACCAGCAAGTGTTTTGATCTTTATGTTCTCAAAAGTTGCGATTGTTTTTCCCCATAACATTCACTCTCTTTTTCGCAACAGTTTTTAACTTTCAACATATACGACATACCTTGCCAAGTTTGATTTGGTTATAAACCGGTTTCGGCGATTACTTCAATATCTTTTTTCGTTATTCGGAGGACAAGGGATGACGGATATTTGTTCCACAATACATTTTAGTCCTTGCCTGTCAGACAAAACAAACAACAAAAAATAAATATGCTACATATATGTATAGGATATAGAAAAAGGTATCATTTCGATTAAAAAATGTTTCAATTCAATTGAGAAAAGTTTCAACTGACTCTAAAAAGGATTTACTTGACTTAAAAAATGTTTCATTTGACCTGAAAATGCTATAATACTATTTAATAAAAATTGTTTAAGTAGGTACCTAACAAGAATCTTAGTCACACAATTCTTTCAAATTTTTATTTGTTTGTTTGTTTGTTTTTTATTTCATTTGAAACTAATCTCATAAATGCTAAATATAGAATTAAATAAGTGCGCATTCACTCCATTTCATTTTTGTGGCACCAGTAAGTTGTACTTATTACACTCAATTGACTGAGTAAGCAAGTAAATTAAAATAAAACAAGTAAGGAAGCCTAAGTTCGAGTGGAATCGAACATTAGATACTCAGCTGTATGCTTTCATTGTTTGTTTGCGTTTGATGGAAACACGGTGTATTTTATATAAAGCGAGTGCTGCATAAAGTGGGCGTAGCCACACCCATTTTCAACATTTTTATCAGTCGATCAACTAAGCATATGAATATCATTCTTTGTGCAAAATTTCATTCCTTTTTGACTTCTAGTTACAAAGACTTCACGTTACAAATTCCAAAAGGGTGTTCCAGAAATATCTTTGTTAAAAAGTAGGCGTGGTCATAAACCGATTTCAATAAATTTTTGCGTGTATATTACCACAAGTTATAAAACGTATAAACAAAGTTTCGTCATAATATCTCAATTATTTTTGGAGTTATAGGCTAAGAAATCTCGTATATTCCTGCTTCTAAAAGAAGGCGGTGCCACGCCCATTTTCCAAAATTTTTACGGTTTTTGTCTTATGTTCATAGTTAGACTCCTGCCATAAAAGTTTAATGATATATCTTTATATTTGACAGAGATATCGCTTAAAATGTTTTTATTAGGTCACTTTATAAGACCCATATATAAAAGTGGGCGTGGTCGTCAACCGATTTTGGAAATTTTTCGTTCAAACATTTGCCTAAGTAAGTATATCACGCGTACTAAATTTCATTGATATATCTTCAATGGTTTCTGAGTTATGACTCATAAAGCTTTCAATATTTGCCCCTTAATAAGTGGGCGTGGCACCGCCCATTTTCCAAAATTTTTGTGTTTTTTGTTTTATGTCCATAGTTGGACTCATGCCACAAAATTTCAGTGATAGATCTTTATATTTTACAGAGATATCGCTTAAAATGTTTTTATTAGGTCACTTTATAAGACCCATATATAAAAGTGGGCGTGGCCGTCAACCGATTTTAACAATTTTTCGTCCAAACATTTACCTAAGTAAGTATATCACGCGTACCAAATTTCATCGATATATCTTCAATGGTTTCTGAGTTATGGCTTATAAAACCCTCAATGTTTGACCCTTAATAAGTGGACGTGGCACCGCCCATTTTCTAAAATTTCACCAAATTTCTTCATAGGGGCCTGAGCTCAACACGTGGGTAAAATTTCATCGCTCTAGCTATATTAGTGGCTGAGATACCAAATTTCCGATTTTTTCTATATAGGAAAAGTGGGCGTGGTCATGGTCCGATTTCGCCCATTTTCAATACCAACCGTCCCAGTCTCGATACCAACTTGCATTTCAAATTTCATCAAAATATATCAATTTTTGCGCGAGTTAGAGTGTTTACAGACGGACGGACAGACGGACAGACGGACGGACGGACAGACGGACGGACGGACGGACGGACATGGCTCAATCGATTTCTCTTTTCACCCTGATCATTTTGATATATATAAGTCTATATCTATCTCGATTATTTCATTCTGTTACAATCCACCGTTATGTGATTAAAACTATAATACTCTGTGTACTAGTACAGCTGAGTATTATTAAGTATTTTCTACTTTTGTTGTTGCATTCCCCAAAGGTCCTGCTGCTGTTGCTGCTGATTGGCGCTGTCGTTGCTTTTGATCTAAACATAATACACATAATAAATTGGACTTGCAAGCAGGAGACCAGAAGGAAAGAAGGAAGAGAGAAAGAGTTGTACAGTTGCAGTGTGCTTTTTGAGCGAACCAGTTGACTGACTGCTGCTGCTACTTTGCTGCATTCTAGCATTGTGGCACTTGTTATGACTCGTGCTTGCATTTTGAAATAATGAAGCTGGCTGACCAATTGTGGGGTACAAGCCACGATACATACAGACCTATTGCAAGAATGCGCTGACTTGGAGCGGTAGCAGCTAGCAAGGAGTAAATTGAAAGTATTTCTAAAAGTGCAATTTTGTTTGTGGATATGTATTTGTGATTGCATGTGGGCTATTTTGTATGCACCCTGCAAAAACATCCCTAAGAAATACGGAATACGTTGATCCAAACATTTTCATATTTAATTTTCTGTTATGTGCTCATATCTCAAATAGAGAGAAAGAGGAAATTGAGTTTTATAAGCAAACATGCGCAATGTTTGGCGAGCGTAAAAAATTTCGTACGTTCATACATTGCCGATAGCCGCTTAGAAAAATCATATTTACACCATTTCCAGATGGATTTTAGAAAGCGCCTATTCCAAAATCCAATTTCCACTTTCTAAAATCCAGTAGACTATTCTCAAATCCAACTTCCCCTTTCTAAAACCCAGTTGGCTAATCTAAAATCAAATTTCCGCTTTCTAAACCCCAGTTGGCTATTCTAAAATCCAATTTCCCCTTTCTAAAATCCAGTTGGCTATTCTAAAATCCAATTTTCCCTTTTTAAAATCCAGTAAACTATTCTAAAATCCAATTTCCCCTTTCTAAAATCCAGTAGACTATTCTAAAATCCAATTTCCCCTTTCTAAAATCCAGTTGGCTATACTAAAATCCAATTTCATCTTTCTAAAATCCAATCGACCTTTTTAAAATCCAATTTCCCCTTTCTAAAATCCAGTTGAGGCTTTTTAAATTCCATCTGGAAATGGTGTAGTTTTCTTCAACTGACATGCAAGCAAGTAATCCCTTATTATAAGAAAGGCGTTATTCCCATGACGGATAAGCTTTGTAAATAAGGTTTTCTCTCAGAGAGAGAGAGAGAGAGAGAGAGAGAGAGAGAGAGATAAAGAGAGAACGGGTAGTCCTTACAGCCTGATGACATCAACAAGGGAAAATCAGCCTAATATTAAGCCTTTGCCCATACAAATTTGGTTCGCTTTGAGTTTTCAGGCATGATTTCGGGAGCCTTTATATCTTCTGGAATAAACCTTAAATAACGCGTAGATTTTTTCGTAGAGCAGTTGCGCTAGGTTAAGGAGTGATGTATGTATGCATATATGGAACTTGATTTTTTTGGTGGGTTGTTAGGTAAGCGTTGCCCAATGTCATTACCAAATGCGCACATAAAGATGACTTTACCTGAATTTTGGTTTTGTTTTGAATGGGAGAAACTTAAACGGACTTTCTTAAGTTTTGAAATTTTTCAGTTTCATGAAAGAATTTATTTTTCGTTTATCAAAGGCGTAATTATTTTTGGGAGCATGATTTACGGTTGAACTTCAGCTAAAACTCAGCTCTAACATGAATCAAGTTTTTTCTTTTCTTCAAAATTGTTGATAACATTTTATATCAGGAATGACTAAAATGACCTAAATTTTATTAATCGTACAAGGATAATGACTTTTGCGCGGCCAACCATTTTGTTGACTCCATCGCAATATTCAACTATGCCACGTGGAATTTGTTATGATGAAGGGAAGTGCTGTGCTGCTGCTGTAAAATAAGATAGCCAACTATTCAAACTATTATGACGACAAAATGTGAGACGAATGTATGTACATATATTCGAATATAAGCGTGTGTCCTGGGATTATAGTTTTTTTTTTTTTATTTGACAAAAGTTGACTCTTAAGTTGGCTAGTTGACCGCCCGAACAACTACTAGTCGTTCGGCTACCAAGATTCTTTGGCTACCACAAAACTCCACCGCACAGTCGCCAATACTTAGCCTAGACGCTCTCGCTTCCTCATCACGATGCATCGCTTAGTTAGCTTGTTGGTTAGCTTGTTGCTTAGCTGTTTGATATTCTTTGTAGGCCTCGGCTCTGTTAACCATCTTAAAAAAAACAGATTTATTTATCAGCGACTATGATCTGATATGGTTTCGTTTTACTTTCAATTGGCAATGCAAGCATGTATGTATGTACATACGAGTACTTGTACACTTGGGTGAACACATGATGATGCAACAAACATACATACACACAGAGTTAAGTATTTAATGCAACCATGCATTCATCCATAGCCTAGCCGCTTGTTCGCTCACTCGCTTGTCGTTTGTTTGGCTGTTCGTTTAATCGCATGTAATTGAAGACGAAAAGCGCTTGCGCACATATTTCAAAATAAATTTGCCATCAATCATTCAAGCGAGCAACTTGAGCCACAGTGCGGCAAGGCATGGCAGCTGAAGCGCAAAAGCAGTACAACCAACAGCAGCAGCAGCAGCAGCAACAACTTTATAAAAAGTTTTTAAAGTGTATGTAAAATGTGTTTGAAATATGATGTACTACAGCGAATCTGCTGCTACTACATACTCGACTAGCGTAGAGTAGAATAATAATGGTATGTGGCAAGCAGGAATTCGCATTCGCGCAGACAAGGCATTCCTTGCAATTGCAAAGCGTCTATGCACTTATTATGAGCAACTACTTGGATAGGTATACATACATATGTGTGTGTGCGTCTGTGATAAATATATGCGTATTCTTCAGCCAACACAATGCCCGACCGGTGATGCTGAAGGAGCAAGCTCTGCAATTCTATAGCTTTCTATGTTGCTGCTCCAAAGCCTTTTGTGTTGCATCATTTTAACTAAGTGAGCGTTGTGGCAAATTTGCTGCAATATCGCAAAGGCAGTTCGCGGTTGATACAGACACATAGTAAGATAAAGTCTACATTCTGCATACCCAATTGTGGTGGCGAAAGTGGTTGCACTGCAGCGCATTCAAATCTCATTGCAACATCCATGCGCCAACAAAAGATTCGCAATATTCACTCACATATATCCCCAATTTATTAATGTGCAAATTTGATTTTGTATGAGTACATATGAATGTTTGTATGTTATCACCATGATACGCACCGTTTGTCAGTTTATTGCATTCCACATGCACTTCGCAGCTCAGCTCAGCTCCAGCCCATCCTGGCCACGTTAACAGCACCGCCTTGCAATTCTTTTGCTTCAAAGAAAGAATCACGCTTTGAGCACTCCATCAACAAGAAACCGCTTCTTTGGTGTTTCTATTTTTTACTTGTTTATTCATTTTCTTTTGTCATCATTCGTGCTGTCGACGAGCATGACGACGTCTTCTCTTTATTTAACACATTCCCATTATAATGTACTATTGCTGCTGCCATATTTTTTGAAGAATTTGTTTGTTGCATCACCGGCAAATTTGCATATCTCGCAAGCTGCCACCTGCACGCGCGCCTGTGTGCCTTTTTCTCAACACTCAACTTGCCACGGCCTTGTGGCTGCATGGACTCAGCTACCTCTCTTAGTATACAATGAATTTGTGCTGTCAAGTGCAATAAACATCAACAGCGTTGCATTCCGTCGTCTCTGACGTTCTGGCGGCGGCGGCGGCATTCATACAACAATTTTTCGTGTGGCAAAGAGCCAGCAATCAAGTCACTATATTGCTGCAACAAATTTAATGACAGCAACAACAACCATTCTTATACAACAATTGCAAATGCCTTTGCAAGCAACCAACAATATTAACAACTAAAGTACTCAGCACCAATTCACGCACTTCTGATTCTGGACAACTCGCTGACGATGCGTCGTCAAAACGAACGAGTGAATGGCTTGAATGAGCGAGCGAGTGAGTGAGTGAGTGAGTGACAACAAAACCGACGTTGTTACGCTTTACAGTGGAACGATACGTGCTTCTGCTGTTGGCGTTTTTGGAGAATGGAAGTAAAGCTGGATATCTAAGCAAGATCTTTATGTATTCATAGTCTGTCATTAATTGGGTGAGATTTTTAATAAACCAAGAAGAGAGAAATTGAATATCTTTATAGAATTCTGTACGATTACACAGTTCAACAAATTTACATAAATTTTACTCAACACGAACAAACGCTATTACACCAACTCATTTTTATATTCCGGTGTCGGAGGGAGGATCCAAAGTGCATCTAATATATATACATATAAAAGTTGTTGCATATTTCATGGCGTAATTTGTGATTATTATATCCTGTGGTCTTTTGCGTTATTCGTACAAAGATTTTGTCTGAGGGGACACCTAGTGAAATTTTATGGCGAATAATTTTCTAGAACATTTTAACCCTCTATCTGCATTCTAAATTGATATTTTCCACATGTGCTTCCAAACAAGGGTTAATAACAGCCATTTGCGTGGGCGTTAGGGGGTTAACGTCTTCCACAAAGAAATTCCTTATTAAATTCTGTAGAAGAAGTCCGAGCTCAAAAACTTCATTTGAGGACATTTTTTATAAGATATTTTCGATAAAGTAATTGCACCTCCAGCTAAAACCATAAAACTTCAACCCCCTCTAAAAAAAACTCAGACCCTCTGGACTAGTACTCTGTTCGGCAAAGTTGGTCTGGGAGACATCCAGTTTGCTAATCTTACGGCGGTTTCCTCAATCTCCGGTTAACTCTAACCGCAGGTCTGAGTGCTGGCTAAAATATTGACTGCGTTAGAGACTACATCTTAAATTATTGCATTTGATTAAGTCTATAATGAGGTTTGACCCGGAGATGGCGACTGTTCGCAACAATATTCATTGGGGTTATTTACTTATACTCATTTTATTCAGGTTTTTAGCGTAAATAAGCCATTGTAATTTTCATTTTCTTTGAGTAAAATATATTACACAATAAATATGTATGTACATGTAAATATGTATATATCATACAAAACATCCTTTCCTTGACAAACGAGTTTATGTGGACTGGCGTTGATTAGTCGTCAGCGTCGTCATCATCTTGTGCTTCTTCTTTACTTGTAAAAGCGTACGTCAACAACTGATACGCGTAAGTTGGCGCAACTTGTATATCGAGCACATGTGCACATAGATATATACATACATACGTACGTAGATATATGTACATACGTTCATGTGTACTTAAGTACTTACATAATAAGTCTTCTCTCGACGTCTGATAAGTTCATTTTGGTATTTAAGCTTACGTTTGTATTTACGTTGCATCAGCGCATTGCAATCAGCTCGCACATTCATTGCATCATTTTGCTATTTTTATTGTACATACATCAGAGCTGGGCGATAAGGATTACGATTACAAGATGATTACGATTACAGTAATCGTAATCTTAGAAATTTTGAAATTACGATTACTGTAATCGTAATCGTCGTTACAAAAATTACGATTACTGTAATCGTAATCGTAAAAAACTTGAAATTACAATTACTGTAATCGTAATCGTCGTTACAAAAATTACGATTACTGTAATCGTAATCGTCGTTACAAGAATTACGATTAATGTAATCGTAATCCCATGTGTAATCGATTGCACATGTAATCCTTATCGCCCAGCTCTGACATACATATAGTACCTACTTATTTCTACGTACGTATTTATGTATGTACATTGATAAAAATGATATTTTAATTAATATCACTTAAGATATCCTCATACTTAGTTCAGCGCATGCACATAAACGTACACACATACATGCATTTATTTATCGCTTGCTGCCACTTACATATAAGCCACAAACAACTTGCTGGTGGTTGGCTTGAGTTGACAGTGGGACCCTTCTGCTCCTCATACGCGCTGCTGCTGCTCCTTATTGTTGCTACGGACCATCGATTTGATGGAACGTTTTATTGATGCAAACTGATGGCCTGATGATCGTTATGCAACGGCATGTTTTTGTTGCTATTGTTGCCCATTTGTTACCGCAGCTGCTTTAAGGCTCTGGGATATTGTTTGGTTCCCGTTTTTTTTGTATTCATAGCACTTTCGCTTAATGGAGCCACATTTTCTTACCTTCTTCGTCTACTCGCATTTCTGTACATGCCAATGCTGCTGTTGTTGTTTTTTTGTCGTTGCAGCAACAATCGAGCGCTCAAGGACATATGCATGCACGCCCGTAGCTCAAAGTCAATTCAGATTACGTTGCGATTAGAGCTCTTCTTCGTCGGATCGTTTTATTAGTGAGATCAATACAAATTAACATTAACTTAATGGCGTCATATTGAGGTAGAAGACAACAAGACAAGAAGACGACGACACGATCACTTTAGATTTGCATATCTTTAAGTGACTGAGTATATATGTATGTATGTATGTCTGCATGTGCGCTCATCATCTTCGTCTCCATCTCCATCGGCGCGACGCGCTGCCAAGCGATAATCACCACGGGAATTGCGATTATCTGCCTACAAAAACATTTCTGTCCTTAATCCACCAATGGATTATGGGCTCAATGCATAAAAAAATCAGCAGATCAGCAGTGATCGTGTAGCCGCCATTTACTCGTATTTGAGTGTGACATTAAATTGTCACATTCCTCTTGTCTGCCCTTCTCCACTCTTCCCTCCGCCCACTTTCCCTCTGCTATTCTTTATTGTATGGCTTTCAGCGTTAATGTTCCTTTGCTCTATCTCTTCGCAATGTACGTAAATGGATTTCAATTGGCAACTAATCAGCATAAAATGAAGATATGACTTGGTATCGCCGACTTGGCAATAATGAGCTCCTCTTGAAAGATCATTCGTAGCTAATTTTTATTTGCCTGCTCTTTGCTGATAATGAGTTTTCTCTTTATTGCAGTCAATTAATTTAGATTTGTCTGATATGATTGGTGTGCTCGTATGTAAAAAGACGTTGAGTAGGACTTGGCATGGCATTAATGGCGATCTTTGTGGAATATGTACCTATGCCAGCATTTTCCATTTCGTGTGGAGTTTTTTCTTTTTGCTTTTAAGTGATTTGTTGTTTATAAAAGTTGTTGAAATAAGGCATACTCCCAAAATGCATCTTTTTATACCCGAATACGCAATCCTATATAGATACTTACTTGCCGTAGTATAGACACTTCAGCATGATAGGCTATTACTGGCCAAGGAACCACAGACAAACGAATGGAACCGTGTTCTATTATATACTAGTAGCTCCTTAAAGTGATCATCAGCCCCATCGGAATTCAATAGGGAGTATCTGGAAGTGTTATATATGCGGTGATGACAGCCTTACGACTCTAGAGCAGGCACCGGTGAAAGTGGCCACCACGGGCAAATTAGAAGCATTACACATATTGTATCGAACGTAGAGCAAATCAGTCTACGCTCACCAACACAAACTCTCTCACAATTTTTCGTACTCTGCTCTAAAGTAAACCGTGGACATGTACGTAAAGCTTTATTTGGAGATCTGTAAATCTACATACGAAAGTGTGGAGCAAATCCCTCGACGCTCCCGAACACACTCTCATAAATTTTTGCGACATCTTATTTGGTTTCAAATCTCAGTCTTCCTCTACAGAAATTTAAAGAAGTGTGCTCAAAGCGCGAGAGGGAGATCGAATTGATATTTATAGATGATCACAGCAGGACTGACTCGTAATCTTTCCTTTATTTGGTACCCATATCATAGGCACATTGTGAAAAATCCAATGATCAAAAAGGTTCTTTCACAGAAAATTCTACGCTTTTCTTATTGTTGTATCAGCTCCTCAGAAATAGATGTTGTTAAGAGTGCAGCAAAAGTGGCAAGTCCGGAACGCTCTCAAGTGTCTTCTCTGACGAGTGTAATAGCACAGCTGTTCCCAGTAGATTAGAGTAGAGTAGTAGGAGAGGCTGAGCGGGAGGATGGAGGAAACCCCCAGCTCATCATTTATTTATGCAAGTGTAACTGAAAAAAGATCGGAAACAATAACAGCCTATCTAAAAATATTCCTCTCTGATATCTGATGTCCTACAGGCCTAAAGGCACGTGGGAGCTCTATTAGTAGATATAGAGTTGAGGAAGGATTTTCATTAGTAAGTTATCTACAAAAGTGTGGTGGAATAAGGGTTGCAAACATTGTCGCAACCTACTTCCTTTAAGAGAACAAACGTACCTATCTTCTGTGATGGTTGTAATAGCACATTGTTGCTCTCTTCGTAGGGAGTAGAGAGTAGGTAAAGGCTTACCGGT
This sequence comes from Urophora cardui, assembly GCA_960531455.1. Classification (NCBI taxonomy): domain Eukaryota; kingdom Metazoa; phylum Arthropoda; class Insecta; order Diptera; family Tephritidae; genus Urophora; species Urophora cardui. Next base: position 25,544,528 of record OY482673.1, on the reverse strand, counting down.
ACTTTTATGGAAACTGCCAGGAAAACGAAAGATAACAGGCAAAAACAACTAAAACAATCACCTGCCTAATTCGAACAATAAAATCCTTTTCTTGACTCACCTCAAACGGTTATTATTATGTGCAAGCGCTTTTTAATTAACCAGAGCCTCATTAACATATTAATTAGTCTGCCGAAATTATACCAAATTTCGACTAAGTACTTCCTTTCCTTCGCTTGTTTCCTTAAAAAAAATATGCCATTTCATTCAACAACTTCAGCGCAGTTTTTATGTACCAAGAAAAAAACAAAAACTATAACAACGTAAATATTTAAGTAGATATACATATGTGTACACTGTGCATACATTTATTAAATAAATTTGCCTTTTGTCTGAGCAACTGCCGTTTCCAAAAAAAAGCATTCAAATTTTGTGTGCGCAAATGTCCGCCGTTGAACGACTGTTGTCCGCGATTATTAAGGCTCTCATATATGTAACACTTGCGGCCGATTTTTATCGAATGACATTACAGATTTTTAATAAAACTTAAAACTTCTTTTATTACCATCAAACAGTGCGTGTTTGCGAGGACGGACACATATACAAGTCATTGCCTATAAATACTCATATTTACTCGTACACCGACTTGGTCTGGCCGGTTAACTGGCTGGTTGGCTGCCTCATTGAACTCGGCGTGTTGGCGAGCTTAAATGACGGTTTTGTTTGATTGTTACTACGTTTGTTGTTATTGTTATTGCTTTTATTCGTGGGCTACATACTGCTCCTGTATATGAGCCTGATAAAAATTACAACTCATTACAATACAAAGAGCAGCTGTCCGAAGGGCAGACAAAAGCCAAATACGAGTATGTACACAGAATCAAAGACTGGCAAGAAGGGGGGACGTATAAACAAGGTTTCGCAAAGGGGTTAAAAGTTGACCAGAGATCGCAAGGTAGTGAACTCTTTAAAGTTTAAACAAAATTTTTGATAGTGGCAAGATTTTCAACGAGGATTATTGCCTTTATAAAGGCATCACTAACATCTAGGAAAGACTTTCTAAGCTATTTTTAGTATTTCTGAAAACGTAAAGGTAAAGGCCCAATGTACGCTTGCTTTTCTGGCTTTGTTTGCTTCAGTTTGCTTTGCTTTACTTTGAAAGCTTCTATAGCCCAATGGTAGCTTTGAACGCTGTCATATTAATCAGCTGAATCGGCAATCCAAAGAAATAAAACAAAAGGTTTGTTTCTTATTACATAGCTAGCTATGAATATTTATCCAAGTTCGTGCTAGCAAATCGTTTCTTGAATCAAAAAGTTAGCCGAATGAGAGCCAAAGCGTGAGAGTAACAATCATAGAGAGCTCCAAATTTCAGCTAGTAAAATTTTCACAAGCTGAAATGAGCTTTGTTCAACAGAAGAAGATCGTTCCACAATACATCTTTGTTCAACAACTTTACTTGCAAGAAGAGCGTCAGTGACAAATTTAAAGTAAAAACGAGAAAAAGAGAAAATTATCAACCAAAGTTATTGAACACAAAATCGTAAACATTTGCAAGTAAACAGCTGATGCGCTGTTTTCACAATTAGATTTTTAGGTTAGGTTGTAATTGAAATCTTTGAAATTGAAAATGAATGTAAATAACTGAATTAGGAAGACGAAAATCTACTTTGGATATTGCACAACATCGTCAAGATTCCTTTTGCGCTAATTTATTTAGTGTGCAATTAGAAATTTGCGATTAAAATGTTTGCATATTTCCAATTGAAATTTTTGTGATCATATGTTTTTGCGCTTCTATTTTTTTTAAAGCTGCAAGTGAAAATTTTACTTGCAACTATTTTCAACTCTCTCGAAGTCTTACTCTCCCAATTTGGCTCTCTTTTGCAATTTTTTTGGGTTATTGAACATAAAATTCGTAACTATGTATTCGTAAAAGCAATTAAAAATTTTGAGTTATTGAACAAAGCTATTATTTCCTGCCAAATTAAGCAACAGCTGTTAAAAAAGAAATTAATATATATATGATTTTGTTACTTTTGAATTTTGCTAAATTTTTAAAATAGAAATAATGATAATGGAATGTTTTGTTTTAGAAAAAAATAACAATTAAATGCCAAAAATGGCACTAAAATAATTTTTTGCTAATTTTTAGTAGTTTTCCGCTTCTTTCCTGTCTGTGTTGCATTTTGTGAGCGTAATTCTTTCCATTTCTCTCTTTTCATTTCACTTAACAGCTAGCTGTTAGTTTCCTAAGAAACAACCCTAAAATGTTGACTCGAAATGCTGAACAAGTTTTGAGAGTTTTTTCCTCTTCTGCAAATTGTTTGCGTAAAAAATGGGAAAATGTGATATTTCTTACAATTTTTTAATAATTTGTAATAATTTTGTGTTAGGGAATACACCTAATGCCAGTGGCGGACCTAGCATAAATTGTCTGGGCAAGCCCATGTGTGTGTGAAGCATAAATATTAGCCACTTACGTAATTTTCTTTGCTGTATTATCTAAAAGTCTGATTGCGTTCCGTCATTGACTTTGATCTAGAGCTCTCGATTTTTGTTTTTAACATTTGCGAGTAGCCCGAATAAATGCTTTTCAAGTGCTCAAACACTCGTTTGTTTGCTTATTACACGTATGTTTGTACGGGCATTTGAACAATTCGCGTATTTGAAGTTTGTTTTTTCTCGTTTATTTTTTTTTTTTTTGTCTTCATATGTATTTTTTATTTTTGTTTTCTCGATGCACATTTTTTTGTTTGTACACTCAGAGAAAATGATTCAAAAATAAAATTTTTATTTTGATGATGAACGTTCTAAACCAGGTCATTTTTATTTTAAAAATGGAAATTTATAAATTAAAAATGAAAATTAAAAATTAAAATGTATTTAGCATTGAAAAAGGAGCATGTTTAAATTGAAATTGAAAATTAATGGAATAAAACGAAATTTTTTGGTTCAAATTTTCATAGTGCTTAAAATAAAAATTAACATTTTTAAATTTGAAATGTTTTTCTTGATTTTGCCATTTTACAATGAACATCTTTAAAATAAAAATGTTCGTATTTACTAGAGCTCTCGATTTTTTTTGAACATTTTCGAGTAGCCCGAACAATTGTTGTTCAAATGCTCGAACAGTTGTTTGTTTGTTTATTACCCGTATGTTTGTACGGGCATTTGAACAATTCGGGTATTTTGAAGTTTGTTTTTTTCTTTTGTTTATTATTATTTTTTTTCGTTACATGTAGTTTTTTTTATTTTTGTTTTTCCGATACACATTTTTTTTGTTTGTAAGCTCGAATGCTCGAATGTTTGTACGGGAATTTGAACAACAAACGGGCTTAAAACAAAAACGATCAGATCGAATTGCTCGATACCCGGATATCTAGAGCCCTAGTATTTACATTATTTTTAAATACGTCTTGGCCCATATCTGGGGGCCCGGCCTAGCCCTTACAATTAAAATAGTTCTGTCTCGAAGTCTTCATCATTTGATGCCAATATCTCACAGAAACATTCGAGGACCATCTGGGTCCACGTTATGACCCATATCTGGAGACCCGGCCAAGGCATCACAATTAAAAGAGTTCTATGTACATATGTTGGAGTCCTCATCAAGACCAATTGCTACCAATATCGCTCAGAAACATTCGAGGGTCAGCCGGGTCCACGTTTTGATTGATGACGCAAAACTTATAGGGAAATCTCACACAAAAGCGCAGAGGTATTTTTAATTTCCTTATACTGACGGAAATTTCAGCTGTAGCAAGTGTATTTGCTTATTATCTAATATCTAAAAAATGGGTGCTTTAGTGTTTGAAGAACTGAGGTCCAATTACCAAAAGTCGTGAAATGTTTTGATTTTATTTGATTTTGATTTCCGTCGCTTTTTTTTTTTATTATTTTTATTATTATTATTTTTATTATCTTGATATTGTGCCAATAGTCGCCAAAAATCACAATCAACGCTTTTATAATCTGGTATTTGATATTTATGTTTGCATGTACATGTACATGTAAGAAATTATGTACATAAGTATGTACATGCAAACGAAAATATCAAATATGCATATGACTGTGAATACTGTTGAATGCCGAAGCCAGCTTCTCATCCCCATACAAATTTCATGTGAAAAATAAAAAAAGTGTTTTGCTAGTTTTTTTTTCAATTTAAGTATGAAAATAAGCAATTGATTTCTCCTTAGAGAAAGCGAGAAAACAAGCTATGTTATTCTGTTTTGAAAGCCACGTAAAAGCTAATGTGTGGAAACGTTAAAGCATGCTCACTGTGTTGTGATTGGCTGTACAAACAAAATACACATTGTGAGGTGGATTGGTGGTGTATTTGCGCTATTTTCTTAGCATGCTTTTAGGCACCGGATGTACAGTGGGGGCTATATTATTGAGAACTTAAATAGTAAACGCATTTAAAACGTAAAATAACCAGATTTTAAAGAAATTTGTAAAATGAAATGAACGAAAATATGTACGCAAGCCGGGCTTCTCAGCTTGTATGAAGCGCCCGCCTCTGCCTAATGCCTAATATCAGCAGCCATATTGGAAATTGAATTGTCAAAAATGATGTCAAATCTTTCAAAGCGCTGTCAAATAGAGAATTGGGCAATTCGAAACTTTGCAGCGCTTCAAGCGCGTGAAGTAAATTTGACATTTGGCCAACTTTTATACATTTTAGTATATGTAGCTCAAAATAATTTTGACATTTCTCACAGCCAAGCAAGCAAAGCAAGCGTGCATTGGGCCTTTACCTTAAGATTTTTCTGTAGAAAATATTCGCTCTCGATCTCTCTTTCCCTTTCTCTAACCAAAAAACAAGGTATAACCAAAGATTGCAAATTGATACAACTGTGACCATTTTTAATGACCCTGTATCAAAGGACGAATATTAAAAAAGGAAGAGTTGCAAGCAAACAGCCGAACGATGGATAAGCCTGCTGGACTGGACTGAACTAATGGTGTAATCAGTCTCTTATGGTCTCTGGCCTGGTCAAGTGGCTTACTCTCGGTTATTTTAGGTACTATCTGGTCAATTGGTTGGTTGTTTGCTTGATGGAAGTGTTTATATGGAAAACGGCCGACAAAAGGCCCTGTTGCCAACATTCAAACATATTGATCTATGTACATACTTGTTCATAATAAATAATATAATAGCACTGCCTCAACCGCCTTATAGCTCTACACAGTTCCACAGTTGCTAACTCCCTCTTAATCACTCTGTCTATCTCTACCTCTCTCTTTCATACACTGTGTCTGTTTGCGCGTGGATATTTTAATTTGAATTTGTGTGCATTCAATTTTCATGCACACAACCTCCGCTATACAGGATATGAGTGAGTACTTATTAATTATGGGCAATTATGTATTGTAATAATTTTTAATGACTTCATCGCCTATGAACGCGCATGTTGCAACGTCGGTTGGTTGGTTTGACGGTTGAATGGTTGAATGATTATTCTCCTGTGTGGCTTAACAAAGCAGAAATGCTACATATGCACATAGGAAATTCCTACGTTGGCGTTGATATGTAAGTACTAGGTGTTGGATGTGTGAATTTTTATATTGAGAGCTATTTTTGCTTGCGCTATAATTAATATAATATCTATGGTATACAAAAACAAAGAAAGCGAAATGCAAATATATGCTGCCACATATTTTTAACACTTCAAAGGACCAACAGCCCATTTACATAAATAGAAACCTGCAACTGAGGGTGATTTGAAAGAGGTGTTGCATTCACGTGTTATAAAATAACAATGAAAGCTGAAGATTTATGTGCCTACAAAATTGTTAAGCGTATAAAAGAATATGCAAATAATAGCAATTTTAGACTTACTTGCATTATTAACTTTTTATTGGTACACAGTAAAAATTTTAGTTTAATTTTAATACTATTTTGGTATTTATATATAACAATGCCAAAAAGTATAAAATTAAAACCATTCTGGATTAAAAAAAAGAAGAGAATATGAGTGAAAAATTATTCTTGGTGTCAAATTAATACTTTTTTGGAATTAAATCAAAACCAAATTTTCATTATTTTTAGAATATTTTTGGTATTAAAAACAGTTGAAATGGTATAAGATCTATCCGAAAATTGGAATAAATTCTATACTGTTTTGGAATTAAACATGTAGAAATTCTTATTTTATTTCATATAATATATCGTTGGCTTCGTGAGCAAATGTGCTAAGTCTATTTCTGGTAACTTTTCAGGAGAGACAAAAAACCTCCTAACTTTTTTTGTTGTTACTATTTTAATAACCTGAAAATGCAGTTTTCTTCCTCAGATGACCGTGCTAAAATACCAGTTATCGGCACATTTTAATATAAAGCTTGTACAAAGTTATGAGCTTCTTTAGGACTTAGCACATTTGCTTTCTATGATTTTGTTTTTTTAGGTGGACTTAGCACATTTTCTCACAAATTATTATACTCAACTGTACGTAGTAAAATTGAAATATTTTGATGAAATTTGGTACAGAGGCCCCTAACTAGACAGGAAAGGTTGCTATTGAAAATGGGCGAAATTGGATGATAACCACGCCCACTTTCCCCATATAGTATATATCGAAAAAGACGCAAAAAGTGATAATGGATGAAATTCCATCCATGCAATGAGCTTACGCCGTTGTAAAGAAATAAACTGAAACTATCGAAAATGGGCTGTGCCACACCCACTTATGAATGGATAAATTCTAAAAGTTTTATAAGTCCTCAATAACTTAGAAACGGTAGTAGATATATAGCTGAAATTTGGAAAGCGTGATTTACTTGCTAAGGCACACGATTGGACGAAAAATTGTCCAAATCGGTGGACGACCACGCCCTCTTTTATATATGTCAACTATAAAGTGGCCTAATAAATACATTTTAAGCGACGTCTTTGTCAAATATGAAGATAATTCATTGAAAGTTTGCGGCATGAGTCTAACTATGGACAAAAACAGAAACCATACATATTTTTGAAAATGGGCGTGGCATCGTGAATCTAAGAGATTTCGGAGCCCATAACTCGACAAATAATTCAGATATTACGGTGGAACTTGGTGTAGGTACATATGTAATTTTATTACTTGTAGTAAAATTTTAGCAAAATGGATTTTTAACCACGCCTACTTAAAAAAAAATTGTAAAACTCCCTTTGGAAACTTGTGACGTGTAACGTGGCATCTTATAAAGGGATGAAATTTTGCACTAACAAGAATATTTTAGGCTGGATCTGATGAGAGATAACACTGTTGATAATGGGTGTGACCACGACCACATTATGCTGTACCCTGTCTATAGAAAATATAATAAAATGTAAAATTGTATAATAAAAATGTAAAAAGTACCGCAAACTATTAACATTTGCAGTCCTAAGCCATGCTTATTAAAGCAATGTAGTAATAATTCTATATCATTCTACAAAACAAATTAAAAAAAATTAATAATTTCTTATTTTCACCTGGACTTAGCACGTAGATTTTTAAAAAAAAATTTTATGGACTTAGCACATTTGCTTAACACTGCATTACACCATGAAAAACAGACATTATGGTAACTTATTTTTGGCAGACGATGTATTTTTAGTTGTACTATCTTACTGCATTAAAATCTCAATTTTGAAAAAAATTGGACTTAGCACATTTGCTCACGAAGCCAACGATATGTAATATTACAATGATAGGAATTATCACATAGTCTTTGTTGTTTGTATTCCTCGATAATAGGGTGGCCTGCTCCCTTGTCGAATTGTACCACCGTCAGTAGAAAGACTGCTACAGCTACTGGCCTTTGCCAGTGAAATTTCGGCACCGTCGCGGTCTTGCAGGGATATTGCGGTATCAGGAGAGACCATCAGCTGCCTCAGACTGCAAAAAAAATAAATAAAACAAAATTTACCCTCAAAATATTCACTTAATCTCCTGTATTACTTACTTGATACAATTGTTCCACCAGGCTTGTAAAATTCGCTTTGCGGGTAATTTGTTTCAATGAATTTAATTTTTCCATTGTACCTATTTCACATTTTGTATTTAAATATTTACATATTTTGGCAAATTGTTTCTAATATTTTTTTGGTTTTGATTTCAAACCCAAAGTGAGAAAGAGAGAAATTTAATACTTTTCCAGACTTTATTTTTAAACTATTTTGTATTAAATAAAATTGTAAAACTTCTCATAGTTTCAAAATAAGAATTTTTGGCATTAAAGTTCGTATTTAATTCCAAGAATGATTAAATTAAGTACCAAATGATATTAGAAATAAACTATTATTTTTTACTGTGTAGGCTTTTCTCAAACATGCAGCTATTTATCGCAGTGCTACGCTAACGGTAGTTCAGAGTATGTGAAGCAAACCGCTGTGCGAGCCGGTATCTTCGCAGCTCGGCCGTACACTTCTATATCAATCAGGCTTCCGGACACGGCAAGCGTTTTCAATCAGAAGTTTTCGCCATAAAGGAGGCCTGCAAAATTCTACTTGCAACATAAAATGCCGGTATCGGAAACAGGATAGGAATCTTTTCGGATGGTCAGGCGGCTCTGAAGGCTCTGGGATCAGCAACGTTTTCATCAGGCCTGGTCGAGCAGTAGGAAATGGGTCTTGAGCTTAGCAAATCGACATAGCGTCTCTATGATCTGGGTGCCGGGGCACCGCGATATCCAGGACAACAAAATGGCCGATAAACTGGCTAGGCAAGGCTCGGCTCTTGATATCGCAGAGGCACTATAAGTTCTTGTGACACTGGGCTTTATCAAGGGATGAGTCTCTCGGTACTAGAGAAGGAAAAATCCTGATGGAAGCGTTTGCTGACCTGCGGGGTCTGCAGAAGTTTGTGGCCTTTTCACACAATGAGATACGTTCCTCAGCCATGCTAAAGATGAACGTGAGGGACATTTCACGCTTAACTGTGGTATTCACGTGACATTGGCCTATTGGTACCTATCCACGCAGTCCGATTGGAATTGGATCATAATACTCTATATCGCAGCTGTAACCTTCCAGGAACGTAGGAGACAGTGGAGCACCTGCTATACGAATGTTTGTTGCACCGCATAGGCAAAATGAAATTCCTTGGCAAGCCTTTCTTCGACAACCTCTTGGAACTCAAGGATGTTAGGCCGGAGAGTCTTCTTAGATACTTAAACTTAGCGGGTTTCCGAATTAATAGTATGTTTACTATATTTTACTGGTTCTGGTTCTTTAGTCACGAGTCGTGGTTGAAATCGCCACTGACACTCTTGAGTGTTTAAATTTATAAATGTGAACCTTACTTTTAGTTCTAAAGGGCCGTTAATGAATTGAATTGTTGCATGATAAATGGAATCTGGAAATAAAAGCAGCAAATGACTGAAATGCTCTTAATAGTCTATAAGACTTATGTCTGAAAGGTTATGAAAATTTATGAATATCTTCTAAACAACTTCAAAGTTTGGGTATTTGGAACCTTTGGAACTTACCCTAAAACAGCAATTCAAAAACCCTTATTAAATTAATTTTCACTTATAAAACTAATATCTGTGTACATTCCGAGCTTCAGAGTGTGTAACTCCACATTCACACATTCTCTCCCAACCAAGGAAGTAATTATTTACTTTGAAATCAGCTGGAAGCTGGAGTGCAAGCAGCTAATAAATATTTGAGCTGTAATTAGAAATAATTTGACAAGAATGACAAGCATTTTGTGTCAACAACTAAGCACACAAATCACAAACGCGAAGCTAAACAACCCAACAGACCAGGAAATAAGCGAAATGTAATAGGACTTGAGAACAAGCTTATAACAATTGTCCATTGTAAGCTTATTGAAATACAGTTTTTATAAGCTTAATTGTAAGCTTATTCACAAGCATGATTGTAATAATTGAGGAACACAAGCTTGAAAACAATATTACAATAAGCTTACTTTACACTTGCAATGAAAGCTTAAAAAACTATTAATAATAAGATTGTTTTAAGCTTGCTGTACATTTTTTTTTTTAAATTTTGGTTTTACAATGATTCATATAATTCATTATTCCTCTTTCGGAAAAGGGAAGTATAAAAGCCTCAATAAAATTCAATATAATGTTGAATGTCCTACTATATGATACCGTTCAGGTTGATGTCATGGTTCGAAACAGGAGGAGAATATAAAATAAAGAACATTGCAGTAAAGGTGAAGAAGGAAAGAAAATGAAAAGAAAAATGAAAATAAAAATTTATTTTTTTCTTTTTTCTACTATTTATACAAACAATTGTACTTGTAAGCTTACAACAAGCTTTCACAAGTAATATTTTTCTACAATTACATTTGTAAGCTTATAAAATGGGTGCCGTTTTGATTTTTCTACAATTATTCTTAAGTCTTTTTCAATACTTTACACAAGCATTCCTCAAGCTTAACGCTTATATTTGTAAGCTTGTTATACTATTATTCTCAAGCCTTTTGGTTTATTGGGAAATGCATAGTTATGTAATGTGTTTGCTACTCTGTATGAGTTTGTGTGAGTGTTTTTAGTAAAATGGAGTCGTGATAAAATTTGATTTCAGCCATAAGAGCCACGCACACTTATCTATTTAAATAGTTACACAACCAAGCAAACAAAACAATAATGTCAGACTGCTTGTCTCGTTTAAAGTTAAAAAGCTTTTTATTCACCCAGTGAGCAAAAATATTTGAAAGTCCTACAAGTTTGCTAATGGCCAAAAAAAAATTAAAGCGTGAATAACCGGTATTCATGAATATTGATGTGTAAACTGTTCCGAAATCGGATATTTATTCCCTTTTCCTTATTCCTTTTTTCCTGGTTTTCTATGGATTAAAAGGCGACTATCGTTTTTGTAATTTTTTGTTGTCATTGTGACTGCTACTATTTTGTTGTTTTTGTTTGTTTTGGTTTTTGGTTTTTGACTTTTGATTTTTTATGTTGTTTTGTTTTATATTGCTCAGAAACAGCAAAGATCATCCGAGTCCACGTTTGACCCATATCTGGAGACCCGGCCTAGGGGTCACAATGAAAAGAGCTTCATATCGAAGTCCTGCTCAAAACCTTTCATTTGATACCAATATTGCATAGAAAATTAGATAGGTAGATGTAGGTGTGCATATCCATACATTTGCATACATGTTCAAACAGGTTGGTCCTTTTTAACACGCTTTTATTAGTTTCACCTGTATGTATGTATGTATGTATGTATGTATGTATGTAACTTCTTGCTTAGGTTATAACAGATGGCGCGCGTGTATTTATATTTTTAAAATATTCACTTATTATTTTGCCTATTTTTCGCAATGTTGCAGAAAACAACAACAACAACTTCACTTCGCTTCGTTGCTGTTGTTGTTGATATTTGCATTTGCACGGCTATGCATGCAAGCATTTGTAAGTACATGTCTATCTACCTACCTACCACTGACAATGCCAAGCGATTCACACGGACGCAGCAGTGCACTAACACAAAGGTCACTTACGTTTACGCGTAAACTATACCTGTTTTTCGAAATCACTCGTAGCTACAGCAAAGATGTTTACACATCAAAAATCATTTCGCACGACAGTCGTGCTAGTATTAGAAGGGATTACTACCCGAGCGTACCGGATTTAACCGGCAAAAGACTGTTACTTCCCCTTACTTACATATCTGCTTATTTTGCATAGCTTTAAATAGCTAAACCGCCTAGGCGATTTTGGGCCGAGTAAAACAGAGCGCGCCTGTAATTTCTGCTTTGACAGTAGTTTCAGTTGGCGCCAATTGGTAACAACAGAAGAGGTCAGCTGCCTCTCCAATTGGTCATTCCTACGCACTGAAGGCCTCCTTCTGCCTCTGCTGCCACCGTGGATATCAATAGGAATACCTTCTGGGCTGGATCATCGTTTCCCATGCGCATAATATGGCCAACGCGGTCGCTGAACTACATATGTACATATCTGCGTAAATTATTACTTCCCCTACACTCTCCAATACCTTCGGAGAGTGTATGAGTGGCTACTATAAACAACAACAACAACAAGATTAGGAAGTAGGAATTGTGGATGTGATATATGAATATGTTTCAGCCAATTATTTCACTCACTTCTTAAGTTAGGTAAGTATTCTAAAAAGCTTTATATTGATCTCTTTTATTTATAATTTTCGGAAAGTACTTAATGATTACCATTGCTGACAACTTTTGCTTACACAACCGTGTATGATGTTGCTGTAACTGTCACTATCACTTTCTCTCTTTCCCTTCGATGAAACATTCACTCGACTATGAAGTGTATTAAGCCAGACAAACACGTTTCTGGACTCATATAGATACTCTGCGTTCGAACCCAAACAACAGTAGGATCACAAAAACCTTCGCCGGTCTTCATTGCTCGCGGCAAGTACTTAGATTGTATTTATAATATTTAAAAGCTTCACAAAAGCTTCGTTAACTTTTTTTGTTTATTGGGTTAAGAACTAAATAGACAAATAAACAATAGCAAAGCGTGCAATTGTAGTCAATATACACTTAAATGTCAAAAGCAATCAAGCGGAAGTGTGAAGGAGGCAGGAGAGAAAGACAAGAAGGAGCAAAGGAAGAATCAGAAGGAGGTATTTTCTTCAATAAAACCGCCCATACTTTAAAACACAAGTAGATAGATAGATATTTGGTGAAGAGGAAATCAAGGTCGTCACGACTGTCAATGACAGCAAAAGAATAAATGAGCGGCCCGAAGGGTGTTGAGGCGTAAAGGCATTGAAGAAGCGATTAACTTCACAATTCAATGGCAATGCCGGAGGAAGCATTTCGTATCTACTCCTATTGTGAAGACAGTGTGTGCACAAAAACAACAGCAACGACCAAAGCACAGGCAGACAATTGCAAATATTACAAACACAAAAAGATGAGTTGCAATAACAATGAAATTTATTGTACAATGTCTGCAATTTCTATTTAATAATTGTATGTAATTGAAAGTGAAATATATTTGCTTTTATGCACGACAATTGTCAACTCACACACACACATACATACTCACCAACTCACTCACTCGAGTTGTGCAATCAAAGTAAATGACAAAGAAAGCTGAAATTTGTAATAGAAGAAATCAAAAGTGACAACAAATATTTACATAAGTTGGAAATTTGAAGAGTGAATAACTGCTGAAGACATTTGCAGAAAGAATAACAGCAACAAAGCATAGGATTTCTAATTAAGTTGAGATGTTTAAATTAAATTTAGGAATGCTAATGAAGGCGAGTATTTGTATGAGCTATACGTGTTGAATCTAGAAGGGAATTGTGATAAAGCAGTATGGATTTTAACAAAGTTAATACATACATAGTATGTATAAGGTTGAAGATTGACACGACAATTTCAATGAGAATTTGAAGTAGGTACACCTTGAGTGCCTGTGATTAGCTTGGGTGGAGTTTTATTTGTTAATGAAGAGACCTTTAATATTATTCAAGAAGATTTAAAGGCTTAGGTATTTCATGCAAATTCTAAGCGAAAAAAATTTTATGGACAAAGGCCTAAAATAAGGCTGATTTTCCTCTGCTGATGTAATCTGGCTATAAGGACCACTTTCTCTCTCCTTCTTTCTGAGAGGAAACCTTATTCCCAAGGCTTATCTGCCATGAGTATAAGGCTTAGATAATTCCATATAACAACGTCTTATGCGGTATTTATATGCCTTATAGTAAGGCTTATTCTTCATAGGAAATAAAACCCGAATCATTTCTTATAATACGTAAGTTATGGTAAGTTTTAATACCTTATAACATATATATAGTACTTCTATATTGATAGTATTCTATCAGTGCAATGTGTATGAATTCATCCAAAAATTTTGTGCCACTGGCAGTTCTGCGCATGCGCCTCAATTACATTTCATTCAATTGAGTTCAGAGGCGTTTGAAAAAAACATTGAAAGGCATCATTGCGTTCTAGGGGACCTATACCCCTTTGATTTTAGTTTTTTGAATTTTATTATAATTAATATAAGAAATTTGCCACATTTATTTTGAGACCAAAACTTTTGTGAATTTTTGTATGAAAATTACTGGAAATGTTCTAGAAAAATCTATTTTCTATGCAGTCATATTTTTATGAATCGCGGCCGAAAGCGTTCCATGTAAAAATACTGTGGTCCGATCCATGGGCATTATATCAAAAAGTAGAATTTTGCCGTTTGAGTAGGGTTGCCAGATACCTTTCCCAAAAAAATCAGTACATTGCTTTCCAAAAAAAAAAAAAAAACAATATATGCGTTCTCCGCTTTATTACTGGCATTTTGTTCTTGTTTCTGTATCGTTAACTGTCAATCATGTCTCTATGACTTTTAACGTTCGCGTTGCTTCCTCCTTCCTAATTTTTTCATGGTTAGGCCGTGGTTATGCTTACGAACAAAACACCGATGAAATTCGGACACATTTTCGTCATTGGTGAGAGGTGGTTACGCTTAAATCGGTGATTAGAGCGCACGTACACAACATAACACATTATTACCCCGAAACCTCGGCGTTCTGGGGGCATTTGATCGATGGAGTCCGAAAGTTTTCTCACTCGTCGGAGGGCACAACAACAATTACACGTTGCTCGTCGAGTATTGTCGTAAGCATAACCACGGCATTACAAACGTCAAATAAAAACAGTTGGAAAATTAAAAAACAGAGCAGGGTGATAAAAATGATTTTTTTTTTAGTGTCGGCTAAAAATCAGTACTAATCAGTACAAAATCCAAAAGATCAGTATTGCGAAAGATTTTTAAAACCATCAGTACGGAGCACGAAAAATCAGTATTGTACTGATCAAATCAGTACGTCTGGCAACCCTACGTTTGAGGCTTATGTTTGTAAAGTATGTACGTTCGAAGGCCGCCAACATGGTGATCTAAGCAAAAGTACTGCGAATTTCTAAACTGAGTAACAGGAAACTTAGACAACGAACTTTTGGACACAGCAACATATGAGGACCAAAGTTCAGACTACGTTACTCTCCAAACCGACCTGAACAGGGGACCACATATAATAGTATAACAAGACGGATGAAAGAAAGGACTACGAACCAATCGCTATATGTTCCACATATTTACAGCGGATAAAAGATGAACGGGTGGGAGCTGCACTGGGTTGTACGGAGCTTGGGATTAAAAAATCCTTTCGTCCCGGACTACTGCAGTATCTTTCAAGCATTGATACGTACGGGCGATTCACAGTGGATGTCAACTTATACTTCGGTCATACCACTTAAAACTGCAAACTATCTACTCACACTTTCTGGAGCAGACTGGCGGTCACAGACTAACAGGCCATAAATACCAGCAAGCTAAAATACTAGAATTAAAATTTGATTTGTTTTATTATACGATTTTTATAAGTACATATATATGTATAGATACATATTTATGTAAGAAATCTATCTATCTATCTATTACGTATATATGTAAAGATATTTTATTTATTTTATCCCTTTTATTGTCACAAATATAGCACCGCTTCGACATTTTTTAATTTTTTAATACGAGAATCAAATAATAAATATGTAAATTCCCAATAATTTTTTTAATGTGCCGTCACTGCGGTTTATTTTGAATTCATATGTCATTTTTCAAATTTGATTGCTCGGTTTTCTTTTTCTTTTTTTATATTTCTGTACTGTAATTTTGGCTGATGGAACTCGTAGGTATTACGAATATAAGAGTACTATATACATATATGCCTTATAACAAGGGTTAATAAAAAACCTTTTTTTTAGGCTACATAACTCAATATGTGTCACTCTATTTGAGATATGAGCGCATAATAGAAAATTAAGTATTAAAATCTTTAGAGGACGAATTCTTTATTGCTTAGCAAGCTTTTTGCAGGGAATGTCACTGTACCTACTTTTAGGACGACAAGAATTTGGCAGGAGTATATACCGCCATCAATTTTCATGCCGCTTGCAGCACAATTTCTTTCTCAAATCTACACTCAAAAAAAAATTACTCAGATTATGGAAAAATGGGAATGATTCGGCGCTAAAGACATATTTCCATATTTTGATGTACAATTTTCTTTAAAACGTGGTTTTTATTCCTTGATTTGAAGAAAATCTTACATCAAAATATGGAAATATGTCTTTAGCGCCGAATCATTCCCACTTTTCCATAATCTGAGTAAGTTGTTTTTTCAGTGCAAGGAAGTAATTATTTACTTTGAAATCAGCTGGAAGCTGGAGTGAAAGCAGCTAATAAATATTTGGGCTGTAATTAGAAATAATTTGACAAGAATGACAAGCATTTTGTGTCAACAACTAAGCACACAAATCACAAACGCGAAGCTAAACAAATGCATAGTAATGTAATGTGTTTGCTACTCTGTATGAGTTTGTGTGAGTATTTTTAGTAAAATGGAGTCGTGATAAAATTATTCTTCCCAAAATAAACATCATCCCACTAATCTTTGGATAATGATAATTTAGTAAAAAAAAAGTATATATGGCGATATTTTTACAGGAATCCTTTTACGGGCCAACAAAGTCCTTCACAACTCGCTCGCCTTGTTTTGATCGGTTTTTTTCGAATAATGGTATTTTGGATTTGATTGCTTCAGCGCCAAATTCAAGTAGATAATTAATGCATCGTAATCGTATTATTCACTCAACCTTTGCCGTAGGATTCAAAATTTTGAATTTTTACTTTATACACTCAAAAAAAAAATTACTCAGATTATGGAAAAATGGGAATGATTCGGCGCTAAAGACATATTTCCATATTTTGATGTACAATTTTCTTTAAAACGTGGTTTTTATTCCTTGATTTGAAGAAAATCGTACATCAAAATATGGAAATATGTCTTTAGCGCCGAATCATTCCCACTTTTCCATAATCTGAGTAAGTTGTTTTTTCAGTGTATCTCTTCCATTACCCTCTAATCTTATCCTTGCAAAAATTTATTTAACTTTCAGCGCAATCAGCAATCCATACCATAATTAAAAAGTTTTCATTATTACAATCTGAAAAATGCAAATATCTACCGCGCTTGCTATTTTAGTATTTCTGGGTCACATTTTAGGTCATATCAACATTGCGAATTCTTTGCCACAATATCGCTGCTGCTGCCTTTCCCTCGCACTCTTTTATCACTCTACATATGTATGTATATGCATGTATGAAAAAAGCGATTGCTGCTGGCGTTTTTAGAAGCTCAGAATGAAGCTCTAACCAAAAAAAGCGTGAAGGCAAAATCGTAAAATTTCATATGAAATGCAAATAAAGTGACTGCCACACAGATAAAAAAAAATGCTGCATGCAACAAAGCAGCAACACATATGCAAAACTTTAATATACATACAAACATAGGTATGTACATTCTCGCACAATAATATATGCGCCATAAAGAGTGAAGCGCTGATAGTCAACGTCCGTCCGTTGGTCGGTTGTTCGTCCGTTCCTGCAGATTCTTGCCTGATGGGCTAACTAGTTGATTGTTGCTGCTTTTATTATTATTATTGTTTTTGTTGTTGTTGTCATTATTGGGCGGTTGATGCAGTTACACTACATACAAACATACAAACATACTTGAACATTTGGCGGCGCTCTCACTCATTTCACTTTTGCCTTACACTTAATCTGCCAATAGTCCACACATCACATTCATTTCATTTTCATGGCGCACTGATAGCGACGCTATCAAAACATGGGAACACTTTTAAAATACCAGTAACCAAAAATAAACACAAGTAAGAAAAACAAAAAATTAAAACTTGGCACCCAAACTGGAGAGGACAGCACAGGACAAAGGGCAGATCTGAGCGGCGGTTGATGATGGACGCAGGCAATGAAGGTGTGTTCCAAAAAAGGTGAGCAGAATGATGAGCATGAGGATGAGGACGAAGATGAAGATGAAGCCGCAAAGCGCGAGTAAGGGCAGATCACCATAAAATAAATAAATAAAAAGGGTATCTTCGTGTGGGACGGTGAGGGTTTTTGCATTCGTAAAAAAACATTTTTTATGCATGCAAAGTAGCGACGATGGCGAAGCTGCGATGGAGGCGGTGGTGGCGTTAACATTGCTGAGAGGAGCATAAATATTTTAAGAGCATTTTTTCAACGGTTGTTAATGCTTTTGTTACACTTATTTATTTCTGTTTTGCTTGAGAGTTGGTAAATTTGGCGCAGAAATTAACATATTTGCGAAAACAAACGTCCTCTGCAACCTGTAAGCTTTCTCTGTTGAAAGTTTTTAAATATCCATTCCAAGGTCGAGTAGAGGGCCCACAAACCCCCACTGAATAAGAACAGGATAAAAATGTTTTAAGACCGAACACATGGCCTGAGGTATTGCGAGAGGGCAGCAACTTTCCGTAACGAGAGAGTGAGAAGGAAAGGCATATAGCATCAGCGTTGCCGCTGAGGCCACTAAAGTGGCAATTTGAACCTTTTTAAGAGCTAGGCCACCGGAACCCAACTTTTTGAAAATATGCAATATTTGAACCTTTTTAAAACTATAATGTAATAAATATTTTTTAGTTTCTTTTCTTAAATATAAAAAAAGACTCTCTGTTACCTTTTCATTTTTCATTGGAAACTCTCCGCTGCGAAGGAAAATCCCGAAAGAGTTATTTAGGAGTATGTATAAATTTCTAGAATGCAAGAAAATTGTTTGAAAAAATCAAAATAGAAGAGTTTTGGCACAGGGTGGGGAATATGAAAAACGATTTAAATGAGAATTTGTTGCAAATATATTAATGCTGTCGCATAGCAGTGCATCAGCAGTAAGATTATTTTGAAAACTTTCACTATTTAAGACCAAGGTTACAAAACGCTTGCTTCATTTCAGCGCTCAATTAAACTAATGGAAATGATTTAGGTTCTTGGATACCTGAAGAAAACTTGGTTGTCAAATATCTGAGAACTAAATTTTAAATCCATTAAATTATAACTTATACATAAACTTGAATTAAATATATGTTTGATCTAGTTTTACTTTGTTTTAGTAAAACACTGTTCCTTAACCTGTGAATTGTTTTAATCATTAAATAATACCATGTCTCCACATAACGTGTTTCGCTCTTTTTTTCTCCATTTTCTCCCTCAATCTTGTTTCGACATGGAAACCAGTGCCGAAACTCGCCAATTTCCATACAAAATTTCTGAGAGCGAGTGAAGATTGAAACACTGTTTCATTCTGAATCATCTTTCCAACCTCGATGATGTCGATGTCTTCTCTAATTTTGTATCGAAAATCTATCGAAATCTCACACAGACCAAAACAAAAACGCAAAAATAAGCAAACATACACACATTTAAGAAGAGCAAGAAAGAGAAATGTTAAACTGAATCACGATCAGCTACGTGGAGACGGGTTATTTAGCGAGATGTTTTGCAAGATGTTTCTTTGGTGAAACAAGTTATGTGGAGACGGGCTTTAAACCACAAAAATATATAAAAATGTGTTTCTAGCTAAACTGGGGGACTCTTTTTTTACTTTTTAGGCCACTTTTTGAAATTTTTTAGCGGCAACACTGTATAGCGTGGCCGGGGTGGTTGGCAGCAGCTGGTGTCGGAGAATGAACAGAAATGGATGCAGGATCTCGGAGTAACTGAGAGCGGCCAGCGGTAGTAGTACAGTAGCAGTCGGACAGGGTTGGTGACGGAGTGGGGTTTTATCTTTGATGCAAGGTAATGGCGGGGTGTGATAAAAGCTGTGTGGTCGCCATCACTTAGTCGAGGTGAAGAGGGAAACTAACTATGCCTAAAAGACTTCGCCCCGTTTCCCTAGCCAAGCCATCAGTGACTAGCGCCATGGCAACACCTCCTCCACCCAGCCAGCCAGCGGGAAGATAAGAATATCATCAAGGCGTACGCTCCCGCCGGCTTACCTGCAGAGACCGATTTGCAGTGACCGCTTCGGCACATGCCAGAAATTAGTAAACCGTTGAGAATTACCTTGATTGCTTATTGGTAGGCAACGACATGCTATTGGTTGTTGGTGGTGTATTAACGCTGCTTTCGTAGATTCGAAGATTAGTGATGAGTGAGTCCGAAATGTTTAGACAATCGAAAGAATCGCCATCGCTGCAAAATCACAATCTAGTCAAAAGTTAACTCGCTCCTCAACTACACAGTCGAGATGATGTTGCTTTTGCTCCAAGTCGAAGGTTGTTTCAATTGGTGATTGGCTAGTCTGAGATGTTTTAGCGATTGCTTCAACTGACGGCCATGCATTACTGAACTCGAATGAAAATCATCGATATAAAACATCTTGCATTGGCACATTACTACTCTGAAAAAAAAAAAAAAAAACGTTGTAAATCTAAAGACTCTCGCTGTTAAATCGACTATTTTCCGCAGTTGAAATGTGCCCAACAACGCTCCGTTGTTGTTTCAAAGGTGCGAGTGTTGTTGATTTAAGTCAATAACGGAGATTGTTGGAAAAAATTTTCACCTAAAAATAAATTTTTGTTTGCATTTTACTCTTCATCTTCTCTCCGCCCGGGTCCCAACTGCGAATATGTAGCCTCCGCTTGTTCTCCTATTTTTCTCTCCTTCTTATCATTCACTGGTTGCTATCTTTATTTCTTATTCTGATTTTTCTTCTTTATTTTATATTCTCCTCCGGATTCGAACCATATCATCAACCTGAAATTCTATCCAATCATCACATAATGGAACATTCAACATTATATTGAATTGTAGTAAACTATTTATACTTCCATTTCCTAAAAAGGAATCCATGAATTATTTGAATCATTATAAAAACAAAATTAAAAAAAAATTTGTTCTCATTAGTTTTGTTTACAACGGAAACTGTTGGGTCAAATACTTTTGCCTTTAAATCAACAACGGGGAGAAAATTGTTGCTAAAGATAAACTTTTGTTTGGATTTCTCTCTTCATTTTCTCTCCATCATTATTTTTATACCTTTCATGAGAATGAAATGGTATTATAACTTAGTGCCAAAAAATTTTTGTCGAAAGTACCAGAAGGAAGCGTGGGGGACCCACCAAAATATATACCGATATGTTCAGAATCACGAGCTGAGTCGATTAAGCCATGTCCGTCTGTCCGTCTGTCCGTCCGTCCGTCTGTGTGAACGCAAACTAGTCCCTCAGTTTTTGAGATATCTGAATGAAATTCGGAATACGGGTATGTTGTTATATGCAGCTGATCATTTGTCGGAACCGGCCGAATCGGACCACTATAACATATAGAAAACAACCGATTATTCAGATATACATGAAATTTTTGGATGTAATTTGTGCATAACTTCCCCATTTAAACAGCTAAGGACATGAAACTTTGAAGTAGACGTGCCCATTTTGGCCCAAACAAGGTTACCGAAAATTGTCAAGATCAGACCACTATAACATATAGTTCCACAACATCCGATTATTCAGATATACACATTTTGGTGTATAACTCCTCCATTTTAACAGCTAACGGCCTGAAATTTTGAAGTATTTGTACCCATATGGACCCAAACTGGATTGCCGAAAATTGTTAAGATCGGACCACTATAACCTATAGCTCCCCTACAACCGATTGTTCAGATATACACATTTTGGTGTATAACTCCTCCATTTTAACAGCTAACGGCGTGAAATTTTGAAGTATTTGTACCCATATGGGCCCAAACAGGGTTACCGAAAATTGTCAAGATCGGATCACTATAACATATAGCTCCCCTACAACCGATTGTTCAGATATGGACATTTTGGTGTATAACTCCTCCATTTTAACAGCTAACGGCTTGAAATTTTGAAGTATTTGTACCCATATGGGCCCAAACTGGATTACCGAAAATTGTTAAGATCGGACCACTATAACCTATAGCTCCCCTACAACCGATTGTTCAGATATGGACATTTTGGTGTATAACTCCTCCATTTTAACAGCTAACGGCGTGAAATTTTTAAGTATTTGTACCCGTATGGGCCCAAACAGGATTACCGAAAATTGTCAAGATCGGACGACTATAACATATAGCTCCCCTACAAGCGATTGTTCAGATATAGACATTTTGGTGTATAACTCCTCCATTTTAACAGCTAACGGCGTGAAATTTTTAAGTATTTGTACCCATATGGGCCCAAACAGGGTTACCGAAAATTGTCAAGATCGGACGACTATAACATATAGCTCCCCTACAACCGATTGTTCAGATATGGGCATTTAGGTGTATAACTCCTCCATTTTAACAGCTAACGGCGTGAAATTTTGAAGTATTTGTACCCATATGGGCCCAAACGGGATTACCGAAAATTGTTAAGATCGGACCACTATAACCTATAGCTCCTCTACAACCGATTGTTCAGATATGGACATTTTGGTGTATAACTCCTCCATTTTAACAGCT
The DNA here is from genome assembly GCA_960531455.1 of Urophora cardui. Lineage (NCBI taxonomy): Eukaryota > Metazoa > Arthropoda > Insecta > Diptera > Tephritidae > Urophora > Urophora cardui. The sequence goes on along the minus strand of OY482673.1, from coordinate 25,522,252 downwards.
AACGGCGTGAAATTTTTAAGTATTTGTACCCATATGGGCCCAAACGGGGTTACCGAAAATTGTCAAGATCGGACGACTATAACATATAGCTCCCCTACAACCGATTGTTCAGATATGGACATTTTGGTGTATAACTCCTCCATTTTAACAGCTAACGGCGTGAAATTTTTAAGTATTTGTACCCATATGGGCCCAAACGGGATTACCGAAAATTGTTAAGATCGGACCACTATAACATATAGCTCCCATACAACCGATTGTTCAGATATGGACATTTAGGTGTATAACTCCTCCATTTTAACAGCTAACGGCGTGAAATTTTGAAGTATTTGTACCCATATGGGCCCAAACGGGATTACCGAAAATTGTTAAGATCGGACCACTATAACCTATAGCTCCTCTACAACCGATTGTTCAGATATGGACATTTTGGTGTATAACTCCTCCATTTTAACAGCTAACGGCGTGAAATTTTTAAGTATTTGTACCCATATGGGCCCAAACAGGGTTACCGAAAATTGTCAAGATCGGACGACTATAACATATAGCTCCCCTACAACCGATTGTTCAGATATGGACATTTAGGTGTATAACTCCTCCATTTTAACAGCTAACGGCGTGAAATTTTGAAGTATTTGTACCCATATGGGCCCAAACGGGATTACCGAAAATTGTTAAGATCGGACCACTATAACCTATAGCTCCTCTACAACCGATTGTTCAGATATGGACATTTTGGTGTATAACTCCTCCATTTTAACAGCTAACGGCGTGAAATTTTTAAGTATTTGTACCCATATGGGCCCAAACAGGGTTACCGAAAATTGTCAAGATCGGACGACTATAACATATAGCTCCCCTACAACCGATTGTTCAGATATGGACATTTAGGTGTATAACTCCTCCATTTTAACCGCTAACGGCGTGAAATTTTGAAGTATTTGTACCCATATGGGCCCAAACGGGATTACCGAAAATTGTTAAGATCGGACCACTATAACATATAGCTCCCATACAACCGATTGTTCAGATATGGACATTTTGGTGTATAACTCCTCCATTTAAATAGCCAAGACACCATTTTTTCTAATAAATCTTTCCATAAATAACCCACAGAATTAAAATTATAAATTAAACTTAATCCGGCTATGTACATACATATGTAGGTAACTTTTCATTTCCCCACTCATGAAAGGTATGAAGTCTTCGGTACGGCCGAAGACAGACGCGCTTTTACTTGTAACAGCTAACGGCGTGAAATTTTTAAGTATTTGTACCCATATGGGCCCAAACGGGGTTACCGAAAATTGTCAAGATCGGACCATTATAACATATAGCTCCCATACAACCGATTGTTCAGATATGGACATTTTGGTGTATAACTCCTCCATTTAAATAGCCAAGACACCATTTTTTCTAATAAATCTTTCCATAAATAACCCACAGAATTAAAATTATAAATTAAACTTAATCCGGCTATGTACATACATATGTAGGTAACTTTTCATTTCCCCACTCATGAAAGGTATGAAGTCTTCGGTACGGCCGAAGACAGACGCGCTTTTACTTGTTTTTGTTAGTCTTCTCACAAAAAAATATTTTCTCACAAAAAATTGTTTAAAGGCAAGCAAGTTTTTGAAACAACAACGCCCGTTTTTGAATAATTGTTGGATCAAAAACTTTGCTGTAAAAACAAATACTTTTGCTGTTGAATCAAAGACGGAGATTCAACAGCCGAAAGTTGTTGGTTTAACTACGGGTATTTTTTTCAGAGTAGCGAATATTATTATTATATTCTATTTTAATCGAGACTTAATATGACTTGCCGATGACTGCTGATATCAATCAGGGTTGCGTGATTTTGATTTGACTGAATCACTAATCAAAAATATTTTCTGATTCTTGATTTAAAATATTTTCAAATCAAAGATAATTTTTATTTGTGATTCGTTTCAAAAAAGAATCAGAAATACCCTTTGATTCGTGATTCAAACTATTTTCAAATCAAAGATAAATTTTATTTGTGATTCGTTTCAAAAAAGAATCAGAAATACCCTTTGATTCGTGATTCAAACTATTTTCAAATCAAAGATAAAATTGATTTGTGATTCATTTCTTAAAAGAATCAAAAATCTTTTTTGATTCTTGATTCAAACTTGATTTCGAATCAAGATTCTTAATAAATTTTTGATTCGAATCAAATTTTTGATTTAAGTTACCGAGAAGGTACTTGAATAATTCTGCTATGCTACAGTATTTTTGATTCTAAATAAATTTTTTATTCGAATAAAATTTTTGATTCGAATAAAATTTTTGATTCGAATAAAATTTTTGATTCGAATCAAATTTTTGATTCGAATCAAAAATATATTTTGAATCAAGATTCGTAATAAATTTTTGATTCGAATCAAATTTTTGATAAAGATATTTTTTGAATCAAGAATCAAAAAAGATTTTTGATTCTTTTGAGAAATGAATCACAAATCAAATTTATCTTTGATTTGAAAATGGTTTCAATCACGAATCAAAGGGTATTTTTGATTCTTTTTTGAAACGAATCACAAATAAAAATTATCTTTGATTTGAAAATGGTTTGAATCACGAATCAAAGGGTATTTTTGATTCTTTTGAGAAATGAATCACAAATAAAAATTATCTTTTATTTGAAAATAGTTTGAATCACGAATCAAGTTGATTCTTTATTTGAAAGTTGATTTAAAATCAAAATTGATTCGAATCACGCAACGCTGATATCAATAGACGGTACAACAATAAAGTACTCGACATGTCACAAATTAAATTCTATCACTTTGGCTGACAAGTGGAACATTACGGAACGCGTGTTCAAGGCAAAAAAACAAAAAAACCAACAAACAAAACGCAATAAAAATTGGTAGGAGAGAAAACAATCAAAATATTAGCATACATTGGAAGAAGAAGCAGCGATTTAACAATATAAAACCGTAACTAAAACAACCGCTATGATGATATGTATTGCGGCATGGTGAACTCACAAACACCACAACCACCGAAAACGACATCGTTGACAGCTTGTTGCAATCAATGTTGTTGGCGTGCATTTAATTTATTTCAACATGCGAGCCCAAGTGGAGTGGTCAAGTTGATATGAATTTCTCTGTCTGTTGGTCACTTTTGACTGTATGTTCGTTTGTTTGTCTGTTTGTGCATAAGAGGCCTCAGGTACAATTATATGTATGTATGTATATTGATACAGGTGCTTGTAACTGCGAGGAAGTGGGAGAATTGGCTGTGCGCTGATTGCAGATTGCTTTTCAATGAATGAATGAGCGGTTGGGTGGCTTAATTGCAGGCATTGTGGTCGTTTTTGGAGAGGTTTGGTGTGCGATATGTATCAAATTTTATGGAGTTAAACTTTTTTTAATTCTCGTGAGCCGCAATTTGTGAATCGTTTTTTGTTTTTTTTCGGCAAAGGAAAATCAAATCAATTCAACCCGCTCAAGCCCTCCATGTAGCCTTGAGCATAGCTCAAGTTAAAATATATGAATTAGTTAAAAAATTTTAGCAAACATTTGAGTCGACACATTTCAGCTTAATTTATTCTAAGCTTATCAAATTAATTTTTTCTATTTTTGGCTGCAATTTATATTAGGGACATTCCATCGTGACTCCTGCGACATTTGACTCCAGAGCTTAGTCAACTTTGAAATATAAAACTGACATCGGGACTTAAATTACTATGAAATATATTTATCGACATGGATAAATATCCAATACAACAAATGCATTAAAATAATTGGCTAAATAATAACAAATAGCTTTGTAACTACTCAGTAAATGAGTGTGACTCCTGGGACACTGAAAAATCCCTTTGTTGCACCTTTATGAGCACGAATACGAATTTTAGTTCAACTATTCAACTTTCACCTACAATTTGTATATGGTCGAAAAAACATACTGCATAGTACCATATTCTATAAAAATATGTTATATATTCAAATTCAATTAACTACTTTCAATATTTAGAATTGTGACTCCTGGGACAAGTTTTTGTGACCCCTGGGACAAGTGCGAAATATGTAATATACTAGATTATTGAAATCAGTTTTATTATTGTTTTAGCCCTTTTTGACCAAGTTATTCATAAATCTCTCCCAGCAGAATTGAAACCAAGCCAATTAAATAAAAAAAATAATGTGAATGCAAAATAATACTTATATTTACTTCAAAGTTCTGATTAAATACACTGGATCACAAAATGAAATTTTTTGTCTGTACTTTGGATGCGACTATCCTATCTATATGTAAAATCGGTCGCTGATTCCGAAAATCGGGTTCATTTTTAATTCTATGGGAAGGTTTTAGAGATATCGGCAACTAACCGCTATTGGGCCAATGGCTCCACTTAATACTGTATATCTCTTTAACGCAGCTATATTCCTTGGAGTGGCACCAAACGAAAGAAAATTAAATTTACTTTTCGTGGCTCCCATAACATTTTTCTCTGTCTCTTATAGTTTCTGAAATATTGACGAATCAATTTGAATTTTTCCGATTTTTTTAAGAAAAAATTGACTTTGTGAGGCAATATCTTTAAAACCAATGTTTTTACCTTCGTGCTTTTTCCTTTACGTGAAGCTCCATTCCATTAGCAAAAAAATAAGCTATCAACGAAGAAAATCCATGTTAAAATGGAAAAGTTATAGGCGATCAAGTAAATACAGCCAAATCGCGCAATGGTACTACACGGGTATATTTTATGCATGATATACAGAATTAAGAGGAACCATTGGCCAAATAATGGTAAATTGCCGATATCTCAAAAACCTTCCCATAGAATTAAAAACGAACCCGATTTTCGCAATCAGCGACCGATTTTACATATAGATAGAATGGTCGCGTTTAGAGTATTTTTTTGGCTGTAGAGCAGTGATATTTATTTAAAACAAGTCGAATTCAACATCTCTAGAAACAATTATTTAAAACTATATAATAAAAACTAAAAACATTTCAAAATTTCGTTTCAGAATGTTCTATTTTAAGTACAGGTTTGCCCTAATACATTAGAGTTCAGAATCATGTGACTCCTGGGACATATTTCAAAATAGTCTAGAAACCACAGTATGACCCTATTAACTTAAAAAATTTATTTAGACGGTGAACAGCTTTTTAATCCTTACTTTCATAAATATCTGGTTTCATAGAGTCATACCTGAGGTTACCAGACCAATTTTTATGCCTTTTCTTGTGACTCCTGGGACACCCCATATGAATCAATTATATGAAGATATACACAAAAATCACATATCTCTTTTTAATTTTTTGTGATGCAATTATTTAAATTTTTCTCTGCTTTACTTGAATGACATGCAATTTTTCTTTTTACAAATGAAAATATAGCTAATATAGCAATGCAAACATGAGCAAACTTTTTCCGCAAAATAGTTAGGTGTGAAGTCAAAGTTCTATGGACAAACATTTTGGGTTTTTACATATTTTTCTATATTTCTGTTACCAGATTAGGAAAATATACACATTTAGTTACAGGTAACTGAATAAATAGGAATGATTAGTAGCATTTTAAATTTTATGTCGTTTTCCTATTTTGGCTGGAATGTCCCATTAGTACAACACACTATGCAACAAATTGTGCCAAGTACTGCTTGTGACATGCTTAGGTGATCTAAAGATTCTGCTTACATATAAAGCAAATCATCACGGAAGATAGAGCAAGGTCTTTTGCATGTGGATGCGTGTGTAATGTAGAAAGTTTTAGATTAAACCACTCAATAGGCGCATTTCTGTCGTACCCAAGCATGAAAAGAATACTCGCTTATTCATAAAATTACATTCAAAGCAACAACACCAACTCGACTATTTTTAAAATAGTCGAGTTGGTGTTGTTGCTTTGAAGGTAATTTGATGCATAAGCGAGTATTCTTTTCATGCTTGGGTACGACAGAAATGCGCCTAATGTCGAATTAGTTAAGGGACGCTTTGCTGCAATTGTTAATGCTTATACACATGTATCTACATACAGCGAGTGAGTGTGAAGCAACAAGCAATTGCCTTATATGCATGTTGCCTTTATACGCGCATGTTGCTGTGTATTGCTTTGTTGCTACGAGTATTTTGCTTTGATCCCTCAACTCAATTAAACTGCCAACACTTGTTAACAAGCTGCAATCACGCCTACAGACATTCACTACAGCAGCGAAAAGCTAAAGTGAACATTAGCCATGGGTAATGGCGCAATTTTTTTGGCGCTGATACAATAACGCCAGCGCCAACCGTGGCGCCAACTCACGGTACTGGCGCAATAACACCTTTAGCGCAATTGTCATCGAATAATCGATAAATAACATTTTTTCGCTTGTTACTGTTTACCATCCCCGTTTTATTTCTTTTGGCGCAATTCTGCTTACATATACGAGGGCACAATTAATTTTAATTGTCATAATCATTTGGAAAAATATTCCGTATATATGTGAAAATATGCTGTAAATTAGAGTTACTTAGATCACTATCAAGCACACATAATTGTGACCTTGTCATACGTATACATATACTATGATGCTGTTATTGGCGTTGTGGTTGCGCCATTTTACACTAGCGCTATATTGGAGCTGGTGTTAGCGCACGAAATTGAGTCAGTGTTATATTGCAATAGCGCATCATTGAGTTGGCGCTACATTGAGTTGGCGCTATACTGAGTTGGCGCTACATTGAGTTGGCGCATTTCCCAAATCGGAGTTAGCGCAATAACACCAGGGTTGGTGTTAGCGCAATTGCGCCGCGCAGCGCAGTGTTACCCATGCCTAGTGAACATAATACAAAATAAAGGTGGCGGCAGCGGCAGGAGCAGCGCGCTTGTAGCGGAATGAATTGTATGAACGTAGGGTGTTGCAGCGCCGTGCTGCTGCCACTGACAGGGGTGTATTGTGCTAACAAAGAACGCTGTACACTTTGTATTCATTCTAAGAAGTTGCTTTGTTATTGAAGCAAAAAATGTGATTTAGCGAAGGCGCTGTGGCTTCGATTCGGCACTCGGCTGAAGCTGCTTATGACTTCTATGAAACAATTCTGGGTTCTTTGCTTCTCTCTTCTTCTTGGGTTCTCTCAAAGAATTACTACGTTCTGTAGAGCTAATCACATTTCGAAAGTGATGGGCGTGTCCGAGATGTTTAGACAAAGGAGACAATCGTCTTCGTATTGATTATGTCCAGGACACCTTCCGGATCAACCTCCATAGATCTGTTGCATTTCTTCCTCGGGCTGCTTGGCCTGCACTTTGAACGGAGCAGACCTTTGTAAATTAGGGTAGATCTGCATTACACTACCAGGCAGCACCTTGGTGACCAAATCCGGGACTTCGTGAAATCTCTTTAAGATTGTAATGACTACCCTCTTATGCCAGTTTCGAGCCTGGAATAGGGGCAACCTATCTTTAAAAATGGTAAACGCCGTGGGTGTCGCGGTAGCTGTCCGAGAGATCTGATATCCAGATTGAGCGTTCCCCCGGTAGCAGGCTGCAGCATACCGGGTACACCTCCTCTAGCAGCAGCGGATCCCATCGTAGACCCTGGATACGTTTAGATGAAGAACTAGTTTTCGGCATTGCCAGAAGCCTACGAACTTTATCTATCTTAGCTTTAGCTCCACCGTGGCTGGTAGAGGGGCCATGCATCGCACAAGCCCCCGAGTGAATGAGTGTTGACCGCCCCCGACAATGCAAGGGGATTCTTTAGTGGCCATTACGAGTCGGTGCGCTCTCGGATGGTCCGGTTAGGAAGTCCAATCCTAAAACTAAACAGAAGTGAAACTAAATTCAATGAATTTTATTAATGTGAATGGTATAAAATAATAACATGTACCTACATATATACTAAACAAACTTAAACGAAGCTAATAAATAAAGAAAATATAGAAAAGATCAACAAAAATAAAAACAAAACAAACACCCAAGCTTTTATCCCCCAAAAACCCGATTAAGCCAAAATTTTGCAAAAACATTTACAAACAAAAGCCAGAGATTGTGCAAATTGCGTGTTTATATTTATTTTTTTTTTGTTCATTTGTGCATTTGCTCATCCATCCTTTGAACTTAGCTTTTGCGTTGCGTCGAGTGGAGTTGCTTTGGTTCCAGCATTTCAGTTCGTTTTGTTTTGTTTGTGGATTTCTGTTTTTGCTCCTCGCGTTGTCGTTCGCGTCCCTTAAGGTAAAGGCCCAATGCACGCTTGCTTTGCTTGCTTGGCTGTGAGAAATGTCAAAATTATTTTGAGCTCTACTAAAATGTATAAAAGTTGGCCAAATGTCAGCTTTACTTCACGCGCTTGAAGCGCTGCAAAGTTTCGAATTGCCCAATTCTCTATTTGACAGCGCTTTGAAAGCTTTGGCATCATTTTTGACAATTCAATTTCCAATATGGCTGCCGATATTAGGCATTAGGTGTATTCCCTAACAGAAAATTATTACAAATTATTAAAAAATTGTAAGAAATATCACCTTTTCCCATTTTTTTACGCAAAAAATTTGCAGAAGAGGAAAAAACTGTCAAAACTTGTTCAGCACTTCGGGAAACTAGCAGCTAGCTGTCAAGTGAAATGAAAAGAGTAAAATGGAAAGAATTACGCTCACAAAGAGCCAAACAGACAGGAAATCAAGGAACGGAAAACTACTAAAAATTAGCAAAAAATTATTTTAATGCCATTTTTGGCATTTAATTGTTATTTTTTTCTAAAAAAAATCATTTAATTTTCATTATTTCTATTTTAAAAATTTAGCAAAATTCAAAAGTAAGAAAATCATATACATATATATTAGTTTATTTTTTAACAGCTGTTCCTTAATTTGGCAGCAAATAATTTCAGCTTGTGAAAATTTTACTAGCTGAAATTTGGAGCTCTCTATGATTGTTACTCTCACGCTTTGGCTCTCATTCGGCTAACTTTTTGATTCAAGAAACGATTTGCTAGCACGAACTTGGATAAATTTTCATAGCTAGCTACATACTTAATAAGAAACAAACCTTTTGTTTTATTTCTGTGGACTGCCGATTCAGCTGATTAATATGACAGCGTTCAAAGCTACCATTGGGCCATAGAAGCTTTCAAAGTAAAGCAAAGCAAACGGAAGCAAACAAAGCCAGAAAAGCAAGCGTGCATTGGGCCTTTACCTTTATTCTTTGTTGATTTGCGATTTCGCTTTTGCAAATCTGCAATTTATTGTATCACAGCATTGCTTTGAGTCTCGCGTCGACGCGCAATGGGCACATAGCGCCTTTTTACACATGTTCGCATCTACACACATTCAACCATCCATCCATCCATCCATATATTTATCGCACATATCCATTCGACGATGCCATTGTCTTTTCCCACAATTCACTCGCCGCCGCTGCCGCCGCCATCAACACAACAGAGAACATCCATCGCGCAAATTTACAACTCCAAAACAATTCCGCTTGTTTCATTGCTTGTTCACACAAATATTCGCACTGTAATTCGGTTTAAAAATCCGCGAATTCGTGTCGTTATTTAGGCGTTTGTTTGTTTGCTGGTTTATTTGTTTGTTCTCTTATATGCGGCAGACAGACAATCTTGCGATCCGATGTTATCAACGATAAATTTATATAACCATCAACTAGCGAACTTTTTGCGCTGGCTGCATTTATTTCTGTGTATGCAATGAGGAGGTTCTTCTTTTTCTTTTGCGTTTGCCACATATGCATATGCAAGAGGGATGCTTGATAAGTCAGTGGTTAATTTCCTTGAAATAATAGAACAGGAGCGCTACGCACAACCCCTTAAGCAGCGCTAAATAAGATACTTAACCAGTACTCCGCAGACCTTGTGGCAAAAATCCTCGGCTGAAACCGCCAAGAGGTCGCTGGCTGGGCAATGGATGTTATCTGTTACTGGCGCCAGGGCAGCTGCGCAGTAGGTCCCCTCAATACGTGAGCCAGGGCGAGAGGCGCCAGACGGCCTCAGTCATGGTTCGAGATGCCTGGCGGAAGGCCTAGAACGCATTTATCTGGTCTTGATTGAGGATAAACAGGATAAAGAATCACAACGTTGTACAATACATATATCGAAAAGGCCCTTCACTAAAAGAAGTGCGATAGGTATATTTCTTGATATTTCGGCTGCCTTTAGCAACGTCTCTGCATAGACGCTATTTGGAGGGGCTCGAATGTATCGGAATACCCCCAATCATTCGGATCGAACTCCTTTGGAGCTTTCAGACGCCGACGGGTGGTTTGGAGATTTCGACGATGTCAAGAAGGGCAAATAAGAGCACCCAACAAGGGGGAGTACTCTCACCTCAGTTATGTAATCTGGTGGTCAACAAATGCTCTGCATAAATACACAAAATACTCTTTGGAAAATACACAAATACTAAAACTTGCGAAGTTTTGCATTCCAAGGTTAGTATAACGCCTACAGTACGATGTTGGTAACACTAAGGACCATATTTGGGCTATGTGAAGGATCACTGTATCCGGCCAATCTAACCTAACCTACCAAATTTACCGTAGATTCAAGGCGTGTTACCCGTACATTACCCGGTGTATTACCCACCGATGGCTGCTAGGTGGCAGTTAGGCTCAGAGAGAGGGGGCAGTTAGGCTCTTATGTACAGATAAAGAACAGCTTTGCATTATTTGACAGTTGAAAATTGGCATTGATATTTAAAATTCATGGACTTATCGAGTAACTCTTCTTATATACATACATACGTTCGTGTGCAGAAATAACTTCGCACATCTTCGCAATCAAAGTGTTTCCTTTATACTACCTACTACTTATCTTCTGCTGCCTCCTTTGGGGACGCCCTTTTCAACTTTTGCGCCACCAACAACACAGCAGTCACATGCACCCTCAGCTAACCCATACGCCAAACCCAAACCCAATACAAATCCAAACAAGCCTGACCCCGTACCACCCTTCTGTCACTTCCTTTACTTGAAAAAAAAGCTTGCATAATTTCTCGCTTTTCTCGCCAAATTCGTTGCTTGCTTGTCTCGTTGCTTTGTTCTTGTTGTTGTTTGTTGTTGAGATTTCATTTGTTGTAGTACGTTCTGTTTATTTGTTAAACACCTTCGTGAACAAAATGCACGTAAACATCCTTTTGTCATTTGCGCGTTTATTTGTGTTTGAGTTTTTGTTAACCCTTTGCAGATTTCTTTGCCTTTCTTTGCTTTGCTCGCGGGTGTATATTTTTGTGTGAGTTTGCGTGCGTGAGCGTGTCCCTGCAGAAAACGGAACTAGTCCATACATGCATGTACAAACCAGCCGCTTGTGGCAATCAACTAGCCCATAACCTGCCATAACCTGCTTTGCAAACCACCTACAAGAGGTTACTTTTTAAACTAGCTACGGCAAGCTACTTTTAAACTACTCTAAGGAGTTAGTCCATAAACCAGATACGGAAAACTGCTTTTAAAACTACCCCGAAGGATTACTTCATAGAGCACCTATAACAAATTACTTTCGGAAGTAGTTACGGGAAAATAAAGCCGGAATTACAAGAAACACATTTTTGCTCATGTACACATCAGAAAGACATACAATTTACATATCTATATATACATATATGTAATTTTTTTCTTTATTCATATTTTTTTGTTCATTTTTTCTTAAATAGGTACTTATTTCTCATTTCCTATTGTGTAGTAGATACATATGTAAATTGTAATTAATAAATTCTATTTCACTTCAAACAAAACAAATCGAATTTCAATAGTTTTCGCTTCGTTATAAATATCGAAACTCTTTTTGAACGGCGAATTTGACTGACTCAATGCGAGTTCACAAATAGCTTAAACAGAATCAGCGTCGGACGAATTTGCGTCGGTCGCGGCGTTCTGTCAAACGATTAAAATACACGGCAGTATACGAGAATGAACAGAACGAAAACGCTGGCGAAAATTCATCAGAATAGACTTATTTCTAATTTGGACGCTATCGTCTGTCAAATAAATTATTTGGAACTTGATAAAAACATGTAATAAAACAAAAATATACGTTTTTTGGTATGGAAAAAATTTATTTAAAATATTTACAGAAGAGAGGAGTCAAAGGATGTAAGGAAACATCGTAATTATAAAAAATATACATATGACAATTCGCAACCAAATGTCATCGCCGCACCACGCGAAAACACGTCCGGCGATTGGTTCTCTTTAAAGTTAAAGGCATAAATTCGAGGTTGCTGGGGCGAACATTTTACCAAAGTAAGTATACAGATGTATGCAACAGCTGATTTCAACCAATTGGTTGTGTGTTTACCTGACGTCAAACTGCTTAAAATTCTGACTGAGGCTTTAAACAGAACCAATCGCTGGACGATCTTTCGCCTGGCGTTCCCATGATATTTGGCTGAGAATATCGCCCAGTTAATTAGAATCAAGCCATATGCATATTTTTATAATCACGATGCTTCCTTATTCTTAAATTGACTTCTTTTCTGTCCATATTTTTAATCTTTTTTGAAACTAAAATTTTTATATTTTTGTTTTGGTATATTTTTTATCAAATTTAAAATAATCAAACACGAATCTACATACATACATATACATAAACTGGCCCAATGATTGGCTGCATGTGGCAAGTTCGTAGTAGTGGCACAAATGTACCAAGTGGTCCAACAATTTTTGCAGGGGTATATAAATCGCTTTTAAGTGTTGTTCCTTTGTTAGGACCCTGCAAACAAATGTGCGATTAATCCCGAAAGATATTTGTCCCGGATTGATCTCTTTCGAGAACAATTGGTCCACAATTAGTCCTCGATTGTTCCCGTACGGGTATAAATGTAGATTAATCGCTTTCATCCCGAACGGGTATAAATGTAGATTAATCGCTTTCATTCCGAACGGGTACAAATCTAGATTCCTTAAATGTAGAAATTTTACAAAAATATGCAATGTATTTAAAAAATTGTAGAACAACCGGTAAAACGAATTGAACACCCTTTCTTTTAATAACAATGATGAATAATAATTTTTACAAAATGTTGTCTACAATATCCTATGAAAGAATCCTTTACATTACGCTCATATAATGCATACTCAAAACTTACAATTTTTTTTAATTTATTGAGATTTTTTTTTCAAAAGTAAAACATTATATAATCTTTATTTAAATATGCATGAACATTTACAATTTTTTAAAGATTGTTATTAAAATTTCCTTGGCTAACAACTTGGAAAAATCTACATTTGTACCCGTTGGGGATGAAAGCGATTAATCTACATTCGTAACCGTTCGGGATGAAAGCGATTGATCTACATTTGTACCCGTTCGGGATGAAAGCGATTGATCTACATTCGTACCCGTTCGGGATGAAAGCGATTGATCTACATTTGTACCCGTTCGGTATGTTAGTGATTAATCTACATTGGTACCCGTTCGGGTATACAAGTTGAACAATTAGTCTCTTCATAGGACATGCTCGAACAAATGCGATCAATTCGCTCCATACAAAGGGATGTAAAATTGTATTAGTCGCATGCTCCCTTGCGATTGATCCCGGACACGTCCCGGATTAATCGCATTTTATGCAGGGGAATAATCGTACATACATACATATAAAATATTTTATATCCTCAATGTTTTTCTGCTGTTATTGTTGTTGTTTTTATTTATTTTGTGCCTTAAATTCACTTTTCTGCCGCTTTGTGTACCATAAAAAGAGTTATGCCAAGGAATTGCGCGCCTTTTGTTACTCAATCTAATTTGTTTCCATGCCAATGCTTTTTAGATTCGTACCTAAAATCGTGTTTTTTGAATTTGAAATCACAAAGTGAATGTTTGTATGTAAATGTGGAGGCTCTTTGCCTCTTTGTTGGCAAGCTTTTTTAAATTTTCGAATAAGAAAAAAAATCAATATCCTTTTTTATTTCCGCAACCCTTTTGTGCGCTTTTGCTAATGATGTCGTTAAATATTTACATTTCACTTGACAGTCGGCGTACTTGGTTATTTAATCATTTAAGCTAGAAACGCACCATACTACGCTATACTGCCGCGACACTTCAATTTTCGGTGCGACACTTTTGGGTATATCGCACTGCGCGACACTTTGCTAAACAATTTTTTTAATTTATTTCTCTAAAAACGTAATAATTTATTTGTCACTCACTAACCAAATTAACTTTTCTTCAACAACATTTTGCATTCATTATATTTTGAAGTGCAGTTGGCTATACCGAACTATGCGACGCACATAGGGGTATTTTATCAATCTGGGCGGCCAAAACCTCATTTCTTAAAACTGGCCCGATTACCAAAAAATAAAATTTTTTAGTAGGCCAGGACCATAGCGCATCATTTTCAATAAAAGTTTATTCTCAAAACTCAAACACGAAGTTTTTACAGTCAATGAAAGTTTGGCCATTCGTGTATTTCTCGCGGCATTTTATAACGTTCTTAAAGTTTCAATATTTCCAATTAATATTTTTACGGTTTTAAGTGAAGTTTTTTAGAATACTGTTATGGATTCTTATAATGCAGGTAATCGAGTACAAAATTCATGTTTATTGAGATTTAGTTAGTTGTTAGCGTCTTCTTAATTACGTTTTTAAAAAATGATGTATTAAAAAAAAGATTTCCCAATTTTTTGTTTTCAAAAGGGTTTTTGTTTAGGTGCCCGGCATTGCCTGGCACTGACTTTTTTTCTTCTAGATAGTTTGTTCCCTGTTATTTTGAGTTCAAGAAAGATCGGTCCCGGTTTTTTCCGGTTTTAAGAAAAACAGGCGATTTTTCACGTTGGGAAAAATGACCCCACCACACTAAAAAAAATTAGTTGTTTGTGGATTCGAGAACACCCATCTAGCAACATATACATCGACATGCTCCGAATCCGTCCAATATACCCCCAAAACTTCGAGAAAATTGCGAAAAGCTAAAAAAAAAGCCCCAAAATGGCACATTTCATCGACCTAACCTACTAACATGTATTTCGACGTTCTGAATCCAAATCTGAGGTCGGTTTGGTCTCACTTCATCACTTTTTAAAAATGTAAAGCCACATTATTTTCTATGTTAAATCGAATTGAAATCACCGTGGGTAACATAATTAACAATTTAAAGCCAAAAAAGAGTTTTGGCCGCCCAGATTGATTAAATACCCCAATGTGCGACTGTGTAACTGCACAAATTTCTGTCGTACGACGAAGTTGCCTAGTTGGTCAACTTCGTCGCGTGGTGTCGCGCAGTTCACCTCAATTGCAGCGCAGTGTGGTTCCTTCCATAAGAATACATGCAAATAATATTTTTTCGCGTCTTGCAGCGCCGCGTAGTGTAGTATGGTGCGATTCTAGCTTTACGCGTCCTTTTTTCCAAAAGCAATGTCCTTTTAATTTGAGTGCATGTCTTTTTTTTCGGTGACTTATAAGTCTCTGCTTCCCCTTAGATCGCTTTCAGATATTTTTCCATTTGGATTAATACATACATATATACTGAGAGAAAAAAAATATATGGAGGGGTCAAAGAAATTGTTTACCTATTTTGAACACTACTTTCTTTGTTTTGAGTAAATTTTCCTTAAAACATGTTAAAAGGTTTATAAAATATTGTTGTTACATGCGTTACCATGGTTTCTTATACTTGTTTTGAAAAAATTCATACATTAAAATAATGAAAAATTCTTTAAGCGCCATTCCATTCCCAACTTTCCTTGTTTTGAAGACTTGATTTCTTTAATTTTGAGAAATTAAATTCCCATACAAATCCCCATGGCAACGAATTTGTTTGAAAGTTTTTTTTATGTTTTTTCCACATTTTTGAGAAAATTTACACAAAACAAAGAAAATTTTGTATTGGGACGCGTGTTCAAAATAAGGAAAATTATGTCTTTGATCGAGAGAAATTTTTTTTTTGAGTGTATGCATTTCGATACCTAAAAATCATCGCAAATTTCCTTAATGCCAACAATAATGAAACACTATCTTTAACACATTAAACTCATTTTATTTATTTATTTTTAAAGCTTTCTATTTAAGAGAATCTATTCTCACATCCCACAAATTCAAATAATCACATGCTCGCAATTTCGCCTTACATTCCGGGACATGCAGTTTGTCAGCGCGGTTCAGTCGGGTTGCAGCCGCCGCCGCCGAACCTTATCTATGGCAACATAAGCGAATGCTGTAAATCCTTTTAAAAAATGTGCGCGTGCTTTTAATTTTTATCCTAGACAGCATGTGACGTGTGTTGCCAGATTAGGATGTATGCAGCCAGTGTTGGACAGTTTGTTGTACAGTTGGCCACAACGAACGCGGACAGTGTACAGCCGGCAGCCAGCAGCCGGCCAGACAAGCAGCCTGCAGCATGCGGCTAAATGAAATCTATGACGGTGGCAGCAGCGCGTTGCAGTCGACGGCGTTGACGATGGCGGCTTTAGAATGTATAGATCGTGCAATGTGTGGCACAATGTATGTACATGGGCAGCATATAATAGTAAATAAGTGTGATAGCATAAAAAAAACGGATGCGACAAATATGTTTTTTGCTATTGTGGATTTAACCTCTTTTAATAAATAGTTAAAGCTCTTATGAGGTTATTTGTATGCATGCATGTATGTATTTAAGAGATTTTTACCATATTTAGCAGCTAAAGCATGCGGATGCTGTGCTTTTTTGTTTTGGGAACTTTTGGAAGTATTAAAATAAAAGCTGATAGTTTGTATAGCCCTTCCGCGGACAAAACGGCAAATACCGTAAAAAAGTCAAAAATAGAGGCTCTCGCACTGAACTTCATTAAGGGCCAAATCACTCAGCACTGATTCAAGGAGGCTAAAACTAGATGGAAGCGGTTGCGGATTTGCAGAAATCTGTCAGAAGCCTTCATACAATGATATGGGTTCCTCAACATTTCCCGCTTAACTGCGGTCTTTGCGATTGGGAGGTTAGGAAGGATCTGCTATGCGAATGTTCTTCGCACTACCTAGGCAAAATAAGATTCCTTGGTAAGCCTTTCTTCGAAAACCTCTCGGATCTCATGGAATTTAGGCCTGAAGGGCTTCTTAGGTACCTAAAATCAACAGTGTGGATATAGGGCGTAGGAACTGATCTGGTTTCTGAATTGATATTCTCTTTTACTCTTCTGGTTATGGTTCTATAATCACAAGTCGTGGTATCAACACGGTGCTTCGGTGCTAATTGGAGTCCGTGAGACTCGCCACTCAATCCAACCAACCAACCATAAGTCCCTATAATACCATGTCTCCACATAACGTGTTTCGCTCTTTTTTCTGCACTGCTCTCTCAATCTTGTTTCGACCTCAAAACTAGTGCCGAATCTCGCCAATTTCCATACAAATTTCTGAGAGCGAGTGAAGATTGAAACACTTGTTTCTTTCTCAATCCTCTTGCCAAACGCGATGAGATCGATGCCTTCTCTAATTTTGTATCGAAAATCTATCGAAATCTCACACAGACCAAAAACGCAAAAATAAGCAAACCTACAAACATTGAAGAAGAACAAGAAACAGAAATGTTAAACTGAATCACGATCAGCCACGTGGAGACGGGTTATTTAGCGAGATGTGTCCCTAGATGTTTTGCTAGCGAATCAAGTTATGTGGAGACGGGCTTTAAATTTCAATAATTTATTTTTCACATTTTAATTGCATCTTTACTAGTTTCGGAGATATAACATGTGTCCCACGGGAACGTCTTTTCGAAAACTGTCTGCCCACCAAAGGGATAGAGGAAATGCGGCTATTGTGGTATGCCTTTTGGTTTTTCTGTTATTTTGTTTCTTCGAAAGATTTATGAATCTTCACGCATTGGCAAAGAAGATTGAATGATTATCGGTACGAGCTTTACGCAGACATCGACATTGTTTAGGTAATAAAAATCCAGCGGCTGCGTTGGGCAGGTCATGTCGTGAGAATGGATGAAGGCGGGCGTCGGTCCAGAAAGTATTTTTATCGAAACCCGCCAAAGGCAGAAGAAAAGGGAGATCTCCACTGTGTTGTGAAGACCAGTTGAAGACTGGATAGCCCTTCCTTAATATTTTCAACTGGCGCCAGGTAGCACGAAACAGAAACGGCTGGCGCGCATTATTGAACTCGATCAAAATCATGACGGTCACGCCCCAATTAAGGGGAAGAAGAAGAATATATTTTTATGATATATCGTTTGCAATTCATTTCCCAATTTCATCCGCTTTATTTAGTAACTCCAAAATCATGATGGTTTGGAAGAAATCACCCTGTACCATAATTACCCCAGTTCTTTTAAAGATTTGGTATTTTTTAACTTGATATCATTGATTTAATTTGGAGCACCACTTGGCATAAAATTTAAATATTATTATTTAGGTTGGACTTTGGCGGAAATCAGCTGCTGGGACATGGAGGAGATTGAAAGTGTTGAGCACAACCTATATCAATGTCCTGCTCTGTCGATGGGAAGATATCGCTCCTTTCATAGGCACTGCTGCGAGTGTCTGTCGGAGCTGGAAAATACAAATACCTATACTAGATTTTCGGCGTTTTATTAAACAAACGTGCTGATTAAGCTTTACAGGCATCTAATTTATATCTATTTTGTATTAATTTTTCCGGAAAGGGTTTTAGGGGTCCAGGAAACCAGGGCTCCCATGTGGTATCACAAAAAGCCGATTCGACCTATGTAAGTGTACCCTCGCAATTTTCCGAATTCTGCTGTAGATTGACAGGAATATTAACCCGCCGTTACTCGCGCACTTATTTTAGGACGTCGTTACTCGCGGGGTGTCATATACACCCCAAGCTAAAATGTATTATTTCTTGGAATGGTGAAAACTTACGGATCGATAACTAATACATGTTGTATATAAGGTCACGAAAATAGGAATTAATAGTCGCTTTCGATTCACAATTTCTCTGCTGGCTATAAATTTCCCTCTGCCAAATTTATATGTGAATGATAGCGAGCAGGGGGAAATTTTTATCGACCAGTTAGCGAGTATGGCTACTACTCATTATGGATTCAAACATTTTTGTTCGATCCGACCTCGCTTGTGTGATGGCGAATCGAAAACGACAAATATGTTTTTAATAAATAAGGATTGATTTTTATTGAACAATTTTAGACATAAAACAAGGTACAGAAAATTAAGAAATAAGACTTCATTTTATAAAAACCCTCAACTGAGTGCAAATTAACTGATTTTCGCCTTCTTAGCAAGTAATAATAATGAACATAAGTTATTTATTAATAAAAAGAAGTAGAACGGTAACTCACTCCCAGGTAGTGCAATCCTTGCAGATATTGCATATATGAACTATTGAACACTTTTTTTTCGCGTTTACTCGCGGGGTGCAGCATACACCCCAATTGAAATTTAGATGCTCCGTTTAGCTAAACGGTAAAACTGAAACTAACCAGCATTAACCTACTAATAAAGTGTGTAAATATACTCAGCTATTGGAAACATTGCGGCTCTGGTACAACCAGAAAAAAATGTATGACGGTAATTAATAGTGTTGGGGTGCAATTTACACCCCGCGCGAGTAACGGCGGGTTAATATGTATGTATGCTACTATTTCTTTTTAACGAGTTACTGCCTTCGGCTTAAGGTAGAGGCCCAGAAAAGATACCCGAGAACTTTCATTAACTTCATTGGTGTAATTCAAGGGCACTGAAGGAAGTCAGTAGACTATCGCCGCTGTCATCTCTCTCTCTCTCTCTCTCTCTCTCTCTCTCTATCTCCCTTCTGTTGAACATATGTGTATGTAAGTACATATTAGCCTAGATCCCCCGTGGATGTAAGACCTTGAATTATTCACAATAAAAAATACATACTAATGTCTGTAACGAGCATTAAAATGTACTTAAAATCTAAAAACTCACAAATATGTAAGTGGCAGTTGCAGGAATAAGAATCTCCAACTGTTTCGCCAACCAATTCAGGCGATAAATAATTCTTGTTTGTTTTTGTTGCAAAATGTATGTAACTATGATTATACATATGTTTGTTCATAGCACCGCACTCATCATGCAAGCAAATAACGTGGATCGTCGCGCGCACAGCTTGACTTGACATTAGCGCAATCCGCACAAATCGCTTACCTAAAATGGAGTGGCAGAGCAGCGTGGCATTTTCCAAAAACAAGAAAAAAAGCAGAAAAAGCAGGAAAAATAGAAAAAGTTAAATTAAAGGAAAAAGCTTTATGAAAAAGTGCAAATATGTAAAAGCGCGCTATTAAAAGGCAGTGAGTAAGGTGACACCAGCCGAGACGCCTCGGCAATAAAGACGGCAGTGGCAGAAGCGGAAGCAGTAGAAGCAACAGCGACAAGGGAGGATCCCTATCGGCAACACAACACTCAAAATGAAATGAAAATCGAAAGGAAAACGAAGGTGTAGTTGTTCTAGGAAATGATCACTATGATTTGTTATTGTTGCTGTTTCTTTACTGAAATGAAAAATCTGCAATCCGCGCCAACGGCGACAACCACACAACGACATCACACCGACCGATCGTCACCCAACAAGCGTCAGCACAGCGGGAGAGCTTTGGATGTCCCATAGAGCTGGTGAGAAGAGCTGCCAGCCGTCAAACGCCTGCGGATATGCCAGCACCGACCGAATATGGACGGCCGTAATAATGGGCATACATAACTAGACGGTGGCGATGGAGCGGTGGAGCGATGCACCGGTCGAGTGACAAAGCGGTTGATGATGCGCGGCAGCGGACACTAGAAATAGATTTGTGATTGTGTGCGTTTGTCTGCTGAACATTGGCCAGCGTCACTGCTTGTCGCTAAGCTTGAAGCACAAGTTCGCACCACAAACAAGCGACCAAGCAAAAAAATGTTTTAGCAAAGTCAAGTTGAAAAGCGTTAGCAGCAAAGCCAACGCTCAACATTAACTAACACTCGCGCCGTTTAGTATTTGGCACGTCTTTTTGCAGACAAAAAAGTGTTTATTTAGTGCTCAGTGCCCGGACGCAGGCGCAGCAACAACAATTTGATGATAAATGCATTTTTATGCCATGATAAATGTTGTGAAATGCTGAAAGGTATAAATCAATATTATTGTGCGCGCCCAACTTTGAGCAAGCCATGCCGCCGCAGCCGCTGCCTATAAAGAAGAAGAAAAAGAACAAGAACAACAGTGTTAAATAATTTGCAAGACGAGCATCTAAAAGCGTATGTACATAAACATATGTGTGTGATCACTGATCAGCCGCGTAAATATATCAGTGTCCTGAGCGTTGAATTAACGCGCGCCGCGCAATGCCCAAAGTGTAATGCGATATTTTCAAAGTGTTGCGCTTGAAGATTTGCAACAAAAAATAGCAAGTAATTTATATGAACTTAAATGACGTTCTTACATGATTTTAGTTATTGTTCTGGTGTGTTTTTTATGATTTTCATATAAATATACTAAATTTTATTACCTTTCGTTTGGCAAAAATCCCGAACTGAACCCTCCGAGAGGGTGCCGACTGCACACCACAAAAGCCCCGTGCGTTGTCGGGGGGTACCCAACCAAGATCAGGCAGCAGAGCTATGTTTCCTAGCTCTTCAATAGCTTATGTATATTGAAATGGTGTTTAATCGTGGCTTCAGAGTAGGGGATGAATCAAGTTGTTATGCCTACTGCGCCGAGGTTGACCCAGGTTGGAGGCCCCAAAATAGCTCAGTCTTGTGCGGTGCCTTCTGGGAACCGCGCCGCTCCCAGTTGTATTCGTGGCCTTACACCGGACACTACGGATCTCTAATCGGGATGGGTCATTCCCTTCTATGCTCTCTGGGTTTGAAGTATGAATGATAAAAACAAAAATAATTTAAAAGAGACCGTTACTCGTAAACAGCTGGAAGGGTCAACACACGCGGCGGCTAAAGCTAGGGAAGATGAAGCTCGTGGGCTTCTGATGCTGCCGATGCCTACTACTTCATCTATACACGCCCTATCCCAAGCTCGAGACTGGCTGAAATTGATTGGGCGACAACTATTTACCCAAATTTTTAACGGTCAGTTCCGGCACCTGTTAAGGTGCAGGCCGAGGGGAAATGCAACAGGTCGATGCAGGTTGCGGTGAAAGCCCCAAAAAGGGTTAGGACGCAGGCGCACTTCTTTGCGTAGGTTGCGCGTGACAGCATACTCCTGGGGTCCTGGAAATGAACTCATAAAAAGAGCAAAAGCTCAAGGACAACTTGAAGTGGGTCAAGCTTGAGATGACTGGCTTCTCAGTTGCGTTGGTAAGGGACAACCCTGGTCCTGCACTTTATTTCAGAGAGGTGGGGTGGTATCTAGGGACAGTAAGTTGGTGGCTGTCAAAAGGGTAGGTAAGGTATACCCGGGCGCGAGGCTGAAAGCCGTTGATTTTAAGGACATCCGGTCTAGGCCCAAGACTAGGCTTTAGATTCCGTCCAAGCCAGGTGAACCGGAGGGCATCCTGGACATCATCAGGACCTTCAACGGCTTTGACACCGTAGTAATTAAGGTGTACTCCAACGCACTGAAGGCTGCTACGGCCCTTCATTTGGAGGTCGAGCCTGGGAGGTGGAGAGCGGGGAGGAAGAGGACGCGGAGAGAAAAAAAATTGTCTAAACGATGATGCGTGGGCAGCGAAATTTTATCTTTAAAATTGCATTTTTCGATTATTGCAAATCAAAAACAACAAACAAACATACAAACAAAAACAAATTACAACCACGCTTATCGCGATATAACTTATTACACTTATCAACTTGCAAGATAAAATTATTAACCTTCAATAAATCTTCGCTCATTAAACTTGACACTTAGGCGCGCAACGCCCAACCCACATTTGCGCACATAAATGTTCGACTCGTATGTAGGTATCACAATTCATTTAGCGCTGCAAGCTTTTAATAAACCCTCACGGAAAAAAAAAGTTAGTTGCAAAAATAAATATATTAAGAAGTGATTTATATTCAACTAATTTTAAAGTAGCTTTAAACAAATGCAGCGCGGGACAGTTTCTTGTATATGTACATATTTATATGTAAACACATGTTTTCAGATCTAAGTATGCCAAGATTGTTTTTTCCTTTTTTTTTGTTACCGTTTTTCAGCTTCACTTCCCATTAAACACTGAAAACGAAATTCTCAAACGGAGAAAATATTGTTTCATATTTATCATTTGAAAATTAACATAAATTCAATTGTTTCTCAAATATTGTTTATCAACTTGAGAACAATTTGCGAAATTTGAGGAAAATTTGTTTCGCATTTTTACCATTTCTTGAATTTCGACATCAAATGCAGGATTAAGTTATTTATATTAAACTACAAGTAAAGTAGTTGAAAAGAAACTCAAGATAAAGTTATTTATTTTAAACTACTAGTAAAGTAGTTGAAAACAAATGCAGGATAGGGCAATTGACTGCTTGCTATGACATCGCCGTGTTAAAAAGTCAGTTCATTGCAAAGGAAAAAGTCACATTTTCAATTAGTTGTTATTGAAAATAAAGTAGTTTATAAAGTGATTTAAAATTAATTAAATTTCCTACAGGGAACATACATACAAACATACATATGTATGTATTTGTGTATAACTTTGCGCACATTTGCACGTTTCCCAGCAGTATTTAAGGTAAGGAGGTGCATATTCAGTAGAATATTCAGTATGAAAAATACCCTGAAACTGAGTTCAAAAATCATGCCTGAAAAAATAACTGAACACGCAGTGAAGACATCAGGTGTATTGAAATATATGCTATGGAAGTTCTCCCTGCGTATTCAGCCCTTTTTTCATATGGAAACTCTCCCTTCTCGTTCGTCAGTTTTTAGGTAGTTGATTTTCGACGCCACCTCTATATAAAAACGAAAGCGGAAGTTCAGATTTTGGAACTACAACTCTACTGAATATTCGGTAGGAAATATGTGCTCTTTTCCAGCTGATAAATACTGCTGGGTTATTGAAACATTTTGGTGAGCTCTGATTTAACCCATAAAACAAAACACAGCTAAACTCTCCGGTGGTGCTGCTGCCTCCGGCACAAAACTAATGAGTCAACTAACTACGCAACGACTCAAATGACATTTTCGCACTTGCGGCCATTTAGCTGTATTAAATCATTTTGCACTCACTCGCTGTTGTGATTTTAAACAAAATAAATCAATGCGAAGAGAATGATATATTTGAATATATGTATGTATATTTATTTGCATATATACGTGTGTAGCTGCTTTGGGGAAAATCTAAAAGATAAAAAATTATCAACCACGCGCTAACTCAGATATACATATATCAACATACATACAAGGTGGGTTAAAATTCTCTGCAGTAAAAGCAGTTATAATACTTTCCACCTCAGTCTGGGCTGTCCTATTTGAATTTGACGTAGAGTCAAGTGGCATCAATGAGGCGTATCGTCATGCGAATTTGACAGAATCAGCTGTTTATGTGTCGTAAGCATAGCCATTTACATACATATATAAAGCGCGACATACACTGTGAGCAAATTCGTGGCAAACGGCTGGTTTTTTGCCTTCATGCAGAACTCAATTTACAACTCACCCATGTCTAATTCAACCCAAACAAGTTGAGTCAGTTTAGCTTGAAATTGCATTCCTGAATTTTGTGTTTACACATATTTAATATTCTTTACACAGTTAAGTAATACTAGTACACCCTGTAACGCGACAATTTCCCCTTTTTCTCTTTCCTTTCCTATCCATTCCTTTCCTTTCCTTTAATGAAAAAATTTCAAGTAATTTTTGTAAATAAGTGGCAACCCTTTGTTTTGATTAATTTTTATTGTCCATCTACAGGCCATGGCCTCTCATATGACACTTCAAATTTAAATATCATATTGTAGCGTAAAAATGAATTTATTTTTGAACAGGTCTTTTTGTAAAAAAAAAACTTTTAAATTATTTATTTTCAGACCAAGCCGTTTCCTATGACTCCCGAAATATTAAAATCAAACAAACTGTAGCGTAGAAACGAATTTTTGAATAGCTGGCAACCCTTTTTTGTAAAATTGTAATAAATTACTCATATTCCGGCCAAGCCCTTTCTTATGACAGCTGAAATTTAAAAATCAAACCAAATATACAGGAAAATGAAATTATTAAACATGTGGCAACCCTTTTCAAAAAATGTACACACTTCACATTTACAGCTCTTTCATTTGACACCTTATTTTCGAAAATCGGTATAAATGTCTAAATATGTATCTGACGATTCCTTTACATGACATCCCAGCAGGGCTTTCTCTTACAAGTAATGGGTAAAATCATCGAGAAATCTTGATTCATCGCTTACACTTTCGAATACGGATTGCATTACTTTAACATAGGCATGTCATTGGCGGTATTGTCTTACAATATGGTAGACAGTAATGCATTATAAAGTCGCTACTAATATTGGGAAAAGTAAGCTGTTACAAGTAATAAGTTCTTTCACTGGTATAAGTAATTGCATATATCACACAATCCAGTATAATAATCTATAATTCATTATAATGAAAACTGGAAAAATAAACGAGAATGAGGGTAAATTGCTTTACAAAATTGCTATTTACAAAAATTTAAATCAATGTAGGCTTTGCAAAATATATCGGCAGTGTTCCAAATCTTTTCGCTTATTTTATGCAATACCGGTAAGCGAAAAAATAATTTTAAAACTATGAGTGAGCAATTTATGCCGAAAACAAATAGCAAGCAGAATGAATAAAGAATCAAAACATTCTTTGCAAAATGTTTTTTTTAAATAACACACTATTTGAATAATAATTATTACACTATGTATTTGCACAGCTATTTTCTTATTTAAAAAATTTTCAACGATGGAATAACGCGACTAACCACGACAATTTTATAATGAAAACTGGCAAAATAAACGAGAATGAGGGTAAATTGCTTTACAAAACTGCTATTTAGAAAAATTTAAATCAAAGCAAAGTGTTTGCAAAAAAATAACGGCAGTACTCCAAACCTTTTCGATTATTTTCTGCATTACCAGTAAGCGAAAAAATAATAATTTTAAAACTGTCGCATTACAAGTAATGAGCAAAGTAAGCGAAGGAGTGTTTCTTAGCTATTTGTAACGCGTTATTTCATTGAATACAATTTCAAGCCATTACCAAAATATGGAAAAACCCTGCTGGGATATCGTTCACTCACTGAACCAACACCATTACAGGGTTGCATTGAGAATATTACGCCATTTTAGGTACATTCATTTTTAATGAATCATTAATAAATGGGATTTTTTTATGGTAAATTGAGCTCAATTAGAACTGTAAATTGCTGCTGAAAGACTCTTAATGGTCCATTAGTTTGTATTTGAGGATACATACATATGTATGTAGCCAGTAGCCACATCAAGGGGCAACTATTGCATTACCTTGCATATTAATTTGCATATAAATACACACTCAGCCAAAAACGCACGTAAATCTGACTATTTACACCTTGATTTGACTATTTTTACCAATGGTTTTGCGCCTAGGATGAAAATAGTGATTCTGACTACGTTGCACTTCATACAATCATAATAAATATTAAGTAGTTAAAATGAAAATTAACCATACTCGACTTGAAGTGTTGTCATAGTAAAACCAACTATGAAAAATAGTTGTCCTAAATATGTTGAAAAATACAGCATATTCAAATTGAATATTTTTATAGTCAAGTTAAAGTTACAACATAGTTGTTTTAAAAAGTGTTCATATTGAAGCTGACTATGACATATTCTTAAGTTTACTATGATTCATATTGAAGTTCAATATGTTTTTATTCAACTCTAAGAGACAGCATATTTGTTTGAAATATATTTCATATTGAATTTAACTATGTGTCTAAACTTTGTGTGTACATATGCACATACATATGTACATATGTATAAATATGTGCTTTTTTAAACCCTTTTATGTATTCACGTGGGGGGAGCGCAGTAGCTCCAAGGTTCGGCGAGAGTGCCAACCTCTGGGGTACGAAAAATGGCTTTAAATAAGCCAACTCATTTCCCTTGTGGAAAATGAGTTATATTTGAGTTGCTCAATCATGCTATATAGCTCGAACAATGTATAAACCATCTAAGAATTGCGGAAATTTGATAAGCCGCATTCAAATGAAGGAACGAAAATCTACACAGCATAAATTTCTTTTACTGTGCTAAATATTTAAGTTTACTATGAACCATATTCAAGTTGAAGCATCAACAGTAGTTAAAATAAATATGTTTCAACTTGAAGATGACTATTACAAATTTTATAATGACAGGTATTAATACTTGTCCAGTTGGATTAGTATTTACTAGTCAACTCAAAGTGTTTTATATTCAAGTTGAATATCTTTCATACTTGAACGGTTGAAATAATACGTTTATATTCAGATCAAGTTGTTTCATAGTCATATTTCCGTGTTTTCATAGTAAAAAAGCGAATAGTAAAGCTGAATATTTTCATAGTCATTTTTACGATGCGGGTTTTCTCTGAGTGCAGATATGTAGAAGTGTATATACTATATACAACTACGTCACCAGCAGCTCATGAAACTTCACTCCTTCTGTATGTATTTATGTATTCCTATGTAAATTTTGTGTAATATATTTTTAAATTGTTCTGCCGCAATTTTAGTTTTCACTTTTGTTATCCTTCCGTTTTAGTGCTGCCAGTTTTTTCGTTTTTGTTTTTTTTTTTTGTTTTTTGGGAATATTTTTTCTACCTTGATGTACCTTCAGCTCTACACAGCATGGGTTGCCAGAACTAAATTATGAAGCGGCACTTTAGAGGACATGGACTGCTGCGGTGATGTGGTGCTGCGGTGTTGCTGCTGCGCTCGGTTCACCTTGATTGCCACAAAAGTCCACAACTGCCAAACTAACTGCTAAATATATGTATAGTGTGCCGTAGACTTTTGTATTAGTGTTGGTTGAAGTGTATTTGTGTACTTGTGTTGGTTTTAGCTGCAAATGGTCACTGGCATAGTGTATGAAAGTTATATGTATGTATGTATTTGCATATGTCATAAATAGTCTGCATATCTGCATACAACACATTCCGCGTCCAGCAATGTTGCAAGGTGTCATATTCATAATTTACGGCATTTGTTCGCCACGGGGGTACGTACATATACATAAGTACATTCATACATACATACATACATATGTACCTCCATATGGACAATGACGTTGGCGTGGCTGCTGCGGCTGGCGAGGTACAGGACACGGACGGGGTACGTTTTATAACGAGTATATAGTTGCCCATTTTACCACTGTTTATTGCTGTTGTCTTCAGACTTGACTATATGCATACATATTTATTAAAATATGTGCATATGTACATATGTATGCATGTATACATATATGGCACATTTGTTGCCTGAAATAAAAATTAAAAAGTTTTACTGCTCCTCGTACAATTCGTTTTTAAATAACTTGTAAAATTTTCTGTGACATGGGCGTTTAAATGTAAATTTCATTCCGGGCAATTTGACTTGTTGGTGGTGTTGTTGTTGTTATTGTACTATGAATAAATGCATTTTCATATGCAGGTAGGTATTACATATGAATTGATGTTCTTATTTGCATGAATATGTGTATTCAAACTTTTTTCTTTGGTTGCGGAACAGGGATCCGCTGCCCTTTGCAACTTTATACGCACAAGTTTAATACTGAGCTTAGTCTTCAGGGGTCATGTAATCAGATAAAAAGGGTAAAAAGAGTCACCAGCTTCTAGTATTATAACCAATTCTTCTGCCTCTTCTTCCTAATTGGCAATTAACTGTCTTTTGAAACGAGATGAGTACATACAAATAACTGGCAACAAATTGGAAACATTAAAGCAAGCCAAGTCATTATCCACGTGATCTTGCTAATGCAGTGAAAGCCTTTTTCTTTCTTTGCCTGTTCTTCCACCAAAGCTTTTGATTTCAAGTCCCGACTACTTTCGTTGCGAATGCAGCCGTGAGCGACAACTTAAAGCTACATTTTAATTGAAATTACTTATAGTCAAAGCTTAAGTGTAGCTTTCCCATTAAAACTATCTCGCTCATTACAAGAAGATCAATCGTAAAAATTAGTTTATTTTACTGCCGTATTTATAAGCTTGAAATGTTCTTTCTACAGCCGTTTCTAGCTTCTGAGTCATTACAAATTATTCCCATAGTTTGAGGAATTTATAGAAAGTTATTTCATAGAGCTTTTTCAATCAATTAATGATTTTTCACGGTCAATACAGATGCACGTAAATTAATCGTATACATAAGTACATAAGTAAATATGTATGTAACTACATATTTATATAATAAATTGAAATTTAGCAAACAGCCTCCAATATATGAGACGTTGACCTATGTATATATGTAAGTATCTGCA
Source organism: Urophora cardui (assembly GCA_960531455.1). Lineage (NCBI taxonomy): Eukaryota > Metazoa > Arthropoda > Insecta > Diptera > Tephritidae > Urophora > Urophora cardui. Next base: position 25,492,981 of record OY482673.1, on the reverse strand, counting down.
TATGTCTGTTCTTAACTCACATTCACATAACTTGAAATCAATAAATTATATGGCTTTATTAAACTATCGAATCGCAAAGCCCAGCTGCTCAACGAAAGAAATTAATGAGCCTCATTTACCGCCAAAACTATGTGCGATATGTACATCAATATGTAAAAAACATTTGAGCAGTTATTTCGTGTGTATGTTTCGGAACACCGGGTGTATCAAAAGGGAATATGTATTTGCAAACCACAAATTTGTCTAGACCAATTTTGCGAACTCTAAAAATCGTGTCTCCAAAAACATCGTTGATTCACTAAGGACGTAAAATTAATAGATTTTCTCCCCTTTTGAAAAATATTTCAAGGTCTCTCTTTAGAAACTTCCACGTTAATATGAAAATTTGGCTTTAAAAAAACTGAAGCAGCAGAAGTCGAAGTGATCTTCAAGATATACAAAATAAATTTGGGACTCGACGTAGACTGTATCGCAGATCCCGGCAATATTGTGAAAGAAATTGTGTGGAAGAGCGCAGAGTGATTTACGCTGCATTGATTAGAATGTGTGTGATGTTTCTCATTTAGGTACTCACAAGAGTCAACACGCCGGGGTCTGATGTAATGTTCAATATAGAAGCACTCGCCCAAACGCAAACAATCTTCAAACAGAAATCTTGTCTCAGAAATCCATCCAAACATAATTGACTCCTTAAGCCAAACCCTGTATCTGTATACGCGCATAGTCATGCATGAGAATTTATTTTTAAATATTTTCTAATTCTAATAAATAAATAAGCTTTCAAAAAACGATAAAAAAAATTAAATTAACGAAAAAATAGTAAAAATAATAAAAAAAAAAGCAATCAGAAAGAGCAACTTTTTTCAATTAAAAATTCGTTACACCCAAACTAACGAATGAACAAAGTGAATGTACGAATGAACGCACATTCACATGTGTCTAACAACACAAACTGAAGAAAGCTTGCTTAGGCAGAAGACGCGCATGAGAATCCCTCAAAAAAAAAAAAAGAAAACCAAAAACACAAACAAAAAACAACAACAACAATATATTTGGTATTTACTTGTACAAAGTGCTAAATTATACACCAAACAAAACAAAGCGTTTGAACATTATGTTTCGATTAACGACAACAAAAAACAACAAAAACTAGAAAACCTTGTTTCAAAGCCGCTCAGCTCAACACGCTGGTCGTCGCCGCCGCCGCCACCGTGCCGGTGCCACTCGCCGTTTAATAACTTGAAAACAAGTCTGTTTTACTCCTGATTACTATCGCATTTATTGAATTCGCACAGCGGGCGGTGTAATTAATCAGCTGCTTGAGAAGCTTTTTAGAAAAAACTAAAAAAATACACAGCAACGCACCGTCTTCAAAATAAAAATCGCGCGTTGTGGTTCCCTTTCACCCGCCGTCAACTTTTTTGTGGCGCGCTTGCCAGCGGTCGAGGGCAACATTTATCTAGTAATAAAGCAATATCTATTATTATTGTATTATTGGATATACACATGTATACAAGTGAACACAATTCAATATATGTTTCGTGTTTAAATACACTCGTATGTACCCCATATAACACAATTTTCTCAATTCTCAACTTGAGCTACATTTGAGAAATAACCTTATTCTCAAACCTCAAACGTTATTTCTCAAATGCATCTCAAATAAGCGTAGAAAGCATTCTCAAACAAAGATTACAATTTTTCAAAAACGTTAAACCAGAGAAATTTTTGAGAAAATCTTAATTATCTAATTGAGATTTTTTGGCTCGATGTTTATTGGGTATACATATACGCATGCATGTTTGTTTGTATGCACGCATGTGCTCGCATATGTTTGCCACTTTGATGATTTTGTTTTTGGGGAATGTTGCCGCAAATCAAACGAAAAAATATGGTGTTGCTAGAAAGAAAAATCAAAGAACATCAAAAAATCAAACCGCATCAAATCATTAGATTGTTGCATACTCACGATTAACAACAACAAAAAGCATATACGAATTTTTGTACATGCATACATATGTACATATGTATTTAGATAATTACTCCAGCTTGCCTACTCACAAACTCCATACTCAGGGCCATGACAGTGCATTGCCTTCTTATACCCCACTGTGCTAGAGCAAATGAAAATTCTTACTATGCTATTAATCTCCCTACAACTCCCCATCTCCCGTTCCCACTATCCCTTCCTCACAAGTGACTACTCTCTTTCTCTCTCTCTCCTTCCTCCCAAGTGACTATTCTCTTTCTCTCTCCTCCTCTCCAGTTCCCTATAAACAACATTCCCTGGCCATCCGTATCCACATAATATTAATAATATAATAATACAATGGCGCTATTATAACTCTGACGAGTTTTATGGCCGAGCTTCTCTCCCAATTTGAGGTGTGCTCCTTTTTGTTTTTCCTACTAATTGGGAGGACCTACAGTTTTATGCCGGCTCCGAACGGCGAATGAATTTTTTGTGAGAAGCTTTTTCATGGCAGAAATACTCTCGGAGGGTATGCCGCCCACTGCCGAGAGGCGACCGCTGCTCTTAAAAAACCCAATAATTGGATTTTTACTAATTACAAAAATTGTTTTGGTGTTTTGCTCGGACTGTGGTTTGAACCCGAGACCTCTGGCATAGCAGGCGAGCACTCTACCCACTGCACCACAGCGGCCACATCCGTATCCACATATCGGTCTAAAATGTCATTCGCATCGATTCAGATATCTCGGAAACCGATTGAAATATCTACATAGCATGAACTATATGTGGAAAGCCTGATCGGCTCCTTTAATTTGATACCAATATTTCTCAAACACATCTCGGGGCCATCTGGGTCCATATATTGGGATTTGTGGATATAGCTACCTCAACGCCATCTATCCCGAAAAATATAGCCTTTGTCGAGATAACGCGTCCAAAGTGTAAACTGTAAAAATTTGGAAACAAACCAGTTCAGTACTTTTTGAGCCATTTCCTCACACAAAAATCCCTACATTTATAAGTATATATATATAGATAGTGCTCTTTTAAGACTCCCTTCGGAAATCCAGTAAATATAGTAACGGATCATGTTCTTCGAAAAAATAAGCTAAATTGAATACTCTCAAACTAATTATACATTTATACCACAGCTGGGTATCTGAAGTTCATTACTACACTCAGCCAAATTTGATTTTGTTCCCGATATTTCAACAGCCTCCAAAGTTCAAACAAAGCCAAAGAGCAAATGCTTACAGCTGTCTGCCCGGCTGAGTTGCTGCTTGTTCTTGGCCCCGTCGATTTTTTCCGCTTTTATATTGGACTGGGGTATTTTTTTTTTTAATTTTGAACTGTTGCGTAGACCTTATACTCGTACATCGTGACAATTTTTATTTTGTCTTACAGTAGTTTAAGCTAATGTTAGATTTCTAATTAACCACACTTGTACTATAAATTTACATATTTACATATGTTCATACAAGCATGTAAATATGTATGTAAATAAACGATAAATAGATCGTGTTTGATTTGTGGCGTTGACGAAAAAGGGCGTAGCAACGTTTTTTTTTAACAATCGGCATGTATAATTTTGTAGGTATTTGGGTTTAATATTAGCCGTGTTTCACATACGGTGATCCTAACCCAGATAAAAATTTTTGCATGTAAATGCAACAACAAAGATTTCAGCTCGATTAAACCAGATAAATTGCTGGTTCAATTTCTGATCCGCCCTGTTCGATTTGTTTTTTCCGTGCTGATTTGGCAGCACAGTGCTTTTTTGATTTGGCAGAACTGAAAAGTGAAATTTGTGTATGTATACATATATATACATATACCCTGCAGCAAACTTGTTTCACTGCTAAATGATCATTGATCATACTTTGTTGAATATTCATCACTATCGTTTTGCGTTGGTGCAAGCAAGCAAGCTATATTGAAAAACCAAACGAAATAACATCTAGGCGGTTAAAAACCCATGAGTCAGCTTGTATTTCGGTAGGTTTTTTTGACATTTGGCAGCTTTTCTGACAAATTTTTCAATTTGACAACTATAAAACAAATTATATTTAAAATAAAAAATATATGGGAATAAAAATTTCAAATTTGCCTCTTGTAAGCTTCTGCTTTGGCCGTAAGGGGAAAGAAGAAGTCCGGAAGAAAAATTATACTGCGCACTGGCTTCTCCTTATAACATGGAATACATAGCTATCCCGCCATTTGAGTTTCATAATTTATTTCAGTAATTTAAATTCAAATTTCCAAAAAAATAATTTTTGAAATAGTTATTTTCATTTAGTTTGAAGTTTAAAGTCAATCAAATTGTTTTTGAGGGAGTATTTGTCTCTTTTCAACGTACAGAAGAATTGTTTTTGCGCTATTATAACTCTGACGAGTTTTATGGCCGAGCTTCTCTCCCAGTTTTATGCCGGCTCCGAACGGAGTCATATAGGCATGAGGAAAGCAAACCATTTATTTGAAAAAATTCAGCAGCCTTTATATATAGGCTTTGTTCAGAAACTCAGTTTGAAGCGCAATCTGCTTTTGTAGTAGAAGCAGAGCGTTCATAAACGTAAATTTTGCATGAAGCGTTGCTCATCACAATCATCAAAAAAATAATTACTGCCGCTGTTGCGTTTCATGCTGTGTTTCTGAACATAGCCGAAAGCATTCACTGATGCCTCCTCATGATGAATTTCATCAGTGATTCATAAAGGATTCATTTCAGTTTTTTACTGCTGGGTATATGTTGTATATGTTTCTTCTTCTTTTTAGTTCTTTGCAAGTGCAGCCAATTTTCATTATGAGCCGGATTGTTTCAGTAAAAATTTATCTTAACCCAGACCCAGATGTAATAACTGAAATGCCCCTATTATGTAGTTTTTCTGTTTTAAGTTTTCGAGAGTTTTTTTGCTAGAGCTAATTAATTAATATCGATCAATGTCAGAAGTATATTCTAATATGGGTATGTTTGTATGTGTATTTGTTTTGTTACCCCCTAAAACATTTACGGCTTATGATAAGTCTTTTAAAATAATGCCTGAAGTTTCTAAGCGATGCCAGTTGTTGAACAAAGCCATATAATAAGGCTTCTTTCTCTGTGTTAATGTCATTATGCCATAAGGAATTCACTCTCTCTCTCTCCCTCTCTGATGGGAAACCTTATTTTCTATGGAAAATGAGGCTTAGATAATTTCTTATAAGAAGGGCTTGTGTGGAGTTTAAAAGAGTCACAGGACCTGTACGGCTGGTCTGAACCATTTTGATAGGAAAATTTGCCTTTAAATAAGGACTACTGCTGAAAACCAGCTGCTGAAAACTTTTGATAGTTAATTTCTCGTCAGCTCAAAGAAAAAAAAAACATGAGAACCTATGCTCTGAAAAAAATACCCGTAGTTAAACCAACAACTTTCGGTTGTTGAATCTCCGTCTTTGATTCAACAGCAAAAGTATTTGTTTTTACAGCAAAGTTTTTGATCCAACAATTTATTCAAAAACGGGCGTTGTTGATTCAAAAACTTGCTTGCCTTTAAAAAATTTTTTGTGAGAAAATATTTTTTTGTGAGAAAACCAACAAAAAAAAAATAATGATGGAGAGAAGATGAAGAGAAAAATCCAAAAAAAAAGTTTATTTTTAGCAACAATTTTCTCCCCGTTGTTGATTTAAAGGCAAAAGTATTTGACCCAACAGTTTCCGTTGTAAACAAAACTAATGAGAACAATTTTTTTTTAAATTTTGTTTTTACAATGATTCAAATAATTCATGGATTCCTTTTTAGGAAATGGAAGTATAAAGAGGTTACTACAATTCAATATAATGTTGAATGTTGCATTATGTGATGATTGGATAGAATTTCAGGTTGATGTCATGGTTCGAATCCTGAGGAGAATATAAAATAAAGAAGAAAAATCAGAATAAGAAATAAAGATAGCAACCACTGAATGATAAGAGAAGAAGAATAGAACGAACGGAGGCTACATATTTGCAGTTGGGACCCGGGCGGAGAGAAGATGAAGAGTAAAATGCAAACAAAAATTTATTTTTAGGTGAAAATTTTTTCCAACAATCTCCGTTATTGACTTAAATCAACAACGCTCGCACATTTGAAGCAACAACGGAGCGTTGTTGGGCACATTTCAACTGTGGAAAGTAGTTGATTTAACAGTGAAAGTCTTTAGATTTACAACGTTTTTTTTTTCAGAGTGTATATACAAATACCAAAAAATAGGAAATTATTTCTTTGCTGTATAAAGAAATACCCGAAAGAACTTTAAAACAAACTAAAGACTGATTAGCCTTCTGTTTTGTCTCAATAGTTTTGCGCAGGGCATCATAAATTCCAATTGATTAAAACTACAAATGTGCAATTTACTCGTACTTACTTACACACAAAATAAAATAAGAAGCAACGAAAATTGTAACTAAAAACGCATCCACCAATTTACTTACATACTAACATACTTGCTTACCTCCAACTCCTTGGTTCTTGCCCAGCAGCTACTTTTGTACCATCAACAGCAACACGACCCAAAGCAACAAGCAAACGAACAAGCCGTCACAACGCGTCTCTTTGCGTAACAACGCGTCTGGTCGCGTCTTGTCGAGTCGCTTCGCCACCGCCACCGCCAATATATTTTTGTTGCATGTAAAAGTAAAAGTTCAATTGGCAATTGCTCATGTTGCAATGTTGTGGAAAATACTTTGATCACGTTCGCTCTTGCAATTAAGTGACAATTTTTTCCTTACTCGTTGTGCCAACGATAAGAACAGCAGCAGCAGGAATAGCAACAGCAACGGCGTAGACAAACAACAAGAACAATTGCATATAAATACTACGTTAGCATGAGCGGTGTAAGGGGCAGAAGAGGCAGTCGCAAGTTCTTCTAGAAGTTCATAGTTAACTGAGATTTTTTCTTACCTTCACCGTCGCCGCCGCCAAGTTGCTACAGCCAGAACAGCTGCGGCCAAATGTGGCAAAAAAAAAATGCACAAAAAAAAAGAAATGAGAAGGTCTAGCGAAAATTATATACCCTTATGTGTATGCTAAATATTAGTTGCTTTAAAAAAGGAACAGTCTTTATACAATTAATATATTTTACACGGTGATAATATGGAACTAGCGAACACTGTGGAAAGGGGTCTTTATAATAGGTTAGGTTTCTCTAGGTATGAGAAAGGGGCTTAAAAAAAACACACACAACTGGCTAAAAAACAAAAAACTTTCAATGGGTTTGACACTCTGCAGCGCCTCCAGACCATTGGCAGTGCTGCGGCGCATTGCCGTTGTCGCTCTTTTTTGCAACTTGCAACACAAGCGAATATGTAGCTTTGGCGTGCGCTCCTTCGCCCAACTAAAGTTATTGAAATTCTTTTGATTGCAAGATTTCTTTGGCTTTGGCTTTGGCTGCCTGGCCTGACTTGTAACCCTTTTTAATTTTTTGTTTTATTGTTTCTTTATTCAACGCGTTGCTGTTGGTTGCACCTGTTGTTGTTGTTGTTGCTATTAATGCTGCTGTTGCATACTAAAGGGGTTACTATGCTGAGCTTGAGCTTTTGCTGCCTTTTATGTTGTTATTGTTGTTGCATGCCAGTTTTTTTCTTTCTCTATTTAAGAAACCTAATATGCAAGCATGAATCGATTGGCGACAAACAAAGGCACAATAAAATTTAAAAAAAATTATTCAAAGAGTTTAAAATATTCCACAGAAGCTGTAAAAGCGATTCCAGTCAGCAATTGGCAGTTGGCGGCGTTGATTTTAGTAGTACATTTGGCATGGCCAGAGATTCATAGGCAATTGTAATAGGCCCCGCCCTGCTACTCGCGCTGCACATTGTTTAAATATACCGCCGAGGATGACTTTGTGGATTTACAAGTTGAAAATATTTTACGATATCCGTTTATAGATTTTAGATATGTTAAGCATGAGTGGAGTAGAAAAAGACTTATGCACATGCGCTTAGGCCAAACACATGAGAAACCGTAGACTTTAAGCGACCAAGTGTTGTGCAGAAAAATATGAAATAGTTGAAACTTACAAGGCAGTAGCAATCAGGCGACATTCTGTTTAACGTAAAATTATTATGTGAAGCCAATTAGAATTTATGCAATACCAATAAAGGAACGCTTTGGCTGTTTGGGAACTTTAGCTGGTAAAAACATTGCCCAACAAATAATCTAAGTTTTTGCAGAGTAGCTCGAATAACGTGGCTGGATGTTAGCTTTGGAAGGAGAGGCTATCGTTTTGCTTGGTTAGAGCGAATTGTTGCACTCAACCGAAACTTAGCAAGAAAGAAATAAAGGAGATATGTCTCTTCCGTTTCATTGAAATTGAAAGAACTGATCTTTATAAGACCGTCATTGTAGAACTGGATTTTTTGTTCCACAAACACTATTCACTACAAAGTATTTGGGGTTAAAGAGGGACAAAATGGATGGATGGAAGACCGGGAAAAACTTTGTCTTTCCCAAGCACTCAGGCTCTCGATAACCAGTACATCAGCGTCACAGTGCCCGATATACTTGATCCTGTTATTGGCTGCGATGTATCGACTAGTTCGTTCCGGGTGTCCATACAAGTTGAAGTTTATTCCATTTTACTAACGAGCCAAGCTCCAGCTTACATTCGTCAAAATTTTTTATGAGGTTTGCACAGTTTCCAGTGCCTTCAGTGCAGCCTGCTTTCATTGCAGAAACAAATTTGCGGTCCATGCACCCTCGCAGCAATTATCTATTCCGCTGGTTTTAGTATAACATAAATCTCCGATAGAAAAACCCTCGCCATTGCACCTAAAGCATAATGGCATCTGGACGCTGGATCCAGTACGATATCTATTCTGTTTTTGATCCTTATTTCCAAATGATTTCCTTCGATCCTCCCAGTAGAGTTTCAGGATCTTTCCATTGTTCTCTTGTGGGAAAATTGAGATAGTCTACCAAAGGATACTCGGAGTACCAGCTTGTCATTTGGGCCCAGATAAAAAGGCTATTGCCGCGGCAGCCTGCTAAACAACTTACCGTGCCACAAAGCTCCAGTCGTCGTGCCAGAACACGAAGGAGTGTAGTCTACACATCGATTTCATAAGTTTAAGGAACCGTGAAGAAATTATTAGAGTTATTTGGAGAGTATAAGTAATGCCTCCACGGGAGATATGAACTCCTATAAATTAGTAACACATTTACCAAGGCGGATATCTCTCCAATATAATTTAATAAGCATTTCTTTCCTAGTAGATTTAACCCTTTAATGCCCACGTAAACGTGTAATTTCCACAATTTCTCAAAACTGTCCAAAGGAAGTTAATTAAAAACCGCACGTCGAGGTTTAAAATATTCTATGAAAATTTAAAGCAGATAATTCTGCTGGGGGTTACCATAGATGACAAATTTTTGCGGTTTAAAATAAGTGCGCAAGGCAGCTTAGATCAATGCCACAGGCATAAAAATAATCCTTAATCTCTGTGCTGCTTAAGCCATGTGACATTATTATTAAGCAAGGAGGGACTGCAATCAAAAAATTTTCAATTTCAATGTATTTTTTTTAGTTCTACTTTAGGATTTTCATTTTGCTTTTGGCATAAAACAAAAATCAGCAACGCTTAAAGTGCTGAAATGCTGCTATTATGTATACACATAGGTACTCACTTATTCATTAAAGTATTTATTCATCGAAAGTCTTTATTCATAGAAAATCAATATATTTCAATTTTTTTTTACTTTCTAGCTCAAAGCATAATTGAAAAGGAGTCTTAAGGGACACATTTTGTACCTTTTACATACCTTTCGCTCGCTCATGCAGCCAAGCCACGCTTTGTTGCTGCCGTCAAGGTAGTGCACAAATAATGAAATAAAATAAAATCGAAAGACAAAAAAAAAAAGAAAAAATTAAAATAGAAAAAAAAAGAGAAATAGAACAATAGAATAATTGAAATGTCTTAGGAGACACGTAAGCGGTAAGTAATAAGTATCGGTCGACCGCAAAAAAATAGAGGAATCAAAAAACGCCTAAACGTGTGGCAGCAGCTGTTATATTGATGTTACAATAAACCAATAGTTTGCCGCACAAACGCTCAGAGCCATATAAACATACATACATACATACATACATACATACCGGCACATTTACCAACAAACCAGCTGCAGCATAGTTATCCTTTGAACTTTGTACTGAATTTACGATGATGATCAGTTTCGGTTTCGGTTTCTTTTTCCCTTTTTCCTGCTTTTTTTTGGTAAGAATTTTGTATGTAATGGAAGTAAGAGCAGCAAATGCGAATGAAAATTACCAAATAATGAATTGAGACAATGATAAGATATATGGTTATAGTAGAATGGGTATAAATTACGGGCTGACAAGGGCACAACTACATACAAATGTACATAGATATCTAAATTTACGAGTGTTTTATTTCTTTTTGGCGATTTGTTAAGGAATGTAGCAGAATAACGATGTCAGCTTTGAACTACATAAATTAAATTAACTCAATTAGCAGAACTGCGCTCCACTTACGGATAACAAGCACTTTTACTTATTTTATAGCTTCAATTTTATTTAGTTAAAAAAAATTTCCCTTTTGGGGATTTTTTGTAATACACACAATTTTCAAGTAACAAGGTCAGAAATCAAATATGGAATGGTTAGAGCTTCCATCGTTATTAGTTTTAAAAATTCCCCTTTTAGGGATATTTTGTAAAAAACACTATTTTCAAATAAAAAGTCAATAATCATCTTTAGACTAGCTATAGCTTCAATTTTATTTAGTTGAAAAAAATTTCCCTTTTTGGGATTTTTTGTAATACGCACTATTTTCAATTAAGAAGATCAGAAATCAAATACGAAATAGTTAGAGCTTCCTTCGCCACCAGTTTTAAAAACTCCCTCTCTGGGATTTTTTGTAAAATGTACCATTTTCAAGCAAAAATTCAAGAATCATCTTCAATCTGGCAATTTTATTTAGTTTTAAAAATTTTCCTTTTTGGGATTTTTTCTAAAAAGCAACAATTTTCAAGGAGGAAATTTCAAAAATCCTATCCTATCCTATTTAGAATCGCTATTAGTTTTAAAAATTTCCCTTTTAGGAATATTTTTGTAAAATACACTATTTTCAAATAAAAAGTCAATAATCATCTTTAAACAAGCTATAGCTTCTATTTTATTTAGTTGAAAAAAATTTCCCTTTTTGAGATTTTTTGTAATATGCACTATTTTCGATTAAGAAGATCAGAAATCAAATATGAAATAGTTAGAGCTTCCTTCGCCACTAGTTTTAAAAATTTCCTTTTAGGGATTTTTTGTAAAATGCACTATTTTCAAGCAAAAATACAGGAATCATCTTCAAACTGGCTATAGCTTCAATTTTATTTATGTAGTTAGAAAATTTTCCTTTTTGATATTTTCTCTAATATGCACTATTTTCAAGTAAGAAAGTTCAAAAATCAAACTTAGAATGTTAAGATCTTCCACTGTTATTGGATTTAAAAATTTCCCTTTTAGGGATTTTTTTGTAAAACACTATTTTCAAATAAAAATTCAATAATCACCTTTGAATTTGTCATAGCTTAAATTTTATTTAGTTTAAAAAAAAAGCTTCGTGGCCAAATTCGTGGATGCAATTTTAAGCTAAACTCTTCGGATCCACGTGGTATCACAAAGGAACTGTCGGGGCCTAAGTACGCTAAGTGGAAACTAACAGCCACTGCAACCTAACCTAACCCACTCACCAAGAAGCACCTTCTGAGGTCTCTCTACTTCGAGAAAAGCAACTAACCGAAGCAAAAATCTTAAAAGCGTAAAATGTGTACTCCACCTTCAAAATGGGATAGCCAATCGCCACGCCACGGCTTTACCCAAACCACAGGCTGTAGAATTTTGAATAGGATTTTTTTTAGTTCAGGTGGTATCACAGTCGGGTCCCGCACAGCTACTGCAACCTAGTGTAACCTAATCTATGCAACTGGAAACTGTTCAACCACAATTAAGCATTCAAATATTGAACAAGTCATCACAAGCCAAAAACAAAGACAAAAGTAATGTGTTAACGCAGTTTGACTGTAGTAAGAAAAAAGTAATTAATTGCAGGTAAGAATGCACTTATTACCTTCTTTTTATGCACGTGTAAAGATACCTAAACGCTCACTGCGAACAAACTCATAATAATGTTATTAGCCACAAGTTAGTAAAGAAACCAACAACAACAAACACATGACACCAACTAGCGGCTTATTAGATACGCCACAAAGCAGAAATGTTAAATTTTTACGCAGAGCATCTATGTGTGCTCAGATTTTTTGTGCATGTGTTTGAGTAACTTGTTTAGTGCTAAGAGAGAAAGTGAAGTAAAGAGAGATGTTGCATGAGTGTTTAGTGAAAGAGGGATGTTGCATGAGTGTTTTTGCGACAAGTTTTCTAGCAACAAAAAATGCTCGAAAGCGTAAGAGAAAATTTCGAATGAATTGAGTGTTTCGCTAATTCAATGCGTTCCTATGGAAATTTTTAACTCAATCAATAAAGAGAAAATGTTGAATTAAATACTCAGTGAGCGTAGCTCAACAACTCAATAAGTATTTAGCAGATACTTGCCACAGATGCAGGACACCAGCTAGCAAAGTAATCTTTAGGTACATTTCCAGTGTATCTTAGCAAATACAATAGGCGCTCTTTCACGATTCTTATCAACAACGCACGAACATGAAGTTGCAACACAAACAACAACAACAACAACAACAACAATTACCAACCAGCTCACCTTAATATATGTACACAAAAGCAACAAGAACAACAAACACTTCTTTATTAGAAATTGAGTGAAATATCTATGTTAGTGGTTGAATTGTTTGGTTGAATTGTTTGGTTGAATGGTTTTTTGACTCTTCGCTCTGCTCTGCTCGCATTTTAGCCTCTTTGAATGGGAAAACAACACATAGCTCACAGAGTTTTATTGTTGTAGCACAGCCACACAGCGGCGGCTTCCAACCAACTCAATGCCATTTGTTGGTGGTGATAAGTATTGTATTCGTTTTCGCTGCCGTCGTCGTTGTTGGCGCAGCAGCGATCGAAAATTTTTGTAGTAGAAATTTGGCTTCAACGGACCTGTCCGCATTGAGTGCGATTCAGTGCATGAGACCGGTTCAAATCGATAGAAGCGTATGGTGCGGCGGTCGCTAGTTTAACGAAATCGTCAATGCACAAATGCAACAAAGTTCGAATACGGAAATTGGCTATCAACGTACTTACATACTGCGCAAATGTGTATACAGTGCATAAGTAAACGTACGGGTGCGGTATTTATGGTTTTATGTGGCTGATAAAAAAATGTATTGAATACAAATTTAAAGGCGATAAAGTATGTAAATAAATAAAGCAAACAAATACAATCAGCGAAAAGAAATGAAAAGTAAAGTAAAAACAAATAGCACAGCAAACATACATACATGCGTGAATTTTCCATGGAAAATGTGTATTGAAGTGAATGGAAATTGATTGCGAAAAACGATAGGGAAAAGTGCGTAAAGAAAAGTAAATAAGTTAAATATGAATTAAAGTCGTAGGTACAAATCGACTGTAAAAATAATGTAAATGCATACATCGACTGTAAAAATAGTGTAAATGCATACATACAAACATACTTGTTCTATAAAAATTTATATGTAAGTACCTACATACATATATAAAAAGTAAAATAGTAATTACGTTTAATTGTGGTTTATAAAAAGTGTTTTAAAATTGTATAAATAAATTAAAAATATAAAAAAGTGAAACTCGCAAAATATTCCGGCCGATGGTGATCATCCAATAAATGGTAATAAGAAAAATCAAATTAAAAATTTAATACAATTTATGTATGAGTGGTTTAAAGGTTTATGTAGCTATTTTCTTTGTTTAAATGCTATTATTAAGTACCTATGTATGTATTCTTTGATCAAATTCTTTGTAGCTGGTGGAAATTTGAGGCATGAGAAAGTCCTTATCAGTCCATTGTTTTGAGTGTTTTATAAGGGACTCCATGTATGTATGTATGTAATTTAACTACATCTTCCTCACTCTTTGGTCGCACTCTGGGGAAGTAGCGTACTATAAGTGACCAAGACCAAGTCTATGTACCTTCACTCAAAAAAAATTTTTTTATTAAAGTTAACGAAGTTCGGTACTTGGCTAAAAGCTAAACACATTGTACTATTTTGTAGAAAAAATCGTAATTTTTAAGGAAAAAAACCACATAAAACATAAGGAATGTGGACCTTAAAACAAGTAGGTAAATGAAGGTACTTGATCTCATATGCCCGGTATATTAACTGATTTCAAGGAATTTGCGGCCATAATAAATAACTAGATAAATCAGAGGTGAGTAGGTATAAACTCTCCGCAAGTTAAGGGCATTTCTTTAAAGTGTTATGCGCTCATCTGCTCTGTTCATAAAAAAAAATGTCTTACTAATATATGTTAAAATTTCATTCGGTTACTTCTTGCATATTTTCCCTTATGTTTTATGCATGAAAGACGTTTTTCTTGTTGTTGTTTTCACATTATTTGAAATAAATACGACATAAGAGATACAAATTTGATTTGTTAGTGGCTTGTTTTAGGGGCCATATAAATATAAACTAAAGGCTCAATAAAGGAATTTTCTACACATTTTCCACTTAAGTAGGTACCTACTCGTATGGATTTCCTCAAGTTTTGGTTCTACATAATAGGTACATATCGTCGTACCATACACAAGCAAGCGCTTGCAAAAGTTTTTACGAAAAATAGCAATTTAAAAATTGATGTATTATGGAACGATTTTCCGTCATACCTTGTCAAGTTTGGTTTGGAGACAAACCGATTTCGGCTGACATGTGCCATCTTCAGTGTCTCTTTTCGTTCAGAGAACCAAACCAAACTTGACAAGGGATGACGGAAAATCGTTCCACAATGCATCACATTCCTACCCTGTCGGAAAAACAAGCAACGAAAAAGTAATTTAGAAATTCTTTACGCAAACTTCTTAGCACTTTCGACTTTTTGCTAACGAAAAGTAGCAATAATTATATAGATATTGTTTTTGCCAGCCAAAATTCGAAATTAGGTACTAATTTTCGTCAGTCACAAAAAGGCTGCTGCAAGTCCTCGTATGGTAGGTACGACAGAGTGAATTACATAGGTTCAAGGTAATTTTTTAAAGTGGATGCTAATCGGCATCAACGTAGGCACTTTAGTAATGTATTTCATATGTCTAGTCATAGAATTTCGTTAAGTCTAGATTTACCTTTAGGATAGTAGTTAGGATTACGTGTCTTATTGCATCTTTAGGGTAGTTGCTAAGATTCGTTGTAACATTAGCGAGTAAGAACACTTGTAAAGAGGGCAATACATCATTTTATTAAATAAAAGAGAGTCATTCGTTCAGCAATCGAAATACATAAATAAATTTAAACGGGATCCGAGATACATGAGAAATAATGACAGATAAAATCTGTGCCTTTGAAAAACTTTAAAATCAGTTGGCAAAACATTATTGAAGTTATTTACATACTTACTTATATATGTACTGTATTGTGGCAGATGTCTTCAGAATCTATGAAAAAATATCGACTGTGAAAAACTTCTACGCACGATAATATTTAGGTACATATCCAATTTGAAATAAATTCAATAGAAGCCAAAGAAACTGTCTCCGGAATGAACATTTCTGACTGGAATGAACTTTTACAAGGTCTAATAGTAATTATTTTGCGCGTTTCATGCATTTAGCTGTATAGGTTTATAAGTTACACCACAAAACTTCTAGGATATCGGTTGTGAGGCAGCCGTATCTTACAGTGCTCCGATTCTTACATTGCATTCCGATAATTGCAGATAAGAATCCACAGATCCATATATGTACCTAACAAATTTCAATCTCATAGGTATCTGAAGGGCCAGTTTGCGTTAAAACAGGCGGATGTGGCTAAATCAACTCAGCCCATGATTTCAAACATTTCAGTATACATTTTGGTGGGTCTGTCTCTTCTCCTTCTGCTACTTTCAGTTCCAGTGCTGGTAAAACAGTGCGATTAAAATTTATATTAATAAGCAATATTTATATAAAGTGTATATGTTTGTACATATTCATATAAAATTCCTTACTATATAAGAAAATAAATACTTAAATAAATTCAACAACATAATGACTTGCGGCAATATTCATATGCATACCGGTACTTCTCCAACTCCTCTGCAAAAAAACAAATGTTGCAAGCAACAAACGAACACACAACCATAAATACACGCAAAACTTGCAAATAGCACTCACATGCAACAGCAAAGCAACGCAAAGCAAAGCAAAATATTCATCTGCATGGCCCATCTGCATACTTACATATATAAATACAAATATACATATGTACATATCTATATGTATATATTTTTGTATGCATTGGTATTTCTCTGCATGTATTTATGTCAGCTCCGGTAGTAAAAAGGAAAAATTTCTAAATTGTCTTTGACGTTGCTGACTTTATTGCCCGATGCAACAGCAACAGAAGTGCAGCAAAAGAGCCCAGCCTAACTACAAAAATCGTTGTTGTTGTAATTTAAGTTTTGTCAAGTGTACAAGACAGCAACGCAAGCATATGATGCCATAAGATGACCGTCCGTCCAGCCACTTGCAGCACTTGATTTTTTGTTGTTGTTGTGAGTTTTTTTTTTTTAACTTTTTATTGCTTTCATCGTTGTTGTTGTTGTTGTTATTATACTTGTTGTCGCAGCTACCACAAACATGTGTACAAAATGCTGTTGTTGTCATCATCGAGCTTGTTGTAGACAACGTTGTTGTTGTTGTTGTGGTTGTTTTTGGTGTTGTTTTTGTTTATGTTGTCCACAACACGGATGTTGCCGCGCGTCGGACGCGGCCATCAAATGAAAACAATTCGCGATTTGCTTCGTTGATTCAACAGACAGCAAGCAAACAACAACAGCAAGCAAACTGAGATTACAACAACAACAACAACAACAACAAAAAGAAAAAGAAGCAACAGCAGCAGAAGAAGAATTAGCAGAAAAAGAGGAGGTAGAAGAAATCAGAATATAGGAGGTAGTATTTGATAAAAAAAACAACAACAAAAAGTAACAGCAAAGCAACAACAACGAAAACACTTTTTTTACAACGCTGACAACGATTACACTAACAGCGACAACAATAGCAATTGCATTTTTCTGCAACTTGTTAAGTTGTGCCACACACACCCATACACATGGACGTGCAACATTTTTCTAGGTGCACATTTATGTATGAAAAGTATTTATGTATATACATTTAGATCTCGGTAAGCCCACCACTTCTATGTACAACCTCGATCACATGCGGCTTGGCTGAGCTTGTGTGCGCTTACGGCCCGCTAATTTTCCAAGCATAGAAATAAAAACAACAACAACATAAACTTACTACATACCAACACACTTTGATGCCACAGAGCCGCTACACACCGCAATCAATTGCATACAAACATACAAAAACACACAAATAAACTTGAAAAGAACATGCGAGCAGCTTTGACTAACGTTGCAGCTTTGCCAACCGGCTTTTTTGCCATAACGAATTGGCATTGGCAACAGAAAAGAGCAAAAAAAAAGCACAAAGCAAAAACAAAAACAAGCACAAGTAAACAAAATCAATGCAAAGAAAATCTAACTGAACCTGCTGCTGTTGCGTTGTTGCATGAAGTGTGTGCGGCAAGCAGCAGCAGCAGTGCATTTGAAGAGCAACACACATACCTACAACTAATGAAAATGAATAGGCAAATAAAAGAAAAATGCAAAAAAACGGAGCAAAAACAAATTGAACATGGCAAAGCGGAGTGTTTTGCACTTTTGAGCAAATGAAATAAATGAAATTTTATTTTACTGCAAATTGCAGCATTTCCTCCAGCCAACCAACCATGGCATTTGAGGCATGCAGGAATGTGTGGAAAAAATTAGTAAAAGAAATGAAATGAAAATAAGAATAAATATTATTAAAGGAAATTAAATTAAAATAGAAGGAACATGTTTTTTTTATTTTTTACACTTTTCTGTAAGATCAATCTAATGAGCTCCCGAAGAAAAGACAGACTGATGAAAATATTCTATAAGAGCATGTCTGCACATAACGTCGTCCGCTCTTTTTATCTGTGTTCGCTATATCAATCGTCCTGCAATGTCGAATCTAGTACCGAAGGACGATAATTTCCATACGAAATTCTGAAAGTGGACAACGCAACGATTGAACAACGTTGTTTTGTTTTCTGAACACTCTCGCCAATCGCGTTAAAATCGATGCCTTCTCTAATTTTGTATCGAAAATCTATGGAAATCTGCAAACAGACCAAAACAGAAAAAGCAAAAACAACCAAGAAACATATTAAGAGAATTAACAAGCTATGTTGCATATAAAATTACATATATCTTTATTTAATATGCACTTTTTCTATATCGTAAATTTTTAGTTTGAATTTTTCCGCAAATAAATTCATTTACATTGAAGAAGAATACGAATAAGAAATGTCAAATTGAGCAACGATCAGCTACGTGGAGACGTGTTATTTCGCAATCAACTTGGCGAGATTGTTCGCGAGATTATTCGAATGTGAATTAATTTATTTGGAGACAGACTTTAATAGAGTGAGACCATTTAACTAATGAAATCAAACACAGGTTGCTTCATATTCTAGATGTTGTTAGTTATATCACAAACTCAGTTTTCATTCATATTTTCATCCAGAAAAGAAGTTGAGAATATTGTTCACCAGTCAGTGAATAGAGGCACTGCGGCAAATTTGGAATGTGGTATAGTCATTTATAAGAAAAAAACATGTTTATTACACTAAGGACTAGACGGTGGAAGTGTACGATATATGAGCTTTTATTCGTCCATTTCCATGACAGAGACTTATATGTCATTTTAAGACGTTATCCCCCCCCATCAAGTGCACCACAAAAGCCGAAAAGTACTTTGTTCAACTACTTTTCATAAAATCCGCATTGATTGCCTTATTTATCAATACCACAATGCTATAGATTTGGCAGATATCACAATGTACCACAATAGCCCCCTATACCTCAGTTGCACCATGCTCGTGCTCAGCTTGTTATTCACATTAGATATTTAAGATCATTTTCGAATGTTTGCTGTATTGAATGGTCTTTTGTGATTTGTTATTTTTGAAAGACGTTTAGAAATCGGACGAATTTCACCCTTTAAAAAATGTCAGTGATTAAGTACTCTTATATGATGCTTTTGATATCAAAACCAGCTCACTAAATATATTTCTGAAATGCACTTGTTTGCATATTTTGAAAGTCTAGGGAGTCATTCATAACCTAGCGAAGGGATATAGCACAAATCAAGCTCATTCCAAACCAAAATTGCATACAAAAAATAGCTTCAGAACTGTGAATGTGAGAAGTTTTTTGTATCTCCTGTAAAATTTCCAAAAATGGAATGATTTGGTTTTGATAGCAAACTACTAATATGTACCTAAATATGCTTACTTATGACATTTAAATTCCATACTAAATTATTACTTTTCCTTTCTTTTATTTGCAGCTTTGAAATCCACATAAAAACAGACAACAAATAAAAACTTTTACAGTATTAAAGTTAATTTGTTTGGCAAACTACATATATATACATATTTGCTGTGACGTACATAAAAATATATACTACATACACACATACTTACAAATGTACATTCAAACAAAAATATAATGTGTGTCGTCTGTGATTTGTAAAATAAAGTAAAATAAATTCAATTGAAATCAGCGAGTCGTAATCAGCACTTTTGCGGTGGAAGTGTTGCAAAAAATAAAAACAAAAACAGAAAAAGGAAAAGGAAAAGTAGAAACAAGAAACAAAAACAAAAAGTCAGAAACAAAAGAAAAACCTTAAAAACATAAATAATAATAATACAAAATAATACAAAAAAAAGCATAAAAAAATAACAGAATAATATAAAAAAATACAAGCGAAAAGTTATTTGTTTATTTAAAAAAAAAAGCTAAATTCGCTTAAAAGCAAAT
The DNA here is from genome assembly GCA_960531455.1 of Urophora cardui. Lineage (NCBI taxonomy): Eukaryota > Metazoa > Arthropoda > Insecta > Diptera > Tephritidae > Urophora > Urophora cardui. Next base: position 25,472,997 of record OY482673.1, on the reverse strand, counting down.
CACAATCAACGAATTGGATTATTTACGTTTCAAATAGGTATTTAATTGTTAATTGGATTTTTTGGGAAGCTGCACACAAATGACATACAACAGCAGCTGTTTAATGCTAATTGCTTAGAGGTAAGTTCAAATATATAAATAAAATAAAACTAGCTCATACAAGATTCACATAAAAAGTATTTACATACGTTTATTTATATCAGGGACCGTAATCATTATGAGGATTATAATAAAAATCGCAATTTAATCATTATATGTTGAGTTTTTTTATATTTCATCAAAAATAATCATTATTTTTTGAGTTTCATTTTGTTGATCAGAAATAATCATTATTTTTTGAGTTTTATTTTTTCGATCAAAAATATCACTCATTCACGAAGTTATACCGATGGGAATTTTTTAGTAATTATGTTCCAGAGCACTTTAGAGGCGATTTGAGTTTTTCGACCTAAGCAAAAAAATAAAACTAAATGAATAATTAATATTTCCGAGCGATAAATATATCATTCAAGGAATAAGTATTATTTTCGATCAAAAAATAAAACTCAAAAAATAATGAATATTTCTGAAGGATTAAATATCGCTCAAGGAATAAGTGTTATTTTTGATCAAAAAAATAAAACTCAAAAAATAATGATTATTTTTATGGATATCGCTTAAAATTTTTCGATCATAGTGGATTCGAATAGTGCTCTTCCAGACATGCACACACACAAACTCAATACTCTTCTACGATGTTTGCAAGTATTTGATTTTTTTCACTTACAATATAAAGAATAATGATTATTATGGGTCCCTGATTTATATAACAGTTTATGCTGGCATAGCACCGTAAATTGAGTTTCTGTGTATTTATGTATCTGCTTTTACTTTTCTATTATTTTTTGTATGCGAAAATATTTTTTACAAAAATAAAAAGTAATAAAAAAAGTTAGAGAGAAGCTGCTGTCACGGCGAATTGAATAATAGAACTTTCTAAGTGACCGCTAATTGAATTTGTACGATTGAAGAATAGATTTTGTTATGCAATTAAACATTTTTTGGTTGAGTAGAGCGATGAGTTGCTGAGATTTTCCAAGCTCACAAAGAGTTAAACAGAGTTACGTATTATGGACCTTCATTTGTAGCATTTTTTGAATAATCAGAACTTCCAAAAGTCTTGCCAAAGTTAACTAAACCCACTGAAAAATGCCATTTAACTTGATGGCTGCACACACGCCCATTTACACATATGTATGTACATATGTATGTACGCACACGTAATTTTCATGCAACATTTTCATAAGCACAAACTGTTGAATATGCGATTTTCAAGATGGTAATCAAATTTCATGCGAATGAGTTGCAAAAAAAGATAAAAATATTGCCTAGACTACCGTATGCATGTATGAATTTATGTACATATGTATGCTCGTGCGAAATGACGTACGAGTCAGTGCTTAAATATTTATGAACTTATTGCAATGTCAGTTAAAAATTTTTACAACCCCCTTAGGGTGAAAACAGAATCGGTACGTAACGACACGACATTGCGACAACGACAGTACCTTGACGTAAAAATGTCGGTTCGAAGCCAGTGACTGAAACATAATAAATGCGGCAACGACCGCCCATACAGAAGGCTCGTTGCTGCCACATTACAGCTTTTCATTCACAGCTAAAAAGTTTTTGGTTCAGATCGTAATTTTTTAATGTAAAATAATAAATTAAATAGTTAAATTTATTAATTGAATGCTTTAAACTGTTATTACGTTTGGTTGTGTATAAATACTCCTGCTTTTTTTGTAAAGTTTCGTTAGATTTATTGAGTTGTCAAAATTTTCATATTTTATAATGCAGTGGCAACTCATCGTCCGCTCGTCGTCGTCACCAAAATTGGAAATCGGCCTAAGTTGACGACAACGTAGTTTTGTCGGTGGACGACGTCGTGTCGCGTCGTCTTTATTATAATTGCTTTCATAAGAATGCATGGGTTTTAATTTTGACAGGCTGTCGTTGTCGCAATGTCGTGTCGTTACGTTCCGATTCTGTTTTCACCTTTACGCTACGCAACGGCAGCGGCAATGAAAACGAAAATGAAAAATGATTCGATTTTCTAAAGTGAGTACCTATGTACATACAAAAGTATAATAATACTTCGTGCCACCAAACGAAGGAAAAGTGATTTTGTTTTTGATTGCAAAATGCGTAGAGTTGCATGACTGCTTTGTTGCTTTTATCAACTTTGTAAAGAAAGGGAAGAAAATTGTATACAAAGTCAATAAAAAAAGAATCCTACAACAAGTACCACCAAAGACTGTTCTTTATAAACTTACACACACACGAGTGTTTAATACGCAATCGATTTTGGGCACAACAAAAAACAAAAAAATTGTATAGAAGAAAAGTTAAAAGGTAACAAAAGCGATTTTTTCAACGATGCATGACATGAAAAATGACGCACTTCAATTCGAAAGTGTAAAAGTAAAAATTACAAATAACAATCAGATGATAAATACATACATACATATGCATGTATGTATAAGCGCAACAGAAGCCAGTCGGAGTCAAATCATTGAGAAATCGGGCAGGAATCGAGCAGCAATCAGACACAGACTCAGTCAACGCGTCAACTGAAACAAAATCTAGTCAAGCCAATAAATAATGCAAACAGAAGAAGGGAACAAATTTTGGAAAAAGTCATAGAAAGAACGGCAATTGAGCTGCTGTGTGTCTAGTATGTGATGAATAGTTGAGGAGGGCGCCAATGAAGAAGATGAAGCAGAAGTTGAAAGGCAGACGATGGACGAATATTGATGCAGATTTATGTATGTATGTATGGATAAAATGTGGCTGCGGGAAATATAAACAAAATTTTTGGTTGCATAAGCAGACATGGGAGTTATTTTTTAAAGACGAAAACAAAAAGCATAATGCAGACAAAAAACACAACAGCAAAAACCTGCAGTTAAATTAGTAGATGAATAGACGAATGTCTGGCTGATTGGGTGGGTTGCATGATGCAATACAGCGACGAGAGCGACGATAATGCCCAGCAAACAAAAAACAGAAAAAAACAATCAACGGGGAGTGAATTCAAATTTCAAATTCAAATATTTCACATTCACCTTAATCAAGTGTAAAAAATTTCGATTTCATAAGTTTGTTGCTTTTGTAGCGCGACTAAGTAAACAAAAGCGTGCGCTTAGGTACACTGAAGAACAAAATTGAGGCAGCAAAGGCAGTGAGAAGAGAGAGAACAAAGATTTTGCAAATTTTACAGTTATCAGCTGGAGCATATGAGTAGCGCACGATGTTCAAAAAAAAATAATAATAGGTACGTTCAACTGAAATCAAAACAAACGAACTGAAGTGTCTAACCGGTTTTGTAACCAATCAAAGCCTGTCGCCCCGACTACACTATTCAAAATTTTTGAGGGGTGTCTTTTTGCCATTACAACTAACAAAACTAACTCTACATAAGATGTTGTATAAACGATTTTTCGTCATCCCTTGTAAATTTTGATGTTGAAAAAGAATTAACTCCGCATAACATAAGGGTACAGCCAGACGACGCAAGAAAGTACTTTCAGAAAGTGTGTTTTTTTTTTAACAAAAAAAAGTAAAAAAAAATTTGAATTTTTCAATTTCTGAAAGTACTTTTTTGCGTCGTCTGGCTGTAACCTAATTCGTACTCGAACATAATTCGCACTCGAACAATCTTGCCAAGTGGTTCGCGAACTAATCCGTCTCATTATTCTTCTTCTTCAATGTAGTTGCATTTATTTGCCGTAAATATTAAAACTGAAAAGTTATGATGTAGAAAAAGAGTCAACTAAATAAAAATAGAATTTTATATACAACAGAGCTTATTAATTCATTCAATATGTATTTTTGCTTATTTATGTCTTTTTGTTTGATCTGTTTGTCAGATTTCGATAAATTTCCGATAGAAAATTAGAGAAGGCATCGATGTTTCCGTCGTTGGCGAGAGTATTCAGAATGAACAACGTTGTTCAATCGTTATTCGCTCTCAGATTTTTTTATGGAAATTACCGCAGTTCGACACTAGATTCGAGTTCGAACAACGAATGAGAGAGCGAGCAACGATAAAAAGAGCGAACGACATTATGTGTAGACATGCTTTTACCAGAGTTGTAGCTTAGATAGCAATTTTTTGAAATTCCGGCGTGTTGCCATTATTTTCAACAGCACTGTAACAAGCCCCGAAGCAATATCAGCTTTTTTTCACGCTTTTCATGCTGTAAGCAATGCAACAAATGAAGTTCGTGCGCACACACATGAATGAGTTGTTGGATTTTCAATTCATTTAAATTCGTTTTTTGATTTCTTTCAACTTTAATCGCGCGCTCGCCTACAATTCATTAATCACGGCATAGTTATAGTGGCGGGCGGTGGCAGTGGCAGCAGCAGCAGCAGAAGCGACAGCCGCAGAAGCAACAAAAGCAGCAGCGGCGGCTATAAAAAAAAAACAACAAAGCAAAAACTAATGGCGTTTTCTTTTCTCGAAATAATGTTGCCCTGTTTGATTTTCTTCGCCATTTTGTAAGTTTGTCTGGTCCTTTCACCAAATATTGACCTCTAACTAAGTAAGAGGGCACCTTTATCTACAAATTCAGCAATTTTATAGAAAGTCAGGATACGTAATTAGATAATTGGGATATAGGAGGGCAACATTTTTTCGTAGAAAAGAAAACGCCATAAATAAAGCCACCAAGTAAAATAAAATGTTAAGAAATATGAAATGCGTTTGCTGCTTTTTTGCTGCCAAATGAAAAAAAGTTTGAGCTATTTTGAGCAATATAAATTTCCATGATTGTATTCGTTGTATTCATAATTTCCCCATACTTAATTTTAATCACACAAAACACTGTTTATAACTTCATTTCGTAAAAATTTGTTTTCAATTTATTCAAGCTTCAAAGCTGTTTTACTTTGCTGTTGTTTGGTCTTGCTCTTCTTTAGTATGTTAAACGCCCTCGTGCGGCTGCTCCTAACATTTATTATTTATCAAAAATGCATTAATTGTTACTTTTTGGTATTTTTTGCTTATTTTTAATATAAATAAATACAATTTTGTGTTGCTTTAATAATTTTTTGCAGCAAATTCCATTGACTTCAATGCCCTTTCATATTTATACATATGTACATTGTGGCAAGTTAGTTTCATTATGTGGCATGTATGTACGTATGTATATTATTACCTTCAAACACATGTATTTATTTACTCAAACAAACATATGTACATAAACATGCATATACCTATACTTGTTCTGCCCACAAGATATCGATCTCAAAATTGGCTCATCTGATTGCCGCTCTAAACGAACGAGAAATACTCGTAGTATGTGGTTGTGGCAAATTTCTTTGTTGTGTGTGCCTTCTGCTTGGGCTGTTTGTTGCATTGGCTACTTGACTGGGGTTACACTGTTGCAATCTGTGGCTTTGATTACATTTTCTTGCTTGAGTGAGCAAATGTTGCTGTTGCTTCCAAAATTGCTTTGAAACAGTGGTGGCTGTAATGTTAGGACTGAATTTGAAGTAGACCGTTGAAGGGCTAAAGTAGTTTATAGAAAGAAACGAAAGAACAAAATGCAACACTGAGGATGACACCTTTCCGAAACCGGTTTGTCTCAGCAGAAAAATTTACAAAGCATGCCGGAAAATCGTTCCAATAATATAATATAATATAATATAATATAATATAATATAATATAATATAATATAATACAATGGCGCTATTATAACTCTGACGAGTTTTATGGCCGAGCTTCTCTCCCAATTCGAGGTGTGCTCCTTTTTGTTTTTCCTACTAATTGGGTGGACCTACAGTTTTTATGCCGGCTCCGAACGGCGAATGCATTTTTTGTGAGAAGCTTTTTCATGGCAGAAATACTCTCGGAGGGTATGCCGCCCACTGCCGAGAGGTGACCGCTGCTCTTAAAAAACCCAATAATTGGATTTTTACTAATTAGAAAAATTGTTTTGGTGTTTGGCTCGGACCGTGGTTTGAACCCGAGACCTCTGGCATAGCAGGCGAGCACTCTACCCACTGCACCACAGCGGCCACATCGTTCCAATATACATCGTTTATAGAAGGAGTTTCTGGAGCAAACTTTGTTGATATAAGCCACACAAAACTGGCACATCTTCTTCATATCTCAGAGTTTCTGAGGATTTTTTTTAACTTGCTAAAGCCACAACTATAGTAAAACATTTATACTGAGTCTGAAACCAACTACAAATATATATTATTTTTTGTGTCTTTATTAAAATTCTTCTAATCTTAATCGATTTGCCACCGTTTTTTTTTTTTTTTTTTTTTTGTAAAAGCGCAGCTCCCTCTGCTTACTCATTATTAGCTTATAATAACTTCCTTTGCCTTTGGTTATGTAACTTTGCACCCAAAAAATTTTAATTTCGTATTACACAGATGCTCAGTGCACTGTGCTTTGTTAGTTTTCAGCATCACTTGCGTCCTATACATACTTATCTACATACAAAATACATATGTACATGAGAATAATATTACACATCAATACTCGCTTGAGATCAACTCCAGTCATATCATCATCATCATCACATTTCATTTCGTCTTGTCTCAGCTCAACGCAACTCGTTTGTTTCATCTCGTTGCGCTTGATTTCCCTTGCTTGTAAGTAGGATATATGTACATATATCCATAGATCAATAGTATCTCTGTGCCTTGTGTCGCTATCACATCACACACTAGTGCAACAACACATCACATCACTTTTGAGCAGCCATCAACCATCATTTGGTTAGTACTACGTCAAAGAGTGAATTTTCAATTTATTATATAGTTGCAGAGTTACTTATAAACTTCCATATGTACATTCTTATATAATTTGGTATTTTCTTATGAAATACATACATATTTATTTGCTGCAAAACAGTATGGGTTTTGTTTGCCGGAACCATCACTCTAATCATGTCTTCTATATACAGTCTCATACATACATATATGTATGAATTGATCACATCTTTGTACATACATCCATATACTCAAGTAGCATCGGCATCTTTTATGATTCTTGCTTAGTACTCGTGTCAGCTCAGCTTATCAGCTGTGCTTGTAGCTAAAAGAATGCAGCATAGCTCATGACGATAGCTAAAAGTTTCATTGAAATATTTTTATCGTATCGATGATAAAATTATTTACTTCTAGAAGGCGTATGTCTTGAAAAACAAAATCCTGAACTAAGTAAACGATATACATACAATAATTTGAAAACAAAAATGTGTACATACATACATATTAGAGCTTAGGATTTCTCGAGTTCGAGCGAGACGAGATTTCTCGCGAGACTCGAGTTCTCGCGAGATTCTCGAATCTCGAAAGGCTCGCGAGCTTCTCGACATTCAACTACTTCGCAGAAATAGCGGTATATGCATACTATGCTCTTTCGTAGCTTGTTCTGCTTGTATGAATATGTGCCATTTACGCCCTTCCCAGGTGTATTTCACAAAATTCCGATTGGAATACAATTAAAATTTCATAACATAAAATTTTTTCTTTCCAATGACATACGAGAAATTTTTGATATTCATATTTTTTGACACAATATGTTATCGAGAAATCCGAGAAACGAGTTTTAATCGAGGACACGAGTCTCGGTTTTCTCGATCCTCGAATTTCTCAACACTGCTCGAGATCGAATCGTAAGCTCTAATACATATATGATATACGACAAGGGTGCAGGCCCAAATCGAATAACGAAGTCACTCAACAACAATGTCATAATTTTTAGAATAACATCTCTCCGTAATGATAAAAAAATGATTTAAAAAAAAAGCTACGCATGGAATGTCGATCGATTGTACGGTTTGTTTTAAGTTTCGCCGTGGCGGAGACAGCGCTCTATTTGTTTGTTGTTGGGGGTCACACGGAGCCACAGTGATGTTGGGAGCCACAAAGAGTCAAAAGAGTCACTAGACCTGCACCCCTGATACACGATCTGCATACATATACATATATACATGGATACATATTAGGGTGGGGCGATTTACTAACCTATATCGCGCAATCGAAATTTGGATTCCTCTCATTTTTCTGAGTAGAAAACTCTTCCACGACATTTGTCTAAAATTAATTTTGATGTTCCGGAATTTGATTTTTATGGACCAAGACGAATTTTTGAAAATAAAAATTGGGCAATAATCGACAAAAAAATATCCAGGCCAATGTGCACATCGAATTGAAGCAGAATTTTATGCTGAATCCAGATATGAAATCCAAATTAAAATCGGATGATCCGTTTTCGAGATATATCCTGATTTCCGGTTATGGAGGCTGAATGCCCAAAATCGCATATTTTCGCGATTATCTCTTGTTGTGTAAAATATATCTTATTTTTTTTTGCAAATTTCTTAAAGATAAGTCAATACAATATATGAACGGTATTTTAAAATATCAATTTATCTTTCGGTATAGGAAAACTAGAATGCACTCTTTTTTCCTTGGCCCAAAATCGCGGTATGGGTTCTATATGTTATAGCCATCCGATACCGATGATTTTCGCCGACAGCGCTCTGTGTAAAATAAATGCTCCAAATCTAAAATTTCAGAATTTTAGCTGCAAAAATTGAAGAGTTATTCCCTAAAACGTAGACTTATGCTTCTGAAATTTGTTTTTTGCTTCCAATAGTACGCTATGGCGTATGAGTAACCTTGAGTTTTTTTAGAGTTGACTAAAGTAAAAAAACAAGTCCCAAACAGCATACGTCTACGTTTTGGGTTATAACTCCTCAATTTTTGCAGCTAAAATTCTGAAATTTTGTATTTAGAGCATTTATTGTACACAAAGCGCTGTCGGCGAAAATCATCGGTATCGGATGACTATAACATGGAGATCCCATACCGCGATTTTGGGCCAAGGAAAAAAGAGTGTGTTTCGCTTTAAAGCGAATTTAATTTGTCGATTAATATGAATTATGGGGTTTTAATAAATGATACGATTTTGATTGTATTACATTCCTTTTTAATAGATATCAAATATGATGCTTTAATTATGCCAAAGAACTTTTGATATACAAAGCAATGTAAATGAGGACTTATCTTATTTAATTCACTTTCGATTATTTTAATTATACGTTAATAGTACAAAGCACTTGAAATTACTTTCTAATTTAATTCATTGCAAGTTGGATAATAGAATATAGAAAAACTATCTATAAAGCACAGCTATATATACCGATATATATATGTATGTATATATATATATATATATATATATATATATATATATATTGATTTTATACAAACAAAAAAATAGATACTTAGCAACTACAAGTGGCTGATGCCACGATGGTTAACTGCTGCTGCTGCTGGTCGATTGATAATAGGAAGTTGACGAGCCGACTCCACTCCTATATATAGAGTTGAACCCCGCTCTGGCAACTACGAATTCGATCTTCGACGAGTGCGAAAACGTGTTGCCATTGCATTTGGCCAGGGTCGCACCTGTTGCGCATAAGTAGCTTGAACACGGCGCCCCCGTTGCACTTGTGCAACTTGCAGTGAAATTCGTCCCCGTTCCAATGAATCAATTTGCTTTTGTGACCACCCACCTTGCTTCGGTGACTTGCGTCTTTGCCTATGGCGTACTTTGCGATGGCTTGGTGACGTGCACTTGTTAGCGCTTTGTACGCATGCCCGGTGGTACTTCGGAGACGATTTGATGATGGTGTTGAGAAAAAAATAAACCATGTTTCTGGAATTGACAATACTATTAGTGAAATAATTTGAACGCTTTATAACTAGAGATTCGAGAGCTATGTGGTAGAATTTGGAGTATTGTGGTGGAATGGTTAGATGTCTTTCGTTGTGGGAAAGTGATGAGTTTGTTAGACTGTTAGCTCTTTTATCTGAGAATGGATTTAACGTGAGTAACGAACTTTGTTTTGGAATTGTATGAGAATTTGCGAGTCGGGTTTTTGCAGCTTGAATTTCGCTGTGAGAAAAAATTAACGTTTCGAGAGTAGCTTCGGAAGTGGACTGTATTTTAGATATTTGAGAATGTTTGGATAAACGAGCTGTGTATGTATGATGAAATAGATGAACTGGTGTGATTTTTCTTATTTCCGGAAGAATAAGTTTTGAATAAAATGTTGATGAGAAATTTTCGAGAATTTTAGAAACCCATGTTGGCGCATTTCGCCAAAGTGAAGTGTGATTTCGATTACGAGTAATATGTTTAAATTTGACATTTTGAGTAGTGGGCATAATTCGTGAGATTTGGTTTGGTGGTTTTTGTAGCCACGAAAGGGCTTTGTAAGAATTGATACAACGATAGAGCTTTGGAATTTCTTCTATCGTTTTCGATGTGTGGAGTACTCGTAAGCTCGGAAGGCTTATCGTTTTCTTGCTGGGTTTTATAATAATGGGCGATAGCCAACTTGCGGGGCCAGACGAAAGATTTCGATGCTTTGTTCTAGATTTAGATATTGATTGATTAAGTATAGAAAATTGAACAAACGAGAGAGGTTTCGGGACATTTGCGACATTTACTTCTGCCGATGGTAAAAGCGTGGTTTCATTACTGTTTGTGTTATGGGTTGAGATAACAGCTGAATAATCTTCGATAGAGAGGTTGCTGTTTTTGGATATCTCGAAATTCGGGGTTTTCGATAGTTTGACATTAAATTCGGGAATGTGCATTGGATTTGATTCGCTAGATGATAAAGAAGTGGTATGAGAAGATGATCGAGATGACTGGCGATGAATAAATGAATTTGTTATTGAAGTGGGATTGGTTTCGAGATTTTCACTATTTTCGGGAATGATATTTTTGTAATGCGTTTGAAGAGATTCCCATGCGAGCGCAAAATTGTCATCGCAAAGGGTGTATTTTTTGACGATTCCTTCTGCAATACCTCGTGTTCTGTATCGTAAATAATAAAGCTTTTGAGCAGGAGTGAGTTGAGGGTTATTCAAATACTTTGCGGTAAACATCTCGCGAAAGGAGAGCCAATCTTCGAAACTGCCAGAAAAAACCTCAGAATTACCGGACTGTGTTTTGATACGAGTTGTCATATTGTCTGAGTGGGATTGAATTGAATGATTGAAACTGGAAATGTCTGTGGGAATTTTTCGGAAAATTTTAATTTGATCTAATATTTGCATTTTGCACGTATAAAAATTGTCTTCACACAATTGGAATTTGGTATGAGCTTCTGATGTGAATTCTGCTGAAACTGAATTATCGTCAGCAATGCATATGTGTGTGTAAGAGTTTCTAAGAATTTCCCAACAGGTGTTGAGATCTTGGAGTTTAACTTCAAGTAATGGTTCAGTCTGGTAATTGGATTTTTCTTGTTGGAAATGAGAACAGAACTGAATGAGATGATTTGATTCAAAGAGGAATCTAGACTTTAGGTACGGATTGTTCGACATATTGAAATTTGAGATGATTTGGACTGAAATATGTAGGTCTGATATTTAACTTGTTTGATTGTGCGTTACGTAAGCGGAGCGACGTAATTGCACTTGATGGTTAATGAGTTTGGCTAATACGTGTAAGTTGTTCGCCAAGGTCGAGAAAATTCGTTAAGACAGGCTGGTGTAGTTAAAATCGGGTATACGTAAGCGGTGCGACGTAATTCTTTCCGAAATGATGATGAACAGCATATTGATATAGATTTTCTATATACGTTACGTAGGCGGAACGACGTAACTGCAGTATAGATATTGAATGGATTGTTTAGATAAATTGTGTGCGTGTGTTACGTAAGCGGTACGACGTAGCAGCAATTGCACTTAGATAATTTTTAAGCTAATGTATTCCGTAAGCGGTGCGACGTAATAACAATTAGCGATGATAGGGATTAGATATTGAGTATGCTTGTGTTACGTAAGCGGTACGACGTAACTGTAGTGGAGTATTAAATTGATAATCGGTTTGGATAAATTTTAGACATGTGTTACGTAAGCGGTACGACGTAACCGCAATTTGCCCGTAGATAAATTTTATGCTAATGTTTTACGTAAGCGGTGCGACGTAAAAGCTTTTAGTAATGATATGATGAATTGGATGAATATACTTCTATGTTACGTAAGCGGTGCGACGTAACGATATTTCGGGTAAAATGGTTTGGATATAGGTCGATATTGTTAACGATTTGCATTTGTGCTACGTAAGCGGTGCGACGTAACACTTCTTCATACAATGATTAAGAATTTAGTCGGGTTTTCTACATGGTACATAAGCAATGCGCCGTATCCATGTAAATTGATCATCGTTGTTGGACGATATTTATTAATTAAAATACTTGTTTCTCTACGGTACCGATGCGATACGACCTAACCATAGAATGTTGGAAAATTTGCAAAATTTTGGATTTGAAATAGGACTTATGTGGGTATTTACGGTACGTAAGCGGTACGACGTAACCGTATATGGTAATGAAAAATATTTATAAATTTTGCAAATTGGGTAGAAGATCGAATTTCCTATGAACGGACGTAAGCGATGTGACGTAACCGTTTTTAAATGAGTAATGATAGGGAATTTTCAAAATTTAGGTACTGAGTTTAATTTTGGATCGACGGCACGTAAGCGGTACGACGTAGCCGTATTGATTTAAGCCAAAAGGGTTTGATTGTTTCATTAAAACGTAATTATGCGTTACGTAAGCGGTGCGACGTAACAGCTGTGGTTGTAGACGGTCATTAGCATTAAATTTTGAATCGATAGAAATATCGAAGTTGAATCAAATTTGGTAATTTTTTATGTACTAAGTCTTTGGTACATATCCATGAAATCAGTACTTTCGAGTTTAGGTTTGTCTCTAATTATAAATTTAATTTCTAATTAGTTGTGGATTTAATTGCAAGTTCTTAAAATTTAGAATTTTTTGTTGATCTATTGTACGTAAGCGACACGATGTTGCCGTAGGACTCTGCGTCAAAATATTTCTGTACTTAATAAATTTGGTAAATTGTGACGTAATATGTTACGTAAGCGGTGTGACGTAACAGTAATTGGTAGCAAATGAATTTTAATGAGAATAAAAATTTTTGAAACTTAATTCATTTCCTTGTGCGTTATGTAAGCGATGTGATACAACGACACTTCACGTTAGAAATTGTTTAATATTTTAATAAATTAACATAAAAAATTCGGAAACATTTCTTTTTCGAATTTGGTTTTGCATAAATTTGATAATTTATTGCATTTGATTTGAAAATGTATCCTTTATTTGAGTCAATAATTAAAATTCGTCTTTTGGTAATATGCTGGTTACTGTTTGCTGGGTTATGCATTTGTATGTACATTTGTCTATACCAAAATCAACGAGTTAAATTCGAACTTGGTAAGTATTTACATATGAATATAGGGAAATTTGAAACACTTCAATCAATCGTTTAAGCAAATGCAAAATTGTCTTTGCAAACTTGCGCAAAACAGCGATGTCAAATATACCTATGTATGGATGTAGATGAGTTTTTTGGGGGATGAAAATTACGTGCACAAAAATTAGGTAATACTTGCACGTATGTATGTACATAAGTATGTAAGTATTTAAAGCTCTGCGGCCGATATTTTTGTCGTTCTGCGCTAGCGCGAGCAGCGTAATTCGCTGGAAACGAGTGGAATTGAACACCGAAAAACTGTGTATATTTTTATATACATATGTACATATGTATGATGACTATTTTTTATACCCGTATGTGAGATGCGGGCTTATGCATTATAACTAGGATATATGTATATTACTATTTATATGTTTCTAGAGTTCGTAGAAGTTATGTAGTATGTAAATATTTATATATAAAATTACTTATGTATGTAAGTCTGTCGAGATATGTATATATGTAGGTATATGTACGTACATATGTACCTGTATACATATATATGTATGACTGTATTTCGGGAAATATATTTCTTTTATGGCAATATTTTCTATTTAGTTAGCCTATGTACATGTTTATGATGACACCTGAGAGATTAGGAATGCACATACATATGTGAATACATTTATGAAAATTGGTGAATCTGGGTATATACTAGTGTAGATATTTTTATGTATGTATATTAGGTATACATATGTATATATACCCGTCGTTTGGGAATAACGGTAAACTGTAAATATGTATATCTCACATAGAGGTATCTGTATAGGTATATATGTAGGTACATATCTATATGGGAAAATTGGAATTATATTGAAAATATGCATTGAACGTGGGTACATATATATATGTATGTATGTATGTATGTATATGTCGTTCAGATTTTATTACACATTATAAATCATTTAATTGATTTTTTACTCACGTAGGTATGTGGGTACCTTTTTGTTACCTTAAAGTTACCAAAGTTCTGTTGTTATTGTTGCTTTATTCCAAATTTCTGTGCTTCCGCGAGATTTCCTGCTTCACCAAATGTTGTTGTAATATGGTTTTGGGACGTGGTGGTTTTGTCCTTCTTGATTGAATTGCCACTAATTGCTGATAATTATGAGTGCTGTGAATCTCTGCGAAAATCAATGTTTTCTTTGGCTGTGACTGCGGCGATTTTCAGTATCTATGTATATCTTTCGATTGCAAAGTTTTGTAACACACTTTCATAAACTTTTGTCGAATATACAAATTTTGTTGCTACACAAATTTTGCTCAGAAAGGAATATCAGAAAACACAATTGCCAAATAAACTTATTTTTCACTTGCTCGCAAAGTTGTCTGTTTGAGTAAATTGGAAAAATTAAATTGAACAGTGAAAATGGCGCTGTAGAACTAGCGAGTAGTTATGTTCGAATCAGTGCTGCCAGCTCAAATTTGGCGAGAAAGGACCATGTTTCGCTTTAAAGCGAATTTAATTTGTCGATTAATATGAATTATGGGGTTTTAATAAATGATACGATTTTGATTGTATTACATTCCTTTTTAATAGATATCAAATATGATGCTTTAATTATGCCAAAGAACTTTTGATATACAAAGCAATGTAAATGAGGACTTATCTTATTTAATTCACTTTCGATTATTTTAATTATACGTTAATAGTACAAAGCACTTGAAATTACTTTCTAATTTAATTCATTGCAAGTTGGATAATAGAATATAGAAAAACTATCTATAAAGCACAGCTATATATACCGATATATATATGTATGTATATATATATATATATATATATATATATATATATATATTGATTTTATACAAACAAAAAAATAGATACTTAGCAACTACAAGTGGCTGATGCCACGATGGTTAACTGCTGCTGCTGCTGGTCGATTGATAATGGGAAGTTGACGAGCCGACTCCACTCCTATATATAGAGTTGAACCCCGCTCTGGCAACTACGAATTCGATCTTCGACGAGTGCGAAAACGTGTTGCCATTGCATTTGGCCAGGGTCGCACCTGTTGCGCATAAGTAGCTTGAACAGAGTGCATTCTAGTTTTCCTATACAGGAAGATAAATGAATATTTTAAAATATTGCTCATATATTGTATTGACCTATCTTTAAGAAATTTGCAAAAAAAAATTAAGATATATTGTACACAGCAAGAGATAATCGCGAAAATATGCGATTTTCGGCATTCAGCCTCCATAACCGGAAATCAGGCTATATCTCGAAAACGGATCATCCGATTTTAGTTTCGATTTCATATCTGGATTCAGCATAAAATTCTGCTTCAACTCGATGTGCATATTGACCTGGATATTTTTTTGTCGATTTTTGCCAAATTTTTGTTTTCAAAAATTCGTCTTGGTTCATAAAAACCAAATTCCGGAACATCAAAATTAATCTTAGGCAAATGTCGTGGAGGAGTTTTCTACTCAGAAAAATGAGAGGAATCCAAATTTCGATCGCGCGGTATCGATTAATTTCCCTCCATACAAATCGCCCCACCCTAATACATATACCTTAGTGACAAAATGAATTTAAACATAAGGAGACCCCCATATTAAGTAAGCCCATATACATACAATATACGATATTATGTGCCTTGGTAGCTAAAGGAGCTTATATGTATGTATATAAAGGACTTGAATTAACGCTTGATTGATAAAAAGTAAACAATATCCAATAAGTTGCATCTAAAATTCCTTAAACTGCCTCTTCACACCCTCCACTCCAAACCACCACCCACTTGACATTTCAATGGCTGCACTGGCGCACAAATAGCCAAGTATGCTGACCCAAAAAGCCAAAAATTTCTTCAAGTAATTGTTTTTAAAATAAGCGGAAAAAACACAAAGAAAGCTAAAAACTAAAAAGAAAAACATGAATAATAAGAAGAAGAAGCACTTTAAAAACTTTCTTGACATACGAAAGAACAAGCAAGCAATGCTAAAAGCAAAGACGACAGCCAGAGAGTTCGTCGTACACAGCAAGTGTCATTTATGTGTATTTGTTTAGGTGCCACAGAAACACTTCAACAAAAGCCATATAAGTAAGTAAACTCTAATGTGTTTTAGGTTAGTGGTTATGCATATAAATACTTATGTATGTACACAACTATTTAAATAAATAGCGGAAAGCAGATAACCAACACGCTAAATGTAGATTTGGCAGCCATCAACAAGAAAATCATCTGCCTTTAATGCATTAATGCCGAAAGCTGAAAGTTTCAAGTGATAAAGTTTCATGATTATATTGTTGTTGTTTTTATTTGGAATTTTCGGCTGTTTTGTGATTTTTTTTCTTCATTTCATTTCCTTTATTTAATTTTTCTTAGCTCATTGCGTTGAAGATTGGATTTTCACTTTTTCAACTGTCTGTCTAATGTATGGCAAGCAAGCATGAAATTACACCATAGTACTTAGGCTTATGAGCATTTTTACATGCATATGTATAAATATGTAAGTAGATATTAAGGTAGGTGCTTTTGTAGATTTCAGTCTGCCTTTAACTTCTTTTTGTTGTGTACTAACTTTTATCTGTTTATATTGTTAGTGTTTGTAACCAAAATATGTGGCATGTGGCAAGTGCACGTCAAAACTTACAAAATTACAAATGCAAACATGAAAATTTTCTTTAGGGTTTGGTTGCTAAATACATAAGCCTATTTTTACATACACACACACACATATGTATATTTAGTAAGTAAAATTGTGCGATCTTTTTAATTTAAAACCATCTGTCCGCCGCACCACCCTAAACACACGCGAGCTTTACGCAAATTTAATCTAATGTCAGCAGACAAACCTTGAATTTGTTACAAAAATATTACGCCGAGCTTTAAAATTGAAAAGCAGTTGCTATTGTGCAAATTTTCATTTAAAAATAAACTCATACATATTATAAACACACAGAACAAACAAACATGCAGATATTCTACGTTAACATTGTGTATTGTACGTAATCTCTTAAGCCGCCCTGTCCCGCCTCGTCACATTGGACAGTTTTTATCCAGCCGCATTTGGTAAATTTCACACTTGAGTAAAAACTTATTGAAAATTGATTTAACACCAATTAAGCTCTTTGTGTGTCCAACAAGTATACACGGATACGGTGAATGCGCTTTTTTTTTGGGAGGAAAAGGCAGCTGAATCGGATTACGCAAAAGTCCAATTAACCTTTTTCAAAGTAAGTGACCTTCTCCACTCATCTAAGGCAGATTTTTCTCTTGCTTTCGCTTGGGTTCGATTGAGCTCACATAGAAGGCACATGAGCTAAGACGAAATTGTTTGAGCTCATCCCTATGGTAGTTTTGCTTGTTGGCTAGTAGAAATTGTGTGGAGTTTTCAAAAAAAAAATAACCCCTCCGCCACAAAAAAAAAAAAATACAAAAAGAGGCTTTTTTCTTGCTTTCACAAAGGAAAGTACCCTAAAACTGAATAATTTTCTACCAAACGTGACGTTAGTTGAAACAATTAAGCTGCGTGAATTCACAGAGCTTTTTTTAATTCCAGCGCTACCACCAAAAAGCACCAAATGTTTTCACAGTTGTTTGTGCTGTTATCCTTAGGGTGGTCAAAAGACCGCTGCATATGTATGTATGTTTATTACTTAAATTTAGCTTAGACACACGACAGCCAGTCTATATTTTCTGCAACTTAAATATATTACCACCATTTCAACATTCATCGTAAAACCAAATCACATTCACCGAGATCCTCCTGAGACATCCGTATTTTATGTTGCAACATAAAAATCTCCGACCACCCGCCGCTGCCAAAATCGCATGCCCATAAAAACCACATGCAAAGCGTGTCTGCAGCTTTTCAAGGATTAAGTAGTTAGTTCAAATGCGCCTAAAGGACAATTACAAATACTTGCGCTCTCATAACACTCGCACTGTACTGGACCAGTCAGCTGTCATTGTAACATAAATTGCGCTTTTAATATGTTGCAGGCGTTGCAGCTTGGCGCCATAAAAAAATGGAATAAAAATACGTTTGTACGTACTTGATATGGTAAAATTGAAAATTATATTTTCTTTTAATTTATGCGCAAACTGTGTTAGGATTAGTTTTTTGTTATTGTTGTTTTTTATTGCCGAAAAAGCTGCGTGCCGCAAGCTCATTTCTCTCTCTCTAATTTGCCTTGTGGTTATCCCTGGCGTGTCATTCAAGTGGCGTTTTTTTTTTGGTGGCAGAAAATACTTAGAATTTTGTTTCTTCAATGAATTCAATGTTTATTTAACATAAATTTTGCTTGGTTTTTTCTTTTTTTCTTCTATGTATTTTCTTGTAATTTTTTTGGTTTTATATGCGGCCAGCGCTTAAACAGTAACGTATGGTTATTTCCCTTGACAAACTTTACCATTCATTTTACTTTCATCTTGAGCGCATTTTTTTTTTGTTTCAAATAAGTTGTTGTATTTTGTATTCTTATACCTTTCATGAAATTGAAATTGTTTGAAAACAAGGAAAATAATAGAGTTGATTATGTATTTCAGACTGTTCCTAATTAAAATATGGTGATTAATTAGAACTAGTATCGCCGGCGCTCGAAATTCGACCATGCAATTTATTTTTTCAACTTTGTATTGATACAAAAATTATTCCTTTTCGCGGTGATAAGCAACACTTTCCAAATTCCAGTTGTACCGCAACACTGATTTGTCCTTTTGATCACGGTCCGACGCGAAATCACGGTCAAAATCAAGGCAGATCTATTAAGGTAGGCCCGGTGGCGAATTCATAAATTTCCCATGTATTTTGTTATTGTAATTGGTAGAGTGTAATGTCAAAATGATATTTAGCCGTAGTTAAAATCTGAATTCGCTTGGGGCTCGTCCATTCCTATTGGCTATGATGTGAATTCGCTTTGATTTTGACATTACACTCTGCCTTTGTAAATAAAAAAAAGAAGTTTTTCAATTCGCCGCCGAGCCAACTTGTTAGATATGCCTTGGTCAAAATTAAAATTGCTCAGTGTGCTCTCCCGCCCTCTCTCTCATTTTTCGCTTTAATGGAAAAGCAATAGGAGATATTTGGCCGCGTTCATTTTGATCTGAGCGTAAACTGGGCCAATGCATATAAAATAGAGAGAGCGCTTTGAAATTAAGGCAACTCTTTAACTGTGTTTACGATATTTGTAAATATTTTTACGATATCTATTTCTCTTAACTAAAAATTTTATTTATTAATTATAAACAAATTAAATAATTTATATAAAAAATTATATGCATATGCACTGCTCCTGACTCATACGAACACATCATTATCAATTTTATGTGGATATGAGTATGTTAAATGTGCTAAACAGCCTGGCAATTGTTTGTATGGGAAAAATGTTAGCCTATTAATATATAGATATAGTATAATATTATAATTAAAATCGCTAAGTTAAATTGCATTCTGGAAATCTCTCTAGTCATTTCCTGGTTAACTTTTTCATTTTGGGAAGAGTAAAGGTAGATATTAGCTTGAAACACGGCTATTATTTCACCTTGCCTTGGCAGGCTTCACAGCGACATTTGCGAAGATAAATTCGATAAACCTGAAACAAAAATGGTTTGATAAGAGACACACACGATTTTCGCGCAGCCAAAAAATCCATTGGGAAAATTTTTAATTTTGACTAGAGTGAAGGTAAAAGCTTTTGAGACTAACCTTACTTTGGCAGAAGCATTTTGAGAAAAGAAATTCGGAAGCCAGAGCTCAATAATAAATGGAACATTATTCCTCCGAAGGGTATGCCATCTTTCGTTTACACAGCCTCCTCCTGTCTTAAAGCTTTCAGATTTCTTTTCCTTTCTTCTTGTTTCCTCACATCTTTTATTTTGGCTTGTTACCGTTTATGGATGTCATGACCTCTTGTCAAAATAGCGTTAAAATACATATTCCGCTTAATAGCAACCTTACAAGTGATGTTACAAATATTTTGCGCTATAAAACACCTACATAAATAAGTAAACACACTTACATTGATACATAAGTAAAGACATACATATTTACATTAGGGTGGTCCTTGAAAAAATTAAATAAGCGGTTTTCTTCGGTCTCACCCCCTAGATCGGTAGCAGCACAGTCGGATATGGTTAAAGGGTGTCGCACAGGTGTCAAAGTACAGAAAATTAAATTTTATTATATCTAATCGATAGTCCTGTACACGAGGATAGCAAATATAAATTTTGGCCCCGGTCGGAGACGGTTAAGTGGTGTCGCAATGGGGTCATATATGGTAATATGAGATTTTACCACTGTGCGACACCCCTAAGCCGTCTCCGATCGGGAAAAAATGTATTTGTGATATCTTCGACTGTATCAGCATTGACCCTGGGGGGCTGAGGTTCACGAAATATTATCTAAAATTTGTCTCCATATATTTGGGAACCAGTCTAATGTAGGTATATTCATATAGATATACTTATAAGTACACAAAATTATTTGTATTTCTATGTAGCGAAGATATGTAGATAAATATGTATGTAAGTATGCAAGTTTATACCTATGTATATTCCAACCACCACTAGCGCATACTTCTTACACTTCTTTATGAATAAGACTATACAAGGGTATCTATCTCCAAGGCATTCCTCACAGCTTTGACTGCTCCTGCCCCTGCTGTTGCTGCTGCTGCTGCCGTTGCTACTCGCGCCGTTTGAATGCTGACTTGTAATAAACATAATCGTAAATTTACTACACAGTTTCACAATACAAAAACAACAACAACCAAACCGACAAGAACAAAAAAAAACAGACAACTACACAAGACACAAGACATTGCCACATGGCAGCTCGGCATTCAGCTCATCCCAACTCAGCTCACTACACTTTAGTTGGGGTGTTGTGCTGAAGTTCGTTATAATATTACGAAAATAACAAAAGTTTTACGTCTCGAATGCGCAACGGTACTTGCGGCATCGCACCTTTGGGGCATTACATTCATTCATCCAGCCAACCAACCAGCCATCCATCCAAATGCTCTTCATCTTCATCGTCGTTGTCTCAGTCTCAATTCTCGCATTCATTTTGTTTTCATGTGGTGAAGTTTGTGTTTTTGTGCGGCGCAAAGAATATGCTTAAACTAAGTTTTACTATCGCTCCGCCACCCTTGTACCACCACCCTTACACGTGGCTGCCTCAGCACACTTTAGCCCACACACATTTTTATTCCAATTTGGTTGGTTTGGTTTTTGTTTTCGTATATTAAAGTTATTTTGTTTTACTTATTCATAATTGTATGTACTTACATGCATCTCATCTGTGTGTGAGTGGAGAGGGAGATGGGGGCGTAGTTTTGCCTCATTCCTTAATCTTTGCGCAATAATATTTGCTTTCCTCTTTCTTACTTGCGTGTATACTATGTAGTACGAAAGTTCTGCTTGTATGATTGGGTAAAAGGGAAACTTTATTACTTTCACTGAAATTCGATTCAATGCAATGGAAAATTGGATAATTTTCCTTTTTGAAAGTCATTACAAGTTACCAGTGTGGTCTTGATTTGAAAAGTATCGTTTTGTTAGGGTTTGTTTTTATTTTTTTCTCCATTGCACGCCTTAAAGTATACTTTGTCAGTTAGTGGTAGCCCGACAATATGTGGATAAGCGTATGAATTTTTAAATGAAGAGGAAAACAAGTTTTTCATTTTTACTTATCTTCCCTTGCTTAGCCTTAGTGTTAAACATATTGCGACATCATTTCGGCATAAATATTGTGCCATTTGCGCCTAAAAGTCTACCTTGATTTGTTAGAAGCTTTTTCAGGCTTCTATGTAGTTTACCCTGAGTTAAAGGTTAATTTGTTTAATTACGTAAAACTTACGGCCTTATTCCGGTGTGGTAACATAATTTACTTTACTGGTTAAATAAAGAATCTGGTACTTTAAACACTCTTTTCGTATTCTGGCAGCAGAAAATTAAGTTACCACCTCAATACGTGGTAACATTTTGTTACCATTTTCAGCCCGATTCCATTCCGTTCGTATGGTAATGCTTTGACAGCGTTACCATTTGTGCCAGAATACCAATTGAAAAGACGGTAACAATTTTCAGCAACATAAATTACCAGTAAAGTAATTTTCCGGTAACGCTCGGAATAGCAGTGTTAATCTTAAATTTTGTGTTAATTAAAAAAGTGCTTGTTGAAATTATTATTATTATGCCAACTATTTGTCTTTTCTATGCCTAAAAGTATGCTTTAATTAATTTTAGTAACTAAATACAGGGTGTAGGTATATAAAAATAGTCTTGAAATTAAGCCATATCTTTGTTTTATTGCGCCTTAGAGATTTAAATGTAAATTAATTATTCATAAATTCTTTCTCTCTCTTCAGCTGACAAATATTTGTGTCTTCATTAAGTGGATTTTATAACCCTTGACCTTTTTATACCTTTCATGAGAATGAAATGGTATTATAACTTAGTGCCAAAAAATTTTTGTCGAAAGTACCAGAAGGAAGCGTGGGGGACCCACCAAAATATATACCGATATGATCAGAATCACGAGCTGAGTCGATTAAGCCATGTCCGTCTGTCCGTCCGTCCTTCTGTGTGAACGCAAACTAGTCCCTCAGTTTTTGAGATATCTGAATGAAATTCGGAATACAGGTATGTTGTTATATGCAGCTGATCTTTTGTCGGAACCGGCCGAATCGGACCACTATAACATATAGAAAACAACCGATTATTCAGATATACATGAAATTTTTTAATGTAATTTGTGCATAACTTCCCCATTTAAACAGCTAAGGACATGAAACTTTGAAGTAGACGTGCCCATTTTGGCCCAAACAAGGTTACCGAAAATTGTCAAGATCGGACCACTATAACATATAGTTCCACAACATCCGATTATTCAGATATACACATTTTGGTGTATACCTCCTCCATTTTAACAGCTAACGGCCTGAAATTTTGAACTATTTGTACGCATATGGACCCAAACAGGGTTACCGAAAATTGTCAAGATCGGACCACTATAACATATAGCTCCCCTACAACCGATTGTTCAGATATGGACATTTTGGTATATAACTCCTACATTTTAACAGCTAACGACGTGAAATTTTTAAGTATTTGTACCCATATGGGCCCAAACAGGGTTACCGAAAATTGTCAAGATCGGACCACTATAACATATAGCTCCCCTACAACCGATTGTTCAGATATGGACATTTTGGTGTATAACTCCTCCATTTTAACAGCTAACGGCGTGAAATTTTGAAGTATTTGTACCCATATGGGCCCAATCGGGATTACCGAAAATTGTTAAGATCGGACCACTATAACCTATAGCTCCCCTACAACCGATTGTTCAGATATGGACATTTTGGTGTATAACTCCTCCATTTTAACAGCTAACGGCGTGAAATTTTGAAGTATTTGTACCCATATGGGCCCAAACGGGATTACCGAAAATTGTCAAGAGCGGACCATTATAACATATAGCTCCCATACAACCGATTGTTCAGATATGGACATTTTGGTGTGTAGCTCCTCCATTTAAATAGCCAAGACACCATTTTTTCTAATAAATCTTTCCATAAATAACCCACAGAATTAAAATTATAAATTAAACTTAATCAGGCTATGTACATGCATAGGTTACTTTTCATTTCCCCACTCATGAAAGGTATGAAGTCTTCGGTACGGCCGAAGACAGCCGCGCTTTTACTTGTTTCTTTTACATAACATGCCTTTTCCACCAAAAAATAAAAAATAAAAACAAACCTTAACTCACAATGATGACATTTGGGCTTGTCAGTTTGCTGTTACTCATAAAATTGTCAAACGCCCAAAGTTATGCAAAGGTAGTAATAGCATAGAGCATAGTTACATTTTTCCATATAAATTAGCTTTTAATTTCATATAATTATACCTTTTTAGTTCTTTTTAAGTATGCGCGCATAAATTAGAATTTGTTTGCTTAGGCAAGACTGTCTGCCTTTCACTGACTGACACCTAAAATTATGCACACTTAATCCCCCTAACCTTAGTCTACCTTTTTTTACGAGTTAAATAGAAAATGCGCCTGAAATTATTTAAGCTCTGAGGTACTTAACACATAAATCAGCAAATTACGCATGCCAGCCAGCTAAGTATATATGTAATTATAATTATTTAAGACAGCAAGAAAAAGAAAATTTATTTCCTACAAAAATGTCACTTCAATTCAACAATGATGAGCATTTGTATTTAATTAAACCAAGAAAGGCTGTTTCCTTTTTTCGGCTAACAAAGTGGAATAATAAGTATAATACAATAATATGTATGTACATATATATTGTTGTTGTTGTTAAAAAAGCATTAATTTACCGAAAATATGCGCGCAAGTCAAATGTAATTTAATAGTCTCTCTCTATGTATGTTAAAAAAATATGGCAATTGCGTTGACATCTACCACGCAGGTATGAAGTCTTCGCTTCCCGCTCACCACCCCCCATCGTCAGCCAACCGCGTCAGCGTCAGCACCGTCACCGCCAACAACCAACAGCCAACCGCCACCACAAGCGCCTCCGTTCCATCATCAACCAACGATCCATCCAACCAACCATCGCACCTGAGGATGTAGCTCGTAAACAAAAAGGACGCAACTTAATTTTTGAAAATGTAAATGACAGGCATATCCTCTTTCAGAACAAAAGCACATGCATATATGTAATTTATTTGTGTGTGTGTTTGTGTGCGCGTATGTGTGTGTAACATACGGAAATGGCATGTCAGTAACGCAGGCATATAACCTCCACACTTTACATAGCTTAAGATTTAACGAATTTATAACGAGCATGTGTACGACAGTGGCCCATAGCTTAAATGGTACGGGATTATTTTTTAAAACGTTTGATTTTTAATTTCTTAATTTTTTAAAGCTTTTGTTACTTATTGCTTTTAAGTTTTAACAAAGGAAATATTCATTAGTCTGCTTTTTTATTTGCATTAGCTTGATCTAAGCTCTCAGACGCACTTATATTAACACGTACACGTTTTTCATCTTTGGTGAAACCCAGTGGAATTTTCTGCTTAAAAATTTTCCAGAACATTTTAACCCTCTAGCGACTTTAAAAATTCAATTTTTCCCGACTCTATAAAAAGGGGTTAAATTAAACCTTTTGTGGGGGTGCTAGAGGGTTAGAATGTTCTAGAAAATTATTTGCCATAAAATTTCAGTAGAGGTCTGATCAGAAAAAATCTTTGTAAAATTAACGTAAAAGATCACAGGAAGCGAAAAACCTATAGGAATTCCTCGGAATGTTAAATGTGCTTTATTTCGGGTTCTACTGAAGCGATCGAATGATGACTTTTGACGGCGTTTAACATGCAGGTAAAAAAAGTATTCATTAAGGTGGTATAAATTAGGGCTCTAGATACCCGGGTATCGAGCAATTCGAACTGATCGTTTTTATTTGAAGCCCGTTTGTTGTTCAAATGCCTCTACAAACATTCGAGCATTCGAGCTTACAAACAAAAAAAATGTGTATCGGAAAAACAAAAATAAAACAAACTACATTTGAAGAAGAAAAGAAAATAGTAAACAAAAGAAAAAAAACAAACTTCAAAATGCCCGAATTATTCAAATGGCCGTACAAACATACGGGTAATAAACAAACAAACAACTGTTCGAGCATTTGAACAAAATTTGTTCGGGCTACTCGAAAATGTTCAAAAAAAATCTGGAGCTCTAGTATAAATTAAGTACTGAGTTAAAGTGACTCCAATGGCGAACATGGGGTTAATACGATAATAATCCAGAAACCGTCCTCTCAAGCCAAATATATTGGTGTATTAAACTTGGAGATCGGACCATAAATACCGAAGATATGAAAAAATGCATTTTAGCGACATCTAGCGGCGTCCAAAACAAAAAAATAAAAAATGTTTCTGGAAATGTTTTCCAAAAAGGCATCATATCGGCAGGCGTACGGCGAACTTTTTTTGCGATGTGGTAGGTGCATACATATTCATATTATACTGTATCATTTCAGTTGTGAGCTACTGTATATACTACATAATTACATATAAATGAATTTATACGATTATTTTATGCGCCAACTTTATAAATGTAAATAAATTTGAACGCTTTCTTAATAAAATAACGTTGACATGTGCAATGCATGCCTATAGCAACAACATATTTATACCCGTATGCGCATATATGCATGAATAAATAAATATATGTATAATCCTACATAATTTTATGTAAATACAGACATAGGCGCTGAATGCTATTTGATATGACACGCACACATGCTGTGTGTGAGACACGGGACGGAACGACGGGCAATGCGGAGGCCAACAACCAAACAACCAAAAACAAAGCAGGCGAAAAAGCCCAAAAACTAAAACAACAACAACAACAACAATAAAAGTTAAAACCTCATATCGTAAATAATAAAATACCTTTTTTTTTGGCATACCAAAAAATTTCTTGCATACAAATGAACATATTTGTTTTGCGCCTATTGAATGTGCGGCATATGACTCGCTGCGTGCCTGTGCGGGTTAAAGTGTGGTGGTGTGTTTTGGTTAAAAATTCGTATGTCATCGACAAAAACATGCGTTGCGCAATGAAATATTTGGTCGTTGTTGCTCACATTACTTATTTAACGGAGCGAGCATTGCGTTGTTGGTTTGTTGCCACATTTTGTGGCACGCATGTATGTACGTATGTATTTAACTCATTTTAAAATAACCCTAAATTGCTTATCCTTGTGGGTAGCGGACGACGGCGGTGAAGCGCGTGTAGCCATTGTTGTGCATTAATCTCTTATAAGCTTTCGCTTTCGTTACGCTCGATCGCGCTTACACCTTTCCATTTTTCATTTCATTGGTTTGTAATTTATTTTTCTGTTTTTTTTTTTTTGTATTTTTTTTTTTGTAAATACAGGGTATGGCAATTAACCCATTCGATCCCATTGTACTCGCTTGAGTACAGAAAAAACAGCTTTTTTGAAGCGCTGTAAAAAGCTAACGCATATATTTTTCTTAAAACAAGCGCTACTTTATAATACAGCGAGATGTCGAAAATGAATATATACTTTGTTTTTGTTCCTTTTGGAATCCCATTATCCGCTATTCACTTGACTCTGCGCTCACCTTTACTATTTTTCTTGTTTTCATAGTTCAGTTTGCAATAAGTTCTCTATTACGCAAGAATTATGTTGTCACGGAAAAATTTTAGTTTTAAAATATTTACAATACATACATTTTTTAGACTCTATAGCAGAAATACGGAAAAAAGTGTGGACAAGTGCGTTTCGATAGGTTTGAATTCTAGTGTACTCGTATGAGTACAGTGGGAATATTGATATACATTTTGTGTGTATATTCCGTATAGATTTGAAAATGGATATTCGAAAATTTTACGGTAAGAGTTTCAAAATCTTTCTGTGGCTAACGACTATGTTGAATAAAGCGACCGTAGTCTTTTCGATTTCGCTATGATAACCACCAAATACGCACTGAGACACCATAGACGAGAAAGAGATTACCGAGGATAATATATTTTGTGATGATGTACCAACGGATGTTCCGGGCAAAGTGGAATTATTTTTTAACAGTGACAATTATGATGATATTCCACTTGCAAGCTTATAAACTTTGACAGAATATAACCTTTACATACCGTCAAACAATGGTCAAGGCGGGAAAGCCGCAACGTGAATGCCCATCAGCCAAAGTTGATCGCAGCTTTACAAACTTACCGCATAAAGTTTTGACCTCTTTTAACCACAATGATAAGCTTATGCGTAGTAAACGCATGGAGACTTTACAAAATTGCAACTAATAGTCAATGCGACTTGTTACAATGCCAACGAGAAATTGTGCGACTATTTACGAAATTACAATATTCGTCAATATCTACAAAACGGCATGAATAGCCGCTATAAGAATACCCAATCAGCTGAGGTGGGGGGATGTCACCAAAGAGCGCGATTCATTTGCAAGGCCTCTAGTGGGTTAGAGGGCTTAGAATATACCCGTGGTTAGGAATGCCTGCCGTGAGAGGCGACTAAAATCCACCGGCATAGAAGGTTGATGACCAAAAAATGGACTTATCCGGCAAAGGACTGTTATTTCCTAAAACTTTCGGTAAGGGTCTTGGTGGCTACTACAACAACAACAATATGGATTTGCGAGTTATGCAATGTAACCCTACACACAACTTTCATACTGTTAACCAGGCCAATAGTGAAAGAAGCATTTTCAGTTAAAACTACATATGCATGTACATATTTTCATATTAGCGCAATGTACATACATTATCCCATTGTACTCGCTTGGGTACACTCAAAAAACAGAATCACTATTCCTCTGCTATTTACCATAGCAGCCGTGTTATTACTGCATACGCTAAATATTAAAGCCATTTCTATTATGTATATAGCATGATCAGTATTAATTACACAGTGCTACAAAATCAGAAAAAAAAAATATGCAGGGGCTCTCACATAGTTCTTTGGTTTCGTCATGGCCCATAAAACACTACCTCATTTGCGGTTTTTCCCCATCACTTCGTTTTTAAATTTTTTGAGTACAAATATAATACAACTCTGAAATTATTGAAATTACAACTTCGAGAAGCTATAACTTTCTTGTTTCTTGATAGAATTCAATTTTTTTTTTTTATTTGAAAGATGCTACTTTTACCTTCCAAACAAGCAAAATAGTTTGCAAATCGACCTAAAAATGACCAATTTTTGGTCTTTTATTCCAAAAAAAAAATAAAATTTTTCTAAAAATATTGGTTTTTGGCACGTTTTTATTGGATTTTGAAGTTACAAACAATGGGTTTTAAACCTTTATAACAAAATACATAAAATCAGCTTTCCAAAAAGCAAAAGTAAATTAAAATTGATTCAAAATTACGGTAGTAGTGCTTCATAAAGTGAATAGGCCTTGTTTTTTTTTTTTTGTTTTTATACCTTTCATGAGAATGAAATGGTATTATAACTTTGTGCCAAAAATTTTTTGTCGAAAGTACCAGAAGGAAGCGTGGGGGACCCCAAAATATATACCGATATGATCAGAATCACGAGCTGAGTCGATTAAGCCATGTCCGTCTGTCCGTCCGTCCGTCCGTCCGTCCGTCCGTCTGTGTGAACGCAAACTAGTCCCTCAGTTTTTGAGATATCTGAATGAAATTTGGAATACAGGTAGGTTGTTATATGCAGCTGATCATTTGTCGGAATCGGCCGAATCGGACCACTATAACATATAGACAACAACCGATTATTCAGATATACATATATGAAAATTTTTGGGGTGTAATTTCTGCATAGCCTCCCCATTTAAACAGCTAAGGACATGAAACTTTGAAGTATTTGTATTCATATTGGCCTAAACAAGGCTACCGAAAATTGTCAAGATCAGACCACTATAACATATAGTTCCCCTACAACCGATTGTTCAGATATACACATTTTGGTGTATAACTCCTCCATTTTAACAGCTAACGGCGTGAAACTTTGAAGTATTTGTACCCATATTGGCCTAAACAAGTTTACCGAAAATTGTAAAGATCGGACCACTATAACATATAGCTCCCATACAACCGATTGTTCAGATATGGACATTTTGGGGTATAACTTCTCAATTTTAACAGATAATGACATGAAACTTTGAAGTATTTTTACCGATATCGGCCCAAATAGAGTTACCGAACATTGTCAAGATCGAACCATTGTAACATATAGCTCCCATACAACCGATTGTTCAGATGTACACATTTTGTCGTATAACTCCTCTATTTTAACAGCTCAGACACCATTTTTTCTAATAAATCCTTCCATAAATAACCCACACAATTGAAATTATAAATTATACGTACTAAATCAGGCTATGTACATACATGCATAGGTAACTTTTCATTTCCCCACTCATGAAAGGTATGAAGTCTTCGGTACGGACGAAGGCAGCCGCGCTTTTACTTGTTTGGATTAACTAAGGGAATATTTATAGTATTTTTTTCACCAACTACAAACGATGTACGTGGAGCCCAATCCTTTTGTTTGTAGTGTAGGCTAATTGATCGGCTGTCCCATTCGCAGAAATAGCATGGATACTTCGTATTTCCACCCTGAATACCATTTAAAATATTGAGTACCTTGAAGTCAGCTACAATTAGGCATACTGTCATATGATTCTTTAATATCGGTAGCGTAGGCCAGTGGGACTGATGGATATATGCCAGTGTTGTGTAAAAGCACAGCATTCAAACCTTAAAAATTAAATGAAACTAGAATATGTAATTACATAATAAACATTTCAAGTGTACTTTTTGTTGAACCGTCGATGAATAGACGCCAATCTCTTGGGGAAAAAATCTAAAGTAGGTAAACTGACCAATTCTGACAAGTAACAAAGAGCACACTCAGATCGCTCTATACTCAGTTTTGTGAAAGTTCATACCTACTTTGTATGCAAATATTAATCTATAAAAAAAAAAAAACATTTTTAAAACACAAAAACAAAGGCTTACTCACTTTATGAAACACTACTACCGTAATTTTCAATCAATTTTAATTTAGTTTTGCTTTTTGAAAAGCTGATTTTATGTATTTTGTTATAAAGGTTTAAAACCCATTGTTTGTAACTTCAAAATCCAATAGAAACGTGCCGAAAACCAATATTTTTAGAAATAATTTATTTTTTTTTTGGAATAAAAGACCAAAAATTGGTCATTTTTAGGTCGATTTGCAAACTATTTTGCTTGTTTGAAAGGTAAAAGTAGCATCTTTCAAATAAAAGAAAAAAATTGAATTCGATCAAGAAACAAGAAAGTTATAGCATCTCGAAGTTGTAATTTCAATAATTTCAGAGTTGTATTATATTTGTACTCAAAAAATTTAAAAACGAAGTGATGGGGAAAAACCGCAAATGAGGTAGTGTTTTATGGGCCATGATGAAACCAAAAAACCATGTGAGAGCACCTGCATTTTTTTGGTGTAGCACAGTGTTATAGCCGTAGTAGCTTTATTTTTAAGCCAACATAAATCACTGTGGCAGCAAGTATTTATGGTATATAGTGCCGTTTGTATAGCACCAGCCGCTAATATAAACATCTGAAACTCATAGCATTGCCGGTAGCTGATGTAGCAATGTAACATAGCTGTGAGAGCTATGTGTTTAGCATTTATGGCTATGTTCGCTGCTGTTTCGGCTTTTTTATGCCAATTCACTCTCGATCAGCTGTCAAAATTGCATTTTTAAGTTGAAGTGCGACATTTCAAGTGCAACACAAAAGAAAAAGAATTTATAAATCAAAATGAATGAATATGTGGAGAAAAAACTTGTTGAGTGGGAATTGGTGTCGTTAATTGTTGTTTTTAAAAGTAAGTACGTAATAAAAAGTGCAAAATGCAAATGTAAAATAAAATTTATTGAAACGCAAACCGGGGTTGCTAAAAGTGAAAATTGATTTATAACCAGTGTTGCCGCAGCCTCAAAAAATTATAAATGGATTTCTTTTTGCAATGTCATTATTAAAGCTAATGTTGTGTTAGAAATTGGGCACAATGGCGAATATACGCAATATGGTCTTGTGGAGGAGATTGGATTCAGTAAAGCAAACTCAAAAGTGTATGTATTTCTAAAAAAATGAATACCTTGTATTACGATTGCAACCGATTTTGCGATATCGTAGAATTAATAAATGAAAAACAAGCAATAATTTTGACACATGGTTTCATTAAAACATACAATTTAATACACTTTAATTCCTTAAATATGATATTATAAGAGTAAATTAAGGAAAATATAAGATATATAAGTAGATTAAGGAAAATGTGAACTATTAATTAAAGCCTATAATTTAATAAAATGAAAATAAAACAATATACAACTGCAGTCAATGCATTTTTATTCATCGTCACTAGCCATTATTTTAGTGGTACTTAAAATTTTATCTAGCAAGTGAGGCAATGCTACATAGCAGTCGTTGCAATGCCACATAGCAGTCGTTGCAATGCTAAATAGCCGTAGCTACAATTCTATCCAGCAAGTGAGGCAATGCTACATAGCAGTCGTTGCAATGCCACATAGTAGTCGTTGCAATGCTAAATAGCCGTAGCTACAATTTTATCCAGCAAGTGAGGCAATGTACATAGGAAACCCAATGATAAACCATAGCGTGATCCACTATTTCTATTATTATAAAATATAGCAGCGACAGTAATAAACAGACACTATCCCGATTTCTACTAAGAACATAGCATCCAGCACCAGAAAACATAGCAGCCATAGCTATAATTTTTTTAAGTGTACAGCTCAAAATAGACATTTTTTGAAATTTTTTTTTGGTTTTTTTTGTGAAAGGAGCTTAATTACACAATTTAAATAAAGGATTTATAAACATATTTAAAAAAAAATTGTTTTATACATGGTTGGGATCTAATGGGTTAAGGTTAGTTGCTAGGGGAATTAAGTTTTATTATTGAACTGGTTGGGTTCTTTTTTTACAATTATGCAATATCTAATGCCAAGGCATATTTTGATTACCTAC
The DNA here is from genome assembly GCA_960531455.1 of Urophora cardui. Lineage (NCBI taxonomy): Eukaryota > Metazoa > Arthropoda > Insecta > Diptera > Tephritidae > Urophora > Urophora cardui. The sequence continues at coordinate 25,440,128 of OY482673.1, read as the reverse complement.
CTTTGATCCCTTACGCAACTTAGGCCTCTAGCACCATCTGTACAGCTCAAAAATGTATAACGAAGTCATGTGTAGCCTGAACTTTCAATTTCTAACAAGACTTTTCTGGCTTCCTTGCAGTATCTTGTACACTTTATTTACATATGAAATATAAAATATCTATTGTTTTCCTTCTTTATTCTCTTTTCTTGTCGAGCTCGTTAGACAGCTGGCATTGGCCTTAGTACCAGTTTAACCCTCCAAATGATCGATCGTTCAGCTGATCGGTCAGTCATGCGTTAGTTGTTTGCTCATGGCGACATATCAGACATATCCATCCATCAATACCTTGAGCAGCCATCCATTTGCATCTTCATTTACCACAACATCCTCAAGACTATTTACGTAAAGTTCTAAGCTAATATCCAGAGTGGCATGCCACACTTTTGAGACAACAACCAAAACTAATTCACTTGACTTTGTGTGAGTGTTTTTTTTTTTGGTCAGGGTTGTGTTTGTTTTTCGTTTTCCGATTCGTTTTGCGTTTCGTTTGTGTGGTGTTTAGTTTCCGATTTTTTTCTTCCAAGTTTTTGACGCCCCTTGAAACACTCCCTGATGGAATATGCTTTCTTTATCCTCTCGAAATAATGACAAATATGGAAAATCACATGAAGATCCAAAGTATTAGTAGTAGCGAGTAGTTGAAATGTAATAAAAAGTACTTAAAATACAATAACAAGTTCTTGAAATCAATTAAAAAATATCTTAAATAAATTAACGAGTACTTAAAATCTAAAACGAGTACTTATCATCAAGAAAAAAATATTTAAAATCCAGTAACGTGCACTTTAAACTAAGTTGCGAGTACTTAAAACCCATAAAAGTTATTGAATCAATTAAACAATACTTCAAATTAAGTCATGAGTACATTCCAATAACGAGTAGTTAGGATCAAGGAACGAGTATCTATAATCAAGTGTTGTGTACGTAAAATGCAATAACTAGTATTGAAATCAATAAAAGGAGTACTTAAAATCCAATAAAGAGTATTGAGATCAATTAAATTTTATTTTGAATCAAGCAACGAGTATCCAAAATCAAATAACGAGTACTTAAAATCCAATAAAATGTATTGAGATCAATTGAAAGGTATTGAAATTAATTAAAAAGTATTTCAAATAAACTAACGATTACTTAAAATCAAGGAACGAGTACTGTTCTATGAAAAAAGCCGAAGATCAACGAATATGTTTAGGACTTAATAGCCGTACTCGTATCACTAACCCTAAGAGACTAGCGAATAAAACCAGCGAATTGTATGGTAGACTTTCTTCAAACCGAAATTCGATGAACTCAAAACGTTTTGCCAAACTCGCTAATGTTTTTATCAGCTTGCGAGCATTGAGAAGTAGCGAATAAATGGCGTTTAATGCTTAAATAACGATTAAAAGCAAACCAAGCATGCTGATTATTTTAGTCATAATAATTTTGGCCTCTAACACACATACATATCTACTAACAACAACAATATCCACCAAAAAACAACAACCAACAAAAAAGCATCACTCCACAAACCGACAAAACAACATCAACTCTTAGACACTCACACTACACTCATTCATTCGTTCGCTTGTTTGTTGAAATCGTTGGTCACATGTGGCGGCGGTGTTGGGTTTCAGGCGTGTCAACACTTGCTTTCAAAAATGTTAATACATACAAACATACATATATACGAAGTACATTACTAACTGCCAACTCATATCAAAACCAAAAAAATGAAACTTAAAATGCGAAAGACGAAAACCAGAACAGAAAAAGACCAAACACCGACCCAAACTAGTTGGTTTAGCTTGGCTTGACGGTAATATAAGACTTGCTGCCCGACACCAGAAAAAGGGGTGTTAGTGCGCCAAAAAGTTTTAGTCATCGCCCTTGTTCAGTCAAATGTGGATTTGCATATGAATGTGTACATAAGTATGTATGCATGTATTTTTGGTTTTGTTTGTCATTCGTGGTGTGAGAAGTGTGAAAGATATATTCCAATGAATTTTGAAACCTCACAAAAAGCACCAACAAAAATATCGAGCATTTGTGTACGTGTAAGATAATACCAAAGAATGAAAAACAAAACCAACAAATATTCTTCTACACTGAGAGAAAAAAAATATATGGAGGGGTCAAAGAAATTGTTTACCTATTTTGAACACTACTTTCATTGTTTTGAGTAAATTTTCCTTAAAACATGTTAAAAGGTTTATAAAATATTGTTGTTACATGCGTTACCATGGTTTCGTACAGGGTTTGAATTTGCTTGCTGCAAAACAGCAATAGTCGATGTTTTTTGCTTATTGCTGAATTCAGCCGAGCAAAAAACGAAAACACGAATCATTCGCTTCAGTTTTCAGCTGAGTCGTGTTTGCTTGTATAGTTAAGCCATGCAACTCTATTTGAGAGGGTTGCTTTTACTTCCAGCAATTAGTTGAGTGGTAAATTTTTGCTAACAGTTGCTTATTTTGCTGAAACTAGTTTTTAAGCAGAATTCAACATGAAAAGATGTTTACAAATGGACATACATACCTATTATGTGTACATACATACATACATAAGTAAATATGTATAAAAATCGAAATATGCGTAAACAAATAGTTTCAGCAAAATAAGCAAAAGCAGAAAAAATGCAGACACAACTAATTGCTGGAAGTAAAATGATATCCCCCAAATAGCGTTGCTTTGCTTAACTATACAAGCAAACACGGCTCAGCTGAAAACTGAAGCAAATGAATCGTGTTCTCGTTTTTTACTCGGCTGGCCGAGTTTGCTAATTTACTTTTCGTTAGCAAAAGCAAAGCAAATGCAGCAAAAGTAGCTAAGCAATTTCAAACCCTGGTTTCGTATACTTGTTTTGAAAAAATTCATACATTAAAATAATGAAAAATTCTTTAAGCGCCATTCCATTCCCAACTTTCCTTGTTTTGAAGACTTGATTTCTTTAATTTTGAGAAATTAAATTCCCATACAAATCCCCATGGCAACGAATTTGTTTGAATGTTTTTTTTATGTTTTTTCCACATTTTTGAGAAAATTTACACAAAACAAAGAAAATTTTGTATTGGGACGCGTGTTCAAAATAAGGAAAATTATGTCTTTGATCGAGAGAAATTTTTTTTTGAGTGTAAAAAACATACACATTTATTATTTGCCTTTTGTGCTATTGTGTCTTCTTCTTATACCATTGGTATTCATATCTGTATGTTTGTTTGTTGTGTTTTTGTTTTGCTTGGTTGTTTTCACTTTTTGTCTGTTTAGCGTATCGAATTATACGCACTTATCCATATAACAATTATGCCTAAAGAAAAGACATATTTTTAAACGGTTTTATTTAGCTCACCCCGTTTGTTTTATTATTTATTCTTTATTCTTGGGTCAAATTTAGTAATTCAAATTTCACCCTCTTCCTGTCAACCGATTAATCTGAAATTTTGCACGCATGTATAACCCCGATGACAATGCAATATTATGAAAAAAAAATTCCGATAGGTGGCGCGTGGGTCGCTATATTTACAAAAATCGCATTTATGGTCCTATTTGGCTGAAATTCGGAACATGTATTACTACCTTGAAAAGAAATATTTTCTTAAAAAAAAATTCCGCTAGGTGGCGCGTGGGTCGCTATATTTACAAAAATCGCATTTATGGTCCGATTTGGCTGAAATTCGGAACATGTATTACTACCTTGAAAAGAAATATTTTCTTAAAAAAAAAATTCCGCTAGGTGGCGCGTGGGTCGCTATATTTACAAAAATCGCATTTATGGTCCGATTTGGCTGAAATTCGGAACATGTATTACTACCTTGAAAGGAAATATTTTCCTAAAAAAAACTTCCGATAGGTGGCGCGTGGGTCGCTATAGAGGCGTTGGACTGCAATAAACTAACGGGCAAGAAACCTTGCAATAATGAAGCACTAAATGAATTAAACAGAATGCGAAATAAAAACTAAAAACTAGAAAATAAAAATAGGTAAAAAAACTTTTTAAGTTAAACGGTTTTATGTTATACATACATTGCAATGTTTAAGATAAATGTACTAAAAACCAAAAAATAATAAAATAGATACAGTCGTGGGAATTATAAACATTTGCATAGACTAGACTAAAATAAAACCGGGGGGCACGTCAATTGTCTACAAATTATCGACTTAATGTGCGATAGAAGAATCGTTTAATTCGTCGTTAGGCAGTTGGCCCGCAGACGGTGAGGAAAATACTTACTATTTTCTTGCTCATGGAAATTCCAATAGTTATACACTCCATGTTAATAAAAGAGATGTTTCAACTAGTTTATCGTTGGACATTCACACGAGGAATCGTTTCACTGCTCGTAGTTTGTCTTTAATCGACAAAACATATGATAAAAGTACTACTCGCTCACCACTATGAAACCCTAAAACTCGCTTATAATCGAGCTTGCTAGCTTTTTTCCACATTCTAGCCCTACTTATCACACGTCCATCGTTGTCGGTTGAACAACTGCCTAATTATAGTGTAACATTACAAAACAAACATTTTAATCAACGATTGTAGACAATTGACGTGCCCCACGGTTTTATTTTAGTCTAGTCTATGCAAATGTTTATAATTCCCACGACTGTATCTATTTTATTATTTTTTGGTTTTTAGTACATTTATCTTAAACATTGCAATGTATGTATAACATAAAACCGTTTAACTTAAAAAGTTTTTTTACCTATTTTTATTCAGTTTTACAACAGCTGCACAATTCATTTAATTTAGTACGCCAAACAAAAAAAGAGAAGTTATAAAAAAAGCATTGCACATCTGCAGTTTGGCAGCCGCACTAAAGAATGTTAGTGTGCTTTTAGGCGCTAAAGCTTGGCCTGCCTGTGGTGCGTATCTAAGCAATTTCAAGAGTTATGCGTGTTAGCGACGTAGTAAATTGTTGACAAACTGGTTTTTGTAAGATTTTAATTTAAATTCTAAGTTCAAATGCGTTCAAACAAGTTTTATATGTAAGTAGTTACAGTGTGTGCCAGCGCAAATGGTAACAATCTAAATTCAATAAAAAATTATTTAGTTATGAAAGTACTGGGAGTTATTGCAAGAAATATTATGTAAGTCAAGCATAAATCAGCAATTCGTTTCTATGGGAAAATCTCTTTGAATTGATCGAATGCCTTTCGATATGAAGACAGTCGACTTATAAAATTCGTTTATTGTATTTGCTAGTCTCTTGGTATTACTGAAACAAGAACGGCTGTTTGGTACTAAATATATTCGTTGCTCTTCAGCTTCTTTGTCCAAAAGTGCTCGTTAGTGAATTTTACTTACTCGTTACTTGTTACTACATACTTTTATTGGATTAATTTATTCTAAATACCTGTTAGTAGATTGCAATACTTTTTATTATATCTGAAGTACTCGTTACTTGTTTCAAGTACTTGCTACTTTATTTAATATACTCTGCAATTGATAACACTACAATTTACTGGAATTTAAGCACTCGCTACATTATTCTAAATACTTTTAATTACATTCTCAATGCCCCTTATTATATATTATGTACTCATAATTTGATTTCAAGTACTCGTTATTTTGTTTAAAATACTATGTAATGAATTTCAGTACTCTTTACTGAATTTTAAGTACTCGCTATTTTATTCTAAATAAATTTTATAAAATCTCAACGCTCCTTATTTTACATAAAACACTCGTTACTTGTTTAAAATTACTCGCTACTTTATTTTATATACTAATAATTAGATTACAGTATTTTTATTATATATGAAGAAATCGTTACTTAATTTCAAGTACTCGTTATTTGGTTTTAAGTACTCGTTACTTTACTTAAAATACCCTGTATTTGATTAATAGTTATAATATTTCAACTACTCCTTAATTTTGAGTTTCGTTATGTTACAAAATATTCAAAAGAAAAGGAGGTGGTACTTATTAAAGTAAAATGTAAATCTTCTTGCATTCCCTTTGTTTTTTTTAGGTCGAGAATGTTTTCCGGTACACTCTTATATCTGTGGAAATTTGCAATATTCGCTTAAGTCTTAAAAAATGATTTCGAGATGAATTGATTTTTATATTCGAAGGTGTTTCTTAACAAATCATAAAAGTCGATTAAAAACTATGGATGCAAAATCAGTGAGCCATCCACAATGTTACGATAAAATTTTGTAAATAAATCAAAATGTCATGAAGAAATTTGATTAAATATATACGTCTTCTTTGGCTGTTATAGCAATTTTAATATACCTCTATTGTAAGTTAAGCCTAAATATTTTTATTTATATCTTTTGATTGAATTGAGTTATAAGCATGGGGGTTTTACAGAAATATAGTGTTTTAAAAGGAGAATAACGTGGTATATATAACTCGAAATCTTCCTAAGTCGACTTAAGCGATTATTGCTTGTGACCACAGATATATTTCTCCGTCGGTCAATGGTCACCACTCCTGGCTGCTGCACTGCAACAGACCACAATGCATATGAATTTTAGTTAGCGAATGGTGAATTTGCCAGCAAAAAAAAATTATAACTAACACTGCATACGAGTATGTAGACACCATTCCATACACTACACAAGCCACATGCAGTATGCCACATGCCACTAGCAACAGCAGCATCAAAGGTTTGCCTCTCCTGCTGTCGGTGCTTTAACTAGCCAATGTAAGTACGAAAGTACATTCATCTCTCTTAGAGTTGGTCGAGTGGCGCTTTGCTGCCGCCGGTTTACCGCTGCGCGCTGCCAACATAACGTTCGCTCTCCGTGTGTGTGTTTGTGCGGTGTGATAGAAATGTTAGACTTGCTGGTGGCAGGTGAAGCATGTCCACGGGACGCGCCTAATAGACGCTGTGGCAGCATGGCGAAATGCAAGTATATGTATGTGTAAGCAGCAGCAGTTCAGTTTCAGTTGGACACACTTTTGGCATTTCGGTTGTTGGCGCACTGCAATGGCGCATGTGGCATGCCCCAACAACAATAAAATAAAAACAAACACGTGCAAAAATTTGCACACAAGCATATGTGTATGTAGATATGTGAGCTTGCGAAAGCCAAAAAAAGTGCACAAAAAATCCTCATTTTAAAACTTAATTTATACGTTTTACGCTGAAAATCTGGGAGTGTTTGTCGAGTGCGTTTGAATGTGTGTGTGTGTTTGCGCGAAATAGCCACTTCAGCGCCCAAGCGATCGTAGATTGTCGCAAAAAAGCAGACAAAGAAGAAAAGCGAAAATTTAAGGGACTGAATTTATGTATGTGTGTTGTTGGCATTGCAAGCATTTCATGCATGACTCACTGAGTAACTAGTCGCAGGTTGGAGGGGAAGTGGATTAAGCGACAAGTAGCAATAACAATAACAAAAAACAACAACAACAACCAGCAACAACACTTTAGCTGCAACAGCGGAAAAAAGCTCTTTACACTCAACATTCACACTACTTTCCACATGCTATCTATCGCTGTACGAGTATATGCCACATGCCACTCGCCACTTGCCACTTGCCATTTGCCATTTGGCTAATGTGCCGCGCTATAGTAATTAAATCAGTCTGGAATTTTAATTTTTAATGGCATTCAAAAAGAAATTACTGCAAAGAATTTAGTGTGACATGTTGGCAGTTGGCGTAGGTGTAAGACGAAATGCGGCGAAAAATGCAAAGTAGCAGATTAATAATATTGTAACAAGGGATAGCGTAAAATTGTAAAGGCAAAAGAATGCTTAATTTTATGCTAAGTCGAATGCTTTTAGAGTTTTGTTTTTGATTTTTAGCGAATGAATTTAACAATAAAAATATTATTTAGAACAATTTAATTCACCAAAATCGTAGTTGCAGGCGAAAAATTAAATTTTATAGCTTAAAAATTTGGCACTAAGGAAAGAAAAAGTGAAAAAATAAGTAAAATGTTTTTAAAGCATTTAATACCCAAAAAGCTGGATGTGTTACTGCCGCCGCTTGTGCCGATCACTGACAAGCGATGGCCGCTACTTGGAACCCGCAGCAATTTAAGCGAGTGCTTCCCCTAATATGCTACAGAAGTATAGCTCGTCCTCTTAATTCCATCAAAAAACATAATTTCGTACTTTGCAACCACCCCCTCAAACTACAAATTTGCCCACATGCACAGTTGGGTATAGAAAAAAAAACACTAGGAGAATAGCAAAAAGACTCACCCATTACGACTTCCCTTAATTTTAAGCGCAAATATAAAGCCAAAGAAAAAAAATAGAATTGAAAACCAAACCGCGAAACGGGCACGACGGTGTCGGTGTCGGCCGCTGTGAATGACATGAAAATGCTTTTATCTCGAAGATGTCTGTATTAAAGTAGAACTTAACTACCGTGAGGCCAAGCAATGCAAGCAGACAGTGAGACAGACAGACAAATAGACAGGCAGCGCAGTGAATGTACAAATTTGCACATTAAGGCCTACATATCGTCGTTGAAGATGCATTTTTGCGTAAGAGGTATTAAATTACATACCTCTTACGCAAAAATGCATCTTCAACGACGATATGTTTTATATGTGCATAAGCATGCAGTTGAGTTAAAGAACCCTGCAGCTAATATAAAAGAAAGTCGCGAAAAACGACAGTCTAGAACTAGATAGTTCACAACTAGCTCAGAACTGGTACTAAAGCGATGCAGAGTGGGCCAGTTTATTAAGGTGACTACATGAAAAGTTTGTGTTTATAGCTAATACTTTAAAGTTGATCAACAACATAGGTAGCACTTTACAATAATTCTCCTTTTAACTGTCTTTTGCTAGGTAGTACCAAATGGAACTTGGTTAAAAGGATGTACATATAACCAAAGTAATATTATTTGGCATTTGTAGGTGAATGGGAATAATTCCACTTTTTGTATAGTTAAGATTCAAAAACTTGATATTTTATATAATAATGCCGCATTTATTTTCAGTATGTTAGGAGTTCTCCCGGCTGAGGATTATTTTTGTAAAGCGCGGCCAAAGACTGACTATTTTTGAACTAGTGCTGAAGTTTTTTGCCTTTAACTATCTCCGAACTATATATTTTCCACGACTGTTCATATAGAAAGTAGCTTAGAAAGCGTTTCAAAGTTCTTCCGTGATAGTTAAAAACATACAAACCCTGTCTCTTTCTGAACTAGTTCTGCACTAGCCTGGATTTAGCGCGATTTGCTACAGGGAAGATATAAATGTGCATGTAACTGTAAACCAGAAATACAGAAGCTTTAAACAGCAGCCGAATTGAATACTAAATACATACCGATAACGGCTCTCATTGAGCTCTATTTAGCATAATACTCGTACATTTTCCGATTGGTAGAAGTGCAGCAAAGCTCATATATTTCTGAATAGAGCTGCTAACTACACTTGTTAGACTTTCATTTGACGCGATAAGGACCAAAAGCAATACTTATAACATTTAAAAGGTCTGAATTCAATCAACCACTCAAATCTTCTGTACTTTCCAGACTTTCGCCAATCAAGAGACTGAAAGAGTTTGAATGTTTGGGCCCTGAACTGTGGCACAACTTCTGAATACTTCTTATATACAAGAGCATATTGAAAATACCCACATATATACATATGTAAGTACTTTTATAGCTCATCATATATGTACCTATATGCCATAAATAGTATGTCAGCGCTAATTTTTTCCTTCTTTTACTATTAAGTAAGTACCCATACATAAGTACATACATACACAGGCATGCATACTTATAGTACACATTGTTTTTATGGGTATTGTGCCTTTTGTTGCTTCATTCTATTGCCATCAAAACATTAAAGTTGCTCAGGCGGCTGTTACCATTTTTGTTGCCAACATAACGTTGCACATACACACACATATACATATGTATGAACATATACTATGTACTTGTATATCTGTTTGCTTGGTTATAAACTTGATGACGACTAATTAGTTTTCAAGTTCTTTAAAGCCCGTCTCCACATAACTTGATTCACCAGAGAAACATGTAGCAAAACATCTCGCTCAATAACCCGTCTCCACGTGGCTAATCGTGATTCAGTTTGACATTTCTCTTTCTTGTTCTTCTTAAATGTTTGTATGTTTGCTTATTTTTGCGTCTTTGTTTTGGTCTGTGTGAGATTTCGATAGATTTTCGATACAAAATTAGAGAAGACATCGATATCATCGAGGTTGGCAAGATGATTCAGAATGAAACAGTGTTTCAATCTACACTCGCTCTCAGAAATTTGTATGGAAATTGGCGAGTTTCGGCACTGGTTTCCGTGTCGAAACAAGATTGAGAGAAAATGCAGAAAAAAAGAGCGAAACACGTTATGTGGAGACATGGTATTAGTGCCACGCTAACAACCAACAACAACAAATAAAACAAGTAAGGAAGCCTAAGTTCGAGTGGAATCGAACATTAGATACTCAGCTGTATGCTTTCATTGTTTGTTTGCGTTTGATGGAAACACGGTGTACTTTATATAAAGCGAGTGCTGCATAAAGTGGGCGTAGCCACGCCCATTTTCTAAATTTTTATCAGTCATCCAACTAAGCATATGAATATTATTCTTTGTGCAAAATTTCATTCCATTCTAGTTACAAAGATGTCACGTTACAAATTCCCACAGGGTGTTCCAGAAATATCTTTGCTAAAAAGTAGGCGTGGTCATAAACCGATTTCAATAAATTTTTGCGTGTCTATTAACACCGGTCTATTGTGGAACTCATGTCACAAAATTTCAATGAATTATCTTTATATTTGACAAAGATATCGCTTAAAATGTTTTTATTAGGTCACTTTATAATACACATATATAAAAGTGGGCGTGGCCGTCAACCGATTTTGACAATTTTCCGTCAAAAAATTTGCCTAAGAAAGTAAATCACGCGTACCAAATTTCATCGATATATCTTCAACGGTTTCTGAGTTATGACTCATAAAACTTTCAATGTTTGCCCCTTAATAAGTGGGCGTGGCTCCGCCCATTTTCCAAAATTTTTGTGGTTTTCGTTTTATGTTCATAGTTGGACTCATGCCACAAAATTTCAGTGATAGATCTTTATATTTGACAGAGATATCGCTTAAAATGTTTTTATTAGGTCACTTTATAATACACATATATAAAAGTGGGCGTGGCCGTCAACCGATTTTGACAATTTTCCGTCAAAACATTTGCCTAAGTAAGTAAATCACGCGTACCAAATTTCATCGATATATCTTCAACGGTTTCTGAGTTATGACTCATAAAACTTTCAATGTTTGACCCTTAATAAGTGGGCGTGGCACCGCCCATTTTCCAAAATTTCATGAGATTTCTTCATAGGGGCCTGAGCTCAACATATGGGTAAAATTTTATCGCTCCAGCTATATTAGGGACTGAGATACCAAATTTCCGATTTTTTCTATATAGGAAAAGTGGGCGTGGTCATGGTCCGATTTCGCCTATTTTCAATACCAACCGTCCCAGTCTCGATACCAACTTGCGTTCCAAATTTCATCAAAATATCTCAATTTTTGCGCGAGTTAGAGTGTTTACAGACGGACGGACGGACAGACTGACGGACGGACGGACGGACGGACGGACATGGCTCAATCGATTTCTCTTTTCACCCTGATCATTTTGATATATATAAGTCTATATCTATCTCGATTATTTCATTCTGTTACAATCCACCGTTATGTGATTAAAACTATAATACTCTGTGTACTAGTACAGCTGAGTATAAAAAGGAATACTGCAGACCAAGGCAGTCTCGAGCTGAAGCTCGTCACATGCCTGCCCGTCACAGCTGTGCAACAAACAGACACAAAAAAAAAAAAAAACAAAAACAAAAACAAACCGAACTCAAGCAAAAGGAGTCGCCTAATAATGTTTTCATAATATGGCAGTGGCTGCATATTTAATTTGAAGCAAGCAAATGAAGAACAAAGACATTTATGCATAGAACCCAGCAAACAAAGTCTCTAACATTAGTAAATTTTGTGGAGACTACATTAGATAGTTAGTGTAATTCTATAACTTTTTCGCTAAGCAAGAGTGTGGGTAGAAAATTAAACTAGAATTCGATTGGAAACAGATCGGAGAAAGCGAAAAATCTCAATGTCTCAATGAAATAAATATTTAAGGCAATTGAAAGTAGCTATTCTCATTAAAAGTAATCTCTCATTAGAGAACTAAATTTGTTTTCGTTTGAAGAATTATATGGCGTTCTCGATTCTGGCAAAAATCGGGCTGTCAAATTTGTTTGTTCTATTCCACATAGATTCCACACATTTTTTCAGGGTTGCTTGTTCTATTGACAAAAATGTCGCTCTCTGCCCGACCACAGGTCAGCATTTTCTGCCCTTAATATGACCAAGGGGTTGCATTATTTTTGTTTCATACATCACATGAAAAGTGCAACATTTTCTTAGGGCTCAGGGCGCATGTTGATAATGTTGCCTTGTAATAATGCAGCATTTTGGTTCAGAATAATTTCCTCGTTTGGAAAACTACATGTGTCACCTTTTGTTTGAGAGCTTTTTAGATGCTCTATTTTTTCTTGTGTAGGTACTTCCCTAACGTTTGAGAGATTTTCGCAGAATGCTATTGGTCCAGTCATTTTCTTAGTAAACTATGTATAGACTTTTTATACTCAGAGAACGCTATATTGACAGGATTATCAATATATATGGCTGTGACATCAATAAAGTTTTTTCCGTGTATAAAAGTTGATTTAAGAAGTAGTTATGTGCCATTTTGAATTTGTTAAGAGTTCTTCCAAATTTATCAACCATCAAGCACCGCCTTTTGGAACAAAACTCTTGGTAAAATTTTCTGAGATTTTTTTTTAGTTTATTTTTTGAACTCTTTCGAATCATAGCTCAAAAACCACGATCAAACTCTACAAAATATATAGAACCAGGCGTTTGATTAGACGGTTTTCAGCCTATATTTTCATAGGCCTCTCGTGGTGTTTCTAATCACATTAGATAAAAGCCTAATACACACTTTCTCAGAAATGTCCTCATAACCATAAAGCACCATTTAAGTTATACTTTTTCAAATTAAACTAATCGGGCATCACTTTCAAGTAACCTTTTATATTATTTTGTATGCCAATGGTTTATAGAATATTATATGTATAGCGCATGTCGCAGTTTCATATATACCTAAATTTTTTCTAAACCATTTTGTTGGATTTTTTTTTGTTTTTTTTTTTACTAGATATTATTGTTATTAATATGTTTGTTGTTATGTGTGTTAGGTACCGCCCCTTAATAAAAGCAAAAAATAAAGGGAATCACTTCAAAATTTTTCAGTGCGGCAAGCAGGTTTCGGCCATGGCGGAACCCAAAACACACCAAAGAAACAAAAGTTTATACATAAAAAAATACAAAAGAAGTACAATGTATGCTTTAAAACAAAAAAAATGTTACCGATTCACCGCTTTGAACAATAAGACATTAAGGATGTGGTAAAGCATGTATGAAAAACCCAAAAAAAAAACAAAAAAAAAGACTAAAATAAAAAAAAAAAATAAAATGTTATGCTCAACAAAACAAACCTTTGATTATCTGCAGTAAAATCTAATGCTATGGCCGTTAGTTCCGTATATGTATAAGCAACAGCCAGCAGTGTATCAGAGTAACAACAACAATACGAGTAGCTATGACGAGTCTTCAAGAAGTAACCAAAAGCAGCAACTATTCTGCTTCAATTTAAATTCTTTTTTTTTTTTTTTTTGGAAGTGTGGCTAGTGCCGTTTTTCTTTCTTTTTTTAATTTTCGCTGTTGTTTTAATTGTCGTTAATGTTGTTGTTTTCATAGATATTTTCATTAGCTAAGTATTCTACTTGTTTTTTATTTTTGTTTTTGTTTTGTTTTTTTTTGTCTAAATGTTGTCTCACATTAATGGTTTCTTTAATTTGTTGTTGTTTTAATTGTGTTTTAGTACTAAGTTGTTTGAAATGTTTGTTGTTTCTATTACATACTTTTTTGTTTCCTTGGTTGTTGTTGTTGCTTAGACTCACTTAACTGCTTCCTTCACAGGTATTGATGTGACCGCATTTCTTTTTTTTTTTTGTTGCTTTGGTCAAACGAAAATTGTTTGAAATTACATTTTTTGGCCGTAAAGTTAATTTGTTGGTAGTTACGTTGTCTGATGTGCGCTGGACAACTTAACTTGTTTTTATACTCAGCTGTACTAGTACACAGAGTATTATAATTTTGATTTCATAACGGTGGATTGTAACATAATGAAATAATCGAGATAGATATGGACTTATATATATCAAAATGATCAGGGTGAAAAGAGAAATCGATTGAGCCATGTCCGTCCGTCCGTCCGTCCGTCCGTCCGTCCGTCCGTCCGTCCGTACGCACGATAACTCGCGTAAAAATTGAGATATTTTGATGAAATTTGAAATGCAAGTTGGTATCGAGACTGGGACGGTTGGTATTGAAAATGGGCGAAATCGGACCATGACCACGCCCACTTTTCCTATATAGAAAAAATCGGAAATTTGGTATCTCAGCCACTAATATAGCTAGAGTGATAAAATTTTACCCACGTATTGAGCTCAGGCCGTTATGAAGAAATTTGATTAAGTTTTGGAAAATGGGCGGTGCCACGCCCACTTATTAAGGGTCAAACATTGAAAGTTTTATATGTCATAACTCAGAAACCGTTGAAGATATATCGATGAAATTTGGTATGCGTAATTTGCTTACCTAGACAAATGTTTTGGCGAAAAATTATCAAAATCGGTTGACGGCCACGCCCACTTTGATATATGGGAACTATAAAGGGGCCTAATAAAAACATTTTAAGCGATATCTCTGTCAAATATAAAGATCTATCACTGAATTTTTGTGGCAGGAGTCCAACTACGGACATAAAACAAAAAGTACAAAAATTTTGGAAAATGGGCGGTGCCACGCCCACTTATTAAGGGGCAAACATTGAAAGTTTTATATGTCATAACTCAGAAACCGTTGAAGATATATCGATGAAATTTGTTTTGCGTAATTTGCTTACTTAGACAAATGTTTTGGCGAAAAATTATCAAAATCGGTTGACGGCCACGCCCACTTTTATATATGGGAACTATAAAGGGGCCTAATAAAAACATTTTAAGCGATATCTCTGTCAAATATAAAGATCTATCACTGAAATTTTGTGGCAGGAGACCAACTAGGGACATAAAACAAAAAATATAAAAATTTTGGAAAATGGGCGGTGCCACGCCCACTTATTAAGGGGCAAATATTGAAAGTTTTATAAGCCATAACTCATAAACCGTTAAAGATATATCGATGAAATTTGGTACGCGTGATATATTTACTTAGCCAAATGTGTGGACGAAAGATTTCCAAAATCGGTTGACGACCACGCCCACTTTTATATATGGGTTTTATAAAGTGACCTAATAAAAACATTTTAAGCGATCTCTCTGTCAAATATAAAGATCTATCACTGAAATTTTGTGACATGAGTTCTACAATAGACCGGAAACAAAATATAAAAAAGTTTGGAAAATGGGCGTGGCACCGCCTCTTTTTATACAAAGGAATCTACGTGCCTATTACTCGACAAATAACTGAGATATTATGACGAAACTTGGTTTATACACTTTTATAACATGTGTTAATAGACACGCAAAAATGTATTGAAATCGGTTTATGACCACGCCTACTTTTTAACAAAGATATTTCTGGAACACCCTTTTGGAATTTGTAACGTGAAGTTTTTGTAACTAAAAGTCATAGAGGGATGCAATTTTGCACTAACAATAATATTTATATGCTTATTTGGATGATTGATACAAATTTTGAAAATGGGCGTGGCTGCGCCCTGTTTATGCAGCACTTGTGTCATATAAAATACACCCTATATCGAACAAACGCAAACAAACAATGAAAGCATACAGCTGAGTATCTAATGTTCGATTCCACTCGAACTTAGGCTTCCTTACTTGTTTATTTAAGATTTTTTACAGCCTTTTTATATGTATTTTTTTACCTTTTTCTTGTAGTTGCCAATAGTTCCCAACAAATTTTTTTGCTGCAGCGCAATGTAAACTGTTTTCTGTTTTAGCACACACAGAAGCTTAAAGCGAAGAGAGGGACTTCCACGAAGCTGAGCTTTAGTTTTATCTCTCTATCAACTGGCTACCCGAGCAAGGGTTAAATTTAGGGTTTAATTGTGTTGAACATTTGAGGTCAGAAGTGCTAGATATTTTTCTGGTATAAACATACATAATTTGTATATATGTATATTTCCATTTAGGTCTCACTTGTTTTTAAATTTATAAAAGCTTTTCGTTGTGCAGTTTTGCACGTTTTGGGTCAAAAGTTTTACGAAAACATTTTAGGAAGGTAGATCCGAATCAGTTTCTGTTTTCAACACACAAAAAAAACCCTACAGTTGCCAACATTTTCCAAACAACAAGAGTTACTACACAGATATCTTAATCGAAGCACATGTCGCCATGACTATAAACCGAACGAAGAAAGATACTGAAGTTGGCACATCGCTGAAACCGGTTTATACCCAAATCAAACATTCTTTAAATATTTCAAATATTCATACTCAATCAAAAGTGAGCTTAAATATCGATTAGAGACTCACACACGACCTAGTTCGTTTTTCAAATCTCTATCGTTATAGCAAACGACTCGATCAACAGTAGAGCGTTCTCAAAAGACAAGGGACATTGGTTCATTAGTTACGTATCTAATGAGATTATAATGAGTATTTCATAGACTGCAACTGCTGTGTAGAAAACAGACGCCTGACTCGAGATAGAGGGCACATAATAGGAGACTCACATTTCACCCAAGTACCTAATTGGCGTTTGTTTCGAGATTACACATGTCAATAGACTGCAGCAGCTACATAGTCGTTAGGCCATGAAAATGATATTTATAATATCGAAAGACATTTTCTTGCAAGAAAATAACGTAAACGCGAGTTGTACCAAAAATCATTGACCTCCCACAAAAAATCTGGGTAATTTTCTGCGTAACAGCCACTAAAAATTCCCACAGCCATTAAATCTTCAACGACATGCGTATGCTTGTGTTTTTTGTTGTTTCTTTTTGGTAATTAGGCAAATTTAGATCTGTTGTAGCCCCTCTACTGTGCTCATTAGCTTTACTGTGCTTTCTTAAATCGCTGCGCTAAATCAATACGAAATTTACGACATTTGATTGCTGTAAAATTGTTATGACTAGAAGTTAAAAATTTCCAATTTCCTGTTGTAAAAAGCGAAAAACAAAAAAAGGGGAAAACAAAAAAAAATAAAAAAAAAAAATAAAAAAAAGCTTAACCACAAAAGTATTGGATATTTGTCGCGCAAGCCCTTGATATAATGGGTGCCGGCTGCCAGGAGGAGTGTAGAGAATTGTTAAAAGCGATTTTTGGTTGACAATACAATATAGGCATGGGTAACACTGCGCTGCGCGGCGCAATTGCGCTAACACCAACCCTGGCGTTATTGCGCTAACTCCGATTTGAGAAATGCGCCAACTCAATATAGCGCCAACTCAATATAGCGCCGCCAACTCAATATTACGCCAACTCAATTTTGTAATACAAAACCGACTCAATTTCGTGCGCTAACACCAGCACCAATATAGCGCTAGTGCAAAATGGCGCAACCACAACGCCAATAACAGTACCATAGTATATGTATACGTATGACACCGTCACAATTGTGTATGCTTGATAGTGATCTATGTGACTCTAATTTCCAGCATATTTTCACAAATATACGGAATATGTTTCCAAATGATTATGAAAATTTAAATTAATTGTGCCCTCGTATATGTAAGCAGAATTGCGCCAAAAGAAATAAAACGGGGATGGTGAACAGTAACAAGCGAAAAAATGTTATTTATCGATTATTCCATGAAAATTGCGCTAAAGGTGTTATTGCGCCAGTACCGTGAGTTGGCGCCACGAGTGGCGCTGGAGCTATTGTATCAGCGCCAAAAAAATTGCGCCATTACCCATGGCTAATACAATACTGTTGCTACTGTTTTTGTTTATGCTGTTATTTTTTGATTTTGTTGTAGTTATTACAATTGTTGTTGCTGATTTTTGGGTTGTTGTTGCTTCTTTTACTAGTTTATTATAGCTAGTGGAACTATTGCAATTTGATGATGCTGCGTTGGCGCCATTATTGGCACTGCCATCGGCGTATTGCTGCTGTTTGGAGCTGCATTCTTGTTGTTGTTTTTATTGCTGTTAACGCCGATGGCTTATATTTAGTATAACTACATAGCTATACATACATAAACATTAAGACATTCAAATCATTCCATATAAACCAAACTAAATTGCATGGTGAACAACCAAAAACACCCTTGGGAAATGCCCCGCCCACGGTTAAATATATTATTATTATATTTTTCTTTTTTTTATTATTAATCTTATAAGTTTTGGGCGTGAATGTGAGTGTTAAGGCGCACATTAGCCGCATTAGACGCATTCATATTGTCTGCGTTGAGTGCGTTGGGACATTCCTCGTAGCTAGACATACATAAACGCCAACCAAATGGTGACTGGTGAATGGTGTGGTTGGCGATGGATGGGGGTATATAACGCCTTCGTACGTCTTCACCATCACCACCACCATCACCAAAAACCACGCCCAGGGATATTTGTTGTGCATTAGTTACTACAAAGTCGACTAGTAGAGCATCGACTAGAGGAATTTATCTTTATTACCAGCGCGCTACATAGCTGCTAGACTAAGCATTACAGCATGGAAGCAGGAGATTTTTATTATCATTATTGATGCGTGCTTTTCGATGACCCAAAGGGGAAAATTTGAAATTGCGTTATTTAAAAATTGATATGTGAGTTAAAATGCATGCAAACACAGTGTCAAACGTAAAAGATTTTGTGAAGATTACTTACATGAAATAACTAATGTAATACTCTCGCGTGCAAGAGTAAATAACTACTTTAGAATTCAATTGGAAATTGTTTAGAGGAAGCGAAAAATCACACTCAATATCTATGAAATAAATGCCAATTCTCATTAGAAACCGTTTTTCTAGCTTTCAGAATCAATGCTCTTTCTGTTTGAGAGCACTATGCACCAACATACACTGAGGTTAGATATCTATTTAAGAAAGATTTAAGGACCAGTTGTTTTCCCAAATCTCTAACGTTGGAGGCTGATGCGAGAAACTGTTGAGAATCATAGATATCTCAAACAAAATGGGCCATAATTCTCAAATCGAGAAAATTATAATTCTCTAATCGAATTCGAATATTGTTCTCTAGTGGAGAGAGTTAAAAATTTGCAAATACTCTTTTTCTATTCATTTCAATTGGAATTGAATTCTAGTTTAGTTTTCCACCTTCGCTTTCGATTAGAGAATAGTGGGAACATTACACTAGTTATTTAACGTAGTCAACAAAAAGTCTCTAACGTTAGAGATTATGTTTGCTGGGTTGTTTCTACGCTGTTTCTTGCCGCGCTCTAACCTTCCTTCCTCAATTGGCACGTAAACATCTAGACGATTCTGGCCGAGTCCAATAAATCGCGCAAGCTGTTTCTGTCTCGTGCACAGTGATGCCAAGTGTAGGGAAAGGAGGCTACATGTAGGGAAATTCGACCTCAAATTTGCAGTGTAGGGAAAAAAGGACAGATTTTCAAATATTAGCTAAATGTAGGGAATTTTTTAAGTTAAAAATTTTCGTTTCCTTTGCAACGAATTATTTTTTCTAAGAACCTTAATTTTTTTAATAACTACAATTAAAATGTTCCTGCATGCTTGAATGCAATATTTCATAGCCATGGGTAATGGTGCAATTTTTTTGGCGCTGATACAAAAACACCAGCGCCAACTGTAGCGCTAGCGCACGGTTCTGGCGCAATAACACCTTTAGCGCAATTGACATGGAATAATCGATAAATAACACTCGTTCGCTTCTTACTGTCTGATATCCCCGTTTTATTTCTTTTGGCGCAATTCTGATTACATACACGTGGTCACAATAATTGTGCCACAATTAAATTTAGTTTTAAAAATCATTTGCATATATTTGTTAAAATATGCTGGAGTCTTCGTTTAGCTGCATCTTCATTATGGAATACGAGGGTAGGCTCCACCCTATTAAACAGAAAAATTCCGGGTCCGAGCGCATTATATCGAAATTTCCCCTTACCATTTACCATGGGTAACAAAAATAATTATACTATATGCTCATAAATATGTTATTTAATTTTTTTATTATATATTTCTCTCTTATTTACACATAATGTCAGTTTTGTCTTCTTTCTTTGGGAAAGTAAAATATCAATACCCTTTCGTATTAGCGATGGTTCGGTGTTGGCGTTAGCATACATACATAATTGTGACGGTGTCGTATACGCTGTGTATTATCGGCGTTGTGGTGGCCCAATTTTACACTAGCGCTGTATTGGAGCCGGTGCTAGAGTTGGCGCTATATTAAGTTGGCGCATTTTCCAAATCGGAGTTAGCGCAATAGCGCTAGAGTTGGCGCTAGCACAATTGCGCCGCGCAGCGCAGTGTTACCCATGCCTAATATTTCATAATTGTACTTTATTCTGATCTGGCAATATATTCCTTTACCTGCTTACAGGGCCCCGGAGCAAAATTTTTGTTTCGTCAGCTTCGCTCACACAAAAACCCCTAATCCAATTCAGGGTGTTATACGCTTCCGTACCCATTAGATGGTTTGCAATTAGGGGTAACCGACACTTTTTCAAGCCAAAAAGCCGTTAATACATGAAATTTATTTGGAGTCAACTAAAATATTTTATAAGCTGACTCAGAATTTTATTAAAAAAAACGTAATAAGGATTGATTAGGTCACGTGGCTTTTTGAATAAAAACTTTATTTGCATCAATTGTGTGTGTGTTTATTTCAATATAGAGAAAATACGGCGTAGGGAAATATGTAGGGAAAAATTTTGTTAGCGTAGGGAAAAATAGGGAATTTTTTGGCATGCCGTAGGGATTTTTGGTCCAAGAATATTGGCATCACTGCTCGTGCAGCAAGGCGCCACATGGACATACCTAGGCAGACAACATCGCTGTCCACCTGATCCTCCCAACGCAGTGGAGTTCTCCTCTAACCTTAGAGTTTTGAAAAAAGGCTAGTTCTCGAGTTATTCGCTAATCAATAGCTAAACTCAGTGTTTGTTGGGAAAAGTATACGAGTAGGTGCTGAATTTTGAAGCATAACCAAGAGATAATGCAGCGGCAAAGGAAGCTCTTCTTCGTCTAGAGAATGACCTCGAATTATCGGACCCAATAAGAACTTTTTCCATATTCATTATCGAAATTGAGACTTGAAAAAGTTACGCGCCTTATAATCGTTTTTCCTTCAGCCAGAGAGTTAGTGAATATTAAGTGAATTCCAGCAGGGTTCCTAACATATGTATGCATGTATGGTTGTACATATAAAGTACTACCTCTCGCACATTTTCATTGTAAAAATTCCTAAGCAAACCCGTCTGTCGATTTAACGACAAATGTCGGCAGATGCCCAGCGAGTTCTTTGTTTTGCCTCTTTTTTGTTAAACCTGTTGTCAGTTTAACACAAATATTCATAATTCTTGTTCTGTTGTTAAATGTTCAAAGGCGGTTGATGACAAAAATTTAAAGTGACTGCAGACATATGTATACCATACAGTTAACAGCAATGATTGATGTGCCTTGTCGACGCCCAATGTTTAACTTTAGATATTTAGTTCGTTTCAAGTGAAGTAAAAATTTGAAAAAAAATTAAAAAAAAAGAAATGATAATTCCCAAAAATCATACCCGCAGACATTTACCTTAATTTTATGCACATTTCCATACATTTTTTTTTTTTTTTTTTTTTCTGGCTTGTTTTAAATTTATTTATTTGTTTGTGCAGCTCGCATTTTTTCCGGCTCAAATTACCTACAATACAAAAAATTTAAAAACCATTACGATAACGATAAATATGTACACTCGAAAAGCAATACTGTGAATAATGGGGCGCGCACTTGATGACAAAAAAACGAATCAACGCCACCACCATCATTTATCTGTTATTTATGTATGAGTTTGTTCATATGTAAGTTTGAATATCTATACGCCTCCATAAGTATCTATGTCTCTACAATTCCTGTCAAACTCACTGCTGCTTTGTTTCATGCTACGATCTGTGTATGTGGCACCATGTATGTATGTGGCACTGTGCATGTTGCATGTGTATCATATCTTTTCTCAGGATGTTCTGCAGCAGCGGCACCGTGGGTGTCCTTTTCTTCATTTTTGGTTGCTTTTTTTTGTTTTTTTTTTTTTTGGTTCTTGTAGTAGATAGTCTTCTTTGCTCATTGTCGTCGTCGCTGATCGATCTGTCAGCGCAATTTTTATTGAATACTTGAAGTTGATATTTTATTTTAGTTCAGTTTTTTTTTTGTTTTCTCAGCTCTTCGCCTAGCGCTTCCTTGCTGCTGCTTCACATCATTTCCCAATAAACACAACGGATTCGCCTCGAATTCGAGACGAGTTGGCTTCTCTGATTATATTATCGCGGCGATAGTTCGCGACAATAGATCGGCGAATCCGAATTCCCAGGCGAGTCACCCCTCATTAGCGATTCGCGCATTTTTATATTCTCGGATCGTTGGCGATTCGAGATTTAGGCTCATTGGCGAATACATTCTAGAAAATGTTCTTCTGCGAATCCGCCTCGAATTCGCCACGATATCATCCGAGCTTTTCAGTCGCTTGAGTAGAGTTTTAAATAGTAAATTAAAGTCCAACAGGGAATTTCTTCGTGTAAAGCAAGATTTAATAAAATTAATAAATGCTATGCGATAATTGATTATTCTCGAGTCCATTTCGAACTCGATACAAGTTCGAAAAATTACATTCACCTCCGCGAATTCATCTCGAATTCGCCACGATATCATCCTCGCTTTTGTGTTTATTGGGTTATTATTATATGCCACTTGTGTGTATGTGCGCGTAGGAGTTTTTGGTGACAATTTTTTCTTTTTTTTTTTTCAAATTAATTTTTCCATCAACTTATTTCTTTGTCTACATAAATGAAGTTAATGTTTTGTGCTGTCTTCTATATACGACTATGTACGTTATATCAATGCAGTTGCTTGGCAATTCATTTTATTTGGCAGCAAATAATCTTTTCCTTTACATTCCTTCTACCTGGTTGTTTTTTATACCTTTCATGAGAATGAAATGTTATTATAACTTTGTGCCGAAATACAAATCTTGAAAGTACCAGAACGAGGCATGACAGACCCACCAAAATATATACTCGTACCAATATGATCAGGATCATGAGCTGAGTCGATTAAGCCATGTCCGACTCTCAATTTTTGAGACATCTTCTTGAAATTCGGAATGTGAGTGTACTTTTAAGATAAGCTGATCATTTGTCGCAATCGGCCGAATCGGACCACTATAACATATAGCTTCCATACAACCGATTGTTCAGATATATACGTTTAGGTGCATAACTTCTCCATTTAAAGAGCTAAGAACATGAAACTTTGAAGTATTTGTACCAATATAGACCTAAATAACGTCATCGAAATTTGTCAAGAATTTAAATTAAACTAACAGCACTATTCTGTGAAGTTTACAAATTATCAATAAGATCAAGATTTTTATCAAATTGACAATTTTTCCTATTCTGTGCGTAACTTGACAAATCTAAAAAGCTCTTACAAATGTGATTTTCCCAACACGTGGTGAAATAAATATTGTAAACAGAAATCAGCTGTTTATACAATTAAATCGCAAAATAGAAACTGAAAAAATGTAAGTATTTTATATCTACATATAAGTATGAAAGTTTGTTTGTTTGTTTGTGTGTTTGTTCCTTATGCACGCCTAAGCTACCGGGCAGATCACATTGAAATTTAAAATTATGACTACATTTAATTCTGGTATCTCAACCCCTTCCCGAGATCTAGGCCAATATAAGGACCCAGATGGCTCCAAAATATTTTTAAGCAATATTGGTATCAAATTAAAGGTATGTATAAATCAGAGCTTCAATAGAGAGTTCATTCCATTTAAATTTTCCAGTCGGTTCTCCAGATAGAGACCAAAACCTGGTCCCGGATGTGCCCCAAATATTTTTGCGCAATATTGGCATCAAATTAAGGGTGCGTCTCAGGGTTACCATATGTGTTTAGCGCTATACGGATATCTCAATCGGTTCCCGATATTGAGGCCCAAACATGAACCTGAATAGCTCGAGATATTTTTGAGCAATGTAGTAGTAATCAGGTTTCCAATATACAACTAACTTTTTTTTCGATACCTAAATCGATTTATGTATATGATATAGACCGATATGTGGACCAGGATGGTCATGGAAAGTTGTTGATAAGGAACGGGAGAGAGAAAGGGAGAGAGAGAGTAGTATAGGGAGAGGTAGAGACAGAGCGAACGGGAAATGCAGAGTAGTAGGGAGACCGATAGGAAAGGGAGAAAGGGTGCCCACACATTTTTGATAGGACCCGTTTTTGATAGGACCGCCAAAATCCGGACAGTTAATGACAAAGACGTCTGTTGATCGTCATATGGTTGTAAATCATGAATAAGGCGCTGGCACAATTGACGGGTCAAACGAAAATTTTGCACGAACAAATTTTCACTCGGAAATTTTTCACTAGGAAAATGGAGCGCTCGAGTCCCCCAAGGATCTTAAGTGCCGCGAACGATTTCTATTTTCAGCATTTTCTTCCTCATTCACCAATAACAGAAAAATTAAAAAACCTTGCGATTCCATTATTTAAGAAAATATAAAAAATCACTTTGAATTCAAAACAAACGAATTTTATTTGTCAAGACCAATCGACGTATTGACAATTTGGCAAGAAAAGAGCTTTTTTATTTTGACACAGAATAGCAAATACTTGATAAATAGTCAAAATTGACAAATAAGCAATATGGTGAATTTGTCAAGTACACAGAATAGAGCTGTAAGTCAGGCTATGTACACAGTTAACTTTTCATTTCCCCATTCATGAAAGGTATGAAGTCTTAGGTACAGCCGAAGACAGCCGCGCTCTTACTTCTTTTTGTTTGTTTTATTGTTCTTCCTTCAACAAAATATAATTTCTATGCATAAATAATTCATTCTATTTTGTTCGTGAAAATTACTTTCAAATTCACTTTTCTTTTATGGCTTTTCTTTTCCTTTCTTTATTTGTTTGCTTTATTTTTAGTAACTCAGCAGAGCTTATTTCTTTTCTGGCATTAACAAATAACAGTTATTGCTTGAATTGGTTTTTCTGATATGTGTGAGTTGAGATGAAGAAGAGTTTTTGAGAATATTTTAAGTCACCTTTGGCAGCTTTCGAAGAACGATTTATATGTACATGTGGCTGACGCCCTAACAAACACTGAGATTAGTTATCGACTAGAGAATGAACCGAGAACTAGCTCTTTTCTCAACGCTCTAGGGTTAGAGCGCGGCTTGAGATATAGTGTGGGATCAATAGCGTTCTCAAACAAAAATGTACACAGATCACTGGTCGAGAAAATTATCATTCCCCAATTGAAATCTAATGTATGTAGTTCCTTAACGAGATTCGCGTTCTCTTTTGGTTAGAGAATTACAATAGTTATGAAGTCTAAACGAATTCTCCAACTGTTCTCTGGACTACTTGTACATATGAAAATGTTTCGGCTCGTAAAACATTGCTTTCGGCAGTTGAAGAAAGAGGCGAAGGCCACCAGCTTTTGGTATTTATATTTGAAAAAGTTAGAAAACAATTTGAGGGTCTTTACTGAACAAAAACATGTATCTAAATGGCAAAGAAAATTAACAAGAAGCGTTAAAAGTCCTCTAAGAACCAAGAAACCTAACGAGTCTGTAAACTGAAGTCTTTATTTAAAGTTCCATCCAACAAAGATGAATCACCATTTCAAATGTGTGCTGGAGAGTATTTCTAAGGGCTTTCTGCGCGACATCTTCGAGTCTTCTGGGAACTCAGATATGAAACTTAAAATTGCAAAAAAAAATTGCACTTAACACTTTCCCAAAAACAAAACGCTACAAAGCAGTCTGTATATACATACATATGTATTTGTAGGTAATAAAAATAATTTTCGCCAAGTATCCAGATATCTGCCAATTTGCTTGCACATTCACTCACTCACTTACGGACATTTCCTCCAAAAGTGGCAGCTTGATTGCTTGCTTTCAGCCGGAGGAATATCCTTTTTACTGCTATTGTAGCTGTTTTTGTTGTTTTTTCTTTGGCAGTAGCTTTTGTTGTTGCTGCTGATTTTGTTGTTGTTGCTGTTACTTGTACATACATACATATATCACAAGGCTACTTAATACATCTTATTTGCACCTGATTTCACACGAATTTCACGTGCATACCGTCTATCACATTTGCATGCCTCGCAGCGCATTACGCTTTCTTCAAGCAGATCTACATACATACATACATACCTGCAACTCTTACATACAGACATTCATGCATACTCGTACATTGATTTAAATTATGTAAATTCACATTGAAGAATCATTCATTCACTCATTCTTTCATTCTGAGATACAATTTAACCTATAATTGGGAAGCAAAAGCTTGTACCTGCGTGAGTATGAGTGTCTGTGCCTAAGAGTTTGGCGTGAATTGGCATGTCTTATTTTGCTTTAGCTGTAAGTGATATGGAAATCTGCAGCATCTTCTGCAAACTGGAGCTTACTTTACTTGCTTTACTTTCCGTTTGCCTTCGATCTCTGCTTATTTTAACTTCATCATCACCTTTTGGTTTTTTTCTTCTTCTTCTTCTTCTTCTTCTTCTTCTTCTTTCTTACTCTTTTTTTTTTTTTGCTGGCAAAATCTTGATTTGATTTCTCCCTTTTCGATTTACTTTACTTTGATGTGTTACACTTTATCTTCGAATATATACAGGGTATGTTTGTTTCTGTGTAGCTAATCTGACACAACGTCTTTTGTTTTGGTTTGTTCTGGGTGCTTCCCCCCTGCTACGTGTGGTAAGGGCTGGTTTTGGTTGTGATTGGGAGGCTTAGGGTCTGAAGTGGGTGAATTTTCCGTAGCTTATTTTCTTTCTGCTTTGTCACTCACATTTACAGCGCATTCCCTACGGTATTTTTCATTAATTCTGCTACAGTTCACTTTGTTCTTTGTTATAACCAAGCAGAAAAACAAAAAATAAAAGTAAAGTACTTCAGTCAATTTCAATTTTCTATGGAAATTATGCAAAATACATATTTTCAAATCAGCAAAATGGAGTATTGTGAGTGGGTGTGTAATGTGAATTACTCTGAAAAAAATACCCGTAGTTAACTCAACAACTTTCCGTTGTTGAATCTCCGTCTTTGATTGAACAGCAAAAGTATTTGTTTTAACGGCAAAGTTTTTGATTCAACAACTTTCCATAGTTAATTCAAAGACGGGCGTTTTTGATTCAAAAACTCCCTTGCTGTTGAAAAATTTTGAAGTAAATAAAAAATAGAAAATTGTTTTTTTCAAATTCGTTCAATTAATTTAAATTTTCGGGAAAAATATATATATGTACATATATGCAATATATAATTGCAAATAAAGGTAAGTCACAATAATGATAATATTTATATATTATTATAATATATTAAAATTATATGTACATACATATATACGTTGAAAATTTTATTTTGTATTTTCAGGTTAAATATGTTTGATTATCCCGTTTTTCCGATAGCGAGCAATCGAACGAGCCAAATCTGGTAAAACTTGTCGGCGATGAGAAAATAATCAAGTTATTCTTGTCGTGGGAGTTATGTACAGATGCATTGATGCAGTTCAATGAATGCGGTATCAAAAATATTGAACTGCTTGCAATGATGCACTCCCACGACATCGACGAAATATTAAATAAAAAAGAACTCATCGCCGACAGGATAAAATTCCGCAAACCTACAAATGTGGCGAAAACAATAAAGAATGTGTTATGAAAAAATAAAAAAAAAATAAGTTGAGTTTATGTGTTTGTGTTTGTGTAAAAAGCCCTGCAAACAGTGATAGTCATTTGATATATCATTTGAGGCGCACGATTGATGGATAATTCTGTCACACACTGCCTACAAGTTTCCATATTTTTATATGGACGGTGTGAAAAATGTGATGAAAACCTTTGTGTCCGTGTCTCTTTTCATCAATCGCGTTGTTCAAATGATGTATCAAATGACCATCACTGAATGGAAAAAGTTTGTTTGGTGAAACCGGGCCTTAGTATTAATATTACTATGTAAATATATATATAATATAAAAAAAATTAAATAAAATAAAATAATATCTATTATATTAAAAAAAAATTACTATTTTTTACAATTTTTTTGATGTTAACTTAAAAGCGTAAGTATTTGCTTCAATGGTGCCCGTTTTTGGACCAAAAACTTTTGCTGTTAGTTCAAAAGCAAAAATTGTTAGCTTAAATGCGAAAAGTATTTAAATCAAAAACGCTCGCATCTTTGAAACAACAACGGAGCGTTGTTGGGCACATTTTAACTGCGGAAAGTTGTTAATTTAACTGCAAAAGTCTTTGTATTTACAACGTTTTTTTTTCAGAGTACTTATTTACATATGTATGTACATTTATGTGGAAGGTAATTGGAGGAAATGAAAAATTATTTACAATACACACACCTTCAAAATATCAATTTTCTTCTGATTTTATTTGCTTTGTTTTTTATTGCTTTCCCTAACCGCCAGTGTGCATTTAGATAATGGAAATATTCCCTACCGTTTTGTTTTTTTTTTTCCAGTAAAAAGTAGCTTGTAAAATTTTATTATGTGTAGGGTGTTTTTGTTTTAAAATTAGAAATGCATTGGTAGGTAGTTTATAGGTATAACATTAGTTTCCCAATAAACATTTTGAGTAAAAATCGAAAAGTAACTTCGATATATAATATCAGTATCGTAGTTGAATGATTTTGTAACCAACCCTAGCTCCCCGAAGTTCATGCCTAGTATATTGGGTATACATAAATACACACAAGACTCAGATATGCGCCATAGAAAAATATGGATTAACACTTTCCCATGAAGGAGTATCATTGCCATTTCGCACGCATACCTTGTAGATAATGAACGATTTCGCGACAATTGATTTTAACATGACAATTATCTTCTCAATTTAATACGAGAGTATTGTCTAGTGAATAAATTTATTTTTTTTGACGCTACTGGACACAAATGTATTTTAATTCTAAGCTATAATAAGATTAACATAATATTTTCGTATGCATTTTAGTGCAACTAGTTTCAGTTAAAAATAGTAATATGCAAATAAACATGTATATTAATATTTTTAATTTTAATTTTTGTTATTATATTTCTAATTTTCTCCGCTCTTTGTTAATGGCCACTGTAAAAAAAAAAAAAACAAAAAAACAAAGAAAAATAATTCTTTCAAAACAACAAAATTTATTATTACCTTTGCGCAAGTAATAAAAGCTAATAAAAATATTCATAGACCATGTTAAACAACAAAGAATATAAAAACACATAAACAAACAAAAAACACTTAGCAGGTATTTTGTCTTTTATGTACTTATTAGAAATATTATTCATGCACTTGTTTTATTGATATTTGTTTGTCGGTTTTTCGTTTTTATCTTGACGGTTGAACAAATAGAAAACACTTGCTGTAAAAACAAATAATAAATAAATTTAAGCGAGAAAGAAGATGGATGGATTTAGAAAAGAACACAAAAGCGGTATGCATAAAAAGCCAAATAAACAAATACGAAAGTAATAAAATAATAGGAAAAACCAACACTTAAATAAAGGAAATAAATACTACAGAACTACAAAAGGATGTTTTATGGTACTAAATATGGTTGTCAAGAAGTTGTTGGCCAAGAGTGGTAATACAAAAAGTGGTCAATAAAATAGACATATGTACATATGTATATGTATGTTTAGATATATATGTAAATACATACATATGTAGATACAATGGCACAAAGCGTATCTGAATGGAGCGTAATTGGCTCTACAAAATAATTCATTGAAATGATTCGAGATTTGATTCGTTTACACGATCATTCGATTGTCTTCTCTAATCCTTGTTCTTCCTTCTTCTTATTTATTATTGCGTATGTTATTGCAGCTTTCAGATTTCGATAGATTTTTGAAAAAAAAAAAAAAAAATTTGGGAGTAGATGGTGGTATCGCTTTTAGCGTAATTCGTTCGTGAGATAATTCAGAGCAAATCTCCCTGCGATTGAGAGGATTAGGTTAGGCTGGCCATTAATGGTCTCACATAGACTGAGTGAGTCCGCAGTGTTACCAGAAAAGTTATTGAACATGAACAACTCTACATTAAAAGCACTGATACAAACTGAAGAACAACCCCGTCCCTTTGGCAAATGCCAAGAGTTTGAGAGCGATTGAGAGCGATTGAGAGGAATTCCAAACCAAAAATTTTTATTGTAGAATTTAGCGTGATTGGATTTATTGACCTAATGTTGAAGACAGTTCGGAGATCAAATATAGGAATCACTGGTAACCAAAACAAATGCCACTGCAGTTCTTAAAAATAGCATAAGACCTGTGTATATTATTCAATATCCTTCACTTCTAATCCTTGTTAGAACTGCATCACTGAGGATTTTTTGCCGATATCTACAGCAAACGCACTCCTCTGCTTACTCCTATCAATGTACCTATTACTTTATGCTTTTATATTCAAAAGTTAAATATCGCAAAAAATCAAGAATCAAAAGAAAGCATCATATTGAACATTGATGCTATCAGTGAAAAAACTAATGAGATTTTGACTGCGATAACAACAATAACAACCAGCCAACCAACCCATCCAACTATTGTATATTTGCTCATAGGCGAGTCCCCACAAAACACTGCGGTCGTTTAACAACCAAATGAAGAATAGAAGAATAACAAATAAATGAAATAGAAAATGCTTGATGAATAAAAAAAGATAACAAACAAATAATATAACATACATATACGAAAAATACATAATACAATCTCTGGAATGTGTTGAAATTACTAGAGTTATAATGGTTAATGCCCTCCAACAACGTTCGCTGCCAAAGTAACAACACTGCACAGCACATCAACAACATAATGAAATTGAACGAAAAAGATTTTGATAAAGGGAGATGTTGACGATGACGACGGCAAACGCCATGGAAATTCGAAGGAACGCACACACGACCGAACGTAATTTGATCCTTTGCATGGTGTGCTATTTATCCCTAAAATCCCAACAATAGAGAGCTTGAGCGTATGAAGTGGAATTTTTTTTATGTATGTGCGACTATTATCTATTTTATGAAACATGTATACGTACATATATGTATACTATATACATATTAGTATGCACTTGAGTTTTTGTTGTTAGATGGATTAAGGTGGCACAATTTATGTGGAAGGTTTTTTTTTTTTTGTTAAAGAGCTGCTTATACATACATACATACACAAGTATTTGAAATCGAAATTGCTCATATTCGAAATTGTTTAGCCATTATCATTCTCCAAAAAAGAAAATTTGTAACCACCCTATTATACCTACATATCTATAAATATTTATTTAGAAGCATTTAAGGAAATGTCCGTGGCTGTTTCTTGTTACTCGTTACACACATTTTTTGTTTTGTTTTTTTTTTTCGCTTGTAAAAAGATATGATAGTTCAAATCTCATAAGGATAATAATGATTGATATTTGACAGCTAAGGATTTTTGGCTTATATTCTAAATAGACAAACACACACTTATGTATGCATACAAAACTACGCACATTTCAATAATTCAAGTACTTTATTGTTAATTTATTTTCTTATTTGTGTCTTCTTCTCTTACAGCATGCAGCGTCTTCTTATCAACAACAAAATTGGATTCATTGACAAGCGTGCACAGTGTGCGGTAAGTAAAAACAAACATACATACACACTTATGTATATATGTACATATAAATGTATACATTTGCCTGCCTTGCGGCATAAACATGGCAATATAAATTTGTTAACACTTTAATAGGCTTGGGTAGAGTAATCTTTAACATGAGTATAAAGTCATTATCGGATTTCCACTAACGAGTAACTATAATCCATGTTGGATGGATGTACATACAAACATACATATGTATGTGTGTGCATTTGAGAAAGTACCCTGCAAAAAATGCGATTAATCCGGGACGTGTCCGGGATCAATCGCAAGGGAGCATGCGACTAATACAATTTTACATCCCCTTATATGGAGTGAATTGATTGCATTTGTTCGAGCATGTCCTATGAAGAGACTAATTGTTCAACTTGTATATCCGAACGGGTACAAATGTAGATTTTTCCAAGTTGTTCGCCAAGGCAATTTTTAATAGCAATCTTTAAAAAATTGTAAATGTTCATGCATATATAAATAAAGATTATATAATGTTTACTTTTGAAAAAATCTCAATAAATAAATAAAAAAAAATTGTAAGTTTTGACTATGCATTATATGAGCGTAATGTAAAGGGTTTTTTCATAGGATTTTTTAGGCAACATTTTGTAAAATTATTATTCATCATTGTTATTAAAAGAAAGGGTGTTCAATTCGTTTTACCGGTTGTTCTACAATTTTTTAAATACATTGCATATTTTTGTAAAATTTCTAACTTTAATGAGTCTAGATTTGTACCCGTTCGGAATGAAAGCGATTAATCTACATTTATACCCCTTAGGGAACAATTGGTCTACAATTAGTCTACATTTATACCCGTTCGGGAACAATTGGTCTACAATTAGTCTACATTTATACCCGTACGGGAACAATCGAGGACTAATTGTGGACCGATTGTTCTCGAAAGAGATCAATCCGGGACAAATATCTTTTGGTATTAATCGCACATTTTTTGCAGGGTAGACAAGGGTCTTTGAGGCACACAGTGTATGCACTGGAAGTTATAAAAATGTATAGAGTTACTTTAATAATATCTATGTTCAATGTGCCTATGTATGTACATGAATTTTGTATAGTTCTATGTAGGATAGTAGCAGCTTGTGGTAAATGTGTGTGTATTTATGTTTATCGCTAAATAAAAATATAGAATTTATAGCGTAAATTGAAATTTAAAGAAGAGAAGTTTTAATAAACAAATAGACTTGTTTTTTAATAAAGCCATTTTGCTAAAGAAAAAACACCTTAAACAAAAGTCTGCGGCTACCGTTGAAACAAGCAAATCGCATTCGAAATCAGTAACATAAACGAAATCGAAACTAAAATCGATATTGAACAAAGCAATTGTAAAAAATAATTAAATTACTGATAGTAATAACATGTCTATACAGAATGTTTTAATTGGCTCTAGAAATAATTTGCTAAAATTACTCGTGATTTGATTAGTCTAACTAAACGGTCGTTCGATATTCGGATTGTCAGCTTTAATTCTTGCTCTTGCTTGTTAATTATGCGCATATCATTTTTGCTGTCAGATTTTGGCAACGCTTTTAACTTGATTCATGTGCGTTAATACAAAGAGAGTCTCCTTCAGTTGAAGGGCATTCGCTCACAAAATTCTGTATGGAACTGAATATAACGTGATTTGAGGCATGTGGTTCGTTAGCGAATGCTGATTGAGAGAGTGAATTACCTTATTGGCAGCAAATTGCATCTAGTGAACATACATACATGACAAATTGCAAAGATAGTCTATCGTCTGTGATTTTATTTTTAAATATGTAAATATAATATAAATGCAATATAAATAAATAAAAATTTATACGCTTGTATGAATAATGAATGCACTCTAAATTGTTATCTAATCCTTTTCGATCGCTTAAATGGATTTGAAACATAACCAAAACAAAAAAAAAGCAATTCTGCATAAAATCGTATTAAAATCTAATTATCTTTAATAAATAAATAAAATACAATATTCATTTATTTATAAGCCAAATTAAACCTGAATTATATGACAAATAAATACACGTACTATGTATATACATTAGGGTGCGTTTAATTTGTATGAAAAATTTAAAAGTACATAAAAAGATTGTATCGCCCCTTCAATCTGTAGTAACATGGTCTAAGATATCACACATAAATTTTGGTCCCGATTGGTGGCGGTTAAGGCGCGGCGCATTGAGGTCAAATTTCAGAAAACTCTATGAAGGGTCAAAAAATCAAAATATTTTTTTTTAAATATCTAATACCCAAAATTAATTTTTCTATACCCAATGATAACAAATATAAATTTTGGCCCCGATTAATGACGGTTTACTGGTGTTTCAAGGGGGTCAAAGTTCAGATTACCATATGCGACACTAAAAATGTAAGTCTTCAATTTGAACATTGACCCCCTTTAAACACCTACCTACCTTAGAGCAAATGTTGCAAATGCACTGCAAGCAAATTATGAAAAACCAACAATTTAGTAATTAACGATTTACATGTTCAAATATAAATGTTTCGAATTGCCTGAAAATAAAAATAATAACAACAAAAAAAACAAAAAACAACGTTCAAAATACCAAAAAATTTGCATATTTCAACAAGCACAACAACCAAATATTTGCGCGCTGATGTTCAAACATGACACTTGATTTTGTTCAAAATATAAATACATAAATTGCAAAATAATCAGCGAACAAATATTTACAATTTTATGTGTACTTAAATGTAATGTAAAGTGTATGCACGCAATGATGACAATAAAGCTCAGCAATAAAATGGAAATTAATTATAGAGCAACTTAAAACAAAAAAATTAACTCAATAAGTGCGCAACAAAAAAAAAAAAAAATATGTATGTACGTATGTATATTAGATGAGTTTTTTTTTGTATGGGATTCTTTAAACCTTCTCAGATCCTCCCTCCGGCACCGGAATATGAAAATAGGATGTTTTAGAGTAAGTAAACTGAAAAAAAAAATTTCACTTTTCCAAAAACTGGATGGAGCTACACCGAAAACCGCGAAAATTCCCAGAATTTTAAGGTATGTTTAGATTTATGTCTGAAAAAAGTTAGGATTTTGCACAAGAAAAAAAATTGATACCCACCCGTACGAAGAATTAACAGCTAAATCGAATGGCATATTCAGTTTTTTGGTACACTACCCAGGGAAGGTAATAACGCGGCCTAAAGTGACCATTTTCTTTTTTTTCTCATGAATCTTCAACTTCTTGCCCTATACTCTTCCCGAAAGCGAACGTTATTTTTCAACTAAATCACACGGTAGGCTGCGTTATTTAATGCGCTTTCCAGAAATGTATAGCTATTAAAATCGAATAAAATTTGGATGAGTTCATCAAGCTTAAATGAAGTAAAGTCGGGTATAAAAGGGTAACATATCTTAAAATTTCTTAAATTTTTTAACAATTTTGCTCTTGAAGGCGGTTTTTTGGGTTTTAAGTGATAGTTTTATGTGGATGGATAACTCCACAAATGCAAAAAAAATAGAAAGGCCGAGACCGCGGATAACGGACAAAAAGTTGAGCCGGATGGTGCCAAAACATTTGTGGGCAATATGGGTATCAAAATAAAGATTTTACCTAGGACTTTAATGTAAAGTCAATCCATTTTGCTGTGTCCACCGTTTCGACACATATAAGTCAAAAATTAGACTCAAATGTCGCCGATATCCTTTAAAATATTCTGTAGTCATCCTGGACCACTTATTCGCCAGTATATCAGAAATTGGCTAAGAAATTGACATGTAATAAGTTCCATATGCAAGCCCTAGTTAAGACCTTTAATTTGATACCAATATTGCCCAATAATATGTTGGCGCCATCCGGGGCCACGGTTTTTTCCGCTATCCACGGTCTCGATCTTCCAAATTTTTTTTTACATTTGTGGAGTTATCCAACAAAATAAAACAATCACTAATAACCCAAAAAACCGTCTTCAAGAGCAAAATTTAAAAAAAAATTGAGAAATTTTAAGGTATGTTACCCTTTTATACCCGACTTTACTTCACTTAAACTTGATGAACTCATCCAAATATTATTCGATTTTTTAATTGCTATACATTTCTGGAAAGCGCATTAAATAGCGCAGCCTACCGTGTGATTTAGTTAAAAAATAACGTTCGCTTTCGGGAAGAGTATAGGGCAAGAAGTTGAAGATTCATGAGAAAAAAAAGAAAATGGTCACTTTAGGCCGCGTTATTACCTTCCCTGGGTAGTGTACCAAAAAACTGAATATGCCATTCGATTTAGCGGTTAAATCTTCGTATGGGTGGGTATCAATTTTTTTCTTGTGCAAAATCCTAACTTTTTTCAGACATAAATCTAAACATACCTTGAAATTCTGGGAATTTGCGCGGTTTTCGGTGTAGCTCCATCCAGTTTTTGGAAAAGTGAAATTTTTTTTTCAGTTTACTCACTCTAAAACATCCTATTTTCATATTCCGGTGCCGGAGAGAATATCTAAAAAAAAACTCATCTAATGTATATGCTTTTAATAAAAAATTAATAGTAACAAATACAAATTACAATAACAAATACAAATTACAATAATAAGTAACTATGACAACAGCAGGTACAAATGGTAATACTATTTATAATAAATATATCTCCCTATAATCACAATAATTGTGAGCTCAAAGGTACAATGTAAATGTAAACGCCGATGGATGAGTGATATTTGCATAGAATTTACATTTCGAAAAGTTTTATTTATTCGAAAGCATGTTTTGTTATAGATCATGATAAATTAAAGAGTAAACAGGGAGAAGGGAGCTCATCGAATGGAAAATTAATTCAATTGTAATAGCAATTAAATGTTTTTCATGAAAAATTAAAAAAATTAGTAAAAAATAAAAAATAAAAATATAAAATAATGCTTTGGCAAACACTTTAAAACGATTTTATAACGCTTTTTTAATGAAACATCGTAACATTGTCTGAAAGAGCTTCAACCGTCTGCAGCGGTAGAACCTCTTCTAGTTCTAGTTTAACGGTGCAGCCGCACTAGCATATTCTCGCTCATCATTACATATTATAAAATAAAGTCCATCCGCCGCATCCGTCTGTCTGTGCGCGATAAACTCAAAAACCGCTGGACGGATTTTCATATGGTTTTCATCGATGGATAGAGCGTTTCTCGAGAAAGCTTCTTGTATATAATTTGTTATGCTTTGTAGCAAAGGGGCTTTGCAATCTGCCAAATGTGGTAAAATACATCAAAACCCTCTTATTTACTTCAAAAGTTTAATTACCTACACAAAAAAAAACAAATTATTATTAGTTATAGGAGTTAAACCTCTTGGTGTTTTAAGCAGAGTGTTTCAAGACAAAAAAGTCTAAAGTTTTGCATTTTCAAGTTTACTTGTTTAAACTTTCATAGCTCGAAATTCAAAATGCAGTTAACTACTTAAATACATAAATAACACTAAAGCTTATGCCATCAATTCAAATTATCTATTATTTGCCGCTCAAAGCATATGCATCTACTCTCTCAGCACGAAATTTTTACCACCTTGCCACCCGATGCTGCAAATATAAACTCAAAGGCCATGAACGATTATCAAGCAAACATTTTTAAACATTTAAAAATAGTTCAAATCACAAGGTTGTGGACATCCCACTGGGCTGCTGCTGCTGCTGCGCTAGAGAATGGAAGCGATGAAAATTATGTGCTAAGCAGAGGCGAGTATTTAAGAAGCGCGTCAGTTGCCACAGATGAACGAAAAGGCGAAAAAAAAGACAAATAAACCCAGCATTCAGCCCTACCAACCAACATTTATCATTGCTTTACTTTTTTTTTGGAACTTTCGTTTTAAATAGAGCAAAGCAAATTACCATAAGGATGCCTATAAAAGCGCGCTAACGATGCTGGCGAAGCAAAGACGCTGGCGCGCGCTGGTCATGATAATGATGATGATGATGAGAGGATGGCGTTGGTTGACTGGCTGGTTGGCTATTTGCTTTAGTGATGGTCGACGTAGTAGATATGTAGCTGCATAATTGTGGCAGTAGTCCATATACTGCATACATACATACATACATACTTACATAAATGCTTATGCTTATGTGGAGCACAAAAGTTTAATTGAAAATAATATGCCAGCTGCTGCTGCTGCTGCTGCTTCTCGGGCCACTCCAGCTGTGTTTCAGCGAAATTAGATAGAGAGAAAGTTGAACAAAAAAAGAATCATAATAATAGTAAAACAATGAAAGGAATGGGAAAAATAAATTCTAGGCAACGTAGTGAAAGTTTCGCTTTTAAAACATTTTACAGTTATTATTAGTTAGCTTGCTTGCTGTATTAGTTGAAGTAATTAGTTGAAAAGTGAGGCTAGAACGAAAAAATTATAGTACGAGTGTATGAAGACCAGCCACCAAAAAAAAAAAAAAAACAAAAAATAAATAAGAGCTGGGCATGAAAATAAATTTGTATCAAATTAGTTTTCAAGTGTTAATTTTTACGAAGGGCTTACCTACTTTTTGTGCCAAAGTTGAAATTATGGTTGCCGCAACAATAAACACTCGAGTGTTCTCTTTAGGAAGACGAAGAGCAAAGAAATCAAATGAACGAGCATTAAATTATGAAAAAATTACAAACTGAGCAGGTTGAGGGCAACTCCTGTTCTGCTCAAATCCTTCTCAATTTGATATTCGTACTAATAAAATTAAACTTCAAGCTCAAAATTTATAATTCAAGTACAGAAAACTGCAATTGAAATTCAATGCAATTTTTCGGCCTAACTATTTTTCATCTGAGAATTTTAACCCTGTAGTTACCTTCCAAATACCAAAAAAATGGATCATAAGAACCCTAGATAGAAAGAAATAAATTCCGTTGAGGGCGTAGGTGGCCACTGTGGTGTAGTGGGTAGAGTGCTCGGCTGCCATACCAGAGATCTCGGGTTCTAACCCCAGTCCGGACAAACACCAAATAAAACTAATCAGAACCCTATTATTGGGGTTTTAGATATAGCGGTCACCCCTCGGCTGTGAGCGGCACACCCTCGAGCGTATTTCTACCATGAAAATATTTCTCAAATAGCATTCATTCGCCGTTCGGAGCCGGCATAAAACTGTAGTCCACCCAATTAGTAGGAAAAACAAAAATTAAAACTCTTCTTCTTCTTAATTTGCACGTTCGCTCCCTCTAAATCCCTACATTGTTGCACGGTGTAAAAATTTTCATAAAAAATTGGCTACAACATTCCACAAGTGGCTGTGTTAAAGTACTATTTAACTTCATACAGATGCATGAGTATCCATGTTCTTAGTGCTACCGATCACTTTTTGTGCAACTCATGCTGCCCCAAGCTCCCTTCCCCCCGTTGTTCAGCAACACAAACAAGTAGTATCTAAGAATTTCACTGCTGTAAATAAGTAATTAATTGCTTAACTACTTAATGATTTGGTGAGCTTGTGCAGCAAACACCTCAACATGTATATAAACCCTGTAGGGAAAATCTCTAGTTCCGAACTAGGTCGCTTCTAGTGCATTTTTCGACACTACCAGTGCGAGCTTAATCTCTTTTGCATGTTATCAACTGGCGAATTTAACACGGCGATGTCCTAGGCGGTGTCAATTGTCACCCTCGGCACTACATTTTCGATAGTTCCGAACTAGTGCTAAATTCTACAGTTTACACTAGTTCGTTTATTGGCACAATTTCGATAGTTCTGAACTAGGTACTTGTACCTACAAATTCTACAGTTTTACATCTGCCGTTTAAGTGCAGCATTTGACACACTTCATGCAAGTGGCGCGATGGCCGACTGGCTAACGCATGTGCCTTTCAATCTGAGGAGCGCGGGTTCGAATCCTGTCGGTGTCAAGGTGGATGATCATTTTTTTTTTTATTTTTTTTTTTAAATAATATTTTTTTATTTATTTATTTAATAAAAATTTACAATAATATTTAAAAAGTAATAAAATAAAAGAAATTCAAAATAAGCCTGAGGGATCGGAAAAGCATAATTAGGGGAAGATTTAATTTCATACAAGATGCAAATAGAAAACTTTATATAAAATGCCTCACTGAACATCTGAGAATTGCAGAAATAGACAAAGCCGAAGGCAATTGAACGAAAGAAAAATTTTCATAGAATTTTTGTCACTTCGAAATTGCATACACATCAAAGTGTGTCTTATAATGGTTACTCAATTCACTCCTTCTGAACCGGTGAGGGTCTAACTACAATTGATCTAGTTCCCTTTTGACACCTTTTCGCTAGTTCGGAACTAGAAATTTTGCTCACTAGTTATTGAGTTCCCTGCAGGGAAAATATACATTATGCCAAACACACATGTGTAAATCTACATGCATATATGCATATTATTATTACCTACTTAAATTTGGTGAAAAATTTCTAATTAATTCTACGAAACATCATTTTCGAGCGCAAAACGAATTGTTAACAACTTGTAAATGCTCCACGTACCTACGTACATACAAATGTATGTGTTTGGCTCACGAAATATGTCAATATGTTGTGCTGCATTTCTTTTATTGCATATTTACATACACCCAAACAAAAAATCTCTCGATCAAAGACATATGTAATTTTCCTTATTTTGAACACGCGTCCCAAAACAAAATTTTCTTTGTTTTGAGTAAATTTTCTCAAAAATGTGGAAAAAACATTAAAAAAACATTCAAACAAATTCGTTACCATGGGGATTTGTATGGGAATTAAATTTTTCAAAATTAAAGAAATCAAGTCTTCAAAACAAGGGCAAGTTGGGAATGGAATGGCGCTTAAATAATTTTTCATTATTTTCATGTATGAATTTTTTTAAAACAAGTATATGAAACCATGGCAACGCATGTAAAAAACAATATTTTATACATATTTTAGAGAAAATTTACTCAAAAAAAAGGAAAGTAGTATTCAAAATAGAGAAACAATTTCCTTGACCCCTCCATATATTTTTTTTCTCTCAGTGTATGTACCAGAGGCGGTCGCTTCATACAAGCCGAGAAGCCCGGCTTGCGTACACATTTTCGTTCATTTCATAAGAAATTCTTTAAAATCTGGTTATTTTACGTTTTAAATGTGTTTACTATTTAAGTTCTCAATAATATAGCCCCCACTGTAACATGCCCCTAAAAGCCTGCTAAGAAAATAGCGCAAATACACCACCAATCCACCTCACAATGTGTATTTTGTTTGTACAGCCAATCACAGCACAGTGAGCATGCTTCAACGTTTCCACACATTAGCTTTTACCTGGCTTTCAAAACAGAATAGCATAGCTTGTTTTCTCGCTTTCGCTAAGGAGAAACCAATTGCTTATTTTCAGACTTAAATTGAAAAAAAAAAACTAGCAAAGCACTTTTTATTTTTCACATCAAATTTGTATGCGAATATGAAGCTGGCTTCGGCATTCAAAAGTTCAGTATTCACAGCCATATGCATATTTGATTTGATTTTCGTTTGCATGTAAGTACATACTTATGCACATAATTTCTTACATCTGCATGTGCATGAAAACATAAATATCAAATACCAGATTATAAAAGGGTTGATTGTGATTTTTGGCGACTATTGGCACAATATCAAGATAATTTTAAAAAGCGGTGGAAATCAAAATGGACCTCAGTTTTTCAAACACTAAAGCACCAATTTTTTAGGCAATAAGCAAATACACTTGCTACTGCTGAAATTTCCGTCGGTATAAGGAAACTAAAAATACCTCTGCGCATTCGTATAAGATTTCCCTAGCGCACGTTTTTATACTTAAGAATTATGTAAATAAGAAATTTTCTATTTTAAAAATGTTCAGAGTAAAACAATTTTAATTTAAAAATGTTTATATTTATTTTAAGCACTATGAGATTTTGAAGGAAAAACTTTCGTTTTTATTCCATTAATTTAAATTTTTAATGTAAACATGTTTCTTTTTAAATCCTAAATACATTTTAATTTAAAAAATTTAATTTGTAATTTAAAAAATTTAATTTTTAATTTAAAAAATTTAATTTTTAATTTAAAAATTTTCATTTATAAAATAAAAATGACTTGGTTTAAAACGTGCATTATAAAAATAAAAATTTTATTTTTGATTCCTTTCCTCTGAGTATACAAACAAAAAAATGTGTATCAGGAAAACAAAAATAAAAAATACATATGAAAAAAACAAAAAACAAATAAACGAGAAAAAACGATCTTCAAATACCCGAATTGCGAAATGCCCGTACAAACATATGCGTAATAAACAAACAAACGAGCGTTCGAGCATTGAAAAGCATTTATTCGGGCCACTCGAAAATGTTAAAAAGAAATCGAGAACTCTAAATCAAAGTCAACGACGGAATGCAATCAGACTTTTAAATAATACAGCAAAGGAAATTACATAAATGGCTAATGGTTTTGCTTCACACATAGGCTTGCCCAGGCAATTTATGCTAGGTCCGGCACTGGTATGTACCTACTTACCTATTTTAAGTATTTGCATCTGTAGACAGACTCGTAAATTTTTTAAAACTGCATCAGATATCTACATACATACATATTATGTCCATACATACCTTTGTTGCTGCCACCATGCGCCCAGCATGTGTCTCAGCCCGGCGAGCGCTCCCCTAACTCGAGATTCTATACGGCTCGCTCCAATCAATCAAAATAATAAAAATAATAAGAAGTCAGACCAGCCAGCAATTCTTATAAGTAACTATGGAGTCACGGACCAATCATATATGATCTCAAATACATTCATAGCTGCATACATTCCCAGCAGGGTTTTTCCATATTTTGGTAATGGCTTGAAATTGTATTCAACGAAATAACGCATTACAAATAGCTAAGAGACACTCCTTCGCTTACTTTGCTCATTACTTGTAATGCGACAGTTTTAAAATTATTATTTTTTCACTTACTGGTAATGCAGAAAATAATCGAAAAGGTTTGGAGTACTGCCGTTATTTTTTTGCAAACGCTTTGCTTTGATTTTAATTTTTCTACGAGTAAATAGCAGTTTTGCAAAGGAATTTACCCTCATTCTCGTTTATTTTGCCAGTTTTCATTATAAAACTGTCGTGGTTAGTCGCGTTATTCCATCGTTGAAAATTTTTTAAATAAGCCAATAGCTGTGCAAATACATAGTGTAATGATTATTATTCAAATAGTGTTTTTTTCTTAAATACATTTTGCAAAGAATGTTTTGATTCTTTATTCATTCTGTTTGCTATTTGTTTTCGGCATAAATTGCTAACTCATAGTTTTAAAATTATTTTTTTCGCTTACCGGTATTGCATAAAATAAGCGAAATGATTTGGAACACTGCCGATATATTTTGCAAAGCCTACATTGATTTAAATTTTTATAACTAGCAATTTTGTAAAGAAATTTACCCTCATTCTCGTTTATTTTGCCAGCTTTCATTATAATGCCTTATAGATTACTATACTGGATTGTGTGATATATGCAATTACTTATACCAGTGAAAGAACTTATTATTTGTAACAGCTTACTTTTCTCAATATTAGTAGCGATTTTATAATGCATTACTGTCTACCATATTGTAAGACAATACCGCCAATGACATGCCTATGTTAAAGTAAAGCAATCCGTATTCGAAAGTGTAAGCGATGAATCAAGATTTCTCGATGATTTTACCCATTACATGTAAGAGAAAGCCCTGCTGGGTTTACATATACATATATATATAAGAAATTACATACATGCTGTGCAGTTTGAGCTTAAATATCATGTACTGGTATGTATGTTTGCATGTTTGTACCTACATACGTGTTCATTTGGTTATGCATAAATTGGTTTGCTGGCTTTGTATATGAGTATGTACATAAATGAGTACATAAATACATACATATTCATATCTAAATTACGACATTCACCTTATTCTTTTGGCCACTTTCTACTTCAACTTCCAGCTATCAACTACCAACTACCGACATCACTCGGCGCCCAACTACTGCCAATGCTTCAATACTTGGCTTCCGCAGTAAAATCCGCGCGCTGAGCTGACTGCTTTTGCTGTGCATTTATGGGGTTTACTGATTGGAATTTTGTCAATTCACCTTATGACTATAAATATGTATGTATGTATGTAATAAAAAAGTGTGATGGAAAATATCTACTGAAGAGCATCTAATACCGAAATTTCGGGATATTACTTTAGTACTTTAGTATCTGCAGAACGAAACAAGTTACCGCAGATGTCACATAGCCGAAACCGGTTTACAACCAAATAAAACTTGACAAGGCATGATGGAAACTCGTTCCACAATATTTCGCAATCCTACCCTGTCGGAAAAGCAAACAATACAAAAGGAAATAAAGTCTTACGAAAATCCAACAGCTTCCACCCAGATCCTCTTATAACTTGTACCATTCAATTCGGTACTGCCTGCTCTAATACA
Organism: Urophora cardui; assembly: GCA_960531455.1. Taxonomy (NCBI): domain Eukaryota; kingdom Metazoa; phylum Arthropoda; class Insecta; order Diptera; family Tephritidae; genus Urophora; species Urophora cardui. Next base: position 25,395,867 of record OY482673.1, on the reverse strand, counting down.
CGTACTTGCAATATATGTACTACATATCCTACCCTAAATCATAAAGGGGCACAACTCAAAATTCAAAAAATTTTCAGGAGAGCCAAAAAACTTTTTTTCATTACTAGCAATCGTATGGCAAAGGGCCAGGTATAATGGTTATTTTGCGGTCGAAAGAGAAAGTTATTCAAAAGTTTTTTTTTGGCAATCTCCAGAGATATGTTCCGTATACCCGTTTATGAAAAAAACTCGATTTCGAAAAATTTTGAGTTGTGCCCCTTTATGATTTAGGGTGCGATATGTAAGTATTCGCTTAGTCCATTAATTCATTTCTTATTACTTATTGCCACTTTTTACTACTTCCTCGTACCGAACGAACGAACGAGCGAACTTTTTGCCAAAGTGCAAGTAATGAATTCGTAATTAATCTTTGTTTTTCCATGAGTTTTCTTACTTCTTTTTTAACTTTTATTTATTGATTGAGCATATTTCTTGCTCTTTAATTTTCATCTTGCTTGCCGGCAAGCGCTGAAAATACCAAATTACATAAATACAAACGCATTTACATACAGAACTGGGGCAAATTATGTACATAAATAAGTAAATAAATATTAAATCTGACATTGGCATAACTAGAGCACGAACACTTGAAGCAGTGGAATTTCAATAAATTTAACTTTTCTTCCTTTTAATGCGCCATTGAAAGGCTAAAAGCAAAAGAAGCAAAGAAAAAAAACGGAAAACAGAAAACACCTATTTAATTAACTTCAATAAAATGATTGACGAGGGGCTAAATATTATTTATGGCTGTTGATTTAATTTTTGTGTTTGTATTGGAATATTTTTGCTGTTAAGCGGTATATAAACATAAAGCATTTAAGTGTTAGCCTCTCATTTCAATGAGGAATGTTAACCATCTTTTAACCACTTTGCTGGGTAATGTAGTAGTTATAGCAGCACTTTTACCATCTGATTTTTACTATCTCATATATATACATATGTGAATAACTGATAGCTGATGCTTTCTCGATTAATCTCTTTCTAAAAGAAACCTGCTTACAATATTTAAGCTCATCTATAAGTTATCCACATGTACATAGTACATATACATATGTATGATGAACATATTTGCATGCCACATCAAGTATCATTACATTTTTTGTGTTAATGAAGTTGTGCGTTAAGTGGAAAAGAAACCATTAATAAATGTATGTAAGTATGTATGTATCAATGCGAATGCAAAAACATTAAAATCCCTGTAATTAGCAATGAAACCAGTGATAAAAATCGTTAATTTGCCAACTCAAATGGCTTATCTTTAGGGTTAACAGCAGAGATGCTACCACATACTGGCCAATTTGGCCGATGATGGTTGATAGTGGCTTAGTCTATGGTTGCGGCTCCGGCGTGAAATTATGTAGACAATTGTGGTTTTACACACATATATACATACATACATATATACATATGACCATTTGTTGATGCAATGCGTAGAAAGTTTATGCGCATAATTTTTCGGGTCAAAAACTTTTCCTATTGCACACATTGGCTAAGCTTGAAAGGTTACACATGTCACTATATTAACTGTGTATTAGGGATTCCAATCCCGGGATACCGGGATCCCGGGATCCCGCCCTTTTGGACACCCCGAAAATCCCGGGATCGCTAGAATTTTATCCCGGGATTTTTGGGATAAGATAAAGACAGAATATTCCCCTATTATAGCAAAGAAAAGTTATAGCAAAGAAAAGTTGTATAGTTTTTAGTGGTCTCAGATCTGTATACTAATAGCATTTCCTATTCTGCATGAAAATGTTGCATTATTACATTACACCATTATCAACATGTGCCCTGTGCCCTATAAATGTTGCATTTTTCATGTGATGAATGAAACAAAAATAATGCAATGTGCACAGAGCAGAAGATGTTGCCCCGTAGTCGGGCCAGTTTTATATTTTGTCAATAGAATAAACAGCCTTAAAAAAGTGTTGAGTCTGTGTGGAAGAGAACAAAAAAATGTGACAGCCCGAAGAAAGTGCGACATCTTTGCCAGAATAAAAAAGTCAAAGTAAGGATTAATATTTTTGATGTTTTTTTTAATAATAAAATTTTTTTGTCGTGAAGTACGCGTTGTAAAGAAACGTACGTTAGGTATTTTTAAAGCCTTTAGAATTCTTGTGGTAAAATTCATTTGATAATTTCTATTTCCTGATTTTTGGTCATTTATTTCCCAAATGGTTATTGGAATTTTCCCATATGGAAAGTAAATAATGGAAGAAAATGCAAACAAAATTTTAATTAGACTTGATAGTTTTACATTACTCTACTAAAATTAAATACGCAGCTGCATCCTCGGAATTCATATCAAAATATGTGCCTCCGATTTTTAAATATTTTCGGAAGTTGCATTAATTTTCAGAATTTTTCGGCAAGCTTGGAAATATTCGCTTAATATGTCGTTAAATTCTAAAAATTTTTATTGGAAATTATCAAATGATCGCAAACCTTTTTATCCTAATATCCTAAAAGTACCAACTATAAAGGAAAATGTTTTGTTCACCAAATGTATTTAATTTTCTTTGTTGATTGTGTTTTTTAAAGTAACTCTTAAGTGGTATTAAATAATAAGCATGAATTTACGTTCCTATTTTATTTTGTTAGTAATGAAATAATAAAAAATGGCAATAAAAATCTATTTTTTCTTTGCATATTAAAGTTGTAGCGTTTCTCGAAAATATACATATTTAATTTTTCAACTTCAAATATGGGAAAATAATACTGGTCGACAAATTTTTTTAACAGAAATAAAATTCTACGTTTCAAAAGGATTTCGGTGCACTTTTTGAAATATTCATGTCCAAAGAGGGCGAAAAACGCGGTTTTTGGCCATATTCACTCCTCAATATCTTTAAAATTGCTCACTGTCTTAAAAAACTGATTAAATCTATTGAAAGCACGATCATTTCTCTTGAAGACAATGGTTTGCTTTTTCGGATATCTTGCTTGTAACTTGCAATATTGCAAATAAAAATTTTGTAGCACGCTTTTAGGCAGTTTATTATATTAACAACAAACTGTGCGTTAGAATGAAATAAGTGAATTAATTTATATTAATTTATCGAAAATACGACTAAATTTTGCGTGACTGAAACAAAAATTCCAATCAGTGGCCTACTATGTATATATTTTCTATACTGAAATAAAAATAGTTCGGCAGAGCAGCTACAAAACTTGATCTCGATTAAAACAGCGCTACAAATACTTCCGTTGATTTCGAACAAAAATACCTTATTGTACAAAAACATATATTTCTAGATATATAAATGAGAAACCCGAGAAAGCAAAGTGCTGTTTTCAAGAGAATTGATCGTTCTTTCAATAGCTGCAATCTTTTTTTTAATGAAAGTAAGTAATTTAACAGATTGAGCAGTGAATATAGCAAAAAATCGCATTAATATCTCAAAACCTAAAAGCATTAACGAAAATCCGACTTCAGATTCCGATTCAGGGCACCGAAATCCTTTAGAAAAGTAGAATTTTATTTGAGTTAGAAAATTTTTTGGAAATTTTGTCGGCCTGTATAATTAATGTCCAAATCCCGGGATAAATCCCGGGATCCCGGGATTAGAAAAAAAAATCTCGAAAATCCCGGGATCGTAAAAATCGGAAAAATTGGAATCCCTACTGTGTATGTACACATTCGTTTATTTGTAAGTTTCTAAACTTATTGTTATTAATGTTATATAATAAAATATAATTAGTTAACGTTTTACCTACTCGTATAACCACATTTTTTTGCTTACTCATTGAATAAAGCTTGCCTGCCCACTCGGTTTTGGTTCTGTTTTTTGTTGTTGTTGTTGTTTTTGTTCTTGTTTTTTTTTTGTGAAATGATGACTAAGTAGAAATTTGTCCCCTCTGCTTTATTTTACGCAATTTTTACGCTCTACTGCATCATCATCATCAGCATCGTTCATTTATTCATTTATCACACAAAGGGTCCGATATTTTATTCGCTTTGGCGGCAAAGGCATTAGGGTTGTGTTTAATGTTGTAAAGAATTTGCTTCTCGTTAAATAAGTTAAAAATAGAAGTTATTATGAACGGCTTACACACTCGACTAATTTACGTTACTTGGCGTGGAAATTTTTTTATTTATTTATTTTTATTGTTCTTCCACAGCCGATTATCTGTTGGAAAACGATAGCCGACAGACGTTCAATGTTCATATTTTGAAGAGAAAATTGAGTGGAAGCTAGAGGTGGGACGATATGAGCAATGATTTTATACGATAAATAATGTACAAATCATCGTCTACAGTGCAATACCGCGTATCGATCAAGTGTAATAATGAGTGACATTTTTGCCAAAAATGAGATTTCCTCATAAACAGGTTCCTGGCTTCCGTCCCCATCCATTGAAATTCGAACAACGCGAAATTTTATGTTGAATAGTTTTCTTGAATATTTAAACACTGTAGCGACCTCCAAAATATAATTTTTCGGACTCCTCTTTCTCTTTCGAGTTCCTTTCTCTTTCTCTTTCTCTTCTCTTTTCTCTTTTATTTTCGTTTCCTTTTTGCCTCTATCCTTTTTATTTTCCGCACACTTTCTTCTTACCTTTTCCTTCCATTTACTTTCCCTTCGCCATTTTCGTCCCTTTCACTTTCGCTTTCCACTCCCTTCTTTTCATTTTATTTCCTTTCAATTTCTTTTTCCACTCCCTTACTTTCCTTTCCTTTCCCTTCCTTTCCTTTCCTTTCTTTTCCTTTCCTTTCCTTTCCTATCCTTTCTTTTCCTTTCCTTTCGTTTCCTTTCCTTTCCTTCCTTGCAATAAATTACTAATTTTCAGGCAAAGCCTTTTCATATTACACCTGAAATTTTAAAATCAAACAACCTATAGCTTAAAAATAAATTTTGAACAGGCAACTCTTTTTGTAAAAATTATAATAAATTACTATTTTTCAAGCCAAGTCCTTTCATGCGGTATCTGAAATTTAAAAATCAAACGAACTATACAGGAAAATTAAATTTTTAAACTGGTGGCAAAAAATTCATCAGGAAAATCCTTTGCAATTCTGGTGCATTTTTCTGCTAATGCTTGGACAGTTTTACCCTGTCTTCCAGAGATCCATTCAGCTTCATTTATTATACACTAATTCTCTTAGTTACAACTCACATTCGCTAAAACTTTGTCTGACATTGCCACTGACCTCAAGACTACATAATTCCCAACACCTCCGAAAATCTTCGAGACCATTATAGACTGGATTAATATGTAATGCTGCTACAACAAACAAAAAAAAAAAAAAACAGCTCGCATATCCTTAAACCAATAAATGACATACATACATACATACAAACATTTTTGGCAATCTAATCCCTGTGAACGTAATTTTATAAATTCATTAATCATTGCTTTTGCCTACACACGCGTATAAATGCAAACATATGCGTGTCTTCAAAAGAACCCAAATCTTGTAGTAACGCAAAAAGAAAAATTTAGTAATTTATTTCTGCATATGCACACTTAAGCACACACACTTGCCAGCACTTACATATGTACGTTATTATCCACCTGCAAAAAGGCACGTTTGCAAGTAATTTTTTGCAGCAACAGCACAAAAACATTTACTATACACATATGTGTTAATGATAAATATGTTATACATGGATATATACATACATACATATGTATGTACTTTATACATATGTACTTCTATGTACATAACTCTAACTAAATTTATGAAATTTTATGCGCATCACGTTTTCTCATTTTGAAAATGAGTAAATATCGTTTACGTTCTTAATGTGAGCCAATATTTTGTGTCTTCTGTCACATGACGCAGAAGAAGAAGAAGAACACGAGATATACTATGTATGCGTGTGTGTGTATTGTCCCTTGCGCTTCGGCTTACTATTGCTTGCAACATGCCACATGAGGCCTACCGCCTGCCATCCTCCAGCTGCCACACACCATTTCTCGCATAAGCAACATGAGACAAAGTTGCAATATTGCGAGAATACACAAGTACGCGTGTGAGCTGAGCGTTGCGAGTGCGCTTAATATACACAAGTTGCATTTATTACTTCCGTGTGTGGCAAGCGGCACAAGCAAAAAAAAAGCAAGCAAATTTATGTTAGCTCACTATGGAATAAACAATGAGGCTGAGGCTCTGAAGCTCTGTGTATGATACGCGCCAAGTAAGCATAAATGCACTTGACTGCGCGGACAGAGCCTGAAATATAGATACATATATACACACATATTCACAAACAGATATACTGCTGTACACTGCCTGCCACTTGAGTTGATGCATGAATGAGTGCACAAAAAATGTTAGAAAAGCAAAATGAGCTTTTGAAATGAAGCGCAGTGTACACTCAAAAAAAAAATTTCTCTCGATCAAAGACATAATTTTCCTTATTTTGAACACGCGTCCCAATACAAAATTTTCTTTGTTTTGTGTAAATTTTCTCAAAAATGTGGAAAAAACATAAAAAAACTTTCAAACAAATTCGTTGCCATGGGGATGTGTATGGGAATTTAATTTCTCAAAATTAAAGAAATCAAGTCTTCAAAACAAGGAAAGTTGGGAATGGAATGGCGCTTAAAGAATTTTTCATTATTTTAATGTATGAATTTTTTCAAAACAAGTATATGAAACCATGGTAACGCATGTAACAACAATATTTTATAAACCTTTTAACATGTTTTAAGGAAAATTTACTCAAAACAAAGAAAGTAGTGTTCAAAATAGGTAAACAATTTCTTTGACCCCTCCATATATTTTTTTTTCTCTCAGTGTAGTTACGCATATTCATATGCAGGTTGGAGTGCCAAGCAAATGAAAATAGAAATAGATTTTTTTTCATGCCCACAGAAATTAAACAAAGCGAAACGCGGAAGAGGTGCAAGGGCACTGGCGAGGATATATAGCAATTGCTTAGCGCGTGCACTTTTTTTTAGTATTTTGCAATATTCGCAATTCTCGCGCGCTCCACTAGGCAGGCTTTGGTGCTAATACACCTTAGCTAGCGCTGTTGCTTAACATCTATTTATAGCAAGCAAAAGCGAGTGTGAGCTAACCAAGCGCGCAGCGAGTTTACTTAGCAACCGCGGCAAACTTAATCCAGTAAACACGAAAAAAGAGGGAAAAAAATTAAAAAAAAAAACCGCAACCACTGTCATAAATATACAGTGTAGTTAAGTATGTAAGTACTTGCAACACGCTGCAAATAAACGCAGCATCAACCCTGCTTAACCTCCTGCTCTCTACATGCAACAATGTTGCACGCGTAGAGGCCTCACCTGCACTTTATTACTATCTGTGTCACACTCGCAACAACAGTGGCTCGCCTACAGAGCGGTAGTAGGTACAAAAGTAAAGCGGGTAAGCATGTGTGTGTGCGGTGGCAAAAATCACTTCGCTGCCGCCACCGCCGCCGCCACACTAATGTTAAAAACGTGCGCCAACACTTTGCACATTTGCCAACCCACTTCTTGGTTATATTGCGTTGACTGAGCGCGCGAAGGGGTGGATGTTAGAGTTATTCCTGCTCGCCTAACGCTTCAGGCGCATTTGAAACGCGCGCACGTTCGCCGCAAAAGCGTGAACATACAGAACAGTGGGTGAGAAAGAGGAGCAGGGGAGGCGGAGAAGCGAGCTAAATAGAATAAAGCGAAAGCGTTATTTCTAAAGCTACTGCCAAACGATGCAATAAAAGTGCTTTCCGAAAGTGTCAAATCATTGAAAGAACTTTCATGAGTATCCACACGACGCAATGAAAGTGCTTTCAGAAAGCACTTTTTACCTCCACTTTCCGAAAACTTTCAGGAAATACTTTTCGTTTGTCCACACGGTGAAAGGGAAATGAGTTTTTGAAAGTACTTTCTGGCAGCTGTCAAATTAAATTCAAACAGCTGTGAGAGCAAGACAGATGTAGGAGAGCAAACAGCTTGTTGTGTGACTCACACAGTGTGATGATGCTAGCCACACACCTTGCAATTTTTTATACAACTTGAGCAAGTTGCGCTGGGGCTGTTGTATGAAGTTGTGTATCGGTTGTACGAAAAATCAAAAAGTTTTGATTTTTTGGCATGTTGTTCAACATTTCATTTTATGAGAATTCTTGAAGTGAACACATCAAATTAAAAGAAGTAAAAATAAGCGAATTCAACACAAAACACATAAATATTTGTAGAATAAATAACGTAAAATGGAAAGCTTGCAGGAACCACTTTTTGTATTCCATGTTCATTCAAAGTAATTTTTTACAAAATGAGATTGTACAACATGGTTGTTCAATAAATTGCACCGTATGTAGGCAAACAGTCCAACTCGATTGCAACCGAGTTGGGTCAACGGTCGCACCGTGTATGGCTACGGTAAGAGCAAACCGCTGTGCGTGGAATGGTGATGGTGGAGACTTTTGTATTTTTTGTGTTGATATGAAAAATATAATTTGATAATTAATTATTTTAATAATTGTATTTTGTTTATACATATGTATTGTTATAAAGAAAATATATTTACATGCCGGTTCGATCATTTAGGCAACACTATCAGCTAGCAACTTTCAGAAAGTAAAACACTTTCAGATGTAACAATTGAAAGTGAAAAGTATTTCTGAAAAGTATTTTTCTCGCAGCTAGACGATGAAAGTTTTTCGTAAGAAAGTAATTGCTGAAATTTCGGAAAACACTTTCAGAAAGTACTTTTTTGGTGGCTACGCGAGAAAATTTTACTTTTTCACTTTCTGAAAGCACTTTCATTGCATCGTCTGGCAGGAGCTTAAAACATTTTTGTGATGTGCAAAGTTGAGGCTTTGTGGTCAACAACGAACACACGCACAAATAGTCAAAAGAACATACACAAACACATACACACATACACATGCAACTTAGCGTGCGCTGCTTTTGTTTTCATGTTACGCCCTACGAAACATTTTGCTCTGGTTTAATCAAGCAGCAAATTTTATTTTGCTGCCTTTAATAAAATAGAAAAGCAGCGAGAAGAAAAGTTGACAAGGCGTTAGTGGTGTGGGGTGGTGAAAGAAGGAAATGGTAAAACGAATTTTGTGAAATGTTATTAAATCTCAAATTAAATGTGTAAGCCAGAAACCTGAGAGAAGAGTCATTATTTTGTCTGCGTGTGCCGCAAGGCTGAAAACGTTCTTAATTAAATTTATTAAATGAAAAATGTTTTTAAAGGAAAACGAGATTTAAGCACGCTTTGAATATGCTTAATTTGTTTGTTTTATTTATACACTAATGCATACATACATACATACGTTCTAACATATATGTGTGTATATAGAGACATTTGAAAAGGTAAATTTTTGTTGAAGGTTAGGTCATGCTTAAGTCCTATTTAAAATTTGAAAAAGCAATTAAATATACTTAGTGCAGAAACCTCGTTCTCTCTATATGAAAATGTTACCCTGCAAGAACTGTGCTGGTCATTTGACCGGTAATACCCAGCAAACACAGTCTCTAACGTTAGACATTATGTCGAGATTACCTTAGATAACTAGTGTAATACTCTATATATTCTCAAATCGATAACTAGGGTTGAAAACTACACTAGAATTCGATTAGCGAGTGATTAGAGAAGGAGCCAAATCCAGGGGCGGATTTACCTCTAGAAGCGCCCTGGGCAAACAAATCAAGCCGCGCCCCAATGTTTCCAAAAAAACCGTACTTGCCTTCGTGTGGTAAAATTTCATTACTGATATATTTTACGGATTGAAAAAGTTTGATTCGATTCTTATATAGGTACCACATTTTTTCCATTTTCTAACCTTCAAAATGATCTGATCTTAAACCCTCATTATTAGGTGGCACAGATTTCGCAATATCATTAAATTGCAGTTCATCATACGAATCTGAAAAACAATTTTATAGTGAAAATGTTTCGTCCTGAAACTAAACTCACAATTTTTGACAGTAGGGTGCCTCCCAGGTAGCGAAATCTGCCTTTCTGGCCCAGAATCTACCTGGGCTAACCTAGCTGTCGATCAATTGACTTATGCATTTTTACCTTTTTGGTTATGATCAACAACGGAGTCATTTTGTTTTCAAGGAGTTTGAAAAAAAAAAAACAATCAAGTTTAGGGGTTTTCGACAGTAAATCTTTGTCTTTCTGCACTTTCTCGGCTGCACGTTTTTTGTTTCCTGGGCGCTTAACTTTTTCATTTTTGCACTCATTCTTCTATTTTTCACAAAAACATTAATTCCCTGACACTTTTTTGATGTTTTTAACTCGGAACGACTTTTAAGATTACATAAAATGTACGCAGTGCATTGTATAGAGGCGCGAACTATTCAAATTAACCAGAAATAGAAAATATTCAGATCTTAATTTCCTTTGAAAAAGTGAGCTCGCGCATTTCCCCGAAAAAATATTTCAATGCCTACTTGATTTTTAAATTTGAAATTTCAATTAAATTTGAATCTTTCATGTCATTTACTGCACACAAGCTACTAAAACTTAGTGCTTACATATCGCTCATTTGCTGCAAGACCGGCATAAATCAAAAAACGTGATTTTTGAGTTAATGTTGCAGAATAGTTAGTTACATCGTACTTCATGTTGAGTAAAAAATTCTTCATGATTTTTTGGAAACTAAGCGCTTCAGATACAAACCAAATGTTGCATTTACTTGCGCACGATATCGACGCTTCCAAACAATACTGTACTAAGTCGACTTAGTACATTTTCCCGTTTTTGGCGTTTTCAAGTACTACGTGTCTTAATTTAGATGCTGTCTAATTTTGGTATCAATCGGACAATCCAATCAAAAGTTATAAGCAAAAGTGTACATATAATACAACACGTGATTTTTTCAGAATAAAAACTTTGAGAGCTTGCCATGAAAAACAACGTAGCAAATTTTTACTTTTTCTTACGGTTTTATATAAAGCGTACCCTAACTTTGATACTGTCGAGTTTTGGTGTTGATCGTTCAATCCAAACAGAAGTTACAACTGAAAATGTACTTAGCATACAACTGCAGTTTCATATCGAGTTTAAACTTTGAGAGCTTCTCCTGCAAAACACAGTTTTCAGACTTAGTACAGTTTTGTTTGGAAGCGTCGATATGGCGGTTGAATCTCAAAATTGCCCTTCCTGAAAAGTTGTGTATTTTGAAAAGTGCAAATGCAGCAAATGAGCGATATTCAAGTCCCACTGGGGCGAAGGTTAAGAACTGTACCAATGTTCTGAAATGTACTTTGATTAATTTTTTTCTCTGTAAAAAATTGAAAAAATCTTTCATTCTTGTTGTACTCGTAATATTAAAAAAAAAACTTTTTTTGATAAATAAAAAAAAAAATTTTCCTTGTCTTAGTTTTGGCGCCCCTATTGAAACGGCGCCCTGGGCAGCTGCCCATGTTGCCCCTATGTAAATCCGCTTCTGGCCAAATCTCACGCCTTTTATCAATTCTCAATATATTTCTGTGATATATTGAATATACATACATACATATATTGAAATTAGATACTAAAAAATGGTAAAGTTAATATTACCGTAGTACAATGTTTTCCATTAAAAAGTACAAGGAGTACCTTTAATTTAAATAATAAGACTGAATTTTGTTTAAATTTCAGTTCTTATAAATGTGGTAAACATATATGTACATGTCAATATATATAATCATATGCAATTTAGGCACATATTGCGTTAATAAAATCTAAGCAATGAAAAAATCATGTAAAAGGAGACAAAACTTTGTTTTTCATTTCAATTATAAGTATTTGCAAATTCTGATTAGAATCTTATTAGAGAACTACATTAGAATTCGATTCGAGAACTATAATTTTCTCGATTTGAGAATTAGGTACCCTTTTGTTTGAGAACGCTATGATTCTCGATAGATTTTCGAGTCGTCCTCTAACGTTAGAGATTTGAGAACGAGGCTAGTTCTCGAGTCATTCTCAAATCGATAACTAACCTCAGTGTTTGTTGGGTATGACCGGCAGGCATGACCAAAAGTTTTGGGATATTTCCTATCACATTCCTAAGGATATCGGGAACTTTTGTGACCGTTTCATTCATCACGTTCCCGTATGTAAATTTTCAAATTGTATTCAATCCTATTCCATCTCATTGGCTTTGCACTTGGCTAAAACACATACGAGTGCAAATGTGTTGGTAATATTATATTTTTGTAATGGTGGTGTACTTTCGGTCACACAATTCTTGCAGGGTTAAGGACTAGTAGCTGCTTTGCTTATAGCATGTCCACATGGCACGTTATTCGTTCTCATTATCTCTCAAATCACGCATCACGCCATGAAAACTTTTGGTGGCGATACCACTCAACCGAAAGGGACATGCTCCGAAGTTTCTTTGTAGTCAAGTGGCAACAGAAGAAAGCGATGCTAATTTTTATTTATATTCTGCTTAAATTACACTAAACGACTGCGACGGGCTCGCCAACGATTATTCCCCTCACTTTCATGCTGGAACTCTACGAATTCCTGTAAAATTACAAATTGCTTTCTTTCAGGACAAATATACTGAGAATGGCGTATGCACATTTTCTACCTTTCGACAAACTTCTCAAATTAATAAAAGGAATCTGGGAAGTTTACAGATGAATTCTAATTCCACTATTTAGTATAATGGTCAAATATGCCTGAGTGCTTGGGTAAGACATAGGCACCCCGGCCTACGACAATTCTATTCCATTCCCCTCACTTTCAAAACAACCCTAAAGCATCGCGGACTTGCCTATCACTAGTCGAAACAACCTCCTAATCGATTGTGATTTTGCAATGATGGCGATTCTCTCAATTGTCTAAACATCCCGCAATCGCTCATCACTGTTTCCATCGTGGTTCAGGCCTCTCTCGGTTTCTCTGTTGCCTTAGAAGAGGTACATACTGACCAATATAGCTGTTTATGGTATAAGATAGGGTTGTTTTTATGGAAGCGACTTCAAGTTCAAGTTGTGTTATATTACGTGAAGATTATTTTTGTAGCGACAACACGTTTCATAGCCAACTTTTCCGCCAACTAAAAAACAACCACATAAAATTTTGCCGTAATTCCTCAAAATTTAACCTTAGAAGTAAAGCACGAGAAAGTTCTTTTATTTTTTAAAGCACGAATTGCGTGTGGTCTCTTGTGCCACATTTTTATTAACAATTTTCCGCTTAATAACATACAAATACATACCAGATATGTATATAAATAGGCAGTTAGGTGGCATAAGTTATGCATGCGCATTTATGTGTGTGGCTTTTACTAAATAATAGCTAAGAAAAAAAAAATAATAATAAGCCACAAAAAAGCCACCAAACGAGCTTTTTCCCTAAAATAGGAAAAAATAAAATAATAACAAAACATGGCAAAACAAATTTACGTGAAAAGCGCGTTTATGCGTGCGTGCCTAAGTATATTGTCAGCTGTAATGACGGTAATTGACACTGACTGACATTTTTTCTGTGTTTCAAACCGACATAAAACATGCCAAACCGGAAAAGCAACACGTGAGCTAGCTAATTTAGTTATCTAATATTTATGAAATAATTACACAAATGGGCAACATGTTATAGGTACATAGGTAAGCGGCGGAAGAAGCGGGAGCAGCTTTTAGGAAAGAACACTCAAAGGCTTGAGAAAAAAGTAGAAATATTGGGTTAGAAAGAATTTGTGTCAAAGATATGTTTGTTCGTTTCTTTGCGAGATCTTTTTCCTTCTTTGTATCAAGTTTGATAGTCTGAGAACACCCTTGGCAAAACAATTTTCTGTGGAAAAATGTTCTTTAACATTTTAACCCTCTGGTGTCTATGTATGTAAATTCTCTTTAACTAAGATTGTACAATAAAGTGATCCAAAAAAGCCTTTGGGTTAGAATATTCTGCAAAACTATTCCTAGTGAAATTTTATTATACAAACACAAACTTCAAATTTCAGTCCCGTATGAATTTTAACCCTTTTTGCCAATTTTTTCTAAAAATAGTCAGAAAATAGCAAATTTAAAATTTGAACTTGATAAAGCAAAAAGCTTTGAAAGGTTTATTGTATGGTTCTCGGTCTTTATATTTAATTGGAATCATTTCGAAAAGTATATCTTCTTCTTCTTCCACATTGCGGTTTGTGTTCACACTTTTACTCACACACCACACCACACTGAAAAAGGAAAAGATCCGCATACAAATAAGAAAATATCTCCAACAATTTTTCAAACAATTTTCATGTCACATTCATACATTCAATTTATCCCCTTTATGTACAGCCTACTTACAAGCACTGAGTGTTTTCCAACTCATTCAGCGGAGTGGAACACACTTGTCAACGAACTGCCTGCCGAGTTATTTAACCAGTCGACCGACTGACCCCCGGCCCCGGCACCATCAACGCCTCAATCGCCTTCATCGCCACCGCTGTCGCGTACGTGAACATGCTATCCTGAATTTTTAACATTGCTGACAAGTATCAACAATAGCAAAAATCAAAAAAAAAAGAAAAAAACATAAAAATCACGGCAAGCATAAAAGAATAAAGCAAGCAACGGATTGATAGACATGCAACCAACAACCAAGCCATTGACACCTTCAACATGCAACATGTACAAGTACTCGCGCAACTGGGCCGTACGGCCGTGACAAGGTTTGAGGCGTGTATGAGTTTCATATATGAAGTTTTCACATCTAACAAATCTAACAACAACAATCAAAACAACAACAATCAAAAATACGACAGCTTGATTTTGTTCGAATTCACTCGACCCGATTGCTCTACCCTAAAACTACAGCGCACAGTGGGATAGTTGATAACGAGTATTTAATTAATTGAGTGAAGTTGAAATTTGGTATACTCATTCAAATAGAAGTGGACACTGAGATAGCGCCGCTCAAAGACAGTTGATTTATTGCCTCCAGAGTATTTCAGAAAAATTAAAGAACAATTCAAAAACGATTATGACTCATTTGTGACCCACTTATTACTTTTGGATGAATTATACCGTGTTCAAACTTGTAGTTAAAGTTTAACATAACCAAACGAAATGACTATCTTTCCATGTGTATTACTTATGCATGATGACTCAAATAAAAACTGACTCATAAAAATTCTTTAAAAACTGATATCATTTGCAGGGATTCTACATATTTAAAGGAAAATTATAATAAATGAATCACTACTCAAAAAAAATTACTCGCATGCACAAGTCTTGCTTGACTCAAATCATGAGTCATACTACCAACAAGTTTTCAAAATACAAAATAAGCTTAATGCTCTATTTCGAGTTAATTAAAAAGCTAAATGGAGTCATAATAGAGTCATTCGTGAGTCAAAAGAAACTAATAAAAATGAGCATACCAGGAAGATATATCGTCGTTCCGGAAGAAGAAAGACGCATGTCAGTAATTTGTCGACGAAAAAAGGCGCATTAAAAATATGTCAGGGAAGAAAGACGCTTTACAAAACATGTCGACGAAGATAGACGCATTAAAAAAATATTTCGACGAACAGAGACGCATTATAAAATATGTCGACGAAGAAAGACGCATTAGCATTATTAACTGCGAAGAAAGACGCATTAGCATTAATATTGACAAAGAAAACTAAAAAATCGAATACGTCTTTCTTTCCTAAAAAATATTTAAATGCGTCTTTCTTTATAGTAAAAAAAAAAATAAAGCGTCTTTCTTCGTTATCAAAAAAAAATAAAGAGTCTTTCTTTCGAAAAATATTTTTAATGCGTCTTTCTTTGAAAGAAAAAAAGTTTGCTTCTTTCTTCCTCAACAAAACAGTTTGCGTCTTTTTTCTTCTATAGCGATGATATGTATGTAGACATGCTTCCATTTCTCTATGACTCATGTATAACTCAAATAATGAGTTTACTAAAAATGGATTTTCCGGTAAAATATTTGTTAAAATTTCTGCATGACTCATTTAGGACTCATAATGACTTATATTTGCCCGCTTTTATGCTGCTTTTACCCACAGTACTATGACTGTTTTTATACTCAGCTGTACTAGTACACAGAGTATTATAGTTTTGATTTCCTAACGGTGGATTGTAACTGAATGAAATAATCGAGATAGATATAGACTTATATAAATCAAAATGATCAGGGTGAAAAGAGAAATCGATTGAGCCATGTCCGTCCGTCTGTCCGTCTGTGAGCACGATAACTCGTGCAAAAATTGAGATATTTTGATGAAATTTGAAATGTAAGTTGGTATCAAGACAGGAACGGATGGTATTGAAAATGGGCGAAATCGGACCATGACCACGCCCACCTCCCCTATATAGTAAAAATCGGAAATTTTGTATCTCAGTCACTAATAGAGCTAGAGTGATAAAATTTCACACACGTATTGAGCTCAGGCCCTTATGAAGAAATATGGTAAAATTTTGGAAAATGGGCGGTGCCACGCCCACTTATTAAGGGTCAAACATGGAAAGTTTTATATGTCATAACTCAGAAACGGTTGAAGATATATCGATGAAATTTGGTAGGCGTGATATACTTACTTAGGCAAATGTTTGGACGAAAAATTGCCAAAATCGGTTGACGACCACGCCCACTTTTATATATGGGTATTATAAAGTGACCTAATAAAAACATTTTAAGCGATATCTCTGTCAAATATAAAGATATATCATTGAAATTTTATGGAAGGTGTCCAACTATGGACATAAAACAAAAAATACAAAAATTTTGGAAAATGGGCGTGGCACCGCCTCCTTTTAGAAGCAGGAATATACGAGATTTCGGAGCCCATAACTCGACAAACAATCGATATATTATGACGAAACTTGGTGTATACACTTTCACTACTTGTAGTAATACATGTTCAAAATTTTAGCGAAATCGGTTGACGACCACGCCCACTTTTATAGATGAGTATTGTAAAGTGGCCTAATAAAAACATTTTAAGCGATATCTTTGTCAAATATAAAGATAATTCATTGAAATTTTGTGGCATGAGTTCTACAATAGATCGGAAACAAAAAATAGAAAAATTTCGGAAAATGGGCGTGGCACCGCCTCTTTTCAGACAAAGGAATCAACGAGATTTCGGAGCCCATAACTCGACAAATAATTGAGATATTATGACGAAACTTTTTTATACACTTTTATAACTTGTGTTAATAGACACGCAAAAATTTATTGAAATCGGTTTATAACCACGCCTACTTTTTAACAAAGATATTTCTGGAACACCCTTTGGGAATTTGTAACGTGACATCTTTGTAACAGGAAGTCATAAAGGGATGAAATTTTGCACAAAAAAATAAAAATTTAGAAAATGGGCGTGGCTACGCCCACTTTATGCAGCACTCGCTTTATATAAAGTACAACGTGTTTCCATTAAACGCAAACAAACATTTAAAGCATACAGCTGAGTATATAATGTTCGATTCCACTCGAACTTAGGCTTCCTTACTTGTTTTTTACTATTTTGCTCTTCTGTCCCTGCCCCTGCAACCATCAAAAGGCAAGAACAGCAATTCATACGCTAATAAACGAGGACGCTACATAGCAGCAGCGGTAGCAGTGGCAGCGGCAGCGGCAGCAAAAATCTGTGACAGCGACAACTTTGCACCATGCACGTACAACATTTTCATAGCAGGTGTGTTGCATGCCACAAGCATACAAATATGCCTGCATACGCTCATATCTACAAATGTTAGTTATGTGCGTGGGTGTGGCGCTTTGCACTAGATTTGCGCAATTTCGCGTCAATTTGTGTGTGTGTTGTTCAAGAAAAAAAAAACTATTTTTGTTCAATATTTGTGTCGTTGTAACGCTTTTGACATTTCTTATGTTTTTATACTCAGCTGTACTAGTACACAGAGTATTCTAGTTTTAATCACATAACGGTGGATTGTAACAGAATGAAATAATCGAGATAGATATAGACTTATATATATCAAAATGATCAGGGTGAAAAGAGAAATCGATTGAGCCATGTCCGTCCGTCCGTCCGTCCGTCTGTCCGTCCGTCTGTAAACACTCTAACTCGCTCAAAAATTGAGATATTTTGATGAAATTTGAAATGCAAGTTGGTATCGAGACTGGGACGGTTGGTATTGAAAATGGGCGAAATCGGACCATGACCACGCCCACTTTTCCTATATAGAAAAAATCGGAAATTTGGTATCTCAGTCACTAATACAGCTGGAGTGATGAAATTTTACGCACGTGTTGAGCTCAGGCCCCTAGGAAGAAATTTGATGAAATTTTGGAAAATGGGCGGTGCCACGCCCACTCATTAAGGTTAAACATTGAAAGTTTTATGAGTCATAACTCAGAAACCGTAGAAGATATATCGATGAAATTCGGTACGCGTGACATACTTACTTAGGCAAATGTTTGGACGAAAAATTTCCAAAATCGGTTGACGGCCACGCCCACTTTTATATATGTGTATTACAAAGTGGCCTAATAAAAACATTTTAAGCGATATCTCTGTCAAATATAAAGATATGCCATTGAAATTTTATAGCAGAAGTCCAACTGCGGACATAAAACGAAAAACACAAAAAATTTTGCAAATGAGCGTGGCACCGCCTCTTTTTATAAACAGGAATATACGAGATTTCTGAGCCCATAACTCGACAAATAATTTATATATAATGACGAAACTTGGTGTGTACACTTCTATTACTTGTGGTAATACATGTTCAAAATTTTAGCGAAATCGGTTTGACGACCACGCCCACTTTTATATATGGGTATCATAAAGTGGCCTAATAAAAACATTTTAAGCGATATCTTTGTCAAATATAGAGATAATTCATAGAAATTTTGTGGCATGAGTTCCACAATAGACCGGAAACAAAAAATATAAAAATTTTGGAAGATGGGCGTGGCACCGCCTCTTTTTAGACAAAGGAATATAAGATATTTCTTAGCCTATAACTCGACAAATAATTGAGATATTATGACGAAACTTGTTTTATACACTTTATATAACTTGTGTTAATAGACATGCAAAAATTTATTCAAATCGGTTTATGACCACGCCTACTTTTTAACAAAGATATTTCTGGAACACCCTATGGGAATTTGTAACGTGACATCTTTGTAACTAGAGTCAAAAAGGAATGAAATTTTGCACAAAGAATAATATTCATATGCTTAGTTGGATGACTGATAAAAATGTTGAAAATGGGCGTGGCTACGCCCACTTTGTGCGGCACTCGCTTTATATAAAATACACCGTGATTCTATCAAACGCAAACAAACAATGAAAACATACAGCTGAGTATCTAATGTTCGATTTCACTCGAACTTAGGCTTCCTTACTTGTTCTATTTATTTTTGCGCTATTTATTGCAATTTTTGAATTGCTGCTGATTCCGCGATTTGGCAGCGCTACACAAACACACACACACAAACAGACTGACAATCAATTGATTTACAAATAAAAAAGTCATTTTCAGTTGTCAACGCGCTGACAGTTCCATTTATTGTTGAATTTTTCATGAACATGATTTTTATTTTGTTCGCAAAATTTGATTTGATTTTCCGTGCGCGTGATTTGGTGCGATTTGCTGTGTAGTGTAGGTTGGTTAAGCAGGGGAGCGTAAAAAAAGTTGATTGAAAGGGAGCAAAAGTAGCGCGAAGAAATAAATAATAAGTGATTGAGTACAATAACAATTGTATTAGCTGGCTTATTTTGTAGGCGTTAAAATTAATTTTATTTCATATTTGTATACAAAATTGGCAGCTTGACAAGGTGGAAGAAAAATGTTATGAAGTAATGCCCCTTGAGAATTTTCTTGGAATATTGTGCATAAAGCAGGCGAAATTTTAAAGTGTAAACACATGAGATTAATAGAATATTAGAAGTTTTTCAGCCCTAATTGAGCCCTTTTACCAAGCAAAAACTCAATTTTGTTGTTGTAATATTTCACGACAATTTCACTTCAAAATTCATATTAAATTAGGTTTTTTTTTGTAACTAAAAGAAAATATAAAATTTACCTACCCTTAACTGCGCCGTTTTTCCTGCCAATTGTTATACAAAATGATGATTTTCTATCAAAAAGCACCCATGTATTTGTTTGTATGCACATTTATATGTGTACCTTGTAATTCCATGAACCTTCGTATATGTCAAACTGTCAGAAATGTCAATTCGATTGAAGTGTGTTTTTCACTGATGCACACTTACCTACATACAGACCTTCATGCATAAATGCCAAATGCCATGCTGACGTGCGACAGAGTAAATGCCCTGCAGCTAATATAAGGGACAGTCCCGAAAAACGATAGCCTATAACTAGAGAGTTCACAACTATCTCGGAAACGCTTCTAAAGGGATGCAGAGCGGGACAGTATATTATTGTGACTTGATGAAAATTTTTTGCTTGCAGCTATTACTTTAAAGTTGAGCAACAACAAATGCTGCACTTTAAAGTAATGTCCCTTTTTGCTGTCTTTTGCTGGCTGGTACCAAATGGAACTGGTTTAATAGGACGTACATACAAATAACCAAAGTAATATTACTTGGCATTTGTAGATGAATGGGAATAATTCCACCTTCTGAAGGATTAAGTTTCAATAACTTGGTATTTTATATTATAATGCCGTATTTATTTTCACTACGCCAAGACTTCTGCCGTCTGAGGATTTTTTTTCTAAAGCGCGGCCAAAAACCGACCTTTTTTGGATTAGGCCTTAAGTGCTTCCTCATGAACTATCTTCGAACTATTGATTTTTGAATTATTCCAGTACGGCCCATATAGGAGTAGTTTATAATGTGTTCCAAAGTTCTGCAGAGGGGTATACTTGCAACTTAGTAGGGTATCACCGGTTAAAAAAGATAATTGAAAGCATTGAGTTAGGACAGAACGACAATCAACACTATCTCCGTTCGAATTGGTTCTGCACTAGCCTGGAACTAGCGCGATTGGCTGCAGGGTATATCCATACAGTATTTATATGCGTGTCAAGACAATAATAGGATCTCCTGTTATGTTCATGTTCATTCATACAAATTTTCGATTTACGAAAATCAATAGAATTGCTACGTAATTGTATTAAAAGGACATACATACCTTCATATTTAGGTAAATGTTTTGGAAAAAATACTTATGTGGGTATTTATTATTGCTGAGGTACAAATACTGCAATGCTTCATGTTCTTAGCTGTATAACCCAAAATGCTATGCTACACAATGTCTATATCAGAATAATCGGTTATGTGGGAGCTATAACTTATGAAGCATTGCTGAAGAAAGACTCTGAAGATGGCACATATCAGCCAAAACCGGTTTGTCTGCAAACCAAACTTCACAAGGGATGACGGAAAACTGTCGAAAAAACAAGCAACCAAAAAGTAAGCTATAACTTTTTTCGCCACCAGTGTACCTACAGTCACTTTACATATATTTAATACTCATCCCAAAAATATTCGCTTGTGCCCAGGTGATTGGCATATTTCTGAATTCTGTCAGAAAATACAGACATTCATACAAAAAAACACAAATAAATGTTAAACATGAAGTTTACGCTTTACTTACTAATCGGACATTCAATTTAAAAGGAACACATTTTGGTTCATTGTCTTGTTTCTAGTAGTGTTTAGTTGTGTTGCTGTTGTTTTTGTTTTTGTGTGCATTTCAAATTTGATCTGTCACATTTAATATTTGAAACGCTTTTATTGAATGGATATTATATATATATACGTAGCGCTTTGTGGTTGCATATTGCATACATAGAGACAGAGAGACATACGGGCATACCGGCTCAAATACAGACAGATCTACAGACTATATAAGAAGCTTCCCTAATAAAAATTTAAGCAAAAACCTGCTCGTAAAATGTCTTCCTTTTTCCAGTTTTCGCTTCAAGCGATTTGTGACAGTATTGAGTTTTGTGCTTTGTATTTTGTGTGTGTTTCTATTGGAGGGGAGCGAAGAATTTAAGCAGGATAAGCTGAAGTAAGACATGCATAAAGAACAAAAGTGACAATTGATTGACATTTTTGTATTTTCTATTTTTTTTTTTTGTAGTTTAAGTACGGTTTCATATGCACATACATACATGCATACATAAGTGTGTACTTTTGAAGTAACTGGGGTGGCTCGAAGGAGTTTCTTCTTATGTCAAACCGAATTAGCGCGCTTTTTGTTTTATTATTTTACTCCAATTTTAAACAATTGTAACTTTGTTGGAACAATGGTTAACAGTTTGAATCATACAGCGCAATTTTCTTAACATTTTCTTTACAGGTAATTCTTTTCTTGTTCTTGAATATTTCTAAAACAAAAACAATTTTTCAACAGAAATCATACAAATAAATTTTGGCGAAGATTCTTAAAATTAAATAAATTTCAAAGCAAAAAAGGCATCGAATTTAAATTCGAATCTTCTAGATAGGATTTCAATACGTTCCAGGGAAGTCTGTATAGTTTTAAAGCACAGTATGCCAGCAAACACTGAGGTTAAATATAGATTGGAGGACTACCCTAGAAAGGATGGACAATCAAATATAAGGGACATAATTCTCAAATTGAGAAATTTGTAATTCTCCATCAAGCTTTGTACTATCATTCTGTGGGGTTAAGAACAAATCTTTGAGAAATATCTGAAAGAGATATTCCAGGGAAGCGTGGTATTTTTTTGTAATTTCTGTGCATGACGAAAGTGTTCCTTTTAAGGGTGTTCCTTCTAAGATCCCTCCTTATAAGAATCACTTAGGTTTTAGCAATGATGGCATTTACTTTCTCTTTTGTTCGAAGTTAGATTTCCTTTGTTTCCCCTTCTTTATTAACTTTTTAACAAAACAAAGCAGAGCAAAAAAACAAAATTTTAACCAAACTTTGTTAAACTACCAACCTAAACTTTACAAGCTTCCATAAAAACCTTTCATTCACCAGTAAGTTTCAATTAAGAAAAGTACTTTCTATTGGCTTATTTAACAGATTGCATCAACTTTCAAATGCACATAAAAAAGAACACATACCACATTACAAATATATGATTCGGACATGAACTTCAACGCTTTTATCCTTTCATAGCAATAAAATCTAGCTGCTAGACATAAAAAAAATCACACACAGAAAAAAAGAAAGTTGCACAAATATTGTAGGTATTTTTTTCCCCTTAATCTGCTTATACACAGTACATATGCCTCTATCGCACTCACTCACTTATGCTATTTGCTTTCTCTCTCTCCTTTTTGGTCGTTACAGCTAAAAGTTTAGTTACTGCAATTGACTTCAATCACATGTGACAACAAACACAGAGCGCCGGAAAACGATAAGCGGCAAAAGAAGGCGAAAAAATCGAGTAAAAAATAAGAAAAAAGTAGAAATAAAAGTGCAGAAATAAACGGCAGTAATCAAAATCGAAAGGATGCGAGTAGTGAAAGGATAACAAACGCGCATGTGATAGTAAGGGGAAGAGCAAGAGCAAGAAAAAGAGCGAGCACAAGTAGAACAAAGTGGTGTTGCCACAACAGATTGTGCTGAAAAATTGCTATACGTATATCTGCAAAATATATCCAGTGATAATCGCATAAAAGATTGCTTCATAAAACAACAACAATGCAAGTTTTGATGAAAAAATTTGTTAGACGTTAAAAAGGAAAACTTAAAATCAGCAAAAAAGTTCGACAGACGATGAATGAAGGTGAGACGAGGATTGTGTGTGTAAAACAAATTGCAGGCAACGGTTTCAATCACACTAAAGTACACACATTTCATGTTTGAGTTTGAATTGGCTAAGGGAGAGATAGAGAAAACACCCACACACAAAAAAAGCTAAACAAAAACAACAAACAGAGTGAAGATAAATTCCAACTAAGCGCTCCTAAAGCAATAAAAAAACTACATAGTAGAAAGTAGATATATAAAACAAAGAAAGTAGATAACTAAAAGAAAAATAAATAAAAGGAAAAGACAACAAAAAGAAAATTACAAAAAATTACATTGCGAAAAAGACCATGTTTGAATCATGAGAAAAAGCTAAGAAAAAGCAAGAACGCAGCAAAAAACAAAGCACTAAAAACACAAATAAAAAAGCGGCAAAGAACTTAAGCCGCGGAGCAACAAAAAGCAGCAAATAAAAACCAACAACAACTTGCAACAAAATGCCTGCCATAACAAGTGAACTAAAAACACACGCAAACGCACACACAAGCGCGCCCACACGCTGTCTACGGCCCATCAAAGCGGCTGTGGTGGCCACCGTTTCAATGCTCGCAAACGCAGCAGCGGCGGCAGCAGCAGCAGCAACAACAGCAACAACAACAGCATCACTATCAACATTAGCAATAGCAACAGCAGCGGCAACAACAAAGGAAATAACAGCCAACAACAACAGCAAACAAAATAGCAGCATATCAATGCAACAACAAACGAATCCGGATACCTTACAGCACCGACTGCGACTGCAACCAATAGCGGTGGCTGCTGGTGGTGAAATGGATACCGGAGGTGGCGGCGGCATTAGTCGGTTACATGTTGTTCAGCAAACAACCGCCAGCGCCACCACCACCAACACGCTATCGAAACGCCTCGTCAATTTGGTGCGAAGCAATTTACTGCCGCCTGCCATCGATGCCGTCAATGGTGCACAAACAACCGCGACAACCACAACAGACGACATGGATATAGCCATGAGGGGCTCAAGCACAAGCACAAGTGGCTACAGAAGCAGTAATATTACCTTCATCGACAGCAGCAGCAGCAGCGGCAGTGGCAGCGACAGTGGCATTAGCAGCAGTAGTAGTAGTATTGGCAGCAGCAATATTATCTATCTACCACCGCCACCAGCACCTCCTGCGCTGCCTCAACTGTCACATCTGCATTTGTCGCCACCCGCAGCAGCCGAATCAGCATCAGCATCACATCACCTCACATATCATCCAACCTTTCGGCCGCCAAGCATAGAAAATCTTGTCGCTAGCTCAGCTGAGGATTTGAGTAATTTTCATGATGTGTCGTCGTCGTCCTTCGGCGATATATTCGATGATGAGCATGACGATTTGTTCGGCTCACCATTGGCATTCGATGCCAGCGAGAATGGTTTGTGGAATGGTCGCTTTGTACCGCCACCACCACGGCCGCCCTTCTTTGTCGATGAGCCGGTGCTGAGTGATGGAGTGACAACATGTGATTTGTGCTCATGGGCAATGCCGACGAAGAGTACATTCATATTTGATGGCACAATAGGTGAGTGTTTGCTTGTGTTTAACTATCTACATATGTACACTCAGAGAAAAAGCAAGCTAAATTTAAGTATAGCGGGCTTGAAGCAAGCCGAAAACGTTATGAAAGTCTGTTAAGCTAGGAAATGCTAAAATCAAGAATATATTCTCATTTTTAGAACCGTTTATTAAGAATGTTCTGTTTTGAAAAAAACTTATTTTAAGCATTGCACATGCTTGATTTAAGAATGTTCATTCTTATGTGTAGAATGTTGAACTTCGTTTTAAGAATACTTTTTCTTGATTTTCCATTTTTTCGAAATTCAAAATTCGAGATTATTTAACCCACCTAACAAAAACCAAAAAATAAAAGTTTTTTTGCATTGTGTTTTATTTTCAGTCATTTACATACATATATAGTAATATATATAATATATATGTAATTCAGTCATTACATACACACATGTATATGCACATAAATATATATTATAAACCTAAAAATATTTGTATATTCAGATAATGTTATAACTATAACTAGAGCTATAATTATTACAAATATTTAATTGTAATAAAAGAATCAACTATTCAGCTTCCCAGAGTTATTTCTTAAACGAGATAGGGAGGGCAGCACTGCGTTGAATATTATGCTTGACAAACAATCTTGAGCATCTGAAATAAAAAATTAAAATTAAAAATTATTATAAACATTTAAATTATAATTGATTGCCGATTATATGCTATGTTTATAAATCTATAGCAAAAATTTTAACACATGTCCGAGATCCCACTGTTGAAACGCTTACGAGTTGAGTGATTGTGTCTATGTTTTATATATAGCATATAAGGGGATTACTTATCTACAAGGATTCCTAAGCGCAATTAGATATATTGTTTTTACAAACAAGTTTTGTTACATTTATTTGTTACATAATTGTGCTTAGTCAACCTAGTGGATAAATCGCATAAATTTATATAAAAAATGGGTCTAACCACTCAACACGATGGGGCACATATCTCGAACGAATAACTCACCCTTTACATATGAGAAAACTGCTCTGAATCTTTTCTCAGGCTTTCATTATCCTCGGTTTGGTCCGACTTCAAATGCGCATCGTTTTTACATATATACTTTATCGACGAGTTCCATCTTGATTCATCCATATGTGCATGCGCCTGGCACTCGTCCAATCGAACGTACATATGTATGTATGTATGTATGTATGTACATGCATACGTAATAATAATATTTTAATTTCTTCCATGTTGCAATGTAAATTGTGTTTTTCTGAATAAGAAATTTCCATTTCCACAAAAAATAAATGAAAACATTCGAAAATGACATACACACATACATATATCTGTATTTTTTTTTTTAACTTTGCCCTAGTATTCTTAAATTAAGAATTTCATGCTTACACCAAGATTGTTTAAGATTTTTATCCTGTTTCAAGAATACCGTTCTTGATTCAAGATTGAGGAAACTTAATTTTGATTTATTTTCTCTTAATTTCTGTAATTCTTAATTCAAGTACGACACAGCTTGTTTTTAGCCAGCACCTTTTCTCTGAGTGTATGTATGTAATTGAAGTGGAGTGTTGGCTGGAGGAGTGTTTAGTTGTTGCATGGATGAGTGGAAAGTAAGGACGTTTTTATGTGCTGGCAAATTACATGTGCAGTTTTGTATGTATGTACTGTTTAGGCGAGCATGGCTGAACGGGTAAAGTTTATTGTCGTTAAATGGAATTGTATGCCAAATGTAAAGCTTATAGAGCATGTATGTATTATACATAAGTACATCTATGGCGCTTAAGCGCTCTGTGTGAGCTGCGCATTAGGCGGAGGCGGAGGAAACCCAACTTATCCATTTGTATGCATGAAATTGTTTGAGTGCTCGGTGTGCTCGGAGTGCTACCTTTTCTAAATCAGTTACATACCTACGTTTAAGTATACATCTCTTTTTAAACTTCCGAACCACCTAAGTGAGACTTTAATAACCGGCTAACCGACATTTATGCCAAAAATTAAAATTAAATTCCTGACGCAAAACTCTACTCGACTTCAAAGCTGAAAAGGACATTGGAAGAAAATATAAAGCTTCCCTAGCTTGCCAAAGACCAAATTTATGGCACGGATCGATAAAGCTGGGCGAGAGGAGGTAAAGTTTGGCAAGTATCAGTTTTTGCATAGGCAGTTATGAAAGTTGCTCTTAGGCTGTTATGAAGTTTAAACGACGATATGTAAGTTTTGTACTTTAGATTGAATATTATACATATTTCTATGCAAATGTGCTTACCTTAAACGTGTGCTAGGCCAAGTAACCAAAAAAATAAATAGGATTTTCCTTCTGTCAGCGTTTCGTTTTACGAGGTGTGTGTGTGTGTTAAGGCGGGGTGGTGATAGCAAAAAAGGATTTTGAGTATTACCGCTACTTTTCCGGAAATTCCCATTAAGTATGTATAGGAAATGTGAATATGCATGGAAATGATTGGCTACCTACTTATACTCTCATATATATTCTTTCATGAAGTTCTCCCAATAGAACAACGCACAATGACACGTGTGGTGCAGAAAGTGGATCGTGATCCGCTTTACTCATTCTAAAGACGGGTTTAGAAGAGGATCGGGGTTTCAGAACACTCTCTGTAAGGAATTGAACTTCATTTTAGCACATCCATTCCAGCTTATTGATCATCGGCACCATTAATTCAGCACCATACTTAAAAAGCATTTCTGTTTTCTAAGATTTTTGAGCTTAGCTGCGCATCTCTACGACAACTCGAAGAGTCTCTTTAGTGAAAATGATCACTCAGCATCCTTATGGAACATGCATCTTGAGCCATTATTCTGTTGACTAGTTTAGAGTTAGTTTACAACAGCGTTCGGCCTAATCGCAGTCTAAGCAATTTATTTGAGGTCTCTCTCTAAAGTTTGTATATCATTTTGCTTCAACTCTGACCTCTAGAGAGTTATTGAGCGCACTTAGTCGCATAAGTAGCAATGATTTCTTCTGACTTTAGCTGGGCACCATTATGATCATGGACGGGGTCTCAGTTGCTTTTACGTTGAGAATTATCGCATTGCTAGACAAAGTATAGCTCCTCAAGCCTGCAGATAAATATATTTAGATTTCTCTGCTCGTCGAGCCATCTATATGTACTTCGCCTTAGAATTCTTCGATTAAAAGAGTCACATCCAAAATAAATACATAGTAACAAAACCAAAACACAACTGGGTAACTATCAATCCAACTACCATTTCGACCCAATAGTAAGGTTTGATTTTTTGTTTTTTAGATTTTTTTATTTACTACTTCGAATGCTTAGCTAGTTTAATCTACGTGCGGCGTACGGATGAATGAATGAATGTATGGATGGATGGATGGATATATGCTTCAATGGAGGAAAGTAGATGCTTTGGACGTGTGCAACTCCAACTCTTTGAAGTGATTGGCTGTGTGTATGTGTGAATTTGGCATGACTACTTAGTAAAAGGATTTTGTTATCTCTTCTTTCCGCCGGATATGCTATGCCATAACTAATATCCGTTTAATGTTTTTTCTTTCTTTCATTCTTTTCATCTTCTTTTTTCGCTATGACAGAAAAAGCCTCCGAATTGGGTTGGCCTTTGACGTTGATAATCGTTTCGGTGTTTTCGGCATTGCTGGGTGCGATTATAATGGTGACGGTTGTACGTTGCCGAAGGTAAGTAAATAAGTAGTGTAATAAGTTTTTTTCTTATGTTTTTGTTTTTTTTTGGGGGGGGGGGGGGGGGAATAGAGATAAACTTAAAACTAAGTGTTGCAACACATATTTATATTCGTGACTGGGAGATTAGTTTTGTGTAAAGTTTGTTGTACATACATACATACATTTATACGTACTCGTAACTAAGTCTATTTATGGCTGCATAAAAGCAAGTGCCTTTAACCCGCCGTTACTCGCGCGGGGTGTAAATTGCACCCCAACACTATTAATTACCGTCATACATTTTTTTCTGGTTGTACCAGAGCCGCAATTTTTCCAATAGCTGAGTATATTTACACACTTTATTAGTAGGTTAATGCTGGTTAGTTTCACTTTTACCGTTTAGCTAAACGGAGCATCTAAATTTCAATTGGGGTGTCTGTTGCACCCCGCGAGTAAACGCGTAAAAAAAGTGTTCAATAGTTCATATATGCAATATCTGCAAGGATTGCACTACCTTGGAGTGAGTTACCGTTCTACTTCTTTTTATTAGTAAATAACTTATGTTCATTATTATTACTTGCTAAGAAGGCGAAAATCAGTTAATTTTTCACTCAGTTGAGGGTTTTTGTAAAATGAAGTCTTATTTCTTAATTTTTTGTATCTTGTTTTATGTCTAAAATTGTTCAATAAAAATCAATTATTTATTAAAAACATATTAATTCGTATTTTCGTGACCTTATATACAACATGTATTAGTTATCGATCCGTAAGTTTTCACAATTCCAAGAAATAATACATTTTAGCTTGGGGTGTATATGACACCCCGCGAGTAACGAGGTCCTAAAATAAGTGCGCGAGTAACGGCGGGTTAAAAAGATAAGCAAAGCTTTTTTATTTTACTTTATAGCACACCCATTTCAACACAAAAGCTTATTAGAAAAAGGTTCTTACTTAGCAGGAAAAAATCATTTGGTTTTGAAGTTTTTAATTAAACATTAGCAGCTTATTTTTAGCAGCAGAATTTTGATAACGAAAGAAGGAAAATATGATATTTTTGTTGTGCTTATACTTAATTAACTTCATTAAGTGAGATTAAAAATGTATTAGGGCTAAAATGAAAAGCTTTTAGAGTGACATATTATAAACGAGCATGGAATGGAATATTAGCTTTGCTGGCCAGAAATTCGAGCTTATAAATCTCTTTTAAACCGAAGAGTCTAAAAATATAACCTTCATAGGGTAATTTTTATCCCTTTGTTACCGCAAGTGGTTGCTCAATCAATAATTTTTTAAACACAACAGTGCTTACAAAACTGTAAAAGCAGAAAGTTCAAAAGCTTAACATTCATAAGCTTTCTGGAATTTGCTGGTACTGCCAGCGTTTGCTCAAACAATATACTTGTGCATAACTACAGCGCTAAAAAACTGTGCAAAATTTAAGAAATTTCTGCGGTATGTTAGAAGGCTCTTTTGTGTATAAATACAGTGCTAGCAAAACCGTAAAAGCCGAAATTTCTAAGGTTCAAAAGCCTGAGGTCCAAAAGCTTAACAGCTTTCATAATGCTTCTTCAATTATCTGATATCGCCAGCGTTTGCTCAAACAATAATCTTATGCATAACTACAGTGCTACCAAAACTATTAAAAATTTATAAAGTGACGACGGTTAGTTAAAAGGCAGTTGGATCTGGTGAAACCTCTTTAATCCGAAGAGTACGAAAGGATAACCTTCTTAAGATCGCTTCCTTCCTCTTTTGATGCCAAAAGTTGCTTAATAACAATCTAATTTCTTGTGAAACTACAGTGGCAACACAACTGTCACTCAGTTGTGTGTTAACTCCAAGTACTCACTTATGTAGTATGTTTTTTTATCAAATGAGAACCTCAATATAAAACAAAGCCCTGAGACTCTAAGACAGAGCAGAAAGCCAACATTTTGAATTGAATTACTTCAGTGCTAGTAAAACTGTACAACGGTTATGAAATAACTTCAAATGTTATATTAACTTTACTTTTTATAAGTTATGTTTCTTTTACACCATTCACTAACTCTTTTTTTATAAACAAGTAATCTAATAGTAAACTCTCTCTCTCTCTTCTCCCTTTGCAGAAAAAAGCCAAACAACAATCGCAATGGTAAGTGTGCAAAAGTTGCCGACAGCAGTGCAACTCCTTACCACCAAACACAATACAATCAAAATCTCCAACACCACTATCCACACCACACCTACAACCACCACAGCCACCACCACCACCAGCATCCGCATCTACACAATCTACACAATCAACACAATGCCCCAAACCTAAATCAATATGTACATGAACACCAATTACACTTATATCCCACCACCACCACCACGAACAACAACAATGCCTATCGCAGTCTGCACGCACAATATCCGTTGCCCACAAGCCACCATAACGTCGCTGCCATAGCAACGCAACATCGCAGCCATCACCACCAGCAACACCACCAACAACAACAAAACAAACGTCTGCCACAACCGTTACCCGTACAATACGTGAGCAACAGTTGTTCATCGTCATCGCTGACGAACGACAGCCAAAGCACGCAACGTACCACATTATCGACGATTTATCGACCGCCAAGTTATTACAGCAGCGCACAAGTGCTGGGCTGCGGCGGTCATGGCGGTGGTTGTGGTGGTCATGGCGGCGGCGGCTGCTCGCTGACCAAAGCCCAACAGCGCCAAAAGCTATTAAATCATCGCATTGATATGTTTACGCGTTCACTGCCACCCCCACCCTCACCGCCGCCACCGCCAGCGGGTGCGCTGAAATTGGTGCGTGGCGCGCGGCCGCCATCTGTCAGCCGTTGCATAAGCAGTGCGAGTAGCAGTCGCAGCACAACGAGTAGTTACGGCGGCGGCGTTAGGCGGGGTTGCCATGACGACGATGATGTGATAAGTATTTGCAGTGAAGCGTACGATGACTCGACGGCATCGGTGGTGTATGAAGAGCCAACAACATTGGAAATTGGCGCTGCAACGAACACGACGTCGACGCCTAGCGGAGATGAGGAGGAGGAAGATGGCGAGAGAACGAGAGGTGCTGGCCGTGCGACGGCGACGGAAGAAGAAAAAGTGGCTAAAGGAAAAGAAGAAGAACGAGAAGAGGTCGTAGAAAATGTTGACGGCATTGAGGCGCCAGTGAGCGCAGCAGCTGTGCAGCAGACGGTGATGGTGGCTGCACGCAACGCGGCAAAGACGTGAATGTGGATGTGAATGTGAATGCGAAACCGCTCCCTCCTACTCCTTCCACACGACCACAAAACGCACATACAATTTATAGCGATTTAGGAAATTGAAATTGAACAAAATATTTGGAAATGAAATCAAAATTGAATGCAAATTGCAATGCCACACTTTTCTCTCTCCATCTCTCTCTTTTACACACCATCACAATTTCTATTTATACGCTTCATCTCTGCTTGTAAATTACCGCGCTCGTTCGCTCTTTCTACCACCCACAGAAACGCATGTACAATGGTGGTCACGCAACAAGCGTACAAATGGCAATAACAACAACAACAATAACAATAACTTTCGGCGTGGCAATATTTATACAGCGCATCCGGCCGATAGCATACGCGGTCTGCAGCAGCCATCGCTATCGGCCGCATCATCGCTGACCACAATGACGGCGATGGGCGCATCAGCGGCGCCGTTGCATTCCTCCGCTGCGGTTACGCCAAACACACCGCAATCGCAGCAGCAGCTGCCACAATTTCCGCAAACGCTGCAGCAACAACAAGAGCTGCATATACAGCAGCTGCAGCTACAACAGCAACAACAACAAGAACAATACTATCATCACCCATCATATCATCATCAACACGCCACCTATCAGCCAACGTTGCATCGCAGCTTCAGTGGTGGGCATCACCATCACCAACCGCAGCAGCAGCGCGGAACAATACACGGCGGTGGTGGTGGCGGAGGGGATTTCGAATATGAAGAGCCTGAGTACCATCAACCGCAAGACTTGCAATTGCAATCACATGAAAGGCAGCAAAGCTCTTCTACGTCCTCATCGGTCTCCGAGTCACCCACTCTGCCGATGACGAATAGTTTGAATGCGCGACAAGCGCCGCCGCCATACACGCCACATGCGCATCACCACAATCATCAACAAACGCTGCAACAACACAATCCAACAACAATTGGCACAATCACCGATGGCGTGCGCGTTGACTTTGGTGGCATTGGCGGTTTTGGTGGCATTGGCGGAAGTCAGCGACGCCTCAACGGCAGCAACCCAAACGGCAACGGCAACAGCAACGGCAGCAACACAACAACCGATGACACATCATCAACGGCATCATGCCGCCGATGGCCGCATGCAACAATTGTGGTGGCCAGCTGAGTGGAAGCGCATAAATGCCGCAGTTGACGTCATCGGCAACGCGTCGGCCACGGCCAACTGGTAAATGGTGGTGTTGGTGGCAGTGGCAGTGGCGGAGCGATGAGCGGCGCAATGACGCTGTTGCCGGTGAATGCATATCGTGATTATCAGAAGCGCCGACAAAAGCAACAAGAACAAAAGCAAAAGAAGAAACACAAACAGCAACAACAGCAGCAGCAGCAACAACAACAACAGAAGCGCGTTGTTGAGGCAAGCGAATTTGTGTGGACGAAATCGTGCAGTTCGGAGCAATTGAAGAACGACTGGATATGGCACTGAGGGTAAGCGGCAGCGCTAGAATGGCAATGCGAGGGAAACATATGTATGTAGATGCTATAACATAGATATGTATGTGCATGTACATATGTAAGTAGCTGTAATCGAGTGCACGCATAAATTTTTAATATTAATGGCACTTTGGGGAGTTCGTCCTGAAATGACTTTGATTGCAAAAATAGACACGCACACGTACAGGACAATTTGGACAATAACTGCTTACACAACTGTAATACGTTTGTATGTGTTTGCATGTAAATAATTCAGTCAACCGTTAAATTAGGGGTTACAAATATTTGGTATGGTGCGACGGACCCTCTTTCGTGATTGTGATTATACGCAGTTTGTGCGGTTCATTTCATTTCCTCTCATCCCTCTCTCGGCACGGTCGAGTTGTCCTGCAAAAGGTTGTTGCCAATTTAAATGTAAACAGTGTTTACTATAAGTATAGTGACAGTTGAATAATCCTGCTGATTCGGGGAGAACCTTTGAAAAAATCAAATTTTTCACTCACTTTGTTTTCTGCATCCCGAGATATCATAGGAAGGAGAAAATGTGGACCCGGACGGCTACGGAATGTTTCTGAGCTATATTATATAGTAGCAAACGAAAGGTACGCTTCTTTGATGATCTTTTCGGAAGCTCACTAAGGGCCGTTTACTCAACCTCTGATTAACGCTAACCACGGTTAAAGTTCGGTTAAACATCATTATCGACTTCATCAAACCATACATTTAACATATGGTCGATAATGCAGTCCATAGCTTAACCGGACCTTTGTCATCCGGTTAGCGTTAATCAGAGGT
Source organism: Urophora cardui (assembly GCA_960531455.1). Taxonomy (NCBI): domain Eukaryota; kingdom Metazoa; phylum Arthropoda; class Insecta; order Diptera; family Tephritidae; genus Urophora; species Urophora cardui. The sequence goes on along the minus strand of OY482673.1, from coordinate 25,361,567 downwards.
TGAGTAAACGGCCCTAAGAATATGAACATCAGGAATTCACCACGATTCTTCTGGACGACGGACTCTTCTTGTATATATGTATTTGAATGACATTTTACTTTACTGACATGTTCTTTTCAATGACATTTCATTGACTGAACATACCACAAGTTATCAGGGTTGCATTGACATTAGGCAGGGATGCAAATGGTCATTTTAAGGGACTTCAAGCATTAATTACCTTATTCTATATTATACATGTGTACATTTAACCCCCCTGATGATCAATAGAGTTCTCTGAATGCAAAGAAAAAGTGATTTTAGGCGTAGATATCAGCCTTATATCTAGAGCAACGCTGAGAGCAGCTGACTTAGAAAACCGTCTGCGTACACGCCCTAGAAAGTGAAAAAAAAAAAAAAACACTTTTTAATTTTTTAATTATAAAACAAGAAAATATGTGTGAAGAGAACAGCTGTTATTTGACTAAAATTAGATCGCGCTAGGCATAAAGAATGATATCTGAAAAAGCAGCTGACTAGAACGAGCAGTAGAGAGGCGTTTGAAGAAATGTAACGCCTATCACTTGCCAATCAACATCATCAGCAGGATATACCGAGATGCATGGAAAAGAAGCTGTCAGTTGATTTAAAAATAGAGTTTTTACTTTACTGACAAACAAATTGACATGCATACATACATACATTTTCAGTAATTGCATACATACGAGTATGTTTGTATACAAAAAAATATATCAAGCAAATTGATCCTTTTTTGTAATGAAGCCATTTCTATTAGAAACTAGAAGGCTGCACGAATGGGTTCGATACGGCCAACAAAATATTCGCGGCCGTCCAATTACAGTACCTACTTGTTTCTGTCGTTTTAGAATAAACGCAAGTAGAGCACAACCATAAACAGAACCAATACAATTACTTATTCGTAGCGACAATTACATGACCTTAAAAAGGTTCTGCAAATAGTGTACACTACTTGCGAATACTTCGAATATAATCGAAATATATGTATGTACATACATATTTTCATAAACACACATCCAGACGTTGTGTTCAGCAAAATTACGCTGCTAGCGTGAGTGTGTGTATGTGCATATGCATACACACTAGGGCGGGCCGATTGGTAGGGGCCAAAAAAAAATTAACAGGGACACATCGCAATTATAAAAATTTGGGTAATTTTAAGCTTTTTTGCCCAAGAAACCATATGTCTAAAATAAATTTCGAACCAGAGCTTTTTACGATCTACATATTTCCAACTGTTCTATATATTTTAAAGTAACTCGGTTACCAATACTTCGATTCTTTTGATTTTTTCGGCATTAGTTAGGAAACTTAATTGGCATATTAAGGTGGTTTTATGAAGGAAATAAAGTTCTCCCGAAATTCGCGGAACACCCCGATTTGGAATATAATACGGAAATCTATACCTAAAATTTTTCCTTAATATATTAAAATTTAGAGGTCGTGCAAATGCCTCCAAATTTCTTTCTCCTTTTATATCAGTGATGATACATAATTTTTTTCAAAGTCCTTAATGAAAAAGAAAAACATTTCTTATCATTAAAAAATGGAACATATGTTTGTTGGGCTTTTATTTTTTGGTCCACCTTAATGCCATATGCACATTAAATAAACAAACAAACCAAAGAAGCAACAAGGTTTTGCGAATACTTCATAACATGGTTATTATTATGTTCTATTCTATCGTGGCGAATAGTGTACACTAATCGCTCCAACAGAGCAAATAGAAATAGTATTTGTATTCCAAATGAAAAGTATGGGTTATATTCGTATCTGCATTGAAATTGTGCTGTGAGTAATTGTACAATGCATAGAGTATTCGCAAATATAGCAGAGGCAAATGGTATTGTGCAGAGGTCTATTAGAAACAGAGCACACGTAAGCAACTAACCAAGCAAGGCGTGCCGTATTTTAATCTCATTAATTTGCTTCTTAGTATTTTTTTTTATACAAGACACGCATACAAACAAACATAAAACACACATAGATAAGGATATTTGTTTCAAGTATTTGTTGGCGCGGCAAATGATTCCTGGAATGTGATATCTTATTACAAATAAGATATCAAAATATAAATAAATACATACTTGTATACGCACTTACTTATTGGTTTCGAAGTCATTTGCCGGTCTGCTTTTAAATTAAATCTATGTAAGTATGTATGCACGTTTGTATGCGTAGGTAAAAGTGTGCGTTGTCCTTCCTACGAAACGCTGGCAAGGCAAGTCCGTTGTTGGCCTTAGCAATGTTTTAAGTGCCTTACACATTAAGCAACCAAAAGGCATACAAAGTTGTCAGAATGAGTTTTCTTTTCCTTTTTTTTGTAATTTATTTTACTATATTTTTTTGCTGCTTTTTCTGTGTACTTATGTACATATTTGTTATTTTTATACTCAGCTGTACTAGTACACAGAGTATTATAGTTTTAATCACATAACGGTGGATTGTAACAGAATGAAATAATCGAGATAGATATAGACTTATATATATCAAAATGATCAGGGTGAAAAGAGAAATCGATTGAGCCATGTCCGTCCGTCCGTCCGTCTGTAAACACTCTAACTCGCGCAAAAATTGAGATATTTTGATGAAATTTGAAATGCAAGTTGGTATCGACACTGGGACGGTTGGTATTGAAAATGGGCGAAATCGGACCATGACCACGCCCACTTTTCCCATATAGAAAAAATCGGAAATTTGGTATCTCAGCCACTAATATAGCTAGAGTGATGAAATTTTACCCACATGTTAAGCTCAGGCCCCTAAGAAGAAATTTGATAGAATTTTGGAAAATGGGCGGTGCCACGCCCACTTATTAAGGAGCAAACATTGAAAGCTTTATGAGCCATAACTCAGAAACTGTATAAGATATATCGATGAAATTTGGTACGCGTGATATACTTACTTAGGCAAATATTTGGACGAAAAATTGTCAAAATCGGTTGACGGCCACGCCCACTTTTATATATGGGTATTATAAAGTGACCTAATAAAAACATTTTAAGCGATATCTCTGTCAAATATAAAGATATATCATTGAAATTTTATATCAGGAGTTCACCTGCGGACATACAACGAAAAACACAAAAATTTTGGAAAATGGGCGTGGCACCGCCTCTTTTTAGAAGCTGGAATATACGAGATTTCTGAGCCCATAACTCGACAAATAATTGATATATAATGACGAAACTTGCTGTGTACACTTTTATTACTTGCGGTAATACATGTTGAAAATTTTAGCGAAATCGGTTGACGGCCACGCCCACTTTTATATATGGGTATTATAAAGTGACCTAATAAAAACATTTTAAGCGATATCTTTGTCAAATATAAAGATATATCATTGAAATTTTATGGCAGGAGTCCAACTGCGGACATAAAACGAAAAGCATAAAAATTTTGGAAAATGGGCGTGGCACCGCCTCTTTTAAGAAGCAGGAATATACGAGATTTCTGAGCCCATAACTCGACAAATAATTGAGATATTATAACGAAACTTGGTTTCTACACTCTTATAACTTGTGTTAATAGACACGCAAAAATTTATTGAAATCGGTTTATGACCACGCCTACTTTTTAACAAAGATATTTCTAGAACACCCTTTGGGAATTTGTAACGTGACATCTTTGTAACTAGCAGTCATAAGGGAATGAAATTTTGCACAAAGAATAATATTCATATGCTTAGTTGGATGACTGATAAAAATTTTGAAAATGGGCGCGGCTACGCCCACTTTATGCAGCACTTGCTTTATATAAAGTACCTACACCGTGTTTCCATCAAACGCAAACAAACAATGAAAGCATACAGCTGAGTATCTAATGTTCGATTCCACTCAAACTTAGGCTTCCTTACTTGTTTCTCTTAATTTTTTTCATTTAAAATCAACTATAATTCCTGCAGCGCACAACAATCCACTTTAAATTACACCCATAAGCGCCTTAAAATCTCTTCTCACACAATCGCTTCTAAGTATTTTTCTATGTTTGTCTGCAAGCATGTTTGTTTGTACATACATACATATGTACATATGGTCCTTGTGTTCCTTATAACGTATCATACAAATTAACTGCAATCAAAAATTCTAAGCACACGTTCACAGTCGCAATTTTTAACGATGGTATCATCATAGCAAGACATAATCCTTAAAAATACTCTTCAAGTATTTCACGTAGCGCCATACTCCACATACCAATTGGCTACCATCTCTGCTTTCACTGCCACACTGGCGATGAACAGTGGGCAAAGGATGCTTAATTTTTGTACTTATAACACTGACTGACAGCATTTTTGAGGGCGGCATAATTGCCACACAGAACAGAAGCCCATAATCCATATAGTGAAACCACCAAACCGTTTGCTGCCCGAGATTAAATATTTTTTATTGCTATTTTAAATTTTCGAAATTTTGTCTGAGTGATTTTTAAATAAAAGAAGAAAGGATTAAAATACATATCGTATAGAAATATGTTGCTAGGAAAAATATAGTAAAATTGTACGAGCTATAATTTAGTAGAATACTCTAACCATCTAAAACCCCCTTGAAGGGGTAATTTTTCACACTTTTTAGAATGTTCGAAAAAATAGTATTTTTTAGGTCGTGAGAGGGTTAAAATGTTCTAGAAAATTATTCGCGATAAAATTTCACTAGGGTTCCTCTCAGACAAATGCTTTCTACAAAGAACCTAAAAGACCAACAAGAGCCTTTCAACAATATCACCCTTATTACGGTTGTCGTCGTCGACATTCACTCGACGCTGTCGGCGACGACTTACCAAAATCGTTATTACGTATGGTAAAGTCGATAACTTGTGACAACTATCGAAACATATTTGGTATCAGCTAAGTCGACGTCGACGGTCACTCGTTGCCATTTTCGTCGACGCTGTGTTTAATGGTGACGAAGAAAATTTAGTATGTATGAATTTTTTTTTTCAAAATTTTATTACGGGAGTGTTAAAATTAGTAGAACTAACATCCACAGAATATTTCCTGCTAGTTTCATTGAAAAATTCCCACTAGTTTAAAAATAAATTCGGTGAGCACACATACCGAAGCCGACCCAAAGGTTTTCAATGGGGTACGATACCAACTAATTTTTTACAACATTGAGAAGCAATCACCATTAAATTGAATGCTTTGGCACCTCCTTTAAGAAAGATTGAGGAGAAAACTATTTTATTAAATATTTATGTACATACATATGTATATACATATGTATTTCAACTAAAATTATTTTTATTTTATTTCTTAATTACTCGAGCTTCATTGCTATATTCATCGCAAAATACATTTATAATAAAGAAATAAATTATCAAAATAGCACAGATTAAAAATACGGAAAAAATTGCGCACAGATTGTAAATAAAATCAAACAGCTAGTGCAGACATTATAGGGATGGTACTTTCGTCATTCGGTTTACCGATAAACAGTCGACGTCGTCTCAATACGCTTAGCTAATACCGATTTTGCGTCGATGTGACGACGACGTCGAGACGACGTGATGTCGACTGCAAAGTGACAACGACGTCGACGACGACAACCGTAATAAGGGTGTATATGTCGTCGTATCATACGAAAACTAGCACCAGATTTTTTATGTCTGAAGATAAGTGGTACTTTCATTCTAATTTTTTTGTCGTGTTACATTTTTGTTTCATACCACAGTGCACGCTCGCTTATGTGTGCCTGTTCCATCTACTCAACATACTCATGTATAATAACAACAACAAATAGTCCTGCAGACAGAAAAGTAATAACCATTGGCCAACAACTGGCTCGTTGGCTGGCTGGCTGACTGGCGACACACGCTGATTTTCAAGCGAGCGCACGCATACAAACACGTTCAAACACACACAAACCCATTCAATCAAACACAATCACGCAATGAAATGCCTTCCGGTGCAAGTGCATGATGATGATGTTTCAAATGAAAAAGGCAAAAGTACGTGTGCATGTTTTCGAGTGCGTGAGTGTGTGTGAAAGATAAAAAATGGGAATTGTTACGAAAACACAAAAGATTCCAACAAAAAACTGAAAGAAAATTAAAAAAAAGTGGAAAAAATTCCAAAAAAAAAAACAAATGATCTGCAACAACATTTCGCTAGCAATACATATGGCTATTAGTACTCTGGAAAAAGGTTCCTAAGCAATAAGGAATATGCTGATAGCGCTGATTGCTCTTATACGCTCATTCGCTCTGCTCCAAACATTGCAATATTTAATTTTCTGTTATGCGCTCATATCTCATATGATTCCTATGGAGAATAAGCCTTATTATAAGGTATATAAACACCACATAAGGCCTTATTATTAGGAATTAGTTAAGCCTTATTCACATGACGGATAAGCCTTGGAAAAGAGGTTTCCTCTCATAGAGTAAGAGCTTGATGACATCAACACTGGAAAATCGGCCTTATTTTAAGCCTTTGCCCATACAACTTTTGGTCGCTTAGAATTTTGAGGCAATATTTCGTAAGGCTTAACACATATCTTCTGGAATGAACCTAGTAGATTTTTTTGTGCGTACATACATATATGTACATTTGTTTGTATGTAAAGCCAGTAACGTTTAGTACATTCAAAATGTCAGTCACGTTTCGTCGTCCTTTTTGAAAGCAGAATGGCAGGCAGCACAATTTGATGTACTAAACACACATACAGGAAAACATTTGCCTCACCCTTATGTGTGTGTGCGTGTGTGTTAGCGATGAAAACGAGTGTTTTTCTTTTCTTCTGACACATTTTCCCTGCTTTCGTTTTCTATTTTTCTTCATTTTGGCTAAGTGTTTTTTGTTGTTGTTTTTTTTTGTTTGCTCTTGACTCACTTGCTTGCACTTTGTAGTGTTGTTGTTGCTGTTGTTGTGGTTGTTGTTGTTGTTGGCTCTACTAGCATAGGTAAATTGGCCGCATTTCCGTTTAGCTGGCAGTTCGAGTTCACTTTGAATTTCAAAAATTTTGTAAAAAGCTTCACTGTCTAAAAAGGAAGAGCTTCATTAGTAGTGGAAGAAGAAGCATAAAGAAGCAGAAGTGGAAGCTCTTTAGCAGCTTTCCGTTTGAGCTTAAGCGCAAAAAGAGATAGCGAAATTAGGGTTAGACAGTGTGCAAAGTGGCACTTGAATGGATTGGAAAACCGGTGTAGATTTCTTTTGACATCGCAAACATGCTTACTTGCATATTATCTTACTCATGTATATATGTGCATACACATGTATACCTACTATATATATGTATGTTTAATGAATAATCTCACGAATGCGTATGAAGGTAACACTGGTTTCGTGTACTGAACTAATAAAAATTATTCGACAAATTTTTCAAGTTGGCTTTTGTCGCTGCTCTGCAGCTTACAAGTGCTCGTTCAGAGGATATTTCTTGCTTGAAGAAATCCTTTTTATAAAAATTCATCCAATAAGATATCAATCAACATTCTATGACCCCTTAAATTTTGATTTGTAAACACACGGTACACCTCATTCCTTTTTTTCCTGCCTTGATGCCAACTTAATATGTGGGTCATGAACCAATATCTTCACAATAAATTAAACTCAAAACAGCTAAGAATATGGTTTACTGGTTTACTTACATGCACACACACACATATACACGCGGGGAAAACACTTTTTTAAACCCAAAGCACAAAAAATAAAAGCTGAGTGAGTGAAAATCTTAATCAACTGATAGTAGTAAAAAGGGGGATAAAAAGGGTATTAAAGAAGGGTCATTTATTACAAATCAAAAACTAGTCGTGCAGATAGACCAAATTACATATAACGCTAGCTTAGATTGGAAAGTGGCTAAGTACCTTTTTCGAACATTACAGGCGAGACAAAAAAAAAAAAACAAAAAAATTTCGATACTATAAAATAATTTTCTCTTCACGTAAGTATTTTGAACTTATGTATATAATTTTCTTCGCTTTTTGGACTTAGCCAATTTGCGTATCATTGAATAGCAACCTGTAGAAATATGACAAGTATCACAGATCTGTTCAGCGTGGTGTTTATTTAATATCTCTCGCGTTTTCTACGTGATAATATAATTATTCATAAAAGTAGACTTAACCACTTTGCGCTCTAAGCTTGCGATATGTATAAGATGCTTTGGATTTTCTAATATACGAAATTTTATTACATATCCTTAGACAAAAAACAAACATACACATGCACATACACATACATACCTACATATGAGTGGGAGGGGGCCAAATACACAGTAGGTACGTGTGTCAAAAGTCATATCATATCATATTGGCAACACATATAAAATGGAGTGTGTGAGAAATGCTTTAAGCATTAAACTATAAATTAAGCAAATGTATGTACATACAGACATAAAGATAATAAATTTGCTTGTGTGCTTATCACATAACAATAAATAACGAAAAATCATGGCAAACGTATTACTAGAGGGTTAAAAAGATGATTTACACACATAAGAGCATACCCTGCAAAAATTCCGAGTACTCCATTCGCTAATCCATGGAGTGCTCGCTATGGACCAACCGATTACTCCATAACTTGCTACATTTCATACAAAAAATATTATCCATTTAACATAGCATGCCATTGCAATGGAGTATATACTCCAGTCCCGCATAACAATCATATTAATCCATGGAGTACCTACATTGGATTAATTGATGGAGTACCTAACAGTTAGCCGAACATAACAACAAAAACCAAATGTTTATGTTTATGTAGCTATGTATGGATACACATATCGTCTTCGTCGCGATAAAAATTTGGTTTTTGTTATGTTCGGCTAACTACGAACCGATGCAGATACATGAATCGGTCGTTTGGGCTATGTTAGTGGTCACTTTGAAAGTACTCCAATTTACCACAAATGGAGCATATAATCCAATGATTTTTGCAGGGTAATAATGGCTTATCCAAGTATTCAAGTCAAGTAAATTATCAAATTATGTGAATTTCTTAACTAATTTATATACAAAAAATGTGTTTAAGCGCCACTCACTTCCGCTCAAGAAAAATTATGTATAAATAATTTAGACGTTCCCTCTATTTTGCCTTGTGCCGAGTCGCCACTTTTCTCGTGCAGCATTTCCTACAGCCTATTTGGTTGCATTTTGTAAATATATAATGGTATAATAATAAATTTCGCACATATCTATAAATATATTTTTTACTTGTAAATAACTAACATATGTATGTAAACAGCAATAAATAAAAGAAGTACAGTCTTGGCGAAGGCAATGGGTGGGCTTTAGTAAAATGTGCCAGGCCTAGCATAATAAAATGATTGTTGTAAAGTAGAGCAGAACCTACAGATTATAAAGATTAAAAAATTATGTGCCGGCGACTGGTACATTATACTATACCCCCAACAAAGTATTTAGGATATGAAAACGAATTACTTTGTGAGAAGATATGTAGTAAGTATTGTGTAATTAACTAAGTTTAATTTTAAAATTTTTATGTACCTACATACACACATACATTTGTAAATATAAATAAGTGTATGTAACTTTAAGCAATTAAATGTTGTGTGTGTGTTCGAGCGATAAATTTAGATTTAGGAGTTTATTGTACATAAATAAAATAATTGCAGAGTTACAATGATTAAATAAGCTATAAAGTACATACATACATATATGTATATATAATGTAAATAAATAAATATATGTCCATATGTATGTACACATCTACCTATCATATATGTACTATCTCTACTATATAGGTACAACTGTGAGTGATATTTATTAAGCTTCTCAACTACAACGTCACGTTACCTTCCATTGAAAAAAAAAACAAAAACAAACACCATGACAACAAGAAAAAAAAAATAAAAAAGTAAGAAACAAAACTTAAAAGCGAAAAAGCAAAAACTAAAAGCGTGTACTAAGTAGTTTTGTTAGCAATAAGTAGTTAAGCATTAGCATTGCATATTTGTAAGTCATGTACATACATACATACATAAGTAATCATGTAAATAATTATTTCAACAAATTATTTGAATAACTACAAAAGCAAATAACTACAACTACAACAACAAGCAACACACAAGCATTCCTTTTTGTCTCAAGAGTTCAACATTTAAAAGCAAAAACTGAAGCTTATATTAATTCAATTTACATACACACATATGTACATATATACTTACTTACCTATGTTTTAAAAGCAGCACAAATAAACAAGCAAACAAATAAAATTAAATACAACTACAAAATCAAACATACACACACAAACTCAATTTACTGAAGCATTCACTTATGCACGTAAGTATATATTTACTGACTTTAAACAAATTTTCTATTACAAGTATAATAATGATTGCAATTACAAGTAGATATTTCGTGTAATAGGCATAATTTTCAATTGTAATTAGTTTGAAAATTTGCTTAAGCTAACTAATTACAACAGCAATAAACAATAACAACAACAACTAGCATCACTACTTCAGTATCTTAAATATCTAAACATACATACATACACTCAACTTTAACTACATAACTAGCTGCAAGCCGTTTGTTTGTTTGCTACCAAAGACTAGTCCTAATAATTGTAAGTTTTTGTTGCATTTTTCTTTTAATTAATGCTCAGTTTAATTGACGGATACACACATACAAACATAAATAAATAAATATGTGTAGGTATATAACAAAAATAGCTTCTAAACAAATAAATGTGAAATATTGTAACTCCATAATGCCGTCGTAAAACTACAAACACAAAAATATATTAAGCAGGTGAGAAAATAAATGTTAACTTAAGCCAACACACAAACAGAGTTGCATTAGGGTGTCCACGGTTGAGTGCGGTACTTTTTTTTATACCTTTCTTTTAGATGGAATGGTGTGCTAGAGAGGAGGTGAGAAGAATAGACACAATAAAATACTCTATGTATATACAGATATGATCAGAGTCATAAGCTGAATCGTTTAAGTCCGTGCAATTTGCCGAAATCGACCAGATCGGTTCACTATCTACATATAAGATACAACCGTTTATTCAGATATGGTGGTGAATCTTTGCAGTATTTTTAGGCACATTAACCTAAAGATTGTCTCTGCAAACCATTAAGATCAAGTCAATATAATTTACAACGCCCATACAACCGATTGTTCCCAAAGAAAAATTTTTGGAATTTTTTTTATGTAAGTAACTATCAAATACCCGCCCGCTTCGCTGCGACAAATCTCAATATGCCACTGCCTATCAATCTCCTTACCACTCTCCATCTCCCGTTCTCTCTATCTCTTACTCCCCTATAATATTCTCTTTCTCTCTCGTCCTCCCCGTTTCCGTTCCACATATCGGTGATAGCATTTGAATCGGTTCAGATATCTCGAGAACTGATTGAGATATCCACATAGCATGAACTATGTGTGTATTAAAACCCTGATCGGCTCCTTCAATTCGATATAAATATTGCTTAAAAATAGTTTTGGGCCATCCGGGTCCTCCATCTGAAGAATCGACTTGAATGTTGGAATAAACTTTTTATTGGAGCTCTAATTTAAAACTTTTAATTTAATATAAATATTGCTCAAAAACATTTCGGGGCCATCTGGGTCCATATATTAACCTATATCTCCTGAAAAGGAGAATTAAATATGGTCTAAATTCTCTAACGGGTTAATTTTTTTACCCAGTTCTTCATTACATAACAGATATATTTGCGTGCCAAAAATGAACAGAACCGGATCATAAATACGTATTTTGCGATAATAGCGACTCCAGCGCCATCTAGCGGGTAAAATATAGCCTATATCGAGGGGACTTACCCAAAGAATTGTTTTTGAGCCATTTCCTCACACAAAATCTCTAACACTTTATATGTCGATGAAAATCAGCTTACGTAAAATTTAATTTCCTCCTTTGATGAAAGCTATGAAAAAGTCTGCGATAAGGCCGATTGGACACCCTAATGTGCCATATAAAAGTGCAATGTAATAATGTAGTATGTATGCTTTACATACATACTAAAGCCAGTGAGTGCATACAGCTTAAGTATTTAAGCAAATTAATAATAAATAGTACTTGTCTAAGTTTGAATAACCTAAATAAGCAACAACAATAACAACAATTGTGTACATAGAGACACAAACTAAATTCATAATATGAAAAAATGTAAATAGATTTGTATGTACGCAGCTTAATGCGAGTTGTGTAAATGTATGTATGTAAATATTGTATGTGGTAGCTTTTAAATGAATTTAACTAATTGCAATAATAATAAATCTTATAAATTTTATAAATATTAAATGAAAAAACAAAACATCTGACAAAAGTAATTAAACACACACAAAACAAAGCGTTTCAAAAAAAATAAAAAAATAAAAATAAAGAAGCAGCAACAACTACACATTAGCAACTCACTTAAATACATACAAATTATAATTACAAAGATTATTTAAAGCCGCTTTTATAGCTTAAAAGCAGTACAAACAAACAAACACTGAACAAAATTCATGCCGCCGCTTATTTATAACATTTACAATAAATCCCAATCGATTAAAATTCTAATTGCAAAAACAACAACAAAATTAAGCGAATACTCAAATTTGATTGATAGTTCAGCTAATTGAGGGGCGTTGCAAACAATAATTGTGTGTATGTGTGTGTGTGTGTATAGACTTTCCTAGAACAGCATAATATCTTACAAAAACAAAAAAGGAATTAATTTTTTTTTTTTTTTTTTAGCATCCAATATATTTTGCCAACTGTATAAATAAAATACATCCAACAATTTTGTGGTTCGTTAAAAGTAATTAGTAATTAATAATGACTTAATAAACATGGTGGGCATGTATGGATTGCTCTCAGTAGCGCATCCATTTATTATAGTGCATCAGCAAAGATCTGTAAATGATTTTCTTTTGAGGCGTACGAAATTGGTTGGTCTTGCCGTCAGGGCTAGAACGAGTGGGTTGGGGTGAGCTAATATTCTCATTTTGTATGATGCAGCATACTTTCTGATTTCTTGAGATATAGTAGGTATCTTTAGGTCACGATGTAGTTGGTCGTTCGTGACGTAGTAGGGCGCATTTACAATCATTCTAATGGTTTTCGATTGGAATCTATGGAGAATCTCTATATTTGAGTTTGCTGCGGTTCCCCATAGCTGTATGCCATAGGTCCAGATGGGTTTTAAGATAGCTGAGTAAAGCAGGAGTTTGTTGTCGATTGATAGTTGGGAGTTTCGATTCATGAGCCAATAAAGATTTCTCAGTTTTATACCAAGAGCTTTTCGTTTGGTGAATATGTGGGTTCTCCATGTTAGTTTTCTGTCGAGATGCATACCCAGGTACTTTGTTACGTCACTTTGCGGTATATCAATGCCATTGAGTTTTACGGGTGGGCAAGTGTTGCGTCTAGTGGTAAACGTCACTTGAACAGATTTTGATTCATTTGACTTTATCCGCCAGTCTTTCAGCCAATGGGTAATTTTATTTAAACTTCTTTGAAGCTTGAGTGAGGCGACGTTAGGGTTGAGGTCTGAAGCCAGTACAGCAGTGTCATCGGCAAAAGTGCCGATAGTGACTCCTTCTGCTATTGGGAGGTCGTATGTGTAAAGTAGGTACAGTATTGGGCCCATTACACTACCTTGCGGGACGCCTGCTAAGCTCTCGTAAAGCTCAGACTGCTCTGCTCCTTCTTTGACGAAAAAGTAACGATTTTTTAGATAAGATTGTATAAATAGAAAGTAGCTTGTAGGGAGAGTAGTTTTTATTTTATAGAGCAGGCCGTCGTGCCATACGCGATCAAAAGCTTGGGATATATCTAGAAAGGCAGCTGTACAGTATTTTTTTTGCTCAAAGGCAGAGTAGATTTTCTCGGTAAGTCTATGTACTTGTTCAATTGTTCCGTGTCCTCTTCTGAAGCCAAATTGGTGATTAGGTATAATGTTACGCTCTTCTATTTTGGGTAGGAGTCTTTTAAGGAAGAGAACTTCCAAGACTTTTGAGACAATGGGCAGCAGACTAATGGGTCTGTAAGACGCTGCCGTATCAGGGGGCTTTCCTGGTTTCAGAATAATTTTCATCTGAGCGACTTTCCATTGAGGGGGTATGAATGCAGTTATTAGTACTGCATTAAAAAGTTGGGTGAGAAATTTTATGCCTTCGTAAGGTAAGTGTTTTAGTACATTGCCATTAATAATATCGTACCCAGGAGCTTTCTTTGGGTTGAGCATCGCTATTACGGTTTTTACCTCCGATATTGCGAATCGTTTTATGGGGAGGTCCATTTGATAGGGATGACTCAGAGTATTTTTCACTTCTGTTGTTGTGCTTAGTGGGGGTTCAATATCATGTGGGGTGAATACTGATTTTAGGTGGCGTGCAAAAGTATTTGCTTTCTCTGCGTCACTTTTCGCCCATTCGTTATTTTCCATTCGTATTGGAGAATTGTAGAAAATCGGAATTAATGAATTGCAAAAACACAAAAAAACACATAAAAAAAAACGAAAAGCAAAAACCAAGTATACAAAATCGAGCATAAAAAAAAACTACTCGATAAAGTAAATCGTGAATACAAATATGAAAAAGCAATCTCTAATGTTTCAACTAGACAAAGTAAAACAAAAAAAAAAAAACTTAAAAAAAAACTATCAACTATCAGCAACTGAAAATGTTTCCTCTTTTGTGTGAGTTAAATATTAACTAATAGCAACTATAAATTATTTATATATTATATATACATACGTACTTATGTATAAACCTACTTTAGTATATATCGTTCTTTAACTGTATACATAACTAAATACTAGATACTTGACTAAGTAGATACATATAACAATTAAAAAGAAAATAAAAACTAATTCGGTATTTAAAATTATATAATAAATACTTAGTACTTGGAAGGTAGAGCAGAAAAAAAATGAAGAGAGAAAAAAGAAAACAAAAAATAAATATTAAAATTCAACTAAATAAAAAAAATAAAGTGAAAAAATTAAACTTGAAAAAATTTAAATGACCTTTTTTTATTCATTTTGAAGCTGAATGCCGGCAGAGAGAGCACGAAGAGCAAGAAGTAATGAAAAAGGTTTGTATTTTTTGCTGAAATTTTGCAAATAAAAAGGGTATACTTCCCACAGTTTCCTTCCAACCCACCTAAGCTAATTCTTTATGGTATCTGAGTCTATTGCTATGAATGGCTCAGGCGCTATTCACTTGACACCTGGAAAGTTTTAAATTTGACTATGTACTAAGCTTATTCTAAATGGTTTGCTTCGTCAAAAGAAATTTCTAGAGTTCCATGATACACTCATTTACAAGATTCCACATTACGGTCTACCCCCGCTTATTTTGTCGCTATGATAACGGAACGAATCCTGTCAAAACCGGCGAGAGAAAAGCAACGGAAGAGCTAATAGTTTTATCGTTGTTTCACTCCATCAAGCTATAGATACGCTCTTGATTAGTTGAATGAAATATGCGGTGTTTTGTTTGTAATAGACGAAGGTTCCTAAATTCCAAATTCATTTGACGCTGCACACTGGTCAGCCCTCATACACAAAAGTCGAAAACGTTGGTGCTTGAAAAAGAAACTTCTGTCATGCATTTCCGTGGGAAATATATTGAATTTTATGGAAAACCTCCTTCTATACGCAACAGCCACCATTAAATGTTACTTTGGCTCATTTAAAGTCAACACATTTGAAAAAAAATTGTTTCTGGAAAAAGTTTGTGTAAATAAGTGTATTATGATTTTTGCGATATTTCAAGTTTGAGTGCTAAAAAAATGCGGATAACTATGAAAACGCAAGAAAAACGTATGTTTCATGATTTAGCGAAAGAAAACAGTGAAAACAATTTATTTTTAGTAAAATATAAGATGAAGAAATCTTGGCTTTTCATTTAAACTTTTAACAATTAAGGACCGCTCTGAACCAGGTCTTATAAGCAGATTTGAGTTCTTTCAAGTCTTCTCTTAAGAAGCCTGTTTATAAATTTTTCCCTTTTTTCCCCTTTTTCTTAAAATATCATATTAAATGTAACTAGTCTATGCAAAATATTGTTGCCCTTTTACGATTTTTGTACATATTTACATCGACTGTTTTCGATAAAACTTTATTTTCGATAAAATCTGAGTAATTGAGTTTTGTCCCACTCTCCATATAATTTTTTTTTTTGATCCCGCGAAATATCGCGGAATAATTTTTTTTTATTGTAACTTCGTTATTTGACATCGGATTTTTAAAATCGAAAAGTGATTAGTTTAGTCTTTGGAAGCTCTATATTTTCTTCTAATGTCCTTTTGACCTATGAAGTCGTTTTCACATAGTTAAGTCACCTACCCAAGTTTTTCGTCCAAAATATCCTTTTTGTTTCACAAGAAAAAAATCGCCAAAAATAAAATATTTATCGGATCTCTCTGATATTACGCTTAAAGTCTTTGCAATTAAACGGGAAAATTTTTAAAGTAATAAAGCTTTCCCGATTTTTGCAACTTTTTATAAAAACTTAATTTGAAAATCAAAATTTTTTCAAAAATCGCAAAAAATCCACAAAATTTTGACTTTGACCAGCTTTCGCTCAGCGAGTTTTTATTAGACTACAAGTTGTATGTCGTTTGAAGCGTATTTTAATTGCCTTTCGAACGAGATACTGCTTGCGTTTATCGCATTTGTAACTCCAGAGAAAATAATTTTTGAATGAAGTGATAACAAAAAAACACAAAATTACCGTTATCTCAAAAACCTAACTATACAAAAAATTAAAAAAAATATTTCCAAGCTCAGCAGGTCAATTCCTATCCTCCCCCATTCCTGGTTTTCTTGTTTTTTTTTGGCTGTAAACTAGCGTTCGTGGTGGGCGTGGATTACAACATATATGCTTTTAATTTTTCTAAAAGATGAGTCGTATAGTGGGACACCAATGTGCCAAATTTGGTTTCGGTAGGTCCATCCGTTTCCAAGAAATTGAGTTTTGTCCCACTCTCCATACAAATGAGACCAGTGTGCGCTGAGACACTTCAAAGCTAAAAACTATTTCCTTTTTTGTTGTTTGCTTTTCCGACAGGGTAGGATTGCGATGTATTGTATAACGAATTTCCGTCATCCCTTGTCAAGTTTGATTTGGTTATAAATCGGTTTCGGCTATGTGCAATTTTCAGTATCTTGTTTCGTTCTCCGATACTGAAGATGGCACATAGCCGAAACCGGTTTATAACCAAATCAAACTTTACAAGGGATGACGGAAATTCGTTCCACAATACATCTAAAAACTACTCTTTAGAGTTCCGCTCTATTCATGGCGTAGCGAAATGCACTCGATAGCATGAAAAGCTCGAGGAACTTCGAATCTAAGAGAAGCACTTTAGAATGCTGCTCATTATGATATTCCTTTATTGCAATGTAAACTCTAATGTATTGAACAAAAAACTATGGTGGCAACACTGCTCCATTCCATTTTTCGGTCAAATGAAATTGATTGACGAGAATCCAAGAAATCCATTGCCACACATTCGTTAAGTTGGGATCAAATAGGTAAACGAAAATCGGCAATTTTCAAGTCGGTAAATAGTAAAACAAAGAGCAAAGAAAGAGTTCAACAAACATCACGACAATGACAATTTGACAACGATAACAACAACAACAACAAGAGCAAGAACACCAACAAGTAACGAGTAGCGATGATCAACGATGGAAGTAAAAAAATGCGGTAGCTGCAAATAAAGCCCGAGGGCGGGCGGGCGCAAACCATGACGTCGACAACATTAGATCGCAAGTAGAAAAAACGGAAAACATGCTTGATGCGCCTGCAGCCTTATAGAAACTCGCTGCTGCAGCTGCTCTGTTGGTAATGCACAATCTCCCCCACACGCTACACAAACAACAAATGTCACATTCGCCAAATGTTTACTCAGCAAATCACATTGAAGATGATGATGATGATATTGAGGATGTTGAGGATGCCGTGGTTGGTGATGTTGACAATAATGATGATTCCGATGATGAAGACGTCCTACACACATCAGCAGTTGTGCATCTCACTGCATGCAACTCAAGTTGCAAGCAACGAAAGCAAACCAACGAGAAGGCAGGCAGGAAGACAAGCTAAGCGCGCCGCAGCGATCAATCCGCGGACCGAAGCGTACCGTACCAGGTGGAGTTTCTTTCGTACAGCAACTAAAACAAAAAACCCGATATGAATGTGTGTCATGGCAGAAGTCCAACTTAGCTGATTTGGCCGCACATACATACAAACATATGTGCATCGTAGTTAAATCAGCGTTAAGCATAGCGAAATTGCAACAGCAACCAACAACAGCGATGAATTTGTAAGTTACCATGTCGTCATGACACAATAAAACCCAAGGCATGCAATTTAATTTTCGTCCATGTACTATGAATATTTAAGTGACAGAGCAGATATCAATGGATCAGGGGGAAACAAGCAAAGTATCAACAAAGCTCGCGACTCAATCATCATTTGCTGCTTAAGCAAATGATTTGTTTAACCACACAAAATTCCGAAAATTTAACATGTACAGAGGTAAGTAAGTGGGCTGATGTTTTGCATAGAAGCGACGAATTTGCTTTTATACCCAGTAGGTATTGAGCTATAGTACTCAATCTAATACTTTGCGCAGAAGTAACGAGTGACGAGTAGATATGGAGGAGTCAGCTGACAGCTTTTTAAGCAAAATATAATGCTTTGGACTTTCTTGAGATGCAGATAATTTAAAATTGTACAATTGAGAATGGAGCTCAATACAGTACCTCGTTCATAAGTAACGAGCAACGAGTAACGAGTGTAGGGAATATTAAGTTTTACGTAAGTAGAATCGCGGACTCTTAAATGAAATATATCGGCACTATTCCTTATTCAGATTCTTCAAAATCACACAATAAGAAAATTTCACTCGCCCTAATGCCTCATTTAATGTCTCATTTAAAAGCAACGAGTGGAGGAAACATTAAAGTGGTACGAGAATGGCTTGCTGGTCCGTAAGCAAAATATATCCCCTTTACACATATCCCTTATTCAGATACTTCAAAATCACACAATAAGGAAATTGTACTCGATGTAATGCCTCATCTACAAGTAACGAGTAGTCAAGCAACAAAAAATTGAATGAGCCAAAATTGTCAGTACCATTTCCCTAATACAAATCGACCAATATCATACAGACAAATAAACACAATAAAATATATCACTCGATGTCTTGCCTAATTTACAAGTAACGAGTAGCCAAGCAGCAAAGGGTCGTAAAATTAGATGAACTGAAATTCCTTGTACTATTTTTCTTCATATTTAGTTCGCTCAATGTCATGCAAACAAATTAATACAATAAAATATATCACTCGATCTAATGCCTCAAGTATAAGTAGCGAGTAACGAGCAGCCAAGAAATAAAGTTATAGCAGAAGATGCAGAATTATAGCAACAGTACTACGGGGTATATAGAATATGAAATGCAAAATACATACCTATGTACATATATTAAAGTGGCAGTTGTCTGATTAAATGGCACAAAAAATTTAATTGACAAATCGTTATTTTGTCTTGTAAGTATTTCTTATTTGTTTTTGGTTTATGTTGTGTTTGTTGTTGCTGCGACTGTCACTGTCACTTAATGTTTAACTAGAAACTGTAACTAAATACAGATGAAACTAAACTATGTGCAATTTGAATGTAATACTTTGTGACGTGAGCAAATAATGATGTCTCATTTCGTGCAACTCACGATCAACCAAACGAACGAATGATTGGTTTGTGCAGTTGCTAATGGTTTGCGACTTAGTTGGAGCACTAATTAATTGCCGACTGCTGCTGATTGCAATGACTGCCATGCTGCTCCTTTGCTGCTGCTAAGCGCCTTCAACATGCCACATCATTTTTTCCAACTTTTTTTTTTTTTTTTCGTTGTTGCTTTTTCTTTCTAGCCCATCGCGTGATCAATTGTTGCAGCATTCATTGTGCTGAGATGGCGTTGCGCACGAACGTCGAAAGCGGTGCGGCGCGTTGCTCATTCAATCGGTTGCAGTGACAGACAGGCAGGCAGGCACACTTAAGCACGCACAAAATAGTGTAAAATGGAATATTTATGTATGTACATATGTATGTTTAATATTCCTTTTTTCGCTGCGAGTGGGCAGCAAAGTGTCAGCGATTTCAGATTTTGTGACTGCTACACTTTGATAAGTATCACAAATACTACATACATCGTCGTCTGGATAAATTAGTGTCGTATGTGAATTTTGGGCCGAATTGAGTTAATAATACAGTTTTACTAAACTAATCAAGATCTTTCGAATGACGTTATCCGTTTTTTGCTATCTCTTTTAGTTTAGGAGATATTGAGCAGAATTTTGTCATTTGTGCAAGGTCGCAAGCGATTTCGTCTAATCTCCAATGTGCTTTTAATTGCTGTCAATTATTTAATTTATTTACTTTTATAAGAAATAAAATACAATATTTAACTAATTTAAAAAATCTTTAATTTAGTTCAAATTGAAAGCACATTTTGTCGTACGTCATACAAATTTCCTGCAAAACTGTTGCTAAAGGTAACATACGACAAAATTTTACTGAAAAAAATCCTTTATAAATTCCAAAATAATAAACAATATATAACAAAATTAGAATAATTTAAGAATTTTGTGGCCTAGTAGTGTTCTGACAGACTTTGGAGGAAAACTAATGAGACGTTTTGGAGAAATACAATTCCAAACTTCAAACCTGTTTTCCCAAAAGTCTTTAAATGCAACATACGACATTAATTTATCCGGGCGACGACATATGTACATACATTCTATCATAGAGTCACCAGCCTTATCATTTTGAATCTCTGCGCGAACGTGCCAAAAGATCAACAGTTGTTGTTATTGGGTTAAAAATGCTTATGCATGTTTGTGCTCTCGTAATTGCGAATTGAAATAAATAAAGTTTGCCCGTTGACAAGTAATGACAGCTGAAATTCACAATCATTTCCTGTTGCACACACGTCTTGCATGATTTATCATGTGTGTACTCGTATTTGCCATGCACAGGCATGAATGAGCTGAGTGCTTATGGTGCTGGAAAGTGGTAATGTCAAAAGATTCGGTGATTGTTGGTGATTGATAAATAAAATCGTTAATAGCGTAAAGCTACTGGTGCGGAGGAGAGGCATGTGTGTGAAGGAACATTTTTTGATAAGCACTTACATGTACTATCGGCACTGGTGAACGAGTATTTTGATCAGTTTGGGGTTGCCATTTCGTTATATGAAAAAAATCAAACATTATACATATGTACATACATATAGTAGAATCACAAATTCCAATCCTTGAACTTGGACTACGTTTGCCGCTAACGTTTCAGTGGAAGCGAATTTTCTTTTTAATCCTCGTCGCCTTTGTTCATATCATGACATAAATTTTTCTCTCATACAATGTACGTATGTATGTACTTATATACGAATATTAAATTTTAATACTAAATACCGAATTTTATTACCAAAAATCGAAAACTAATACCGAAAACTAATACCGAATACCGTATTTTAATACCAAATACCTAATATTAATGATGAATACCGAATAATGTTATTGAATTCCGAATTTTAAAACCGAGTACCGAATAATAATACCGAAAACCGAAAGCTAATACCGTATACCGAATTTTAATACCAAATGCCCAATATTAATACCGCATATTATTACCGAATACCGACAACGAATATCATATTTTAATATCGAATACCGAATTTTAATACCGAATATTATTACCAAAAACCGAAAAGTAGTACCCTTCACCGAATTTGAATACCGAATACCAAATATTAATATCGCATATTAATACCAAATATATAATTTTTGTACCGAATATCGAATTTAATACCGAATATCGAATGTTTATATGAATACCGAATACGAACGCCATTTTATTCACTACAACAAAAAACAACAACAGCAAAATCAAAAAAAAAAAAACGTCGAACATTAGCAATTGGCGGAACCGGTGCATTCAATAAAATCGATGAAGCTGGCGAATGCTGGTGGAAGTGCTCACATTTGGTGGAACCGGTAAATTATCGCAATTGTTGGAAGTTCTCATAATTGGTGGAACTGGTGAATTATCACAATTTTTGGAAGTTCTCATAATTGGTTGAGCCGGTGAATGCAATATAAACGATGGAACCGGTGATTTATCGCGTTTGGTGGAAGTGCTAATATTTGATGGAACCGGTGAATTATCGCAATTGGTGGAAGTGCTCATGTTTGGTGGAACCGACGAATGCAACAAAAACGATGGAACCGGTGAATTATTGCAATTGGTGGAAGTTCTAATAATTGGTTGAACCGGTGAATGCAATACAAACGATGGAACCGGTGAATTATGGCATTTGGTGGAAGTGCTAATATTTGGTGGAACCGGTGAATGGAACGAAAGCGATGGAACCGGTGAATTATCACATTTGCTGGAAGTGCTCATGTTTGGTGGAACCGACGAATGCAACACAAACGATGGAACCGGTGAATTATCGCATTTGGTGGAAGTACTCATATTTGGTGGAAGCACTGAATGCAACAAAATCGATGAAACCGGTGAATTACCGCAATTGCTGGAAGTGCACTTATGTATCTGGCTGTTGGATGTTCTCTATATTGGAGGAGCCGTAGTTCCACAAGGTAGATGAATTGGAGGAGAAATAGTGGACTGGTGAACGTGACCTAAATTTGTGAGACGATAAATTTAACTACATATCTGCATACATACATATATGTATACATACATACATCTATCTTCATTTGTAAGCACGTGCCTACGTCATTTCTTAGAGATTTCATGAAAGTGATGCCGTTGAAGTTGTTGTTGTCCAAGTGCATGTCTTACAAATCGTGTTGCGATTTTTTCGAAAGTAAGCAACATTTCATTTTAGCCCACCAATAATTATGGCAGCTGCAAATATCGGCAAAACTTGTTGTTGGTTTATGTAAATAAATTGACGCTAAGAGGCAATATGTTAATCATAGTTAAAGTTTGTGTAAGCTATGTAGGTACATAAGTATGTTCATAAGTACAACCTCAGGATATTTATTGGCTCATGTGAGATTTTAAGCATTATCGCGTTAACCCGGCTGCCGGGGATGTCAGCGCGCGATTTATATGAAATATGTTTTTCCATCGAAAATTAGTTCATTCTAATTTAAATAAATTATGGTGTTAAGCGCGCAAATGCCCCTCAGCAGCGACAAACAACAAACGCCAACACTAAACTGCTGTGACAATCGCAAGCAAACATACATACATATGTACGTATGTTTATAAGTCTGCTGCAACGGCTCGCTCGTCCGGTGGGTGTATGCAAATTGCTTCAAGCTCGCGCACTCGCGCCCCTTTAATGTCAACGGTGCTAATGAAGTCATAAAACCGCACGACATTTTACCTGCTGCCATTCCAAAGCAAGCGACGGTTGACGTGACTACTCCAACCCCATTCCACCTCCACTCCGCGCCTCAACTCGACCAGAACATTTTGAGCAGCTCTACTTGGTTGTTTGCCTTTTGCGCTGATTTGCGCTTGACAATCAGTCTCGTCTCGTCTTTTTCAAGCGCCTTTGCCTTCGCCTTCGCCTTCGCCTTTGATTTTGGTTTTGATTTTGCTCTTAGCTGAGTGTCACCTCGTCACCTAGCGCATGCTACCCACTCTATCACTGCATGCCACCTTCACCACCTTCATTCACCCAATCCACCGTATCCGTATGCCATATGCCACCTCGTCAGCGTCACAGCAGTAGTTCCTGATTCGCGCTGCGATCTCTCTGCTATCGACACTGTTGGCATCTGCATCCTTGCTTATTGTTTTCTCTCGGTCAGCGTTCATACATACGTATGTAATCACACATGTACATACATACATGCATACCAAAATGCACTGCATACATACAATCTCATGCTTAAATTTAATGATTACATTTGTGGCTAAAGCGTGTTAGTTTTGGAGGGTAAATGTGTGTTATTTTGTTTTTGAATCTTTCATTGCAATAATATAAAGAATTTATTCCATAAAAGCTGGAATACATCTCGTTGAGCATAATCTTTGGTGCTCTCAATTGATGCAGTGGGGGTTAACTAGGGACTATTACTGATTTTCTTTCCTTTTAGACTAACGACCAGCTCCAGCCCAGAAGGTTTTGCTATTAAAAACTATTGGTGGTAGCAGAGGAAGAAGCGGACTCCAATGCGTTGGAGAGATCAAGTGTAGACAGACTTGGCTTCCATTGGTATTTTTAAGTTCAACTGGCGTGCCTTATTGGAATCTGTCAAAATGGTTTAGATGGTTAAGAGCCAATTAAAACGCAGAAGAGATAAGCCTTATATATATATCTATATTGGACAGGATTGAAGAAATGGATTAACTGTTCTATTAACCACGGATAGATTCCACTATTTTCTGAAGATTTACATACAACCTACCAAGGAATTGTTTTACCCTCAACATGGCCAAGAAGATATGAAAGCCAGCAAATGATAGTAAGCAAACCACCAGAAAGTGGCTCTCATCGGAAGCCTGTCTGTTTCATTCAGTTTCCGTTTGGTATTTACCGTTTTCACCACGTCTCTTGGGATTTCGAATAGAACTAGTATGATTTTCAAGAAATTTTCTTCGAAAACATTGCATCTCTCCACAGTGATATTTTCTTCTTCTTCCTCTTAATTGGCGCCTAATTGTCTAGACGATTCTGGCCGAGTCCAACAGAGCGTGCCAGCTGCTTCTGTTTCGTGCAGCATAGCGCCACTTGGGAACACTTAGGGAGTCAGCATTGCTGTTCATCTGATCTTCCCAGTGGAGCTCTCCCTTTTCTTCTGCCTTTACCGGGTTTCGATAGAAATACTTTCTGGGCCGGATCAGCTTCATCCA
Source organism: Urophora cardui (assembly GCA_960531455.1). Taxonomy (NCBI): domain Eukaryota; kingdom Metazoa; phylum Arthropoda; class Insecta; order Diptera; family Tephritidae; genus Urophora; species Urophora cardui. Next base: position 25,336,724 of record OY482673.1, on the reverse strand, counting down.
TTCTTTCGACATGACCAACCCAACGCAGCCGCTGGATATTTATTCACTGAACAATGCCGATGTCTGCGTAAAGCTCGTACAGCATATCATTAAATCTCCGTCGATACTCGCCCTCGCTAACGCGCAAAGCTCCATAAATCTTCCGAAGAACTTTTGTTCTTAATCTTCTTAACCCTTAGTTGTAGTTGTGCGAGCTGCAATCCATCTTGGCCAGGGTTGCGTGATTTCGAATCGCTTTCAAAACAACATACACTCGCCCATCACTAATCAAAAACCTCCGACTCAATCACAAAAACATCTCGTTTGTGTAGTCGTCAGTAAAATTTTGACTCAATTGGGATTTTTCAAGGTTGGCGATTTTCTCGATTATCTACACATCTCGGACTCGCCTATCACCGCGTGAAATTAAATCATTCAGGTCTTCTACTTCAAAGTCGAACGATATTTAAAATGTGGTGGCTAAACGAGGCTAATAACAAGGGAAAGTGGGTACCTTCTTCTATAAAAAGTTCTGCAACCGCCACAAAAGTCACCCTTTATGTTTTTCGCCGTGTTTAATTACAGTCATACCCTGTAGGGAAAATCTCTAGTTCTGAACTAGGTCGCTTCTATTGCATTTTTCGACAGTACTAGTGTGAGCTAAATCTCTTTTGCATGTTATCAACTGGCGAATTTAACACGGCGATGTCCTAGGCGGTGTCAATTGTCACTCTCTGCACTACATTTTCGATAGTTCCGAACTAGTACTAAAGTACAACAGTTTCCACTAGTGCGTTTATTAGTACAATTTCGATAGTTCTTAACTAGCTAAAAGTACCTACAAATTCTACAGCTTTACATCTGCCGCTTAAGTGCAGTATTTGATACACTTCATGCAAGTGGCGTGATGGCACACTGGCTAAAGCGAGTGACAATCAATCTGGCGAGCACGGGTTCGAATCCTGTCGGTGTCGAGGCAGATGATATTTTTATTTTTTTATTTTTTTTTATTTATTGATTTATTTATTTATTTATTAAATAAAAATGTGAAAAATATTTAAAAAGTAATAAAATAAAAAAACTTAAAAATAAGACTGAGGGATCGGAAAAGCATAATTAGGCGAAAATGACATTAATTAAAGATGCAAATTGTACTCTTTATACGATATGCTTCACTAACAATCTGAGAATGGTAGAGAGTTGTATGCAAACCCGACGGCAAATGGATGAACGAAAAGAATACATGAAATTTTTGTCAATTCGAAATTACATACAAATCAAAGTGTGTCTTATAAAGGTGACTCAATTCACTCCTTCTGAACTGGTGAGAGTCTAACTAAAATGGAACTGGGTCCTTTTTGGCACCTTTTCGCTAGTTCGGAACCAGAAATTTTGCTCACTAGTTATTGAGTTACCTGCAGGTTACATATCTAGTATGTACTACATACATATGTATCTATGTGCGCTTGAATATTCTCAGTAGTGGGTGCACTCCTTTATTGCCAATCTTCCAAGCTATCCTTTGCCTTTTCCTGAGGCATTGTTTGTTTATTTGTTTGTTTGCTTATCTCAGGTTGCTCTGTTGCGGCATTCACTCGTTTATGAATAATTTCCATTGCCTACAGACATACATATATACATACATACATACATACATACAAACATATGTATATTTATATTAGCTTGCATTTAACTCCCACTTAAATATATTTACATATTCCTCTTATAATAAATGCAATGTGTAAAAGCATCTCTTGAGTGCATTTTGGCATTTTGCCTTTGCGGAGGCGGGGGCGGTGACGCTGTTGCTGCAACTGTCATTATTGCTGTTGTTGCTGCTTGTTTGCTGCTCTTCCTGCTGTTATTGCTTTGTATTATTATATTTCTTGATTTAGCTGTTGTTGTTGTTGTTTGTGTTTTTGTTGTTGTTGTTGTTGTTGTTTTTGTTAATGCCTGGTGGTGTGTTGGCTTGTTAACTAAAGCTCCTTTTCTGATGATTTCAATCTGTTTTATTTGTTGTGTCATGTTCGCCAATTGTGTCGTGAGTTGTGTGACATACTCGCGCATTGCCATCGCAAAAACAGCAACAACAACAAAAAAGTCTTATTATATAGCAGCAAATAAAACATCATTACCTATAAGATGCAGAAAAGTGCAATATCTATCCTTTTGCAGATTGTTTCAAACTTTTATTTGTCATTTTCTTCTTCCTGTGCACAAATGGGCTTTCCTCTACTTTGATTGTGTCTGGCTGGCATACACACGTGCATAATAAGGAATAAACCTACTTAGTAGCATGCTCTCATATCGAACCATATAAGCCGTATGTGACAAGCATTTGGTGATATTTATTTCACTTCTTTCTTGTTTCTGCTTCTTCTTCCTTTTCTACCAAACATTGGCATGATTTCTTTTTGCCTTTTTCTTCAAAAAAATCAACAGCGATGTCGTTCTTTCTTTTGCAAATTCTTCACGATCGCTCTCATTAAATTCGTTAAAACGTATGACAAAAACAAAGGCTTACAAGTTTATTGGAAGCTGTCCGCGTGAGTTGACCGCGAAACCCACATATGTAGATTAGTCATGGAATTGATTAAAATTTGAAAAGAACAATTTAAACAACAAAAGTCAAAAATTGTTAACAGTTCATTTGGGTTTTGGGTACGAATAAACAAATTTAATTAATTCAATAAAATAGAAACTTTTTATGACTGAAGATGGCGTTTATTCTCTAAAGTATATGATGGTCCATGTTGTGAAGGTCATGTGTGCCATGCAACAAAGTCAACCATTGAAGTCAGCACACACATTTGAAGCTGTGAAGCATTTTGTCTTATTGGAACTATAAGTTTCAACGAAAATATGTCAACCTTGAAATCAAATGAAAAATCTCTCTTGCCAGCATGTGGTACTAAGGACTACGTAGAGACAATTCAGTTATTTAAAATATTGCTGAAGGAACAAAAACCACATTCTAATGATCAACTTATTATACCCAGTCTGATGCAACATTAGAAAAAATGCCCTTGAAGCAGTTGAGAGTCTTGTATCATTAAGAGACCGTTTTGGTTCCGTCTTTTTAAACCCCGTACAGAGCGATCGCATAAATATGTACATGTGTTGTTTGAAATTTTGGACAGTCCGACAGAACTCTTATGATCCTGTTGTGAAAAAGGATTTTCTAACACATTTTTAACAACTTTTCGATGGAAATGGCTGCTAAATTTGGCTATCCGGTTGTGAAATCAATTTAGTAATTTTTTTGGGCTCTTTACCGTGCAATTTTGAATGGCAATTAGGAAAATAAACTGCAAAAATTCCAAGTACTCCATGGACCATTAGAGACCAGTTGAGTAATCCACAATGGACCACATTTCATATAAAAGAATGCGGTACAATTAACATTAGGAAGTCATAGGATGGGACCAGATAATATACATACGCCCTATCGCTATATGATTACATGGACTATAATGGAATACGCGGTCCAGTCCTATGTCAATTCCATATTAATTGGCCCACATTTTTTATACTCGTATTAAATATGATCCATTGTGGAGTAGTCCAATGTTTTTGCAGGATATTTTTAGTAATTTAATATGGTCAATAAGTATAGGAGTATGGATCTTATCAATTTTGCTTTCTAAAAATCCAATTAATATTCATTTGTGGCCTATCAATTAATGCAAATGTACCTCCATACATATGTGTGTATGTATGTTGTAAATTCATATTTATATTTATGCATTAATTGATAGTTCATGTGCCTAATGCACACTTAGCACTCGCACTTATGCACTTACTTAATTAAAAGATAAAATTTCTCATTTCAACGTCACTAAATAATTTGCTGCTAAAGCAACAAATGCAAGCAATACATGTTAAATTTATTCCCGGAATACGTATGTATGTATATACAGTTTGTCAAGAAAGTGTTTTTACATACTGAAAATAAGTGCTAATAATGAACGTTTTAGAAGATACCCAGTGTTTCTTTTAATTTTATAATTTTAATTCTGGTTTTATTATTTGTAATATTCGGTTGAGAGCCAGGTGAGAAGAAATAAAGCCTCTATATTTTCAGACCACGAAAATATGACCACAAAAGCAGAAAGATGCTTAAAAAAATTTGTCAAAAAAGTCTTTTTACAATTACATTTTGCATTACTTCAACGTCATTTATTTGAAAATTTATGTTCGCTAATATTTTTGATGACCGCCTTTGTCAACTAGAACAACTTACAGAAGGTATCTCATTGAGGAAATCAATTTCTGAATGTTGTAGTTATCAGGAATCTTGTTCCGTTCTTCCAGAATGCATTTTTTGAGCTCTGTTTGACTTTTAGGGTGTCCCTGCGCTACTTTTTTCTTAAGAAATTACCACAAATTTTCTGTTATCTTTATGTACGGAGTCTGCGCTAGCGTATCCAATACTTTTTTCCAATTAAACAGCAACCATATCCTCACCATATGCGCTTTATGTCTAGAATCATTATGCAGGTAAAATTGTAATTGCGGTTTGTTTTTGATAATCAACCCGAATTTTTGCGCATTGCTTAACAAGTGCCACTAGAGAATCTGTAGAGAATATTGGGCTTCCATATTGTTGCCTATAAAAGGCAAATCACCCACACCTATACCAGATATGCATGCTAAAATCATTGCCGGTAATATTCCAAATTGCACTGTAAGTATTATAATTCGATTTTCTAGTGCTTTAGTGGCTTTCTCCACTGGAAAGATGTTATATTCTATGATGATGACACTAAGATTATGTTATATTGCAGTGGACCAAACCGGGTATGGATAATGCCACTAAAGCACTAGAAAATCGAATTATAATACTTACAGTGCAATTTGGAATATTACCGGCAATGATTTTAGCATGCATATCTGGTATAGGTGTGGCTGATTTGCCTTTTATAGGCAACAATATGGAAGCCCAATATTCTCTACAGATTCTCTAGTGGCACTTCTTAAGCAATGCGCAAAAATTCGGGTTGATTATCAACAACAAACCGCAATTACAATTTTACCTGCATAATGATTCTAGACATAAAGCGCATATGGTGAAGATATGGTTGCTGTTTAATTGGAAAAAAGTACTGGATACGCTAGCGCAGACTCCGTACATAAAGATAACAGAAAATTTGTGGTAATTTCTGAAGAAAAAAGTAGCACAGAGACACCCTAAAAGTCAAACAGAGCTCAAAAAATGGGTTCTGGAAGAATGGAACAAGATTCCTGATAACTACAACATTCAGAAATTGATTTCCTCAATGAGGAACCTTCTGTAAGTTGTTCTAGTTGCCAAAGGCGGTCATCAAAAATATTAGCGAACATAAATTTTCAAATAAATGACGTTAAAGTAATGCAAAATGTAATTGTAAAAAGACTTTTTTGACAATTTTTTTTAAGCATCTTTCTGCCTTTGTGGTCATATTTTCGTGGTCTGAAAATATAGAGGCTTTATTTCTTCTCACCTGGTTCTCAACCGAATATTACAAATAATAAAACCAGAATTAAAAGTATAAAATTAAAGGAAACACTGGGTATCTTCTAAAACGTTCATTATTATCAATTATTTTAAGTATGTAAAAACACTTTCTTGACAAACTGTATGTCTGTGTGTTTTTTGGCAAATGCAAATTTTCTACAATGCTGTTTGTTTGATCAAATCAATGCGAATTAATTAAACGAGCAGAAAAACAAATGCAGCGTATAAAATAATGTCTACGGCCTATAAACAAGCAAAAAAGCAAATAATTATAATGCCAAAATCGCCAGCGATTGCAATATATACATAGTTATTTATATATATTTTTCTTTTTTTTTAATTTTAGTTGACGTTGCGGTGTCTATTTAATATTTGTTTAGTGAAGTGTTGCTTTGTTAAAATTTTTGTTGGCAGCGTGCGGCACTTGATATGTCAGTGGAAAAGTGCTGGCGGCGCAGATAAGCCACCACAACATAAAATTAAATAGAAAAGCAAGTGGTGACGGCCAGTAGCAGCGGCAGATAGATATAAATAGCAGGTAGCATGACAGTTTGCTATTTTTTGTTAATATCGACTTTATTTATTACATAGCTACGCAACCTCTGTGGCCGCTGTGGTGCAGTGGGTAGAGTGCTCGCCTGCTATGCCAGAGGTCTCGGGTTCAAACCACGGTACGAGCCAAACACCAAAACAATTTTTCTAATTAGTAAAAATCCAATTATTGGATTTTTTAAGAGCAGCGGTCGCCTCTCGGCAGTGGGCGGCATACCCTCCGTACGCTTCTCACAAAAAATGCATTCGCCGTTCGGAGCCGCCATAAAACTGTAGGTCCACCCAATTAGTAGGAAAAACAAAAAAAAGGATCACACCTCGAATTGGGAGAGAAGCTCGGCCATAAAACTCGTCAGAGTTATAATAGCGCCATTGTATTATTGTATTACGCAACCTCTAACTGTACACACGTTGCACAGTGGGCCATATGAGAAATTTTATTGAACTAAAACGGTTTGGCTTAGCCTAGCCTTTTCTCTGATTTGAGTGTGCTCCTAAATTTTTCGTACAAGCTTAATTGACCTCTTTGGCGATTTCGAATGGAATTTTGGATATTCCATACCGAAAAGCAACCCTGTAATGAATTTGGCTGCCTACTAAGAGAATATGTTGCACTTAAAATTTGACAAGCCTAGTTCACCACTGGCCCATTGTGCACTTGCCGCGTTGCCAACCGCCTAGTAAGCACACTTGCCAATGTAGCATCTATGCATTTGCATTTGTTTAATGTAAATATGTATGTGTATCTGTATGTACACTCGCAGATATTCAGTGAAACTAATTAACAAATTAATTACACCGCCACAACACCTTTCAACACATTTTTGTTCCTTTTGTTGCATTTAAGTGGCTTCGATACGCAAAAATCGTTCGCTTGTACAGTAAAATCGCATTTAGAGGGACGGTGCGTGTTGCGTGGGCATGCCTGAATTGCTTTGCTGACAGCAACATTTTTCCACACTTTCTATGAAATTTATGTAATTAAATTTATATACATGTGTGTATTTTAAATTTACCTTAAATACTTGTGGTTACGTGAGACTATACATATGTATAAGGATTATATATACTAACTAATACGCCAATGAGTGCTAGCACAAGTACATATTTAGAATTCATACAAGGGTTGCACAAAATTTTTTTCATTAGTAATAAAAAATTTATATTTTTATTTCTTTTCATTTTTTTAATTTAATTTTTATTTCTTACTTTATTTTGTTTTTTTTTTTTATTTTATCTTATTTTATTTAATTTAATTTTATTGTTTTATTTGAATAACATTTTTTTTTATTTATGATTTTATTTTATTTCATTTTATTTAACTTAATTTTATTTAATTTAATTTTATTTTTATTTTATTTTTTTATTTTGATTTATTTTATTTTATTTTATTTTATTTTATTTTATTTTATTTTATTTCATTATATTTTATTTCATTTAATTTATTTTTTTTATTTGATTTTGTTTTGTTTTGGTTTGTTTTGTTTTATTTTATTTCATTATATTTTATTTTATTTTATTTTATTTTATTTTATTTTATTTTATTTTATTTTATTTTATTTTATTGTCTTTTATTTTAGTTTTTTTTTTTAGTTTATTTTATTTTAGTTTAGTTTATTTTATTTTATTTTATTTTATTTTATTTTATTTTATTTTTTATTTTATTTCATTTGAATTTATTTTATTTTATTTCATTTTATTTCATTTTATTTTATTTTTTTTTTTAATATTTGTATAGATAATAAATAGAGCTCAATTAAGTCTGTAAATTGCTGAAAGGCTCTTAATAGTATATTAGGCTCACGTCTGAACATATATTATGTACATGTGCTCTTTTTTAAATTTTTTTTAAAAGCTGAATCGCACATTTGACATGCGATTGTAGAAAAGGCAAATGTAATACTCCTTTAGTATCTATCTATAAAAAGATAACTGATAACAATTTTTGTTAAAAACAATAAATTAATGTATTTTATTGCCAAACCCTTTTTTACTACCTACAAACATTATTTTCACATTCACCCCCTAGTACGTATGTATGTATGTGTGTAGATATCTAATAAGCAAAAACAAAATGCCAGACATTCTTCAATTAATAATACGTGCACCCCTTCCCTCTTAACTCTTTTCTCTTGTGATACAGTGGCATGCTTATAGCGGCGATTTGTTTGTATGTCACATTATTTGTTGTTTATTTGGTTGTAATGTCTAACGTAACGAACTTAATTAACCGTAGTTGCCAGCGGCGCAAAATTATTTCATTCCCTTTCAACATCATTCACCACCACCACCACCACCACTTTACCTTCACTTTACACCACGCCCAATATTGTGGCGATGGTTGTGTTGAAAGTCGCGCAGCAAGGAATTTAAGTGTGGAATTATGTATGTATGTTAAAATATCCCATGTATTGAATACTTTTATTTTAGGCTTTATTAATTAATTTACCAATTAAATGAACATGCAAATTAAGTGCCTGCCGGATTGTTGTTGTCGCTGTTGTATTGAGTGTTGAGGGTGTGTGGAAATGTTGTATAGATATTTATTTATACCATGTTGTTAGGAAAACAAATTTAGGAGCAATCCTAGAATTGTAAGTGAAGCTCGGCCTAAAGATTTTTAGTGTTATATTCGCGCCAGTGTATTATATTAACTAGAAAGATGTGTTAAGGCAGATATGTATATGGCATGTCTATGGGATATTAGTTAAAACTTCTTCCAGATTGATGAAGGTTTAGAGGAAGTTAAGGTGTCATAATATTCAGGCATCTCAAAATGGTCGTTGCTTGATGAAATGCTTGGAATGTAGAGAAAAAGCTTATTATTCATTATGTATTATGGAACGATTTTCCGTCATCCATTGTCAAGTTCCACAATACATCATATTCCTACCCTGTCGGAAAAACAAGCAACCAAAAAGTACCTGATTATTCATCTTTATCTAAAATCTTGCCCATTTTGAGCAAAATTGAGCATAGATCTTTAATATTTTATTTTTTACTTTTCCTGCTTTCAAATAAGTTTTAGAAGTGGGAAACCATCTGGAGATCAACCATTTTCGATTAAAGCGTTTGTTAAAAATTGTTCTTAAATTTAAATACTTAATGTTTGAAAAGCCTGCAGTTGGGTATCTGCCATTCCATTACATCCAAGCATTGGGTTCAATGCTTGTTTTTTAATTTTTAATTTTTTTTAGTATATAACAATTTCATATCTGCGTATTTGACATAATTAGTTTTACGTAACGACTGCGCCAAATATTTTACAAAAATTTAACATATGAAGTTTGGAATTCGGTAATTTATAATGCTTGATTAAAAATTCTAATTTACTAAAATGAATACATACATACATATGTAGATGAATGTATATTTTAATCAATCATAATTTGATAATATCTCTAAATTCCAAAACAAGGACATTTGGGAAAGATTTGGCTGACACTGTTTTGTTTAAATCCTTCGAAATATTTTCTACTGGGCTTATAGCATGACCGTTCGCACTACCCAAGAAATTTTATTGCGATCGCTGGCATTGATGAAATACCATGAGCAACATATTCATTGCAACTAAGAGCTTTTAATTTCTACTTATTTCAAATATATATTACAAATAAATAAAGAAATTACGATTCTTCAGGGAAGCTTAAAACAGACGACGATTTATAATAAACGAAAATAATATCGATGTACTGTGCAACGAATTTTCGTCATCCCTTGTCAAGTTTGATTTGGTTATAAACCGGTTTCGGCGATGTGCGATTTTCAACATCTTTTTTCGAAAAGAACCAGGAAAAACAAACAGCAAAAAAGAAAGAAAGTGCCTAATTTTCTTTGTTTTTTTTTTCTTTTGTGAATCAAGCGAACTTTCCTCCCTGCCAGAAGGAGTTAGAGCACTTTCTGCTTTTGAGGCCTTTCAATAATGCCAACCGGAAATAAGATTTATGACATACGCAGGTCATTTGCTGCTTTGACACTTTGCGCGACCCCACAACAATTACATTGTTGTACTAAACCGTATTTTTTCTCAAGCAGTCTGGTGAAAGGTTTGGTCATCAGTCTGCATGGAATGGGTGCCATAAGTCGTGAGCAGACATAAGCGCATACATAATTCATTGTGGCTGGGAAATGGATGGAAGAAAAAGTGAGCATATTTGAATTTTTTGTCCTTGTTGGCAGTGCGTATTTTTGGACTTGCGCGACAGTGTGTGTGATGCGTCGATAAAGACCGTGTGGTAATAATTCATTTTTCCCAAAAAAACAAATTTTGGTAGATCAAATAAAATTTTTTTTCCAGCTTTCATATTTTTAAATAAATAAATCAAGTGAAAATTCTTTGTTACTGCAATGTGCACACAGACACCATTTAACAACTAGGCATACTCTTGTAATATGTCGGCTTCCATTATCTTCTATTATTCAGATTGCAGTGCTAATCTATAACAGAAAATCACTTTCTACTGCAGTCACACTTGTGCAGCCGCAACAAAGCTCCACCTAACAAACAATAAAAGCGAGAATGGGCAAACGACAAAAAAATAACAACAAGAAAAAACAATAAATAAATTGAAATTACAATGCACTTCTTTTGCAACCATAAATTATGAGCCTCTTCGGTCGGTCGGCCGTAGTTGTCGTCGTCGCCGTCGCAACATTGACCATGACTTGTGGCCCCAGTCCATAGTGCCACCATAGCCACAGCCAACGAAAATGGCAATGGAAATGACCATGGTGCTCCCCAGGTCCCAGCAGCTTTGGGATTGACATTCAGCCGAAACCGAAAACAATGCGAGGACGTTGCTATTGAAAAAATTAGTGGTTGTTGCTTTTGTTGCTCTTGTTTTTTTTGTCGCTTTTGTTATTTTATTATATGTAGGCTTGAACGCATATGCCCACAAGCAAAGTTCGGGTTGGTTGGCTATTTCGATGGTCGACGCTAAAGGAAAATGCAAAAGAATCGTCGCTGGACTTGCGCAAATTGGATAAGCATACGATATGATGGTAATAATAGTGATGATGATGACAATGATGATGATGATGTTGATAACGTAGAGAAAATATCCTGTGTGTGTAAATTGGTTTAGGCTTTCAAGTGCGAAAGGGAAGTAAATCCAAGCACAGTGTGGCAAAATACAATGTTTTATAAACGAATATTGAGTCGTCTAAGCCTTTTCCGGATTAATGCATGTCAGCCACAATTTTTTGGTTAAAGTAAACTGGCAGCAGTCCTTTTCTTGCTGTTGTTGTTTTATCTACATATGTATTTACATAAGTAATAAATGCTATTCATTCCGCATAATTTTGTCACAAATTGTCGTTATCAACTGTTGCCGCGAGTCATTTCTTCGCATTAAATGTATGTTAAGGTCGAGTCTGGCTCTGTAAAAGTTAAGGCGACTTCAGCACCCCGGGGGGGGGGGGGTGTCGGGGATAGTGCAAAATTCCCAGGACAGTTCCTGCTCCTTCTCTGCAATTATGTCTCTCAGGTTCGAGATTTTTTCTTAAAGAAATTTGTCGACCCCTTATCTGAGATCGAGTAGATGAGTCCTAGCAATTCCAGCGGGATGGAGCAGACGACTCTTTGGGGTTTCTATATAGTAGCATACCCGTTGAATCTGCTTTATGTTCCTATACTTAGAGAACCAGCAGATTTGCTATGGAAGTAGTGTTCCGGCGTCAGTTGGTGTTGCCCTCTGATCGTTCCAAAAGCGAAGTTTTGGCAGGCCTAAAGCCTATATATCGAAATCCGCTAAAGGGAGAAAAAAAGCGAGACCTCCTTTGCATTCGGTAGGCCACGTGAAGACTAACTTGGCGCGACTGGCGCGCTTTATTGGACTCGGCCAGAATCGTCTACACGGTTACGCGCCAATTAAGATCGAGAAGAAGAAGAAGAAGAAGAAAAAGAAAGGAAGAAGAAGAAGAAGAAAAAGAAAGGAAGAAGAAGAAGAATAAGAAAAAGAAAAAGAAGAAAAAGAAGAAAAAGAAGAAGAACAGGAAGAACAATAATAAGCTTTGATCAATAGGCAATTCATATATTAATCTATATGATAATTTAATATTCCCTATGTAATCACGTCATTCCAACCCCAATTCATCAGCAATCATTTATTGTGTTGTATCTGTGAATCTTTTTCCACTTTGATATGAAACAGAGTCAAAGTGTTTTTCTTTTTTACCTTTTTTTAGATTAAATAGTCGTCAACACCTTCGCCGCTTAACTCCTTTATCTCTTTCACTAGTGTTTTTGTTACTCCGTTTTATGAGCTCGCCACACTGTGCGCTGACAAGGCAAAGGAAATACTTATGCTGAAATTCAGCAATTCGAATTATGCAGTTGAAGTCATTGAGGTAGTTGCAGTAAATTAAAACTAGCTTGGAGGTCGCTGAAATTTTTTTATATATACAAATGTACATACGTATGTATATGTATTCATGTATATAATATCTGTTTGTATATACTCGTACGTATGTATATAAAGATATGACGGAAGATAACAAATTCACACGTGTGTCCGTTCATCTCAACAATGCCTTTGGTGGCTGGCATTGAGTTGATGTTGCTGCGACTGCTGTTGCTGCCATTGCTGTTGTTGGTGGCAACAAGTTGCGCGCTCGCTATGCATACAAACAGTAGTGTGGCGGACGCCATAAGCAAACCAAATATGTCTGTAGCTATGCAAACAGCAAATAAAACAACATCAAAACGAAACAACAACAACAACAACAACAACAACAACAACAACAAATAGCAATTAATGGTGACAACAACAACGCAAATGACGGCAACGTTGGCGGCATTCTTAAGAGGCTTCGAACAGTTGCGAAAATTGTCGCCAACTATTTCCCGTCAAAGTTGTTGTTGACATTGATTAAAAATTATATGCATATGTGTATAAGTACAGCGTTGTGCCACGGCATAGAGACAGTTTAAATTAAAATAGATTAATACAGCAAAATGAAGTGTAGTCACATGAAATTGACTTAGTATGAGGAACAAACACAGAGCTGCAATAAAGTGCTCAAGTCAATTTCTGGAAGCATCTGCTGAAAGGGAGGAGTTTTCAAGTTAATTAAATTTATTCATACTATCTATCCTTGTAATATATTAAGGGGCTTCTTTTCCATCTCTCGATAGTTGTCGTATTGAAAGGAGCAGCTGAAAGTTTCACACATGTAAACTTCGGAAAAGCTTTAAATTTTATTGCACATCACTGTACCTGCGCTTGCATTTTATATTCACATGTGTACCGACATAGGCGATCATTGTTATAGTTTTTGCTGTTGTTTTTATCTTAGTTTAACAGTAAATAGAAATGCAATTTTTATTAAGTTGCGTCCGTGACGAAAACCAACTGCCGTCATTGCCGCCTTCTGCTGTGCTGCCCTTTGTTTCCACTATGCAACCTTGCATTTGGTGGAAGCGCCCATTGAAAACGGCAAAGTTTCAAATAAAGTAAAATGTAATGAAATTTATCGCGCAGCATTAAAAGCCAGCAACAACAAAAAATAAATAAAAGAAAAAACACCAACAAAAATCAATGAATACCAAATTAAGTAAAAAAAAAAACAAAAACAACAAAAAATTAAACTAAATCGCCTCACAGAGGATCACCAAAAGACCCAAAAGGGTAGAGTCAACTTCGCATTATCCGCGCCTGAAACTTTGGCTACTGTTTAAAAGCAACGATTTTACCTGCGATGCATAGTAATGACGGCAACAACAACAACAACCATGCAGTAGAGCAGCAACGGCAAGCGACTAATGTTGTTGTTGTTGGCAAACGAAATACCAGCCGCTCATGCCACAAATAGTTTAAGCGAATTTTAAATTTTCAATTTCAATTGTCTTCCATTGGCGCCCTGCCGCCTTTAGTTTACTTTTTTAAGCAGATACGCTGCCCTTTTGCCTTGGCATATCATCAATGGCAATGCAATTGCAGCAGACAGACGGAGTTGGATTAAAATAGCCCGCCATTTCTTGCAATTATTTTGTATTGTGGCTATTTTGTATTTATTTCAGCCGGTGTCTGTTTGCCGAATTGAATGTGCAGGCACTTGTCGTTTGCTTTTGCAGTGAAGCGTAAATTAGAGTATGAACTGCAGGGAGGAGATTAATTGAATAGTGGTTTGCAGTGCAGGAAAAATCGCTGAAATGCTTATGTCGTTGCAGAGCAACATTTTTTCGGTCCTTAAAATTTGTTCTTAATCTTCTTTTCTACCGTTTATACACACTTTCCAGTTTAAAATTACAATTCAAATTTAGAAAATTACAATTAGCACTAAGAGAATTACAATTAAAGTTTAGAAAACGACAATTCAGATTTAGAAAATTACAATTAAAATTAAAATTAAAATTAAAATTAAAATTAAAAAATTAAAATTCGGATTCAGAATGTTCGTTTCAGTTTCAGAAAATTATAACCAGAATTCAAAACTTTGAGAAAATTATAATTCAAATTCAGAAAGTTACAACTCATATGTATAAAATTCCAGTTCAAATGCAAAAAATTACAATAAGTTTCAGAAAATTACAATTCAGGTTCAGAATCTTAATTTTAATATCAGAAATTGCAATTCAAATTCAGAAAACTGCAATTGAAGTTTGGGAAATTACAATTCAAATTTAGAAAATTACAACTCAAATGTAGAAAATTACAATAAATATCAGAAAATTACAATTCAGATTCAGAATCTTAATTTCAATATCAAAAATTGGAATGCAAATTCAGAAAACTTCAATTAAAGTTTGGAAAATTACAACTCAAATGTAGATAATTACATTTCAAATTCAAAAGATTACGATAAATTTTAGAAAATTACAACTCAGGTTCAGAATCTTAATTTTAATATCAGAAATTACAATTTAGGCTCAGAAAATTACAAATAAATTTCAGAAATTACAATTCAAATTCAAAAAAATAGCAGTTCACATTTAACTCAAATCTAATAAATTACAATAAATTTCAGAAAATTACAATTCAGGTTCAGAATCTTAATTTTAATATCAGAAATTGGATTTCAAACTCACAAAGCTTCAATTAAAGTTTGGAAAATTACAACTCAAATTTAGAAAATTACAGTTCCAATGCAAAAATTACAATATATTTTAGAAAATTACAATTCAGGTTCAGAATCTTAATTTTAATATCAGAAATTACAATTTAGACTCAGAAAATTACAAATAAATTTCAGAAATTACAATTCAAATTCAAAAAATTGCAGTTCACATTTAACTCAAATCTAAAAAATTACAATAAATTCCAGAAAATTACAATTCAGGTTCAGAATCTTAATTTTAATAGATATCAGAAATTGCAATTCAAATTCATAAAATTTCAAATTCAAGTGCAGAAAGTGGTATTTACTTGCCTGCGAGAATATCAATTAGAACTCGAAGTTTTCTCAATGGCATAAAAATCTGAAGGCATTTGAAACGGAATACCAAATACCTAAGAGATTTTGGGGTACATATGTATGTAAGTAAATTGCGGTTGCCAGCGGGTGAAGCGGTTTTAATTACCCACAACATACTAAATTCCTTTACGTTTGTTACTTTTTTCTTTATACAAACAAAAATCCTTGAATTACTCATCCAAAGCTGTTGTTAACCACTATGAGTTCCAACTAAAACCATTTTCTCCAACTAATGTTCACTAATTAAAAATATTGACTTAATGCTGGCCAAAATTCCACAGAAAGAGGTTTTACGCTCATTGCATTTTGTTATGGAATAATTCAAAATTTTCCGCAACCAAATAATCTGACTTCTCGCATTTAGTTACACTCAGCTACGAATGTACAAATGCGAAGAAGTGCTGCTGGCCAATTGGCTATGCTAAACCGAAGGAAGAGGAAGTGAAGACGACAGCGATAGCTACGAAGACCTTCGATTGTTCTAACGGTAATTAAATCATTGCCAATTGGCATAGTCACACCACAACACTTGTCACCTGCGGTGAGTTCATGGCTAATTGTATTAAGCCGTACTCACTGTGTAGGTATACATCCACAGCAAAAGCGCAGCGTGTGCACTTCTTTGGTTATCCATCACTCATCACCCGCGGATAGCGGAACAGCTCAATATGTAGCACAACCATGGCAGATCGCACATCCAATGGCAGGGCATGGCATGGCTTGGCATGGTTGTTAAGTCGCCGTTAAATTTTGCCGAGTTATTCGTGGAATTTAGACAATTACTTGCAGTTTTTGCTCATTACAAAACCAACCAACCAACCAACCGACCAATCCAACCAAGCGATAACCAAAGATTACCAAAGCAGCAACGAAGCAGCGAAGCAATCATCAAGTAACCAACCAACAAACCAATCTGAGACAATGAACGAATTTCGCGCTGCTGGAAGGCAGGTATGCGGGAAGCGGTATGCGGGAAGCGGTATGCGGAGGTAAAAAAAATTGTGAAAACAATAAAGGAAAATGTTTGCTGGAAAAGAATTGAAATTGCGCGCTGTTGATGTGGAAAACTTCTGAGTGCAGTATTTGCGAGTATGTAAGTATTTTGTTTTCGTTTTCGTAGGGAATAATGAGCATTTGGTAAATGCGTGAGTTGTTTAGAAATTCATTTGCAATGTGTGCTTATGTTTCAGTCAGACAGACGTAACCACGTACAAGAAAATAGCGATAAGAATATATATTTCAATACTCAACAGGCATTAGTACATATATATGTATGTATGTAGGTACAGTGGCGCACACAGAAAAAAATTTTGGGGGGGGTTTTCAATATCCAACGGAAAATTAAAAAAAATACTTAAAACTCGTCCAGACAATTTTTACTTAAATTTATGTTTGGGGAGTGGACCTACGTATGCACACATTAAACAAAGGCACCTTTTCATTGCATTTTCTCTATATTTAAACTAAAACTAACAAGGAAGCCTAAGTTCGAGTGGAATCAAACATTAGATACTCAGCTGTATGCTTTCATTGTTTGTTTGCGTTTGTTCGATTAGGGTGTATTTTATATGAATCGAGTGCCGCATAAAGTGGGCGCAGCCACGCCCATATTCAAAATTTTTATCAATCATCCAACTAAGCAAATAAATATTATTGTTAGTGCAAATTTGCAGCCCTTTATGACTTCTAATTACAAAGATGTCACGTTAAAAAATTCCCAAAGGGTTTTCCAGAAATATCTTTGTTAAAACTTAGGCGTTGTCATAAACCGACTTCGCTAAATTTTTGAGCATGTATTACCACAAGTTATTAAAGTGTACAAACTGATTTTCGTCATAACATCTTAATTATTTGTAGTTATGGGTTCCGAAATCTCGTAGATTCCTTTGTCTGAAAAGAGGCGGTGCCACACCCATTTTCCAAAATTTTTATATTTTTTGTTTTATGTCTATAGTTGGATTCATGACACAAAATTTCAATGACATATCTTTATATTTGACATAGATATCGCTTAAAATATTTTTATTATGCCCCTTAATAGTTCCCATATATAAATTTGGGCGTGGCCGTCAACCGATTTTGACAATTTTCCCTCCAAACGTTTGCATAAGTAAGTAAATCACACGTACCAAATTTCATCGATATATATTCAATGGTTTCTGAGTTATGACATATAAAACTTTTAATGTTTGCCCCTTAATAAGTGGGCGTGGCACCGCCCATTTTCCAAAATTTCACCATATTTCTTCATAAGGGCCTGAGCTGAATACATAGGTGAAATTTTGTCACTCCAGCTCTATTAGTGACTGAGATACAAAATATCTGATTTTTACTATATGGGGAAAGTGGGCGTGGTCATGGTCCGATTTCGCCCATTTTCAATACCAACCGTCCCAGTCTCAATACCAACTTGTGTTCCAAATTTCATCAAAATATCTCATTTTTTGCGCGAGTTAGAGTGTTTACAGACGGATGGACGGACGGACGGACGGACATGGCTCAATCGATTTCTCTTTTCACCCTGATCATTTTGATATATATAAGTCTATATCTATCTCGATTATTTCATTCTGTTACAATCCACCGTTATGTGATTAAAACTATAATACTCTGTGTACTAGTACCGCTGAGTATAACAAACCTCAGCTAATATCCACAGCATACTTTTGGGAAATGTCTCCACACTGCTTGTTTATAAACATAATCAGTAGTTGTTGACAAACATTGGCAATGTACATCCACGAATATTCATAGATTTTACAACATGCATTTACACAAATATTTGTGCATGTACCATCTTTTATAAAATTATTATACTCAGCTGTACTAGTACACAGAGTATTATAGTTTTAATCACATAACGGTGGATTGTAACAGAATGAAATAATCGAGACAGATATAGACTTATATATATCAAAATGATCAGGGTGAAAAGAGAAATCGATTGAGCCATGTCCGTCCGTCCGTCTGTCCGTCCGTCTGTCCGTCTGTCCGTCTGTCCGTCCGTCTGTCCGTCTGTCCGTCTGTAAATACTCTAACTCGCGCAAAAATTGAGATATTTTGATGAAATTTGAAATGCAAGTTGGTATCGAGACTGGGACGGTTGGTATTGAAAATGGGCGAAATCGGACCATGACCACGCCCACTTTTCCTATATAGAAAAAATCGGAAATTTGGTATCTCAGTCACTAATATAGCTGGAGCGATGAAATTTTACCCACGTGTTGAACTCACGCCCCTAGGAAGAAATTTAATGAAATTTTGGAAAATGGGCGGTGCCACGCCCACTTATTAAGGGTCAAACATTGAAAGTTTTATATGTCATAACTCAGAAACCGTTGAAGATATAGCGATGAAATTTGGTATACCTGATGTACTTATTTAGACAAATGTTTTGACGGAAAATTGTGAAAATCGGTTGACGGCCACGCCCACTTTTATATATGGGAACTATAAAGGGGCCTAATAAAAACATTTTAAGCGATATCTTTGTCAAATATAAAGATAATTCATTGAAATTTTGTGGCATGAGTTCTACAATAGATCGGAAACAAAAAATAGAAAAATTTCGGAAAATGGGCGTGGCACCGCCTCTTTTCAGACAAAGGAATCAACGAGATTTCGGAGCCCATAACTCGACAAATAATTGAGATATTATGACGAAACTTGGCTTATACACTTTTATAACTTGTGTTAATTGACAAAAATTTATTGAAATCGGTTTATGACCACGCCTACTTTTTAACAAAGATATTTCTGAAACACCCTTTGGGAATTTGTAACGTGACATCTTTGTAACTAAAAGTCATAAAGGCATGAAATTTTGTACAAAGAATAATATTCATAAGCTTAGTTGGATGACTGATAAAAATTTAGAAAATGGGCGTGGCTACGCCCACTTTATGCAGCACTCGCTTTATATAAAGTACACCGTGTTTCCATCAAACGCAAACAAACAATGAAAGCATACAGCTGAGTATCTAATGTTCGATTCCACTCGAACTTAGGCTTCCTTACTTGTTTTTTGTATGGTGTTGTCAAATTTTGGGGGGGGGTTTAACCCCCCCCTTGAGTGCGCCAATGTGTAGCTATGTATGTGCTGAACGTGGGTACTTGACAGTGATGTAGCCAAAAAGACGATGGACTCGGGGTTGATTTGTTCTGCGATGACAATTTAGCATCTAAAAGCTTTTTCTTGAAATATTCTTCCTTGATTTCAGTGAGTTTAGAGTAAGAATATGGTATTTTCTAACTCGGAAATTGAGATGGCGGGGCACGTAATTATATTCCAAAGGGTGATCCCCAAATGTATGGATTAAAATTGTATATCATATATCTTCAACCTCACCCCCTTGGTCGATGCTAATATAGTCGAAGATAACACATATACATTTTTGTCCCGTTCGGAGTCGGTCAGGGGTGTAGCAACAGGGGTAAAAATTCAGTAAACTCTATGGAGACTCAAAAATTAAATTAAATTCTTTTTTATATTTAATGCCGAAAATCGATAGTCCTGCACTCAAGGATATCAATGTTTATAGTACCATGTGTGACCCCTGTGCGACACCCCTTAACCATCTCCGATCGGGACCAAAATTTATATGTGATATCTTTGACTGTACTGTTACTGATGTAGGGGGTGAGACCGCAGAAAATCGCCAATTTGATTTTAAGACTACCCTAATGTACACATGTTTACGAGAATTTCTACTTCATTCACATAAAAATTCGCATTTCCTTTTGCGTGGCAAATGCTTACCAAAGCGCCAGCTTTTCTTTCATTAATTTCTAACCAGCATTTCTTAAATTTTCTGCCCTTCCTGCAGCAATACAAGAATTTCCTTAATATACCCTTTTTTCGATTGTGCTTTTCCAATTTCATTGAGTTTTGTGCTTTTAATTTTCCCTTTTTTGTGTTTTTGAAGATTTTCTTCGTCACTTGTTTGCTCAACCTGACTTTTATCTTTGAACTCGTACGCAGGTTTGTACAACAGAATGCGCTTAATTATTTGCGTTGTTGTTGTTTATGTTTATGTTTATGTTGTTGTTGGCGTTAAGAGTTTGCTGTTGCTGCTGCTGTGCGGTAGGTGCTTTTTGTTTAATTAAAGTTTTTGCTTTCAAGTTACCGAAAGTTTTGCCTTCTGTATCTCTTGCTACCAACTGCCATCTTTGGCTCTTGGTTTCTCTTGTTCTTGCTTTCTTGGCTGCTCGATTGTCTGTCTTTTAAGCTTGTGGTCACAATTTCTAGTTACCAACCTATATACTTGTACATATCTACTTGTACAAGTAAAGGAAGAAATGATTGTGTAAAAATAAAATAAATTCAGCGTCTCCTAAGCAATCGGTGTCTATCAGCCACGGCAACGGCAACGGCACAACGTCAACGCCTTTTCCATGTTATTAATATTTAATTTAACTTTTTGCCGCTCATCATTCATTCATTTAAACATTTTTGTTTGTGTATGAGTGTGAGTGTGTATTAGAGCTGCAAAACCATCGATAGTCGAACCACTCGATAGTTTCGATAGTCGAAAAAAAACTATCGATACTATCGATAGTTTTTTATGAATATTTCACTAAAATAAAAAGAGGGATGGTTTTGTTTACAGTTTTCCTTCCAAAAAGTCTTTAATTTTTTACGCAAAACAATAATTAAATAAAAGATCAAATAAGAATTAGGTACTTCACTTACACTGAGAGAAAAATTAACCAAAAGTTGGTTAATAGTACTAATTTCGCACTTTTTTAACGCATAACATTAATTAATTAACAAAAGAACAACAAATAGGAATTAAATAATATAATAATACAATGGCGCTATTATAACTCTGACGAGTTTTATAGCCGAGCTTCTCTCCCAATTCAAGGTATGCTCCTTTTGTTTTTCCTACTAATTGGGTGGACCTACAGTTTTATGCCGGCTCCGAACGGCGAATGCATTTTTTGTGAGAAGCTTTTTCATGGCAGAAATACTCTCGGAGGGTATGCCGCCCACTGCCGAGAGGTGACCTCTGTTCTTAAAAAACCCAATAATTGGATTTTTAGTAATTAGAAAAATTGTTTTGGTGTTTTGCTCGGACCGTGGTTTGAACCCGAGTCCTCTGGCATAACAGGCGAGCACTCTACCCACTGCACCACAGCGGCCACAATTAAATACTTCACTTATATATATAGCATTTTTTGGTTAAATTAAACCTTTTTCAATTTAAAATTTACACTTGATTTGAAAAAGGTTTCATTTGACTTGAAAACGCTATAGTAATAAAACTAAAAGTAGTACATTTGTTTCTTAGCATCTTTGGCGCTGACTACACAATTTCCAGATGGATTTTAGAAAGCGTTAACTGGATTTTAGAAATGTCAATTGGATTCTAGAAAGAGGAAATTGGATTTTGGAAATGTCAATTGGATTTTAGAAAGGGGAAATTTGATTTTAGAAATTTCAATTGGATTTTAGAAAGGGGAAATTGGATTTTAGAAATGTCAATTGGATTTTAGAAAGGGGAAATTGGATTTTAGAAATGTCAGTTGGATTTTCGAAAGCGTGAATTGGATTTCAGAATGTGCGTGTAAAATAAATTTTACACAGAATTTTTCGAATAGAAATTCTTTATTGCGTATGAAATTATAATGTACACTAGCTGACCCGGCAGACGTTGTTCTGCTAAAACTTATTCCTATGAAGCCTAAAGAAAAGTCTTTGATTACCGTATTGCTAACCATTATCTTAGAGTCCATCTTAAAGACTGCGAATAACAAAAAATTGTCTATTCTCTGAATAAAAGTTATAGTTATATTCGCCGCGACAAACCTACTTCCCCCGATCCCTATCACTATCTCAATCCCTATCCCTATCCCTATCCCTATCCCTATCCCTATCCCTATCCCTATCCCTATCCCTATCCCTATCCCTATCCCTATCCCTATCCCTATCCCTATCCCTATCCCTATCCCTATCCTTATCCCTATCCCTATCCCTATCCCTATCCCTATCCCTATCCCTATCCCTATCCCTATCCCTATCCCTATCCCTATCCCTATCCCTATCCCTATCCCTATCCCTATGCCTATCCCTATCCCTATCCCTATCCCTATCCCTATCCCTATCCCTATGCCTATCCCTATCCCTATCCCTATCCCTATCCCTATCCCTATCCCTATCCCTATCCCTATCCCTATCCCTATCCCTATCCCTATCCCTATCCCTATCCCTATCCCTATCCCTATCCCTATCCCTATCCCTATCCCCATCCCTATCCCTATCCCTATCCCTATCCCTATCCCTATCCCTATCCCTATCCCTATCCCTATCCCTATCCCTATCCCTATCCCCATCCCTATCCCTATCCCTATCCCTATGCCTATGCCTATGCCTATGCCTATGCCTATGCCTATGCCTATGCCTATGCCTATGCCTATGCCTATGCCTATGCCTATGCCTATGCCTATGCCTATGCCTATGCCTATGCCTATGCCTATGCCTATGCCTATGCCTATGCCTATGCCTATGCCTATGCCTATGCCTATGCCTATGCCTATGCCTATGCCTATGCCTATGCCTATGCCTATGCCTATGCCTATGCCTATGCCTATGCCTATGCCTATGCCTATGCCTATGCCTATGCCTATGCCTATGCCTATGCCTATGCCTATGCCTATGCCTATGCCTATGCCTATGCCTATGCCTATGCCTATGCCTATGCCTATGCCTATGCCTATGCCTATGCCTATGCCTATGCCTATGCCTATGCCTATGCCTATGCCTATGCCTATGCCTATGCCTATGCCTATGCCTATGCCTATGCCTATGCCTATGCCTATGCCTATGCCTATGCCTATGCCTATGCCTATGCCTATGCCTATGCCTATGCCTATGCCTATGCCTATGCCTATGCCTATGCCTATGCCTATGCCTATGCCTATGCCTATGCCTATGCCTATCCCTATCGCTATCCCTATCCCTATCCCTATCCCTATCCCTATCCCTATCCCTATCCCTATCCCTATCCCTATACCTATCCCTATACCTATCCCTATCCCTATCCCTATCCCTATCCCTATCCCTATCCCTATGCCTATGCCTATGCCTATGCCTATGCCTATGCCTATGCCTATGCCTATGCCTATGCCTATGCCTATGCCTATGCCTATGCCTATGCCTATGCCTATGCCTATGCCTATGCCTATGCCTATGCCTATGCCTATGCCTATGCCTATGCCTATGCCTATGCCTATGCCTATGCCTATGCCTATGCCTATGCCTATGCCTATGCCTATGCCTATGCCTATGCCTATGCCTATGCCTATGCCTATGCCTATGCCTATGCCTATGCCTATGCCTATGCCTATGCCTATGCCTATGCCTATGCCTATGCCTATGCCTATGCCTATGCCTATGCCTATGCCTATGCCTATGCCTATGCCTATGCCTATGCCTATGCCTATGCCTATGCCTATGCCTATGCCTATGCCTATGCCTATGCCTAAGCCTATGCCTATGCCTATGCCTATGCCTATGCCTATGCCTATGCCTATGCCTATGCCTATGCCTATGCCTATGCCTATGCCTATGCCTATGCCTATGCCTATGCCTATGCCTATGCCTATGCCTATGCCTATGCCTATGCCTATGCCTATGCCTATGCCTATGCCTATGCCTATGCCTATGCCTATGCCTATGCCTATGCCTATGCCTATGCCTATGCCTATGCCTATGCCTATGCCTATCCCTATCGCTATCCCTATCCCTATCCCTATCCCTATCCATATCCCTATCCCTATCCCTATCCCTATCCCTATCCCTATCCCTATCCCTATCCCTATCCCTATCCCTATCCCTATCCCTATCCCTATCCCTATCCCTATCCCTATCCCTATCCCTATCCCTATCCCTATCCCTATCCCTATCCCTATCCCTATCTCTATCCCTATCCCTATCCCTATCCCTATCCCTATCCCTATCCCTATCCCTATCCCTATCCCTATCCATATCCCTATCCCTATCCCTATCCCTATCCCAATCCCTATCCCTATCCCTACCCCTACCCCTATCCCTATCCCTATCCATATCCCTATCCCTATCCCTATCCCTATCCCAATCCCTATCCCTATCCCTATCCCTACCCCTATCCCTATAGCTACCTACCTTTACCTTACCGGGACCGTCCATCACCATCTGGGAAACAGCCTTAGAAATCACAATGAAAATAGCTGTATGTGTAAGCCTGCTCAACGCTTTTCATTTTCTACCAATATCGCTCGAAAACATTCAGGGGTTATCCGGGTCCACGCTTTGACCCAAATCTTGGAACCCGGCCTAGGCATCACTATTTAAAAAGCTCTTTGCTGAAGTCCTCCTCAACAGCTTTCATTTGATACCAATATCGCTCAGAAACTTTCCAGGGTCACTCGGTCCCACGTTTTAACCCATATCTGGGAACCCGGCCTAGGTATCGCAATAAAAATAACTTTATGTTGAAAGCCTGTTAAACACCTTTCATTTGATACCAATATTGCTCGAAGGCTTGGTGGATCGATCTGGGTCCTCATTTAGGCCTGTGTTCCGGGAAGCTCCCAATTTTTCGAAATTCTATATACCCTACTATGTGCACTAACACCACATGAATCTACTGTGAAAATTTCATAAAGAACGGTTGGTTACTTTGGGAATTTATAGAGGACACACATCCACAGATGCACACATACGCACATACACACCGATTTTTCCAATTTTCGGACTTTTCCGGAGGGATTTTCCGAAATTTTCTTCCGTACGAACCATCTCCTCGAGAATACGAACAATTGATAAAAAGTTTTACAGAAATCGGCCCAGCCGTTCTCATCTGATGAGGTTAGTAACATTTTTTACACCATTTTTATATATTTACGCAATTATATAAATTTTCGAAAATCCAATTTACAGTTTCTAAAGTCCAATTTCCCTTTTCTAAAATCCAATTGACATTTCTAGAATCCAATTTTCCCTTTCTAAAATTCAATTGACATTTCTAAAATCCAATTTCCCCTTTCTAAAATCCAATTGACATTTCCAAAATCCAATTTCGCCTTTCTAAAATCCAATTGACATTTCTAAAATCCAATTTTCCCTTTCTAAAATCCAGTTGACGCTTTCAAAAATCCATCTGGAAATGGTGTAGTACATAAGGCACATTGTTTATACATTTCATTAATGTAAAATACCTATAATCAAAAGGCACACTGTTTAAACATTTCATTAATGTAGAATACACTATGCTTTAAATAAATCAAAAAACAAAAAAATACGAAGAATTTCAGTTATGGCGGAGGATAGGTATGGGCCTGCTGAGCACAGAACAATTTTTTTTTTTTTTTTAATTTTTTGTATGGTTACGTTTTTGAGATAACGGTAATTTTGTTTTTTTGGTATCACTTTATTCAAAAATTATGTTCGCTGGAGTTACGCTTCTAACAATATACAACTTGTAGTAATTGAACCACATCTCGCTAAATTACATCTGGTCAATGTCAAAATTTTTAATTTTTTGCGATTTTTGAAAAAGTTTTGATTTTAAAATTAAGTTTTTTATAAAAACTTGTAAAAATCAGAAAAGTTTTATTTTTTAAAAATTCGCCCGTTTAATTGTTAACGTAATATCAAGGATATCTGATAAAAACATTATTTTTAGCGATTGTGTAGACAAAAGATAAAATTTGTTTGTGACTTCACCCTCTCATAGGGTTAGCGTTAATTAGAGGTTGAGTAAACGGCCCTACCCCGTCGGAAAACCAAGCAAAAAAAGGAATAATGAAAATTACTTAACTATTGCTTGTCATTTTATATCAGAAGATTTCAAATTGCGAGTAGGTGTACTGTAGACACAAAAGCTGCTGTCAGATACAAATCATTCCGCAGCTAATATATTGGAAACCTTGCACCATGTTCCATGCGAGTTACCGTGTTTTGCACCTTCAATGAATTTAGCTGTGAGAGCAAATTGTTTCTTATTTTAAAGGCAGTACTATTGAATATGAGAAGTTTAAGGCCGCGCAAGAAGTCTATAGTGTTTTGTGCAAAAAAAGTTGTAAAACGACGCCCTATACACGGATGAGTCATATAACCGAGTTTTTAGTCCATAAAATATCCTTTTTGTTTCACATGAAAGAAATCGCTAAAAATAATGTTTTTATCAGATATCTTTGATATTACGTTAACAATTAAACGGGCTAATTTTTAAAAAATAAATTTTTTCTGATTTTAACAAGTTTTTATAAAAAACTTAATTTGAAAATCAAAACTTTCAAAAATCGGAAAAAATTAAAAATTTTGACATTGACCAGATGTCATTTAGCGAGGTGTGGTTCAATTACTACAAGTTGTATATCGTTAGAAGCGTGGATTTTAGTCGCCTCTTACGACAGAAATTCCTTACCACGGGTATATTCTAAGCCCCCTAACCCGCTGGGGTATTAATTTGACCAATTTGATATCGAAATCCAACTCCTCCCTAACATTCAGTATTCTTCTCTTGGACAAAACTACAAGAATGAATAGGGATAACCATCGATAGTGGAAAAAAACTATCGATAGTGACACGAAAAAAAAATTATCGATACTATCGATAGTGCCATCGATAGTTTTGCAGCTCTAGTGTGTATGCTAGCCTTTATCTGTAAAAATAAATTGTTTAGAATTTCTATTTTATTTTTTTGCTTTCCTTGGAAGAACTAATTCGTATTTGGCATACTCACCAGCCAACTTCCTTTTCAGATTCACATTCTTGTTTACTGGATTTTCCTTTTGCTTGGTACGTATGTACATAATTCCTTTTTATGCAAATATAAATTTAATATTTAAATAAAAAAGCTGTTGTTTGTGCTTTTTTATTTGTCTTTAATTTTTTCACGCTGCTATGCTGTTTTGTTCTAATAACAAGTTTCAAATGCTGTCAGCCACAAAATCAGCCACAAAATCCGCCGCAAGTCATTGTTTATTCCTCCTTTTATTATACGGTCTGGGTATTATGTTTTTCAGCAAATTAAAATATTAATGTTTTTGTTTTTCATTTGCTTCGACATGTTTTTATCATCTTTTACAAGAAGAAGCATGACACAGCACATGCCATGGCGGTTTCTTTTTTGATACGCGGTGGTTTTTGTTTATGGTTCACGTTGGCTGTTTCCACTGAAGCGGACGCATATGTCTTTTTGACACAATTCAGATCAAAATTCTACTCTTTATGGGTATGTATTTATATGTACATATGTAGATGTTCATAGAGTACTCAGCTCCTGTTCTATAGATTAGAATGAACTGGTGTTGTAGGATGAGACCGTGAGTTGAATATCTAAAACATGAGGCATAAATTTTATCACGTAGAACAAAGTGAGTACAACTTAGGATCGAAGACTCTTAATAAATCACTTTGCACTCTCTGCATAAACATTTTCTTACATTATTTTCTTATTTTCTGGTATATGACAAAGAAGAGGGAGCAGTAGAGAGAAGATGAAAAAATATTGGCATTTTCCTAGAAGGTGTTCGAGGTTGGTGCTAAATGAAATAAACTAGAGGGAGAATGTACCAAGGCCGAAAGTGATGATACAACAATTGCTCCCAAATTGACTTATTTAAAAACTTGGCAATTTTTTTACTGTGTTTTTTTTCAAAAAAAAAAAAAAACAATAAATGGTAAAAATTAATACTGAATTGAAATATGAATTTATCGTGTTTATACTAAAATTAAATTATTTAATTATTTAACCCATTATCTACCCCAGGAAACTGTTCTCTTGACCAATATTTCAAAAAGTCTTGCTAAAATAGCATTTGTGTGGACTATAGCGGGTTAAAATGTTCTAGAAATATGCTCACCATATAATTTCACTGGGTGGTTTCTCAGACTAAATATTGATACAAAGTACTTAAGAGCCTACAGGGTATAAACAACAGTTCTGACGCCCTCAAATATGCAACAAATTTTGTTAAATGAATTACGTAGAGTAGAGTTACATTGCAATTTCCGATAAATATTTATTTACATAGGTATGTTTGTATATTTGCATTTATAAACTAGCTTTTAATATATGTATGTATCTATTATGTATTTACAAAAGTCTGTCCATTTGTAGGCGAAAGTTCCACAAAGTAGGTAGGTACCTACACTTTTTTTCTGCTACCAAAAAATAACTAATTCCAAAAAAAAAAAAAATAAGTTAAATGAATTTTTTGATGCTGAAACAATAGAAATATACATATGTATACACATACATAGGGATGGCAAAAAAAATTTAATAATCGATTAACCGTTTTTTAGGTTAATCGAAAGGGTTCGATTACACTGCTCTACAGCCAAAAAATACTCTGAACGCGACCATCCTTTCTATATGTAAAATCGGTCGCTGATTCCGAAAATCGGGTTTATTTTTAATTCTATGGGAAGGTTTTTGAGATATCGGCAATTTACCGTTATTTGGCCAATGGGTCCACTTAATCCTGTATATCTCTTTAACAAAGTGAGTCATTTTCCTTGAGGTGACACCAAACGAAAGAAAATTAAATTTCCTATTTCCGGCTCCTATAACATTTTTCTCTAGCTCTTACAGTTTCTGAAATATTGACGATTCAATTTGAATTTTTTCGATTTTTTACGATTTTTTGAAGAAAAAATTGACTTTGTCAGGCAATATCTTTAAAACCAATGTTTTCACCTTCAGTTTTACTCCTTTGCGTCAATCTCCATTCTATTACCAAAAAAATAAGCTAACAACGATGAAAATCCATTGTAAAATGGAAAAGTTATATGCGATCAAGTAAATACAGCCAGGTCGCGCAATGCCTCTGCACGCGTACATTCTATGCATATTGTACTAATACCTACACATCTGCAGTAGCAGCACATTGGCAGCGCAGTAGATACAAGCGCATTTACGGGTATAACATGCATAGAATATACCCGTGCAGAGGCATTGCGCGACTTGGCTGTATTTACTTGATCGCCTATAACTTTTCCATTTTACCATGGATTTTCTTCGTTGATAGCTTACCTTTTTCCAAATAGAATGGAGCTTCACGTAAAAGAGTAAAACCGAAGGTGAAGACATTGGTTTTAAAGATATTGCCTGACAAAATCAATTTTTTCTTAAAAAAATCGAAAAAATTCAAATTTAATCGTCAATATTTCAAAAACTATACGCGTTAGAGAAAAATGTTATAGGAACAATGAAAAGGAAATTTCATTTTCTTTCGTTTGGTGTGACCCTAAGGAATATAACTCACTTTGTTAAAGAGATATACTGGATTAAGTGGACCCATTGGCCAAATAACGGTAAATTGCCTATATCTCAAAAACCTTCCCATAGAATTCAAAATGAACCTGATTTTCTGAATCAGCGACCGATTTTACATATAGATAGGATAGTCACGTCCAAAGTACAGACAAAAAATTTCATTTTGTGATCCAGTGTTATTAATCGCGAATAATCGTAGGGAATTAACCGATTATAACCGTTTTTCGATTACAATTACTGATAAATTAATACGTAGTACCCCAAGAGGACAAACAAGCTAATTTTTATACATACTATGTATGTGTGTTCGTTTTTATTATAATAATAAAAAATCGTAATTTCAGCGAAAAAATCGTCAATACTAAAACACGTTATAAACAAAAAAGTGTCGGCTTTCCACTAAGAAAGCGCACCACGAAAAAAAAAATTACTTTTTCAGGGGCTCTCAGATATCTCAAAACTGAAATCAAAACTTGCAGGAAGTTTACAGTTTACGAGATAATTGTCGTTAAGGTTAGATGGATCCATAGGTATTACCCCAGAGAATTATGTCGGCTGAGGATTATTTTTTTTAAAGCGCGGCTGAAGGCCGCCAACGCAAAATATTGTTCTACACACATACATATATGCATTTTCTCGTTTTAATACGTGCTTTTATCTCGGAAATAAATCGTAGTTTTCTTGTTTTGTTTGGTAAATTTTAAAATCTTAACAACAAATATCTTGTAAACAACAAGCCTCCGGAAATTTTTGATTTCAGTTCCAAGTCCTGTGAGAGCCCCTCTACCCCCCTGAAAAAGTCATTTATTTCGGGGCGTTGTTCCTTAATGGAAAATTTTCCCAAAAACAATTTTAAGGAGGTACGAATTATCTAATACAAATTCGTATATAAATGAAATCATATTTAAAAAAGCTGTGCACATTTATCTGCACATTGCGCTTACTTAAATAACATCATCAATCATTCATTAATACTAACATTTTGCCTTGAAAAATAATTTACAAAATATAAGGATTTATTTCATGAAGATAACCATTTAATTATTGTACTGAGATGATTTAAATTTTTAATAATGCCACTTTCCTTAAAAAAATATACAATAAACGAAAAAATCGTCATTTATTGAGAAAAATCGTCAATACGGCAACGCTGGCTGGAGGGAACGTATATTGCGATTTTTTGGATATACTCACAAAACCGTAGGTAACTGAATTCGGACTCGAATGAAAAGGCGGTAATTCTCGATTATTTTCTTTCGATTATTTTCGACTTTAGAGGAAAAAGGTTAATCGAAAAAATAATCAAAAGGAAAAAACCGATACATTTTAACCGTTAACCGAAAGAAATTAACCGATTATAATCGTTTTTCCGGTTATAGTTGCCATCCCTACACATACAGTGGAAAATTTAGAATTTAAAATCCACTTTGCTTTTATACGAATGTTTGTTGGCGTTTTTTGTTGTTGCTGCATCCCTATACACCCACACTACATATGTACGAATATAAATGTAACTGGAATAACTGACGTGCTGGCGCTGAATAACAATTGTGTTTTACACAATCGCGTTTATAACGGTAAATATGTGCATGTATGTATATGGATGCATGTATTTATATGGACACGCTATAACGTAGCAGCTTCCGTTTTCCGCTTTGTTGTACGGTGTTGATATGCTTATTTGTTGTTATTTTTTTTCACGGAAGTACTTACATACGTACATACTTATGTATGTATGTACGTTTTGTACACACGCCAAGCCATGCAGTCCGATATTTCACATGGGTTATGTAATTGCAAAAATCATGTAAGCAACAATTCATGTATCTAGCTGTTTAAATGGCGAATTTGTAACCAAATTAGGGACAAAATCGCAAAAATTCTGTTTTTTATTTTCTGTAGAGTTACACATTTTTTGTGCAAAGATTTTGTCCGCGAAGAAATTTTATAGCATATCATTTTGTATAATATTTTAGCGACCTTCAAAATCCAATTTTTTTCGAACTTCTCGAAAAAGCGTTTAAAAGGATCCCCTCGTGAGGGATTTAGATATTTGGAAAGTTGCATAAAATTAGACATTGCTTAATTTTACTATATGTACCCATAAAAAATATTTAGGCCTTTCATCCAAATTTAGTTTCATTCCTCCCCAGACGGCAACCCTGAAGTGGTTGCACAGTGCTATATATCTATCAATTAAGTTATTTTTCAATAGCCAAAAATGTGCTTGCGGTTGTTATCCGTCCAAAGGAGTCTTCTCACGTGCAAAACTTCATTTTTGATACTTACGTTATTTTTGCGGTTAAGACTCTATATAATTTTTTATAGATGTACATATGTATGCACATACATATTTATATGTACATATGTTAGTGAATGCACATAATGCTATTATGCAAGTCGAAGCATATGCATGACCATGAGCAAATCCATACAAAAATATACATACATATGTATGTACCTATGTATATAGTATATATAAAGGCACATATTAAAGTGCAGCAACTTAGCTCATGTAGATGCACGGTTGCGTGCAAATGTCACTGCCAGCCATATGAGCCACATGCCGACCACACTCCCACAATAGCCATTGATTATGTATATATGTATGTATGTATGTACATTCGCATTTTATAAATATGTGGCTCAGCACACAAAAACATGGCGACATTTCCGTTTGGCTTTTCACGAAAGGACTTAAATACAACCGAACAGAAGGAAGAAACTCAACACAAAAGAAAAGGAAAGAAAGAAAAACACATCGAATTAATCTACGGAAAAAATAACAGCAACGCACGAATGACTTTTAATTACATTTCAAAGCTTTAGACATTTTATTTTCGCAGTTCACTTCTGCTGTTTTTTTGGCCTTTTTGCCTTGATGTGATGGTGATGATGGCGCTTGGTCTTGAATGGTCAATTGCTTTTAGAATGCCAGGTACCTACATACATATGTATGTGTTTTTGTGGTGACAGGTAACAAGGTCAATGGAAATAAGGTCAATTGACGTGTCGGTTCGCGTCGCTGCTGTTATTAGAAAAGTTAAGCGCCGCAGGCGAAAATTTGGAATAAAAAATCGCGCGATTTTTAATTCCAAATTTTCATTTTCCTAAACTGCTTTTTATGAGAAAAGAAATGCGCAATTGTTTTCTTTTTCGACGACCACACTTCACTAAATTCACTTATCAACTAATTTGTAGTAACATAAGAGCGAGTAAAATTGTATTTTTATTCATTAACAAACGGTACTCATAACGGGTTTGCAGAAGAACTCAGCAAATATTTTCATGAATGAACAAATTTTAAGCATAGTTGACATTATTTCCATTTGGATTGGGAAATAAGGTCAATTATTTTATTTCCAAATTTTCGTTGACCTTATTGCGTTTTCCAAAAATGCAATAATGTCAATTGACCTTATTTCCCAACCGGGTGGGAAATAAGGTCAATTGACATTATTTCCGTTGACCTTGTTACCTGTCACCGTTTTTGTATTGGAAGTATAAGGTTAATTTGGAATATTGAAAAGGCCATTTGACAATTAAATGAGTATTTGTGAGAGAATATCGAAAGAGGATTATCATTGATTGGCAGAGCAAAAGTCATAATGGACAGTGTGATGTGAGTGTGATATCAGTGAATAATGGGTTTTCTTAGCCAACCATATATGTAGAAGAAGAAAAGTTGAGACAAGATGAAAAAGGATTGAAAGGATTTAGTAGGTGGTTGAGATTCTCGCAGAAAGAATGGTCTGCTAGCTAGTACAAACTAGAGAAGGAATGCACCAAGGCTGAAATTGATAATGGAAAAATTATAACAAATTGAACTTCATCGAGAAATGAATCTCATGCTTAAGTTCCAATTAAGAAGAAGAAAGGATTCTTCCACGATTATCGAAGATATATTTCATATCATTTTGGTAAGGTTTCATTAATTTTTGCACCAAAATGCTAGGGCTTGAATCAGTAGAGCAAACATAAGCGAACTTTCGCTCTAAAAGTAAGTTCAAAGGTATCTGTTGCCTCTTCTTCTTGCTCCAAAAAGACGAAGCGTTTGACTGCTTAACCTCAAAGGAAATTTTAACGTAGCTACTTTGCTGATATGGTTTACGATTGCGGTAATTGGACCCAATGCAAAATCCTACATCCGTTGGTTGATCCTCTAATCATTATTAACACACCGAAGTTCAAAAATAAGGCTAGGAAAATACGAGTAGTATACAAAAAAATCAATTCCGATTGACAAAAGGCAAATAATTGACGCGAAAGGTGGGCAAATAAACCAATAAACTAGGAAAAATGCAACCTTAAAAATTCACCACAAAATAATGAACAATGAGAAAAAAGGCTCTGGCAGCTTTGATGTGAAATATAAAAAAAATATTGCTAGCTATACAAAAATGAGTGGCAATTGATGTGTATAATTTTCATGATATCAAAGCATTAACACTACACGCTCTCCCCTTTACCGCTTATTCTCTCGCTTTCACACTCACTTATCATATGAAGTAAACCTTTTGAAAGCGCAAATTGAAAGTCTAAAAGTTCACTGATAACATTTTGTTACAATTTTGTAATTGCAAGGATGTTGCATACACAGTACATAGATAAATTCATTTCATGTAGATACATATATATGTATGTATATACATTAGTATGTACTAAGTGCTTATACATACATACATATGTGAATGAACGTAAGCTTTGGTGGGAATTTTGTGGCTGCAAAGTATATATGCGATTGCTAAATCCCACCATTTTTTGATTTTTGCCATAATTGAATTTGACTTCATTCGTGTGGAATTGAGAGGATTTTGATTCGTGTGTGAATGACACCATATGGCTGATACAGATAACTGGCGAATTGGTTGCGTTCATTTTCGTATGCAAATTCCTATGCATGAGCATAAATATTAAGTGCACTTATGCATACGAGAATCGCGTAATTAGTATGCTCATGAAGAGGAAAGTGGATACTTTTTTTTTTATTAATTTTTTGTTATCATTGAAAATGGTTAAGGGCATATTTTTTGTGAAATCTGTTAGAAGTTTGTTAACGAAAATCGTCACGATTTGATGTGGGCATTGGAAGAGAAGGAAAAAAGTTCGGAAAGTATGAAAGTGGAAGTTTGAAAGATTTAGAATAGGTAGAAAAATGGTTAAAAGAAGCATAAGAGGAGGAAGAATACGAAAAATAAAAGGAAAAAAATTACACTTAAATTATGAAAATATTGGGAAGATGAAGATGATCATGATTATGATTATGATTATGATTATGATTATGATTATGATTATGATTATGATTATGATTATGATTATGATTATGATTATGATTATGATTATGATTATGATTATGATTATGATTATGATTATGATTATGATTATGATTATGATTATGATTATGATTATGATTATGATTATGATTATGATTATGATTATGATTATGATTATGATTATGATTATGATTATGATTATGATTATGATTATGATTATGATTATGATTATGATTATGATTATGATTATGATTATGATTATGATTATGATTATGATTATGATTATGATTATGATTATGATTATGATTATGATTATGATTATGATTATGATTATGATTATGATTATGATTATGATTATGATTATGATTATGATTATGATTATGATTATGATTATGATTATGATTGTGATTATGATTGTAATTGTGATTGTGATTATGATTATGATTGTGATTATGATTATGATTATGATTAAGATTATGATTATGATTATGATTATGATTATGATTATGATTATGATTATGATTGTAATTGTGATTGTTATTATGATTATGATTATGATTATGATTATGATTATGATTATGATTATGATTATGATTATGATTATGATTATGATTATGATTATGATTATGATTATGATAAATTCACTTTCATTGATACGATCGTTTACGTCATCGCAAAGATTGAATCCTGATGAAGAGACGTGGTGATCTCCGAAATATATCTACAACATCTACCAACAAATTTTTTCAATTTTTCTTAAATAAAACTTGCCAATAGCTCCATAAAAAATATTATGAAAAGTCTGAATTATGCACTTTCTTTTGTCAATCCTTCTGATATTTAAATCATAAAATAAGAAGCAAAAAAAGTTAGTTTTTTCATACTTTTTCCTTTCTTCACTCTTCTTATGACTCAATGCAGGCAATAAAGAGCCAAGCAATAATCTTTGATAGATTTATACACATATTTTGAAAGAAGACTATCTAAAATCCAAGAAAAAGTACCTTTCCCTTGCCAATTTCCTGGAAAATTTGCAATCTTCATCTAATCATTAATGCTACAATTTTATAAACCAAAATCCAAATTAAACTATAAAGATCATTTATCTTGAACCAATGATTTCCAATTGATTTACCTGATAGATTTTCCTGAATCAAATGCATGTTGCAGCGTTTATGAGTGTGTATGTATTTATGTGCATACGGATATATGTGTGTGTATGTATCCATGTACGTATGTCTTTTCGTTGCATACCTTCACGCCTTTACAATAACTTGGCTATAATAATCGGGCTTATCAGCCGAATGATCTTTGATTTGAAATGTGTCACGCACCATACAAACAAAACACACATAAAAGGGAAACAAGAACAGCAACAACAACAGCTACTCATGTATCGAACAAAAGGTAATTGCAACAGTGTCACACTGCATTGGCTGCTGCTGTTGACAATTGTAAGCATCAAATGTCAAATTGTAATTAATTTTTTGTCATCAACAAAAACAAAACAAGCAATACAAAGCAAAGCAAGACAGAAAAAAGCAGAGAAAAAAAGAAAACAAGCCACAACAAAAGGGCCAAAAGCAGAAAAGGTTGAATTCAAGCGGGTATTTGATATGTAGATATCGATAAAAGTAAGGTAATCTGCCCATTCATGGGATTAACTTAATTTCATATAACCAAAAAGCCAATTGTGTGCGATGTCTTACAATTGAAATTGGTTTAATTGAAATTCAACAGAAGTACGCGGGTGGCGTAAAACTAATCACTACACACACATCGGATAAGAAACATGCCGTTAAGGAAAGGAAAAACATGCTAAATCCGTAAAAGGGCCCTCACAATGCCTAAATATCTACATATGCTGATATGCTGATGTACTCAATGGCTCGTTAAAAATCGTTCACGAAACGTTTGCAGTAGAGTGGGGCTGATCGGCTGATCGATCGTCAAAGGCTGATATTTATAATTTATGAGCTACCTTAAAAACTGTCACAAAAAATTTGATGTGAATTTCCACCATAAAAAGTACAAGTTTTTTTTTGTATACATATGTGCCCAGTAGGAATTTCTAAAATGTTCGTCCTTTTCATAACTTGTCTATAGTCTTTCATAAATGATATAGCGAAAACTATGTAATTTGAGTTATAGACAGACGCTTAGACAGATGGTCATCGCCTAATCTATTCAGCTCATGATTCTGATCGTATTGATAACTATTTTTCTCTCATTCTGGTATTTATAAAAATCATATTTTCGACCAAATTTGTGTATGAAATTTTCAAAAGAATTTTAAATAAATGTGAAATAACTTTTCCTACAGGGCAGCCGCTACCAGCGCATAACATCAAATAACTTGCATAACAACAATTGACATTTTTCGATTAAAAAAAATGAAATTTAGAATTATTTAAAACTTTTCTACAAACATATAAACTAAGAACAACAAAAAAAGAAGGCAAAAGCGTTGCATTACATATTTACCACACGAGTTTATGACTGCATTTCTCCACATCATTTTTTACTGTTTATGATGTTTGAAATTTTTATGTTGTTTGTTATGACTATATAAAAAAATATTAAAAGAAAAGAGCATTTTTTTTACCTTTAATTGCTGGACTTGCTTTTTGATTATTTATTTTAGAAAAGATTTATTTGCTTTGCGCGATAATTAAATGTCAAACGGGTTGTGGGACTTGTTCGTCTAATTTTCTACTTTTTATGTATTTTTACTTTTTTTTCTAAATATTTTTTGTGGTCATAAATTCTTTTCGGTCGAACAATGGTTTATGTATAAATTTATTTATTTAATGTACATATTTATAAATGTATGTATGTGTGTTTGTAGAATTAGAGAAATTTTAGTGGCTTTTGTATTGCATTGAATTTATGCTGCATTTTCCGGCGTATCATTTTACAATTTTTTGATCGTTAGCAATAACTCGGTTGACTGTGAAAGACATATGTATGTATAAAAAAAATATTATTGCCTTTGTTTACTAAAAAAAATTATTTTTTATTTATTTGATAACTAAACCGTTGGTGCAGCGCCACATGCATTCAGATTCATTCTATGTACAAGTAAACTTTTTCTGTCTGCATCATTGATTAAATTTAGTGGTGTTACAAAATTTTATTTCTTTTTTATTTGCTTTTTGCTTTGGACTTATGATGTAACCCTATCAAATCGCTATTATTTGAAGATTTTTTTTTTTGTTTTTAACTATCGTTTCAAATTTTCATGTAAACATGCCATAAATAATACCGTTATTGCTTTAGCATTCTATTCATTAGACTATGCGGCACTTAGCGCCATGCCATTGCAGTCATATATGAGAACATAGTCTACATATGTATGGGATATCAAAAGAAGTCGCCTATCACACCGTTGGTGTATGATATTTATTGACAGTCAAGTGGTGATTTTTTATATTTTTGGTCCTTCCTCTTGCCTTTTCTTTTCTCTTTCGTGTGTATATGCTTAGTGAGACAATCGATCTGTTAGTGAACACTGACCACAAGTGATGGATCTAATACAGCTTTGGACATCGCCTGCTGTTCGTGCTGCCCATCACTGAACTAATACTAATAATGTTTATCAATCCTCATACTTCGTTTTTTTTTTATTTTATATTTTTGAACATACCATTTGTACCAGATCGTGCTATTTTTTTAATTTTGTGGGGCTGGAGGCACCTCTAAACATGCGAGTAGGTCAATAAAATTTTACAGGCTTATTTCTGGGCTAAAAAGGTGCCGTTCTGGCTTTGGAACAAATTGAATTTCCAAAAAAAAAATTTCGCTCCACCTTAATATACATATAGCATAAGTGCGTTATTGCCCTCTCAGCACCTTCAGTTCAAAGCTTTTCAGCTGGCAGTATTTTCGTGGTTTTATTACCATTTTCAGTTGAAAATTTTTGCAAAAATATTCTCATATTCCATTTCCAAAAAATAACTCGTTGGCCCCCAATTATTATTTGATTTGCATAAAGAAAGTTTATCGTTTATGGCGCATTTAATTTGATCAAATTTGAACGTCTGCTCAAACTTTCTTTGGCTGTCCTCTATGGTTACAAACCTTGCAAAAAACAGAAATTTATTGATATGCAAAGAAAATAAAGAAAAAAAAAACAGAAAAACCACAAACAACGCTGACGCTAACAATGCCAAGGTGTTATTAAATTTAACAATGGGCAATTGTAAGTTACCAGACAATATTGGTAACTAAGTAAACCAAGTGCAGCTGCAAAAATTGTTAGAGTTCGGCTATTTTGCGAACGATTTTCAATGCAAAACAGCAAAGCAGAATGCATAGAAAAGAAAGCAACTAAAGCTGCACGGCAACTAAGCATCCCTTTCGCCTCTAGATACAAGTATGTAGGTAAGTATTGATCGCTGCTCAGCTTGGCTCCCGCACAGCTAAATCTTATTGACCAGCGCCCAATTGGCTTTAAGAAAATTGTTAAAATTTCGCTATAGCGATCGAAAAGATTCGCGCCGATTCGCATTGACATTGAATTCTCAAAGCCACACACACACACACACACACACTTTCAAACATTTATCTATGTATTTATTCTTTATTCCCAGCAAAAATCTGGTCATCGCTATTACCTGTCAGGCATGATAGAAGGCCTTGCCATGGAACATCTGGCGAGTTCATCACTTCTTTCACGCATTGCCAGTAATGCAGAGTGGAATGAGCTTCCATTATCCATTCCACGTAATGGAAAGTAGAATGGAGCGCGAAAAATGAACTGGAATAAATACCAGTGGAAATTTCCATCATGGTTTACATTTTTCGCCTTCTTTCTCTGCTTCCCTGTAAGGTATTCTTTATTTGATTCACTAGAATCCTTCCGGTATTGCGTGATTTATTCATTCGGCGGTAATGCAGTGAGCAAGTCCTTCCCTCCAATGACAAGCCCATGCTAATGTCAGGCATTATGTCAACGAATGTGGAAGCGATTGCCAGGGTTTTTCTGGATTACCCTCTTAATTCCACGGTCATCGAGTTTTTTGGTGGGTTGTTTGTGTTATTTGTGTAGTTCGCCTTGTCGCGCGGCATCTCGTGCAACATTTCCAGTTTGGCTTGCCATATTTTTCTTTTCTTTTTTCTTTTTTTCAAGTTTAGTTTTTCGTCTTAAGTTATGGTAATTGTTGTTATTTCACCTCGAAGCCAGCAATGTTATTGCTGTTATCGGCGATGTGTTGTTTGTGAGTGCTGTTGCCGCCATCGCCGCTGCTGCTGCTGTTGCTGCCACTGCTCCATGTAATTGTGTGCTGTATGTTTGTTATGTTTGTACTTGTTCTATCGCCCATCGAAGTCGCGATTGCAGCAAATTGCTTTGTCGAAATTATATTGGCCTCGGCTTGGTGGCGTGTGTGGGTGATTCGCGATGACCACCATCGATTAAATGGGCATAGAGCGGTATACATATCTTTGTATATTTTTATACATTGTATGCATTGGTTTAGATATGAGTTTTTTTTTTATTAGATTGACTTTTGGTCTCTCTTTCAGAAGGTCAATAGAAATGGGTCTTAGTTTTCTGGGCTAAAAAACAATATCATTCAAGCCTCTTAGTCATCCTCCGCCCGAAAAATGGAAGGGTTTCCGTGGCTAGAAAAATGATTGATGGCTTTTGTTCACTTACACCAAACTAATTAGGAATAATAACATTAAATGTGGGCAGAAATACCAACTAAACCTTATGAATCGGTTGTTCATAAGTAGTTCGTGCTAGATTTCTAAAAGCAAGTTTCATAATAAGCTTCGCGCATCTCACACCTTATGGAATTTGTGGAGACTGCATTAGATAAATGGTGTAATTCACTAACTATTCTCTAAACGATGGCGAGGGTTGAAAATTACACTAGAATTCGTTTGAAAACTGTTGGCGAATCCCACTGTCGGTAATTAGCGCCTATGAGCCATTTTATACCAGTGAAAGTAAAAGTAGAAGAGAATGAGCAGGGCAGGTCCAACACCCTACATATATCCATCCTGTTGTATTTAAGTAGTTAAGCAGTGGTCAGGCCTGACATCTTTGAGTTACGAGAGGCTGTCGAAGAAAAGTTTTCCAAGAAATTCATTCTGCCGTGGCAGTGCAAAGCACACTCGCATAGCAGGTGCTCCACCGTCTCCTCCATACCAGGAAGTCTTCAGGAGCGACATAAGGTGTTATGGTCCAATCCCAATCGAGCATCGTGTGTACCAATGGGTCAATGTCCTGCGAAAACAGCAGTTAAGCAGAAAATGTCTTCTCCGAACATCTTTAGAATGACTGAAGATCGCAACTCATTGTATAAAAGCTACAGGCTTCTGCAGACCCTACAAATCTACAGCCGCCTCCATCTGGTTATAGCCTCCTCGAGCCAGTATCGAGAGATGCGGCCCTTGATGCAACCCATGCGAGCAAGACACTCCTCCTCCGAGCACTACCTAGGCAGCTCATCAGCCATTTCGTTGCCCTGCATATCGCGGTTCTCCGGCACCCAGATCAGGGATACGCTACGTCGACTTGCCAAATCCATGACCCACTATCTGCACTTCCCCACCAGGTTTGATAACACCGTTGCAGACCCCATAGCCCCCAGAGCTGCCTGACTATCCGAGAAAGTTCGTATCCCATTACCGGCATCGGCACTTTCCGTTGCAAGTAGAGCCTTGCAGGTCTCCTGTATAGCGATAACTTCGGATTGAAAGACACTCGCCGTCTCCGGGAGCCTAATTGATATGGAGATGTCCGGATGAGTTGCGAAGACACCCACTCCAACTCCGCATTGCATCTTTGACCCTTTCGTGAAAACTGAAACATTGAATTTATGAGCAAGTTTTCCATCTCCCCAGTCTTTCCTAGATAAAAAGATAATTGAAAGGAAGGGGGGAAGACGGTTATGTGGGATGTTTCCATTAATACAAAAATATCGAATTAATTTGGTTTTGCAGAAACATCGCTGTTTGTAGAATTTCCTTCGCTTCTTTTATAAATCTTTATTAATCTTAGTAACATTTTTCATGTGATACATTTATTTCCTAAATATACATAAATCTCTTAATATAATAGATCCAAACATAGGAGTATATTTAAGTACGTAGATATGTGTGTTTATAATAAACATTGCAATCCCACAAAACCATAAAACGGGTGTTAATCTTCTACTTTAATCGTACAGCGAATGTTTTACTGTTGACACAAATCGCTGAGGTGGAAATGTGAAAAATGCAAACGCTGTTGGTTGTTGTTGTTGTTGTTGTTGCATGCATTTTTGAGAATTCGCCCACAAAACATAAGCAATTCACGCTACGATGCAGCAGATAAGAACACATGAAAGAACAAGAAAGCAGAAGGAGGAGGCATGAGAAAGAAGAAGAAGAAGAGAAACAGTAACCAAGCGCATTATAAAAGAATATCTAACGCAGAAACAAATAGTGAAATAAACCAACAGCAGACAGGCAGGCAGACAGACACATCAATATAACAGTAACAACAATAGCAGCAACAGCAACAATAATAACAACAATAGTAACAATAACTAATGCAAGGAAATAACAGCGTTTACAACAACCACAGCAATAATAATGCAAAATTTATTGCCAACTTGTGCAAGGACTCAACACACAAACAACAAACAAACGGAGAGACACAAATATAATAATAATATAATAATACAATGGCGCTATTATAACTCTGACGAGTTTTATGGCCGAGCTTCTCTCCCAATTCGAGGTGTGCTCCTTTTTATTCTTCCTACTAATTGGGTGGACCTACAGTTTTATGCCGGCTCCGAACGGCGAATGCATTATTTGTGAGAAGCTTTTTCATGGCAGAAATACGCTCGGAGGGTATGCCGCCCACTGCCGAGAGGTGAGCGCTGCTCTTAAAAAATCCAATAATTGGATTTTTACTAATTAGAAAAATTGTTTTGGTGTTTTGCTCGGACCGTGGTTTGAACCCGAGACCTCTGGCATAGCAGGCGAGCACTCTACCCACTGCACCACAGCGGCCACAAATAAA
Source organism: Urophora cardui (assembly GCA_960531455.1). NCBI lineage: Eukaryota > Metazoa > Arthropoda > Insecta > Diptera > Tephritidae > Urophora > Urophora cardui. The sequence continues at coordinate 25,293,718 of OY482673.1, read as the reverse complement.
AGATTTAAAGCAACAACAACAGCAAAAACAACAGCAACAATCATGCGAACAAGTACAGGCCGAAAATCAGCAGCAAATGCATGTTTTTCACACGACAAACAACACACGGCAGCAGCAGAAGCCTCAGCAGCAGCAGAGAACAAAAGCGATAAAAGGGATAATCAGCAAGTGAAAACCAAATACAGCGGTGAGAAAGCACAACACAAAATATCCAGTATTAGAAAAAAAAAAATTGATGATGAAGTTCGGTTATAAGCGTATCTTAAAATACACCCTACTACAGGTTGCAGATCTTCATAAAGTTTTTTATATCAAGTGGTCTCGAGGCACTGTTTGATTAACTTTTCAGGCTCTTAACCCTTATTGGGGCGGCAAAAATCTTCGGCTGAAACCCCCAAGAGGTTGCTGCCTGGACAATAGACCTCCGTCTCTCCTCCCCGGTGCCTGTTCCTGGTGCTTCCGTCAGCGCAGACTGCGCGGGGGAGACCGCGGAGAGCTAGCAAAGACTATTATCCGGTCGAGTAGTCGCCTCCAGGCACGAGCCAGGGTGGAGGTGCGAGACTGCCTCATTCATGGTTCGAGGTGCCTGACGAAAGGAATAAAACGCATTTATCTTGTTGTGATGGAGGATAAAGAATTACAACTTTGTACAGCATTGAGAAAAGGCCCTTCACTACAGCGAGTGCGATAGGTGTTCTTGATATTTCGGGTGCCTTTAGCAACGTCTCTGCTGAGGGGCTGTTTGGAGGGGCTCGAATGTATCGGAATACCCCCCAATCATTCAGCGCTGGAGCGAGGTCCTTTTGAGTTATAGGATGGTGACGGGTGGGTGGAGCCTTTCTGCGATGTCAAGGAGGACACATAGGGGCACTCTACAAGAGAGAATCTAGTGGTCAACAAAATACTCAGAAATATACAACAACACAACACAAAAATACATACATACATACAAGTTTAACGCCTCCAGTACGATGTTGGCAACAATAAGGACCATATGTGAGGGACCAATGTATCCTCGCCAACCTAACTTAATTTAACCCTTATTGAGTTTCGTCGCAAGCTATAACCCGTTAATCCTTATTAGAAAGTCCCTCGTGGAGTTTCATCAGAGTGTTTTAGATCGACTGACAGACGAGGCACTGGCTTCTTAGACCTTAGGGACTAAGTATGTCCTTACTAACCGTCTATTAGATAGTCATAATCGATTTCGGCGTACACCTGCATTAGTTTGGAAACACCTAACCCTGTAATTATGCCATATATTTGCTAATCTGTATATGTAGCTCCGATGTTTTCTTTTATCTCAATGCTCAACTTGTATGATTTACCTTGCGGAAACTATATTGCACTTATTGCTCTGTGCCATCCAGAGACCAGGGAGCCTGCTCTGGCCTTGAACGGTAAATCGACGAAGTTTTTAGCTAAATTTTGTTGCACTTATTGTTCTGTGACATCCAGAGACCAGAGAGCCTGCCCTTGACTTTGAACGGTTAATATATGAAGTTTTCAGCTAAATTTTTGTTAACTCTCAAAGGCGTCTGCTCTGTTTAGTTTCATCGCAGATGAGTTGTTTTCCTTTCAGACATTGTGTGTCTTCCACGAAATACTCATCTACATTCTCACGTACTACCGTTATGTCACCAAAGTGTTAGAAACTCGAAATCCCAAAAAAAAATACCCCAAACAAAAAGTTCATAGAAATTTATTTTTTGGCAGCGATAAACAATGTTAAGCAGAGTAAAGTTGGGTGCTAATGCCATTATATGTATGTACGTAGTTGGTTGTTGTTGATTATGGTGTTGCTGTTGTTGCTGCAACGTTAAATAATGTGTGCGCGCTCGCTCATATGAAAAGCTTCTTTTACATTAAAAAATATACCATGTGGCATGTAAAGTAAGTAAGCATCCGTTTGTGTGTATGTATGTATGTATGTGTGTAGTGCGACAATGCAATTTAATGCACATGTAAAACGCTTCCTTAAAAATATTATCACTGCGCATGTTGCCACCATTTTTGGTCTAACAAACCAACGAACCAACCAACTAAAACTAAACAGCAAAAAAAAGCAGCACATAAACAAATAAACAAATGTGGCAACATACAAGTAGAAGCCACAAGACAAATGAGCAATGTTAGAAGCAGACGACGACAATTCCGCTGCTGCTGTTGTTGTTGTTGTTGCTGGCGTTGCTGTTGCAGCGCGGAGTGTGCGGTGTGTGTGAGTGTGGCAACTTGAACGTGGCGATTTAGCACCAGTTTGGGCAACAGGAAGTGTTGCAATGATCACACCTTTCTTGCGGCGATTTTTCGTGTTTAATTTTTTTTGTCTAACTTATTATTTGTTTGGTAGGTATGGAAAGGGGTGTGGGAAGACGTAAAATAAACAGTAAGGGAATCGCAGTCTTCGGCAATTTTGAGGGTTTCAAGCTCAGGCAGTTCTATTAGGACAGCCTTGGGTACTCAACTGAAGACACATTTGTATCAAGGCAAATTCATTCATATGGTAATAGTAAGTGAACAGCTTACTTCCTCTTCTTCTCGTTTTTAACTCGCCGTGTACAGAAGAATACAGAAGAATGTCAAACAAAGAAATATTTGATTTTGAGTTTGACATTCTGATGGACAAAAACTTAAAGCGAATCGAGGCAAATATTGCCGAATTCGCTCTGCCATTACCATAATGAATTTGCCTTGCTTTGTATGTTCCAAAAACAGGAAGAGAATTACAAAAAAATATCTCATTTTAATTAAAAACAAGTAAGAGCGCGGCTGTCTTCGGCCGTACCGAAGACTTCATACCTTTCATGAGTGGGGACATGAAAAGCTACCTATGTATGTTGTACATAGCCTGATTTAGTATAATTTATAATTTCAATTTTGTGGGTTATTTATGGAACGATTTATTAGAAAAAATGGTGTCTGGGCTATTTAAATGGAGGAGTTATACTACAAAATGTGTATATCTGAACAATCGGTTGTATGGCAGCTATATGTTATAGTGGTCCGATCTTGACAATTTTCGGTAACTCTATTTGGGCCGATATGGGTACAAGTACTTTAAAGTTTAATGTCATTATCTGTTAAAATGGAGAAGTTATATCCCAAAATGTACATATCTGAACAATCGGTTGTATGGGAGATATATGTTATAGTGCTTCGATCTGGACAATTTTCGGTAGCCTTGTTTAGGCCAAAATGTGTACAAATATTTCAAAATTTCATGTCCTTAGCTGTTGAAATGGGGAAGTTATACACCAAAATGTGTATATCTGAACAATCAGTTGTATGGCAGCTATATGTTATAGTGGTCCGATCTTGATAATTTTCGGTAACCTTGTTTAGGCCAACATGTGTACAAATACTTCAAAATTTCATGTCCTTAGCTGTTTAAATGGGAAAGTTATACACCAAAATGTGTATATCTGAACAATCAGTTGTATGGCAGCTATATGTTATAGTGGTCCGATCTTGATAATTTTCGGTAACCTTCTTTGGGTCAATATGGGTATGGTGCTCGGAAGTGTCTTTGTTTTTGGGGTGAACAAACAACAAACAACAAATAACAAACCACAAACACAACGAACAACAAACAAAGAACACACAATTAGAAAACCGTGAAGTTTGTGGCGTGAAAATTGTGTAATGTTCACATCGAGACTAAATATTAACCATGCACACGACTTTCAATGCAATGCATTGGAGTACTTACAGGGAACATAAATACATACACATGTGAATTTCAATGATAATGTAGGTACAACAAAAAGGCGAGGGTGTTTGCAAAAGCTTACATATAAATCCACACGAAACAAGTAAGGAAGCCTAAGTTCGAGTGGAATCGAACATTAGATACTCAGCTGTATGCTTTCATTGTTTGTTTGCGTTTGTTCGATATAGGGTGTATTTTATATGAAACGAGTGCTGCATATACAGGGCGCAGCCACGCCCATTTTCAAAATTTGTATCAATCATCCAAATAAGCATATAAATATTATTGTTAGTGCAAAATTGCATCCCTCTATGACTTTTAGTTACAAAGACTTCACGTTACAAATTCCAAAAGGGTGTTCCAGAAATATCTTTGTTAAAAAGTAGGCGTGGTCATAAACCGATTTCAATACATTTTTGCGTGTCTATTAACACAAGTTATAAAAGTGAATAAACCAAGTTTCGTCATAATATCTCAGTTATTTGTCGAGTAATAGGCTCGTAGATTTCTTTGCATAAAAAGAGGCGGTGCCACGCCCATTTTATAAACTTTTTTTATTTTTTGTTTCCGGTCTATTGTAGAACTCATATCACAAAATTTCAATGAATTATCTTTATATTTCACAGAGATATCGCTAAAAATGATTTCATTAGGTCACTTTATAATACCCATATATAAAAGTGGGCGTGGTCGTCAACAGATTTTGGTAATTTTTCGTCCACACATTTGGCTAAGTAAATATATTACGCGTACCAAATTTCATCGATATATCTTTAACGGTTTCTGAGTTATGACATATAAAACTTTCAATGTTTGACCCTTAATAAGTGGGCGTGGCACCGCCCATTTTCCAGAACTTCATCAAATTTCTTCATAAGGGCCTGAGCTCAATACGTGGGTAAAATTTTATCACTCTAGCTATATTAGTGGCTGAGATACCAAATATCCGATTTTTTCTATATAGGAAAAGTGGGCGTGGTCATGGTCCGATTTCGCCCATTTTCAATACCAACCGTCCCAGTCTCGATACCAACTTGCATTTCAAATTTCATCAAAATATCTCAATTTTTACGCGAGTTATCGTGCGTACGGACGGACGGACGGACGGACGGACGGACGGACGGACGGACGGACGGACGGACGGACGGACGGACGGACATGGCTCAATCGATTTCTCTTTTCACCCTGATCATTTTGATATATATAAGTCCATATCTATCTCGATTATTTCATTATGTTACAATCCACCGTTATGAAATCAAAATTATAATACTCTGTGTACTAGTACAGCTGAGTATAAAAAGGAAGCGACGATCAAATTTGGACATTATGCAATTTTCAAGGTGCACTCACGCCTGTGCATAATGAGTTTAATACTTTCCACTACAGTAAATGCAGTAAACAAATTTTATAAAAGGTACAAAAGGGCGTACAAAATATTTTTACCTCTATTAGGTGGGCGCAAAGGTGGCTGACTTTTTCCATTTGCACTAGGTAGCTACACGGCGGCAAAGGCCTTGAATGATTGCAGGTATATCTAGTTAGTACGAGTATATTCTTCCTCGAAGGAGAAGCTGCTGAAATTGAACTAACCGGTGGCGAGAAAAAGCAAGATGAAAGCATAATAGATGTGCCCTTAAAAGGACCAGATTCAAGTGCCTTAGATTGTCAGCATGACAGCAATGACTTTAGATATTATTGTTATTGAATATTGAATATTATAGCAGATACTCTAATGTTCACCTTTGTATGTACATATGTACATATGTTAAAGTATAACTTCAACCCCAACCTTGCCGAGAAGACCTCTATCAGTATCTATAGATGTGAAGAGAACGTTTCAGTTGAAGTGCTCCCACAGACTAGTATTTCCTGTCCGGTAGTCGTGGTAGTCGGTGGGAAATGGTCCATTGCTTATGTTGCTGAAATAGTTAGAATATCTCCTGGAAAAAAACAGTCGTATTCGGCTAAAGAAGAACAGGATGGATATAGGGTATAGGACCTGCTCTGATTCCGAGGGGATCTTCTTTAGTCTATTCTTCAGGATTTATGCAGGCGCCCTGTTAGCAGAACGGCGCTTCGGGGCAAAATGGAGTCATTGATACTCGCCACTTTAATTCGGCCTTTACACGGGTCGATTTCCTAGTCGATTTTTGTCGTTCAACAAAAATCGACTAGCTCAAAGTAGACTTGCGTTCAACTTTGGCCAGTCGATTTCTCAGTCGATTTCCCAGTTGGCAAAAATCGACCCGTGCAAAGGCCGCATAACCAACCAACCAACCTATTTCCGGAAGCGTCTTCGTCCAAACGACACTTGGAAGATTCTTCCTGAAGTGTCGTTTATGAATCATTATGGACGTACCGTTGACGAGGAACACTTTTTCCCGAACAAAGATAGGAAGAAGTTGAAAAGCGATTCCGCAATTGATTTCTCTTCTTGAAGTAACTTTTTCGTCACTTCCTGGCTGGGATTGTTCTAACTCGTTCCTTAACCCGGATTTTCCCAGAACTTTTTTTGTTTCAGATTTTCACAAAAGTATGTACACCAATAAATTTCGACCTCCTGAGCATGAAATTGAAGTCCGTTTTCCAGTACCTTGTCGCACTTTTCCGGAAAATGTGAAAAACTAGCGTTACCATATGGTAGCCGTGGGTCGCCTAGGGTACAGGTTTTTGTTTAAAGGGTAAATGATGTTTGGAAACTTTTTTTTTTAGTTTCACAGGAAAAAACACATATTTAATTCACTTTATTGAGATTTAAGTAGGTTTTAAGTAAAGTTATGCAAATAACATATTTTTTTTTAAATACTTCCATATGTAGGGTTGGGCTATTCTGGCCAATAGCATATATTGCACTTTGTTCGCAAATGTGCTTGATAAATAATAACAATAATTAAAAAACTTCTCTAATTGAACATGACGTAGTATATTACGACAACCTTCGTATTCGCCAGTGGAAAAATTGGAAGAGGAAATGGTGAAATATTCTTCACCCATTCATCTTCTTGGACAAAATGGGGCAATGTCGAGCTACCAGCCATTACAACTTCTCAGTTGCCTTTTAGTTGGACCGAGCAAACATTATCTGGTTTACCCGCACATTCCTCTTCAGTATTATCTTCTCCAAAAATGTTGTAATATTGATGAGGCTCCATGTATGTACCTAAATGACAGTTGGTATGTCATTTAGTCCACCATCGTCGAATGCCTCATCTTGATCTTGAATGAAATCATGCATTTTTTGTAATGTTAAACCTCTAAAAGCAGAAAATTTATAAAATTCTAACAAATTAATAACATTACATTAGTTAAATTTACACAACGGCAGAGAAAATCACGCGAAGCCCAACAAAAAAAACCTGTACCCTGGACGACCCACGGCTACCATATGGTAACGCCTTTAGAAAAATGTAAAAAAATGTTGGAAAGAAGAATTTTTTCTTTAAAAACTAATTTACATTACATACATAATTTCATTAGCTTTCAAAAAGTGTAATTATTTGAACAATTTATTCTAAAAGTTATAAAATATACTTATATTTACCGACATGCCATATCTGAAAACGGGAATTTTCAGTACTAATTTTTGTCACCTCATTTTCAGACGCAATAGCTTCGACATTTGAGCACAGAATAACACGATCTTTACCTTTTTGCAAAGCCACATTAATTTTTCATTGAAAATCGGCATTTTCCTGGTGTTTTTTCTTTTCCTTTTGTTTATTTTCTTGTAAATGTAAGGGGATGTTTAGCGTTACCATATGGTGCTCGTGGGTTGATTCGGGTTAATATCTTTGTTTATCAGACAGATTTCACCGGGAAATTCGTGGGATAAAATACAGTGAATTGCCTTCGATTGATAGTGTTCGCTCTAAAAATTGTTTACGAACCTTCGCGTGATTCATCATGTGATTCGAGCGTGAATGACGAGAGGGTGAGTGGATTACGCCCCGTTTAGACAAGCTATTAAAAAGAAGCTTTGTTGATGGTAAAAATAAATTGAATAGTAAAAAGTAAACTTGCGCTCTTCTGTCATAATTAAATTGTATTTGGATGTCATACGGAATTTATTTGATATTCAAAAAAATTAAAAACTAGAAAACGTTTAATAATTTAATGTATGTAAATAAATAAATAAATTGTGTAAAAACTATTTTGTTTTTAGTCTTTTATTTTAAATTAGCGAAATTTTTGTTTTAAAAATTCTTGTGTATGTTTAAAAACTCAAAAAAATTATTCGTATAATGTTTTCTAAATTAAATTGCGCGAAAATCGAAAATATTCGTCGCGCAATTTTCTGCTTTTATCAAAATGTCGGTACGTGTTTACTAACAAAGTTAATTAGACATCAGTCGCTTAGATATAGGAGTAGTATAACCTTACTGCTGCCAAAACAACAACAATATCAACCAAAAAATCCGCAATGCCTTCATTATCACAATCGCGAAGCAGCAATGACGGGTCTACAACGCCAGCAACATCTGCAAGATCAACAGGCCACAGGCAAATATAGGAAGTTAAAAGTGGCAAAGTTGAAACACATTGGTTTAGCCTCAATGCCCGCCAACCAGCGTCATCTCGGCACATACCAACAGCAGCAGCAAACGCTGTTGACCGTAATGCGTGCATCAACAGCAACAGCAACAACAGCGTTGAAGGCTGAATCCGCGCTAGTGCCATACACCGGCGGCGACGGTGGCGGCGGCGCTGTTGACAATGCGACAAGTAAAAGGTGATATATTTATGCAAATAATTAATAGCTGTAGATATGCAATAAGTGTATATTTATATATGTATGTATGTATGTATGTATGTATGTATGTATGTATGTATGTATATATGTATGTATTCATAAAAGTTGCACCCCTCGCGAAATCGCGCATGCAACATCTTTTGTGTCAATGTAATAATTCAGACTGCGACGATGACAAGCAAGCAACACCAGCAATAAAAAACAACAACATAAACAACATACACTGCTCTAGAGATACAGCGGACACACAACAACAGTCAAGCAACAGCAGGTTGTAAGAAGACTTCGTTGGCAGCAAAGATTAACCCAACAAGAGAAGAATAAGAAGACGAAAAAATAAGATTTGTGCGTTGCAATAAAAAAGTCAGTTATAACAACAACAACAAATAAAGCAACAACAACAATCGCACACTTGCATTTTACTCCATTTGCAGCATCTTTGCTTCATTTACTTACATCACACATCCTTGCAACATATTAAGTACGCTTGTCTTAATTTACTGCGGCAGCAACAGCAGCCGACGCCACACCAAGCACAAATGTTGCAAGTGAAATTGTTGCAAAGTTGCATAATAAATGCTGCAAATATGCATGCCAGCGATACATAATTCACACATGCGCACACAGTCATATAAACACTCAGGCATGCGCGTGAGCTGTCGAATCAGGTCTGGCCGGTCGTGTGTTCGGTTCAACGGTCCAGTTCGCTTGGTCAGTAGTCACAGATACGGTTGTTATTGCCTTCACCTTTGGCTACAAATGTTGCTGTTTTTTTTTGCGTTTTTTTCATATGCATACGTAAGGATTAAGGCACATTTGCGAATAATTATTTGTCTTCCTCTTAATACGCGTTCATTTCCCATTGGCATCTTTTGTGCAACAAAATTGAACAGCTGAAATTTTTTTTCTGTGCAGAATGTAAGAGAGAAAAACAGAACGTTTTTCCCTATCTCAGTTGGGAAAATTTCAGCAGTTCCGGTAGGTAGTCTCATCCGAACAAATATCACGCTCTACAGTACGCTCATCGTTCCAGTCCTCATGTACCGCGTAGAAGCATGGACGAGATCAAGATCAGATGAGATGGCACTTGGAGTATTCGAGAGAAAAGTTCTTCGTAAGATTTATGGACCTTTGCGCGTTACTGAGGCCGAGTATCGACGGAGATTTAATGATGAGTTGTACGAGCTTTATGCAGACATCGATATTGTTCAGCGAATAAAGACCCAGCGACTGCGTTGGGCAGCCCATGTCGTGAGAATGGATGTAGGTGTTCCGGCCCAGAAAGTATTTCTATCGAAACCCACTAAAGGCAGAAGAAAAGGGAGATCTCCACTGCTTTGGGAAGATCAGGTGAAGACTGACTCGTCCTCCCTTTGTATTTCCAAATAACGCCAGGCAGCGAGAAAGAGAAAGAACTGACGCACTTTATTTGACTCGGCCAGAATCGTCTAAATGGTTACCCGCCAATTAATAAGAAGAGGAGAGAAGAAGAACAAGAACAAGATACAGCCAATATCGGTCGATCGATAGTAGTCATACCTAGTTCGTATTCTTTCTAAGAGTCCGCTATTTATTCATCTTCCGGCTGTCCCGCTGAATACGCCTTTTATTTAAATGTAATTGTTCATATTTCTCCTCCTACTTGCTGCTAGTTCTTCGGGTGAGATTAGCGACCAATATTTAATATTCCAGTGTTCTGTGTTGCCAATAGATACGGTGTCAGTGAAAACCTGGAGAGCAACTCTTTTTTTCTCAAACTGTCAACACCTCGATATGTTAATTGAGGTGTAAATTCTTTCCTAAATTAACCTAGGATTTCTTCTCTATAAGCTAAGGTAACCATGGTTAGCTCGAACCAAGCAGAGAATATACATATGTACGAGTATATAGAGTTCTTATCTTATATGTGTTATCTTATCCTTTGTAAGAATCAATAATTGCATAATTCAAGAAAAAAAAACTAAATTCTTCTTCTTCATCGCAATTAGGTCCATAACTGAAGGCAAAGCGGCAACTAAGCATGAAATGAAAAATTGCGCCCTAAAAGGATGTGCAGTTTCGGAACGTGTCAATTATCCCAAAGCAATATGCATAAATGATATCTGCTGATGTATCAGATGACTCCGTACATACTCGTACATACATTTATTTGGTAAACATATGTGGCTAAACCGTCAAATTTTGTTTTGAGATCGAATTAAAATAAATTTTTTTGTGAAATTTTAAATGCAAAATAAAGCTATAGGTCCTTAGGATGTGGTATGTATGTATATAAATTACAACACTCCCTTATATCCAAATAAACAAATAAGTATTAAGCTTGTTTAACAATACGAAAATGATTGGAAAAGGAATACCATATTTTTCAAATTTCAGCTAATGAATGTGGAAAAAATCTTTATATGTATATATTACTATATATATATTATTATAGGTTTAATTTTTTTTTAAAAGGGTTGCCATCTGTTTAAAAATTTAATTGACCGGTATAGTTTGTTTGATTTATAAATTTCAGGTACCATATGAAAGGGATTGAGCTGGAAATTAGTAATTTATTAAAATTTTTACAACAAGTGTTGCCGCCTGTTCAAAAATTCAGTTTTACGCTATAGTTTGTGTGATTTTTAAATTTGAGGTGTCATATGAAAGGGCCCTGCGTGAAAATAAATAATTTATTCTAATTTTTATAAAAAGGGTTGCCACCTGTTCACAATTTAATTTTTACGATATATGTATTCTGTTTGATTTTTAGATATGAGTTGTCATATGAAAGTGCTTTGCCTCAAAATGAGTAATTTATCATAATTTTTACAAAGAGGGCTGCCACCTGTTCCAAAATTTATTTTTACTCCACAGTTTGATTTTTTAATTTAAAGTGAAATGGCTTTGCCGAGCATATGAAAAAGCTTGGCCTGAAAATGAGTAATTTATTACGATTTTTACAAAACTATTTGCCACCTGTTCAAAAATTTATTTTTACGCTACAGTTTGTCCGGTTTTCAAATTTTAAGTGTCATGAAAGGTCTTGCCCTGTAATAAAAAGAAAGGGAAGGGGAAAATGAAAGGAACAGAAATGGCGAAGGAAAGGAAGCTAAAGACGGAAGAGTACGGAAAATAAAATGGATAAAGGGAAGAGGAAGCGCAAATAAAAGGGATAGGGGAAGAGAAAGAAAAGTAAGACAAATGACCTTTTGGAGGTACCTATATGGATAAAATATTGTAGAAAATTATTCGCATTAAAACTTCACTATGGGACTCCTCGGACAAAATCTTTGTATACAAAATCTAGGTCTACGGAAAATAAAAATAACCAGTAATTATGTATATGCTTAATTTTATATTTTATTGATAAGAATCTATGGGCTTAAAAATGGCAGAATATATATCGGCGTTAAGGGGAAGTCAAATTTAAAATGGCAATCAAAAAAATTGGTACATGTAGCAATAAGTGGTCTTCCACCCTCAAATTGTTGCACAGTGTAATTGAAAGCCACAGCATCGCGTGGCCAGGTTTACTAGTTATTATTTGAAACGAGAACTAGGCATTTTTGCAGCAGAGCAGAGACTTTTTTGAGTTGTCAGGAGCTCGAAATCCGGCACGAAGGTATGCAAATTTGTGTGAAAGAGATTTTATGTCTTAAAATAAGTAACTTTTTCTTTTGTTACTATACCCAGAAAACACAGTATCTAACGTTGGAGAATATGTGGGGACTACTTTAGCTCATTAGTGTAATACTAATCGACAGCGAAGGTAAAAAACTACACTAGAATTTGATTGCAAACTGATGAGATAAGGAACCAAATCTCAGTGTCTATGAAATAAAGGTCTATGTCAATTGTCAAAGTAATTACAAAATTCACATTAAAATCTCGTTTGCGAACTATTCACTACATTAATTTTCGATGGAAGAATTATAATTTTCGCGATTGGACCATTACATTCCTTTGTTCCTTGTTTGAGAATGCAATGATTCTCCACTATTTCTTGAGTTATGCCCTAACTTTAGAGCTTTGTGAAAAGGGCTAGTTTTAGAGTTATTCTCGACACGATAACTAATGTCAGTGTTTGTTATTAGAATAACATATAATTCGATATTTATGGGCTTGTTAAAATACAAACGAAAATTCGAAACACTTGCTAGAGGAACCCATAACTCAACGCTACAAATTTTATTTGCTATTTCTTCTGACCATGGTGAAATAAAATATTTTTCAAGAATGTGGGATGAGCGCTGCTCTTCCCAACTTCAAGCCGATTTTTTTTTGGGAGGATAGTAATTTCATTCAACAAATTCAGCGCGTATCTACTACTTTGTACATAATTCAGAAGGTGTTAATGCAAATTCCTCAAATATGCTAATGAAGGTGTTGTCGACACAACAAAAATGCACCAACAACAATACCCGAAAGTAGCTTAGAGACAAGGCAACACCAATAGCGTCAAGTCAACAAAACGTGCAACAACCAAATCTGGCTAAAACAACAATAACGTGCTGCTGCTGTGCTGCGCTGTGCATTGAGTTGGGTGTAGGTAATGAGTGTTAAGATGCTACTGTTAGACAAACAATTGTACAAGCATACACACATACGTACGTATGTACAGCATTCGTATGCATTTGCCAGGATTATACGAGTAACAGCAGCTAACGAGCTGCAGCATGACCAAATTGTCTGATTTAAAGTATGTATGCAAAAGGAATTAGGGCTGGCCTTAGAAGATTCGGGTGTAGGTGGGGAGCAGCGAAATGACCTGGGTTTTATGTTTTTCGATCCATGTAAGGAAGCATCAAATGATGTATGTTTGTATATATGTATGTGCTTACTTAATTTGTGTTGCCCAAACAGCAGTTTCGTGATTTAATATGAGTAGCAGCAGTAGCAAAAACGTGAAGAGGGCAATAAAATTTAAAACAGTGACACATCGCAAAAAAAATCAAAGCATCTGAAGAAAAAATTACTAACGAGGCACAAAAATTTGACAATCTGCATTGTTAAGCGTCTTCGAGATTTATACATATGTACATATGCACATTAGGCCGTCTCGTCTTATATGGACCAAAAGAAGAGTCCACCGTACAAGGGAAATAGGGCTTAGAGAATTCCTGATAATAAGACCTTCTGTGGAACTTAAAAACCTATTCCTATCTCTTTGAGATATGGGCGCATAAAAGAAAATTAAGTATCAAAACATTTGGAGCAGAGCGAATGAGCGCATAACAGCAAGCAGCGCTGCCAGCGTATTCTGTATTTACTACACTTAGAGAAAAGTTGCGGGCTAAATTCAAGCTGTGTCTTAGTTGCTTCAAGAATCACAGAAATTAAAGAAAAATAAATTTAATTTAAATTTCTAAAGCTTGAATTAGGCTTGAAATAAGATAGAAAACTAAAAAAAAAATTGATTTAACAATACGATTCTTGATTCAAGAATGAAATTCTTAATATAAGTATGTATAAGCATTCTTAAAATAAGATTGAGCAATCAGTCATGGGTTGTGCTTAAAATAAGTTTACATAAGCTTGTTTCTAAACTGCACACTTCTACACCTTTTCCACAAGTACTTCAGAAAGCGTAAAATGTACTTCAGAATAGTCAATTGTACTTCGGAAACCGTAAAATGAATTTCAGAATAGTCAATTGTACTTCAGAAATTATAAAATGAATTTCAGAATAGTCAATTGTACTTCAGAAACCGTAAAATGAATTTCGGAATAGTCAATTATACTTCAGAAAGCGTAAAATGTTCTTCAGGAAACGTAAATTGTACTTCAGAAACAGTAAATTGTACTTCAGAAGCTGTAAAATGTACTTCAGAATAATAAATTGTACTTCGGAATAATAAATTGTACTTCAGAAACCGTAATTTGTAATTCAGAAGTAATAGGAATCTATATATAAAAAATGGTGTAAAAAATGTATAGTACTTCATAAAATGAGAACGGCCGGGCCGATTTCTGTAAAATTTTTTGTCAGTTGTTCGTATTTTCGAGGAGAAGGTTCTTGCGGTATAAAATTTTGGAAAATCCCTCCGGAAAAGTCGGAAAATTAGAAAAATCGAAAATTAAAAGTTCTCAGCGTTATACGTAGGGATAGGGATAGGGATAGGGATAGGGATAGGGATAGGGATAGGGATAGGGATAGGGATAGGGATAGGGATAGGGATAGGGATAGGGATAGAGATAGTGAAATTAGGTTTGTCGCAGCGAATATATGTATATAACTTTTATTCAGAGAATTGACATTTTTAATAGCTTTATAGGAAAAAATTTTATCCAGAACAACGTCTGCCGGGTCAGCTATGTAGTTTTAAATATTTCAGAGGCCGCAGCTAGGTATTCCACACTACTATATGTAAACTATGTAGAAAAGTGGGATTTATTTGTATCCAAATATGTGTACTTTGCATTTGAACTATGTGCATACATACTTGGTAATATCTAAATTTTTAACCGAAGTAGCGTCTGTTCGCTTCATTCGATTGTCATATATTACGTCCAGATTCCAGACATCGTTGAAGCTATGTAAATCTCCATCGCCTATTCCGTGAACGAGCAAGGTGGTGCAAAGTATTCCAAATTTATCGAAATTATCTACCAAATTTTTTAATTCGTGGGCTGGACTGTTCTTTATGATTCTGAAGTACAATTTACTGTTTCTGAAGTACATTTTACTGTTTCTGAAGAACATTTTACGCTTTCGGAAGTACAATTGACTATTCTGAAATACATTTTACGATTTCTGAAGTACAATTGACTATTCTGAAATACATCTTACGATTTCTGAAGTACAATTGACTATTCTGAAGTACATTTTACGGTTTCTGAAGTTAATTTTACGCTTTCTGAAGTACTTGTGGAAAATGTGTAGTATAATGTTTATAAAAAATATTGATCCAAAAATAAGAATACATTCTTGATTTTAGCATTTTCAGGGTTAACAGACTTTTATTACGCTTTCGGCTTGTTTCAGTCCCGCTAGAGTTAAGTTTTTCTTCTTTATTCTCTGAGCGTAACGTAACATATCTACACTTACAACATCCTATTAGATGTTTGGCGCGTTTTAATTGACTTTTCACAATTTGCAACATTTTTATATTTTTTGATGTGTAAACATTTTTTTTTTTTAATTTTTATGTTTCTGTCAAGTAACTTTCAAGTTTTATGCTCAGGACTTAATGGGTTAAGCTAAATATATTTAATATTAATTCTGCTCTTGCCAATGAACGAAGAGCACGTACAAGCAAATATATTTCACTTGTGTTCAAGAAAATGCGCACAAAATTTTATTTACTTTCTTAATTACTGTGTTTTTATCAGGGATTGCAAATAATCGTTATTTTTTAAATTTTGACTAAAAAAATCATATTGAAGGAGAAATGCTAAACGCAAAAGAAGTACACAGATGTAATCACCGTAACGCAGACTACCTCTAGGTGCATTAAATTTTATTTTTTTCGATTTTTATAAAAAATTGATTTTTAATCATTATTTTCTGAGTTTTATTTTCTGCTCAGAAAATAAAAGTTATTTTTTGAGTTTTATTTTTCGCTTAGAAAATAAAAGTAATTTTTTGAGTTTTATTTTTCGACAAGAAAATAAAAGTTATTTTTTGAGTTTTATTTATCGCTTAAAATATAAAAGTTACTTTTTGAGATTTATTTATCGCTTAAAAAATAAAAGTTATTTTTTGAGTCTTATTTTTCGCTTAGAAAATAAACGTTATTTTTTGAGTTTTATTTATCGCTTAAAATATAAAAGTTACTTTTTGAGATTTATTTATCGCTTAAAAAATAAAAGTTATTTTTTGAGTCTTATTTTTCGCTTAGAAAATAAAAGTTATTTTTTGAGTTTTATTTTTCGCTTAGAAAATAAAAGTAATTTTTTGAGTTTTATTTTTCGACAAGAAAATAAAAGTTATTTTTTGAGTTTTATTTATCGCTTAAAATATAAAAGTTACTTTTTGAGATTTATTTATCGCTTAAAAAATAAAAGTTATTTTTTGAGTCTTATTTTTCGCTTAGAAAATAAAAGTTATTTTTTGAGTTTTATTTATCGCTTAAAATATAAAAGTTACTTTTTGAGATTTATTTATCGCTTAAAAAATAAAAGTTATTTTTTGAGTCTTATTTTTCGCTTAGAAAATAAAAGTTATTTTTTGAGTCTTATTTTTCGCTTAGAAAATAAACGTTATTTTTTGAGTTTTATTTATCGCTTAAAATATAAAAGTTACTTTTTGAGATTTATTTATCGCTTAAAAAATAAAAGTTATTTTTTGAGTCTTATTTTTCGCTTAGAAAATAAAAGTTATTTTTTGAGTTTTATTTTTCGCTTAGAAAATAAAAGTAATTTTTTGAGTTTTATTTTTCGACAAGAAAATAAAAGTTATTTTTTGAGTTTTATTTATCGCTTAAAATATAAAAGTTACTTTTTGAGATTTATTTATCGCTTAAAAAATAAAAGTTATTTTTTGAGTCTAATTTTTCGCTTAGAAAATAAAAGTTATTTTTTGAGTTTTATTTATCGCTTAAAATATAAAAGTTACTTTTTGAGATTTATTTATCGCTTAAAAAATAAAAGTTATTTTTTGAGTCTTATTTTTCGCTTAGAAAATAAAAGTTATTTTTTGAGTTTTATTTTCCCTCAGAAAATAAAAGTTATTTTTTGAGTTTTATTTTTCGATCAGAAAATAAAAGTTATTTTCTGAGTTTTATCTTTTTGCTCAGAGAGTTTAATTTTAGCTGAAGCTGTCGATTTTGCCACATTAATATGTAGGTAAAATTTATAAATAAAAATTTAAAAATTTATTTTAATACTTTAATTATTTATATGGCGAAATCTACAATTGCAGCCAAAATTAAACTGAAAAACTTTTATTCTCTGAGCCAATAAATAAAACTCAGAAAATAACTTTTATTTTCTGATCGAAAAATAAAACTCAAAAAATAACTTTTATTTTCTAAGCGAAAAATAAAACCCAAAAAATAACTTTTATTTTCTGATCGAAAAATAAAAATCAAAAAATAACTTTTATTTTCTAAGCGAAAAATAAAACCCAAAAAATAACTTTTATTTTCTGATCGAAAAATAAAAATCAAAAAATAACTTTTATTTTCTGAGCAAAAAGTAAAACTCAGAAAATAATTATTAAAAATCAACTTTTTGGATATAACTCATAACCGTTACAGTCCCTGGTTTTTATACTCGCCTGTACCAGTACACAGAGTATAATAGTTTTAATCACATAACGGTGCATTGTAACGCCATGAAATAGTCGAGATTGATGTGGACTTATATATATCAAAATGATCAGGGTGAAAAGAGAAATCGATTGAGCCATGTCCGTCCATCCGTCTGTAAACACTCTAACTCGCGCAAAAATTTAAATATTTAGATGAAATTTGGAATGCAAGTTGGTATCCAGACTGGGACGGTTGAAATGGGCGAAAACGGACCATGACCATGCCCACTTTCCCTATATAGTATATATCGGAAATTTGGAGCTGGAGTTATAAGATTTCACCTACGTAAAGGGCTCAGGCCCTCAAAAAAAATATGGTGAAATTTTGGAAAATGGGCGGTGCCACGCCCACTTATTAAAGGACAAACTCTGAAAGTTTTATAAGTCATAACTCAGAAACCCTAGCAGATACATATATCAATTAAATTTGGTATGCTCGGTGTACTTACTTAGGCAAATGTTTTGTCAAAAAATTGCCAAAATCGTTTGACAATCACGCCCACATTTATACATGGGCCTAATAACAACATTTCGAGCGATATCTTTGTCAAATATAAAGATAATTCATTGTGGCATGAGTTTACTATAAACATAAAACAAAAGACGCAAACATTTTTGAAAATGGGCGTGGCAGCGCCTCTTTTAGAAGCAGGAATATACGAGATCGCTTACAACAAATAGCGCCTACTTTTTCAAAAAAATATTTCTAAAGCGGCCTTGTGAAATTTGTAACGCGACATCTTTGTAACTAAAGGTCATAAAGGGATGAGATTTTGCACTAACAAGAATATTTATACGCTTAGTCGGATGATTGATACAAATTTTCAAAATGGGCGTGGCTACGCCCACTTCATGCGACACTCGCTTTGTATAAAATACACCGTGTTTCCATCAAACGTACTAAATAAACATTGAAAGCATACAGCTGAGTATTTAATGTTCGCTTCCACTCGAACTTAGGCTTCCTTACTTGTTTGCTTTCATTTTACGCAAAATATGACTAATATTAATTCCTATCTCGCCAATGAACGTAGAACACGTATAAGCAAATATGCGAGTAAATATTTGTATTAAATATTTCATGTTTGACTTCGCAGAATGTCGCCAATATAAAACAAATAATAAAATAGTTAGAGAATTTCACAAATATAACTGTAAAAAGTTTTAGGCCCAGCTTCCTCTGACAAGTGCGTTGTAGTCCCAAACTTTTTCGAACAGATTTACGCCGACCCTGAGTGACACCCATCAGAGTAGATGGATATTTTTGAGAATAGCTGCCACTTGATTATACTCTAAAGCGAGAATTTTATATATTTTAGTACATAGACTCGGGGATCGAACCTAAGATCTTTGGCAAGTTTGGTGAGCTCATAAAAGTTAATTGAAGCATATTAACCAAATAACTTATATCAAATTCCGTTGAATTTTGTTTGGCTTTATTAGTCTGAGCTGCGTAGTTGCCGTGGGGAACGTTTTTTGCAAAAAATGTGTTTTATGTATTAAACCCTTTTGTATTTTTTCGTATAAATAGTGGTAAAATCGCCAGTGTCTACTTCAAAGAAAGTAATAAAGTTCACCGAAAATGAACTTGCGCTGTATTTTTGTACTCCTATCGGTCCAGCTCAGCCTTGTGTATGGCTACTCAGATGCTAATTTCCGAATTGTCAATGGATCGCCGTACAATATAGAAAATGCCAATTATATGGTATTTGTGTTACATATTAGAAGGCAGTGTGGAGGTACATTAATTAGTCCGCGGCATGTGGTCACCGTAGCACATGCCGTAGAAGAAACACCCAAGGATGAAATGACCGTTATAGCCGGTAGTAACAATATTACGGAATATACTGAAGGAACTCAATATGGATATGTTGATGATATAATTATACCGGATGAATATAAACACGACAAAGAGATAATGGATATTGCTATTCTTTTATTATGTGAGCCCTTTGAAACTACCGCATATGTTAGGCCAGCAAAATTCTGTAGAAGCCCTCTGCGGGCGGGCGACGAAATGCGAATAAGCGGTTGGGGTTGGACAGCGGAAGATTCAAACCAAATAGAAGTACTAAGGTCTGGTTTGGTGGAAGTAGTGGGTTGGAGGACTTGTTTTGAAAAGTATAAAAATAGTGATCTTCGTTTCACAGAAGAGAAGATATGTGCTGGAAACACCGGAGTGGACCATTATGTAGGAGATTCCGGTGGACCTGGCGTAAACTCTAGAGGCGAGTTTTGTGCAATAATATTGGAAGGTAAAGGTTGTGGTCACCTAGACTATCCAGGCGTATATTTAAACGTAATGCATACCAAAGTTAAAAACTTCTTAAAGAGTGTGGTAGGAAATCAAATAGTGTGTTAAGATCAAATTCAATGAGTGAAGCTGAAATGAAATATTCGCGCTCATTCATATAAAATGAATTTTGACTTTTCCCAGCTTATTATTTTTCTTATAACTTTTTTCAATAACTGCACGAAAGCTTAACAATTTATGTACGTTACATAATAGTTCTTATTTTTATAATTCTTTTTTTTTCACCAATCAAATTGGGGCATTACTTATTGTATTCAGAAATATACGTACATATGAAAGAAGGTCTTTTAGTTTTATTTTTGTCTTTTTTTTATCTACTTACCTTGTTGAATACTTAAAGGTAAAACATTAAGCACATGTCCAAATAAAGACAGACATATGTATGTATGTACATATGTATGTATGTATGTATGTATGTACATATCGTCGTTATAGAAGAAAAAAGACGCAAACTATTTTGTTGAGGAAGAAAGACGCAAAGTTTTTTTCTTTCAAAGAAAGACGCATTAAAAATATTTTTCGAAAGAAAGACTATTTTTTTTTTGATAACGAAGAAAGACGTTTTGTTTTTTTTTTTACTCTAAAGAAAGACGCATTTAAATATTTTTTTAGGAAAGAAAGACGTATTCGGTTTTTTATTTTTCTTTGTCAATTTTAATGCTAATGCGTCTTTCTTCGCAGCTAATAAAGCTAATGCGTCTTTCTTCGTCCAAATATTTTATAATGCGTCTATCTTCGTCGGCATGTTTTGTAAAGCGTCTTTGTTCCCCGACATATTTTTAAGCGCCTTTTTTCGTCGACAAATTACTGACATGCGTCTTTCTTCTTCCGGAGCGACGATGTGTATGTACATTAGGGATGGGGCTATTCGAATAAAAATTATTCGAATAAAAAATCCTTTTATTCGAAAGGTATTCGTAATTCGAATAACATTTATTCGAATAATTTATTCGTATATTCGAATAAATACCTATTCGAATAGTACTATTCGAATATCACTATTCGAATACCACTATTCTCGAATAGCTATTGAATGTATGTATGTATGCTTTTGCTTTTGAAAGTGCATACATATGTATGTACATATTAAACCTCTGCACAATACCATTTGCCTCTTCTATATTTGCGAATACTCTATGCATTGTACAATTAGTCACAGCAAAATTTCAATGCAGATACGAATATAACCCATACTTTTCATTTGGAATACAAATACTATTTCTATTTGCTCTGTTGGAGCGATTAGTGTACACTATTCGCCACGATCGAGTAGAACATAATAATAACCATGTTATGAAGTATTCGCAAAACCTTGTTGCTTCTTTGGTTTGTTTGTTTATTTAATGTGCATATGGCATTAAGGTGGACCAAAAAATAAAAGCCCAACAAACATATGTTCAATTTTTTAATGATAAGAAATGTTTTTCTTGTTCATTAAGGACTTTGAAAAAAATTATGTATCATCACTGATATAAAAGGAGAAAGAAATTTGGAGGCATTTGCACGACCTCTAAATTTTAATATATTAAGGAAAAATTTTAGGTATAGATTTCCGTATTATATTCGCATGAAAATCGGGTTGTTCCGCGAATTTCGGGAGAATTTTATTTCCTTCATAAAACCACCTTAATATGCCAAATAAGTTTCCTAACTAATGCCGAAAAAATCAAAAGAATCGAAGTATTGGTTACCGAGTTATTTTAAAATATATAGAACAGTTGGAAATATGTAGATCGTAAAAAGCTCTGGTTCGAAATTTATTTTAGACATATGGTTTCTTGGGCAAAAAAGCTTGAAATTACCCAAATTTTTATAATTGCGATGTGTCCCTGTTAATTTTTGTTTGGCCCCTACCCATCGACCCGCCCTAGTGGGTATGCATATGCACATACACACACTCACACTAGCAGCGTAATTTTGCTGAACACAACGTCTGGATGTGTGTTTATGAAAATATGTATGTACATACATATATTTCGATTATATTCGAAGTATTCGCAAGTAGTGTACACTATTTGCAGAACCTTTTTAAGGTCATGTAATTGTCGCTACGAATAAGTAATTGTATTGGTTCTTTTTATGGTTGTGCTCTACTTGCGTTTATTCTAAAACGACAGAAACAAGTAGGTACTGTAATTGGACGGCCGCGAATATTTTGTTGGCCGTTTCGAATCCATTCGTGCAGCCTTCTAGTACATATACATATACGTACTCTGGCTTGCGCGGAGGCAAGTGGAATTCCCAAATTATGCATATAATAATACTATTCGAATAGTGTTATTCGAATAGTATTATTTGAATAGTACTATTCGAATAGTACTATTCGAATTTTTTCCCTCGAATATTATTATTCGTTTATTCGAATAATATTTATTCGAATATAATTCGAAAAAAGTCAAACTACTAATGTACATATCTGTGGTCGCAAGCAATAACTGCTTAAGTCGACTTATGAAGATTTTGATTTATACATACATATGTATGTATATACACACATACCACGTTATTCTTTAACCCTCGAGTACTCGCGCCTCGTAGAGTAACACGGATTCTCGCACATGAGCATTTTGCTCACTCGCTCTTGTAATGTAATTTTTTAATGCATTTACATTGTTAAACATTTCCTTTTTGTCGTAGAAATATTACTAACTAATTGTTTTTGAAAAAGCATATTTATTTAAGATTCACCTTTTAAAATTTTACTAAATCAATTGAATAAAACATAAATTTGTTATTTCACATTTCACACATAGTACATTAACAAAATTATTTATTGTAAAAAAAATAACCAAATAAAATTATAAAATCAGTCTGCGTTATGATTCACATTAATGTTGCTTTCGAAGAAAAATAAGTGCGTATATGTTACATGTTCCGTGCAGAGTAATTTTGCACTTAAAGTTCACCCTCTGTTTTGAACGCCTATTTTTACTCCTTAGGGAAAGCTCGCAAAAGCCAGGCTTTTTAGTATGCTCACTTATGTTGTCCTCCTTCTCCAAACTATCGGCGGATTGTTCAGAAGTAGTGTTGTAATCACTTTTTTCTGTTTCGCCATCACTCTGTTGAAATAATTAATTTTCGTCATTGTCTAAGCCTTCGTAATATAACACTTCTTCCAACCAAGAAGCAAGTTGTGAAGAGGCCCTGCCACAATGACGCCTGCATTCCATTTCAACAGTACTTGCAAATACAAATGAAAATATTGCAAAAATAATAAATATCAGCGTTAAACCCTAGGTTTCCAATAAAAAAGATTAAACATAAAATACTTACATCGTTTCTCGCGCAATGAGCAAATTGCCGCTCTCAAAAAACAATCTCCCATTTGAAGCTGTGATGGTGCACTAACGAAAAGAAACACTCGTCAAAGTGTGAAGCACAACCACCTGCGAAGGTACTCAACACACCAAGTGCCACAAATCCATAGAACATAGAAATTTCGCGAAATAAAAAATTGCTTGAGCAAAATGCTCATAGCGCGAGTGCTCGAGGGTTAATGAAATCTCTTCGTAACATTTTGTTTTATTTCAAAAATTTAATCGTAACATTGTGGATGGCTCGTTGATTTTGCATTCATAATTTTTAGTCGATTTTTTATAATTTTTTAAGAAACGCCTTCGAATATAAAAAGCAATTTATCTCGAAATTATATTTTAAGACTTAAGCAGTTACCATGCAAAAATTCCGAGTACTCCATTCGCTAATCCATGGTGTTCGCTATGGACCAACCGATTACTCCATAACTTGCCACATTTCATACAAAAAATATGCCCCATTTAACATTGTATGTCATTGCAATGGAGTATATAGTCCAATCCCGCATAACAATCAAATTAATCCATGGAGTACCTACATTGGATTAATTGATTGAGTACCTAACAGTTAGTCGAAAATATGTAACAACAAAAACCAAATGTTTATCGCGACGACGACGAATGACGCGTATGCAGCCAACCATATGTATGTACATATGTAGTTATGTATGTATGTATACTAGAGTGCGTTTAAAATTCAAATTAACGATATTTTACTGTATCGCCCCCTAAATCTGTAGTAACATGGTCAAAGATATCACACATAAATTTTGGTACCGATTGGTGGCGATTAAGGCGTGGCGCATTGAGGTCAAAGTTCAGAAAACTCTATGAAGGGTCAAAAAATCAAAATATTTTTTTTAATTATCTAATACCCAAAATTAATACTTCTATACCCAACGATAACAAATATAAATTTTGGTTCCGATTTATGACGGTTTAGTGCTGTTTTAAGGGGGTCAATGTTCAGATTGCCATAGAAGACTTACATTTTTAGTGTCGCATATGGTAATCTGAACTTTGACCCTCTTGAAACACCAGTAAACCGTCATCAATCGGGACCAAAATGTATATTTGTTATCATTGGGTATAGAAGTATTAATTTTGGGTATTAGATAATTAAAAAAAATATTTTGGTTTTCTGAATTTTGACCTCAATGCCAAACCAAAATTTATTTGTGATATCTTTGACCATGTTACTACAGATTGAGGGGGCGATACAGTCTTTTTATGAACTTTTAAATTTTTCATACAAATTAAAAGCACCCTAATGTATACACATCCCTGTAAAAATCATTGGATTATATACTCCATTTGTGGTAGGTTGGAGTACTTTCAAAGTGACCACTAACATAGCCCAAACGACCGGTTCTTGTATCTGCATCGGTTCGTAGTTAGCCGAACTTAACAAAAACCAAATGTTTATCGCTTACCCTGCAAATGTTTATCGTTTACCCTGCAAAATTCCGATCACATGGGTATATATTTTTGAGGGTTAAACTAGAGTATAAAAACGAAAACAAAACAAAAAAGAAAACAAAAATAGGAAAATAAATAACAATAACAACAAAAAATTATAAAAATCTATAGTCGAATTTTAATCCCACGTAAACCTGAAATGGAATAAAAATCAGATTTCGGAACTGTTTAGACATCAATGTTCGTGAGTGCTCGTTACTCACGCTTTAATTTTCCAAATAATCACTTTTTCTCGATGAATATGAATCAAAAAGTCACTCAAGTTATAATCAGTCAACCAACAAGCGCTCAGCTTATATCAGCCCAAAATTTCTCAATTTTCTATATGAAAATAATATCAGCCAATGCAAGTAATGACTTTAGAAGATTTCTGCAGCCGAAATTAGTCGAAGCTACTTGTGTTTTCTTGATTTTCGTTCACTTTTTTTTTTTTCAAATTCATTTCAAGTATGCTCCTGTTTGTTCTTTTTTTTCTTTTTCACCTCACTTTTGGTATTTACGACATGTGTCAGCGGCGCCGTGATTTATTAACTCTTACCAAACTTAGGCATTGATAATTTTCGGATATTGATGGCATACTGACAGACTGAGAGAAAAAAAAACAAAAGCAAAGAAAGAAATAAAGAGCTACGAACTGATTGACAAACAGTTATCCATACAAAAAGGTTGCACACAAACACGTATACATAAAAACGCAGCATCACTCAAAAGCCGGCTAAAATGACTTGCCCCAAAATTATATTTTCGCCGAATGCTGTTGGCCAAAAGGACCTGAGGATATGACACAAAGAAAAGCTATTACTTCTTGGTATTTTGCGGGGCATCAATGTGACATAGTATTTACTACACCGACTACATCTTGGAGGCACTAATAAATTCCCAACATAAAGACATGAATCCATAAAGTTTGTGCATAGTACATAGTGGGAAAGAAAAGTTTCAAACTCATTGTTTTGGGTAACTTAAAAAAAATTGCATATTGGCAATTGAAACTCACAGCCGCACGCAACGCGCAGTGGCGCAAAAAGTGGCAAATACTGCCGCCATAAAAATTGAAATGATAAATTTTACAGTCGGTGAAATGCATGCGATGAAAGTGTTTGCTTAAAGCGATAAATAGATTGAACTTTCTATCGCTGTCTAGTGTGAGCAGTGAAGAGTTTACTACACTAAATGAGCCTCGTTACAGGTAATATTTTGGAATGGCTGGCAGATAAATGTGTTCCTAGACGTTGACGTCTTCATGATCCCAGACCACTTCGACAGCACCGGGCTTTTACAAATGATAATATCCCTTTACTACTAACTGGTAAAGTAAAAGGTAAAATATTTTTATGCACTGCTGCACTGTCTCCTCTATGTATATCTATAATAGAACTGTTCCTTTTAGCCAAAAAATTATTGTTGATGGGTTTTGTTCCATATTTCAAATATTGATCTTCGATGTGATCGCCTAAGACTCAGGGAGGCCCTTAAAGCAGCCTGGAAATCAGAGAGAATGTGATTATTCCTTAAAGATAATGCTCTTCTTAAGCTTCTAACACTCTCCTCTCATCCTCCTCCTAAAATAAAACTTCTCTTTATCTCTGCTTCAAACAAGTTAATATAGCTCTCCATTGATCTCAGTTTACAAATCTTCGGCCGGTCCACGTATACCAAACTGTGTTCACCCAGCGTCTAACCTAGTCTCAAGCTCTGAATTATGTGCTAATGGATATGTAAGTATGTACGTATGTATGTATATTAGGGTGGTCCTAAAAAAATCAAATTAGCGATTTTCTTCGTTCTCACTCTTTTATCGGCAACAGCACCGTCAAAATTATCGCATACAAATTTTGGTCCAGATCGCAGATGGATCGGTGTGTCGAACAGGGGTCACAAAGAAGAATATGATCTTTAAATTTATGAACTTTAATTTTAATTTTTTTCAGTCTGCATAGAGTTTTCTGAACTTTCCCCCTTCGGCTATATTAGCATCGGCCGAGGAGGTTAATTTTAAAAAAATATGATATAAAATTTGTATGCATATATTCGGGGACCACCCTAATGCACATATATTCCCGTTTGTCCAGAGTAGACGGTTCATGAATGAGATTATTTTGCTTGTTTTTTGTCCAGAACTGAAACGTCCGCAAGTCATGATGCATGTACATATATTCGTACTAGACCTCTGCACAATACCATTTGCCTCTTCTATATTTGCGAATACTCTATGCATTGTACAATTATTCACAGCACAATTTCAATGCGGATACGAATAAAACCCATACTTTTCATTTGGAATACAAATACTATTTCTATTTGCTCTGTTGGAGCGATTAGTGTACACTAGGGATGGGACTATTCGAATAAAAATTATTCGAATAAAAAATCCTTTTATTCGAAAGGTATTCGTAATTCGAATAATATTTATTCGAATAATTTATTCGTTTATTCGAATAAATACTATTCGAATAGTACTATTCGAATATCACTATTCGAATACCACTATTCTCGAATAGCTATTGTATGTATGATTTTGCTTTTGTAAGTGCATACATATGTATGTACATATACATATACGCACTCCGGCTTGCGCGGAGGCAAGTGAAATTCCCAAATTGTGCATGTACATACATACTACTATTCGAATAGTATTATTCGAACAGTGTTATTCGAATAGTGTTATTCGAATAGTATTATTCGAATAGTACTATTCGAATAGTACTATTCGAATTTTTTCCCTCGAATATTATTATTCGTTTATTCGAATAATATTTATGTATGTATGTATGTACATATGCGCATGCAATGTAGCAACAAGTAAAGAAAATCAAGTTAAAAGGATTTAAATATAAACGGTTCCTTCTTTTGTTATGTTTTAAGTAGGCGCAAATAAGAAAAGGAAAACAACTGAGCTAAGTAGGTGTAAATAGATTGAAATTGTAAAACGAAGAGCATACCTACCAATCGTCCCGCCCTAGTGTGTATGCATATGCACATACACATACTCACACTAACAGCGTAATTTTGCTGAACACAACGTGTGAATGTGTGTTTATGAAAATATGTATGTACATACATATATTTCGATTATATTCGAAGTATTCGCAAGTAGTGTACACTATTTGCAGAACCTTTTTAAGGTCATGTAATTGTCGCTAAGAATAAGTAATTGTATTGGTTTTGTTTATGGTTGTGCTCTACTTCCGCTTATTCTAAAACGACAGAAACAAGTAGGTACTGTAATTGGACGGCCGCGAATATTTTGTTGGTCGTTTCGAATCCATTCGTGCAGCCCTTTAATTCGTACATAGTCGTACATATACTCTCCGTCCATTTTTTTTTCCTGATTTTCGCTTACTTCAGCTCACTTCATGTCACTTTGACGTTAATGCATTTAATTTAAAGCAGTAAATTCCTCACATTTGGACTTGATGAGGTAACTGCCAAAATTTTGCCATTTTCTTCTTCTGCTGCTTCCTCGAAGTAAAGTAAAGTGAAGTGAAGTATTTATGTCTAATTAAATTGAATGCTGCCTCAGCATAATTTCTTTCTCATTGTCACATTGACCAATATTTTTGGTATTGTTTTCAGCGTTGTTTTTGTTTTTTTTTTTTTTTTTTGGTGCTGCACTTAGTTAATATTCATGAAATGTTGGCCAATTTACTGCGGGGCAGAGCAGAGCAGCGCAGCTTGTGTGGTGGCTCCTTAGCTGACATTTATTGTACATGTGTTTGTATGTATGTTTATTTGTAACCTTCTCCCTTTTTGTGTGTTAAATGTCGTATATTATTCGCCAACTGACATAAATGTTGTTGTTAGTACAATGTCGAAGCGTTGTCAATATGTCAAGCGTGGACAGTTGACATTTTGGTGTGCTTGAAATGTCAGCGCTTTCAAATCGGTTGCGGTTTTGGTTAAAAAGTTTTTTTTTTTTGTTTTAAATGGCTTTTAGTACTAAAAATTATGCAGTGTATACATATGTATCCTAAGTGTATTGAATATTTATTGCGATGAGTTTAGTACACATTTATTTAATTTTCAGAGCAAACAAATCTTCTCTTGTTGGTCAGCGTCTTCTTTCTTTGCAGGCATTCCAATTGCTAAAAGCGATTATTGCATTGCTCATTGAATTAAATTTTACTCGCATTGGCAATTTCAAGTTTTCACTTAGCTACCTACAACGAAAATTAATCACAACACCAAGCTCAGTACCCCCATACATACCTTCGTATGTACATTAGAGTGACTACAAAACATATGGGATTTCCAAAAGTATTGAATTTTTTCGCTCCCCGCGCATTTTCTGATAGATTGACAATAGAAAATAAGATCTGCATAAAAATTTTACCATCGGTAGTGGGAAATAGCCACGCGCCTTTGACCTAAAGTTCAAAAATTGACCTAAAAATTATGCATGGCTTTAGAGACCCATATCTCTTTAAACAATGATTTTTGGAGAAATAATGTAATAATCATTTTTATACAAAATGAAACTGGGAACATATTCTCCATATGATATTTATACCTACCGTTATCCTTTCAGGACATATTGAGTCCTTAAAATGAAATTTAAATTTTTTAGTTTGTTAAGAAGGGAAAAATAAATATTTAAAAAATAGAGAATTGTATAAACTATAAATCATTTAATAGGTTATTTAAAGTAGTTTTACACATCATAATTTTTTTTTAATTTACATGCACTATTATAGTCAAGAAAATGATTTAAAATAAGCAAGCAGCATTTTTTCAAACTTTTTTTTTTACCAAACTGAAAATATCGTAGTAGGCTTTGCAATTAAAAAAAAAAATGTGGTATAGTTTCATATTTCAGGTCATTCAATAGTGTGTTGAACTTTTTTTAAAGTGAACTTGTAGCGGTAGTGCTCATAAGTGTGTTATATTCAGTTCAAAAAAGTTTTGTTCAAATTTTTTTAAAACTATTATTGTAATGGCATTAAGATCCAGATGCATTCCCTTAATTGGTAATTATTTAATAATATCTTACGAGCTAAGTGCTATGTAAGGCTTTTCTATTGTATAATGTAAAAGTATCTTTTTTAAACACAGGCTTGAAAAAAAACTCTTTGAATGGAAATATGCTTCCAAGCAGAAGAAATGTGTTAAGCTATTTATTTTATTTGATTCGTGGTGAACATAAAACGCCAAAGGAAAGCTTTCCTATTTTGTCCAATAGAGTGAATGAGGTCTATACGAAATTCGGAATTCCGACCAATAGAAAAGATGTGTAAAGATACTAAAAAAACTAATTAAATCAAGTACAGTTTATCGTTTTTGCGCCAACAACTACAACAGTTTTTTTTTTTTGGTTTAATGCATATTTAATTTGCCCTATCTCAACATTTTCATAGCCTGCTAAGAATGAAACTATACCACATTTTTTTTAATTGCAAAGTCTACTACGATATTTTCAGTTTGGTAAAAAAAAAGTTTGAAAAAATGCGGCTTGCTTATTTTAAATAATTTTATTGACTATAATAGTGCATGTAAATTAAAAAAATTTATGATGTGTAAAACTACTTTAAATAACCTATTAAATGATGTATAGTTTATGCAATTCTCTATTTTTAAATATTTATTTTTGCCTTTTTAACAAACCAAAAAATTTAAATTTCACTTTAAGGACTCAATATGTCCTGAAAGGATAACGGTAGGTATAAATATCATATGGAGAATATGTTCCCAGATTCATTTTGTATAAAAATGATTATTACATTATTTCTCCGAAAATCATTGTTTAAAGAGATATGGGTCTCTAAAGCCATGCATAATTTTTAGGTCAAATTTTGAACTTTAGGTCAAATGCGCGTGGCTATTATGCAGATCTTATTTTTTATTGTCAAGCTATCAGAAAATGCGCGGGGAGCAAAAGAAATCAGCACTTTTGCATTTGTGGTCAATCTAATGTACATACATACTCGTACATAAATAGGTACATATGTACATATAATAAATATCTACTCGCCCAACGATGGGCATAAATTGTTTTCTGCTTGTAATTAAATTTTGCTCTACATGAAATCCAGTAGCAACACGCCTCCACTACAAGCACCCCATCATTGCATAGGCTTAGTAAGCATGTGGGGCCCTTGCTCTTTGCTACCGTGCAACATATGCACATATATATGTTGCAACATATGTATTACAAATGGCTATCAGTTAGCGAACATCAATGAAACCAATCAATAATTAGTTATCGCTGCGCATCGCTAGAACCGTTATCTTGACAAGCTCATACTCGTAGTATGTACATATTTACAAAAACAAAAATTTTATTACAATTAAAACTAAATGTACATAGGTGATGCCTTCCATTTCAGTTCAATTAGCGGTAAGGCAATAGAGTAACATGCAAATATTTCTTATACTGAAAATATATCGTCGCTCCGGAAGAAGAAAGACGCATGCCAGTAATTTGTCGACGAAAAGAGGCGCATTAAAAATATGTCGGGGAAAAAAGACGCTTTACAAAACATGTCGACGAAGATAGACGCATTAAAAAATATTTCGACGAAAAGAGACGCATTATAAAATATTTCGACGAAGAAAGACGCATTAGCATTATTAACTGCGAAGAAAGGCGCATTAGCATTAATATTGACAAAGAAAAAATAAAAATCGAATACGCCTTTCTTCCCTAAAAAATATTTGAATGCGTCTTTCTTTATAGTACACAAAAATAAAGCGTCTTTCTTCGTTATAAAAAAAAATAGAGTCTTTATGTCGAAAAATATTTTTCATGCGTCTTTCTTTGAAAGAAAAAAAGTTTGCGTCTTTCTTCCTCAACAAAACACTTTTCGTCTTTTTTTCTTCTATATCGACGATATGTAAGGTAATATAATAATACGATATGTAAGGTAATATAGAAAGACAATGATTTTCAGTCATTTTTCAATGATTTTCAAAAAAACCTAAATATTAGTTATATTAGTGTATATCAAGAAGATAATGAAGCGTACACCGGATATCTCGCTGATCTGAAAATTCGATACCTAATGTACAAATGTTGCTTTAAGATTCTATGAAGATCCCTTCTAAGGAGTTTAGATGGAAAGCTATTGTATGCATATTTCCCGACTGAAAAAGCAAAGCAATCTCTGCGATTTCCCAAAAAGATTCTTACAAGCAAATAGTGCTATCTCTCAAGAGCTAAACCAACGTTGGCAACCCAGTATGGCTGCGCTGGTAACTGTTTGTTGATGGTTGCTTAGCAACTAAACCACTCGCCCACTAATCGAATAGTAGCTTAACAATCAAGCAAAGCAACCTGCGCTTGAACGAACCACCAACAATAACAACTCATCTGTTTTCGGAATGCCATAGGAACTAATGCAATTAATATTGAATGCCAATATACATTGAATATAATTTACGTACTCTGTGTGTGTTTTGCTTGATGCAGTGCGGTGGCGGATTATACAGCCGTGGCAGATGAAGGTGACCGACCAGGAGAAGGTTTACAAAGTTGTGGGGTTGGTGGTGTGGTGTTGCAGTTGGTGTTGGTGTTATCGATGAATGCAGCGCGATAAACGCCCTCGGGTGTTGCTGCCGCACACTCAGAGAAGGTGGAGTAGTTCAAATTGGATACAAGTTTGCAATAGCTATGAAGTTACATAGATAAATAAGCAAGCATCAGCTTCAGGTTTTTTAAAATATATTAAAATTTGCATACTGTATTTAAATAAAGCAAGGGTGCAGGCCCAAATCGAGTTACGGAGTCACTCAACAACAACATCAAAATTTTTACTACAACATCTTTTGCGGAATGAGAAAAAATTATTCGAAAAAAAAATGTTACGCATTGAATGTCGATCGATTGCACCGCTTGTTTTGAGTTGCGGCGTTGTGGTGACAGTTCTCAGTTCGTTTGCTGTTGGGAGCCACAAAGAGTCAAAAGGGTCACTGGACCTGCACTCCTGGAATAAAGCATTAGAATTTTCTTTGAATTAATGAAAAATACCAAAACATTTGGAGAAATTAAAATACCTAAAATTTATTAAAGCACAGTTAGAATTTGTATAAGAGACCCTTTGCTTATGTTAAGGATAAATATTTGGCAACTACTTCACAAAATATGGAAAAATATGCTCCGGTTGCATGGCATAGGTTGGTGTTCTTGAACAAAAAAATGCAATGTCCTTTTAATTTTTGAGACTTTGCATGAGCTTCAGAAGGTGTTTCAGTTAGATATGGTAATGGCATTTTCCTACCAACAACATGGCACGTGTTCAACTCTAATACACCTACGTACTGGTAAATAATGCCTAAATCGTGCCTAAATAAGCAACATGAATAGGTAAATATGTATGTGTTAAAAATTTTATCAAGATAACAAAAGAAAACAATAAAGAAATTTTGTTTTTTAACACTCACGCCAAACTGCAACAACAACAGTTCAATTGTGACCGCAACGCCTTGTGTGGTCCTCCAATTAGACGTTTATTAAGAGGCGAACCAACAATTTAGTGGCATACAAAAACACAGACATGCGTTGATAACCTTAAGCAAGTGCATGTTTACTTTTGTCGACATTTGAAAAACAGACAGCAAAAAAAATACTTTTATTGAATACAAGTCTTTGCGGTTTGTTGTTGATTTGACTTTTGAAGTTATGTATGCCGCGGGCAAATCAAAATTAAAACAGAAACCGAAAAAAAATGTTGTTGCCACAACATGAACACCTAAGCTTGTACTGTATACATATATATGAGTATACAAAGCCTACGCATGGCAATTTAATATCTTAACCCATATCGTCCTAATGTTCGATAAATCGAACAGCAAATTTCAACATTTTTTATTATTTTTTCTGATCTGTTTTTCAGAACCTAAACCCAAAATTTTGATGTAGTTTAATACTGTGGAATGTTTTCTATAATTGAAAATAAATATTTAAGTTTAAGCCCCCAGTTTTCTCTGAACGGGGCGTTTAAGAAAAACCCTTATTTTTAATATGATTTTGAAATTGCCAAAATATTTAAAAAATACCAATATTAAATAAAATTTAGTAAACACCTAATTTGGAAAGAAAATAAAATTCAAGTTTTAATTTGAATTTTATTTGCAAAGTCAATAAAACGAACAGTTCATATATTTAAAGTTAGCTGTTCGATTTATCGAACACTGGGCGTTACTCAGTGGTTTTTTTTCTGAGGAGCATAGGCACTGTACGAGCAAACGGTATTGGTGGTGCATAATTAAAATCTGGAAGAAAACTGGAAAAATGCCATAATGAATTCTGTTTTGATACCCAGAACAGTATATTGATTTGTCGTTGGCAGGATAATAGCGGGGTTGCACTTGCCACCTATTTCGAGTAGATCCTGCCAATGGTGTCTGTGAAAGAATGGAAGAAACAGAAAACCAACAATGAAGGGAAAACTCTTAAGCCCGGCCGTTATGTGAACTATAACCAACCCCAGCTAATGAAGAATTACAATATAGGGATTGGCGCAGTAGATCTGAACGACAATGAAGCACAGAATTATTATATCGCAATGCGATCCAAAGCAATACCACTCTTTATGAATTTCGACTTTAAATTCAGTTATCGTCAACGCATGGAAGCTTGACTGTTTCATTCGCCGTTATTTAAAATAAATATTCTCCCCCAACAAGATTTTAAGGTGGATATTGCACATTCTCTGCTAATGACAGCGGATGACGAATCCAAGTACTGTGAGGATATGGAGGTCGCGGAAGGCGACAAAAGGGACGTAATGATCGACCTGGATTTTCAAAGGATGCTCATCCGAGAAATCTGCCGCGAAGCAAGGGACAATATCTCGTAGTCAAAATCGAAAATAATAAGAAATGGATATACAAATTGTAAGACAAACCAATTTCCTTTTTGTGCAAGAGATGCCATTTTTCACTTTATACCCATTGTTTTGAGTCATAGGTATCATTTAGAAAACCAAAAGTAAATTAATTTTGACTTAAATATCTTATTTTTCAGTTTCACTTATCTAAAAATAAAATATGAACAAAAAAGGAAAATACACTGAGAGAAAAAAAATATATGGAGGGGTCAAAGAAATTGTTTACCTATTTTGAACACTACTTTCTTTGTTTTGAGTAAATTTTCCTTAAAACATGTTAAAAGGTTTATAAAATATTGTTGTTACATGCGTTACCATGGTTTCATATACTTGTTTTGAAAAAATTCATACATTAAAATAATGAAAAATTCTTTAAGCGCCATTCCATTCCCAACTTTCCTTGTTTTGAAGACTTGATTTCTTTAATTTTGAGAAATTAAATTCCCATAAAAATTCCCATGGCAACGAATTTGTTTGAATGTTTTTTTATGTTTTTTCCACATTTTTGAGAAAATTTACACAAAACAAAGAAAATTTTGTATTGGGACGCGTGTTCAAAATAAGGAAAATTATGTCTTTGATCGAGAGAAATTTTTTTTTTGAGTGTACGTTTTCTTTTGTTCGCAGGAAGAAAAACCCGAAAAAATGTATACAGATAGGCCGAGCGTTCGATTTATCGAACACATGATATCTCAAAAACTAAAATTTTAATATTTTTTTTGATAACAGATTTGAATTCAGAGGCCCAAATTTACTTAAAGATCAAAATTTCATCAAGATATGCTTCAAAAAAATTTGCTTAGGACGATATGGGTTAATAATAAGCGCTCCAAATATGTGTTTAGTGGAGATAGTAAAATTAATAAAAACAAATTTCTAAAAAATAAACTTGTACCTATTGAATTGTTTATTGTAGGTATTTTTGTGTTTTTTTTTTTATCGCCAGTTTTTGCTTGTAAATGCATAAAAGTACGAGTTAACGCGTTAAAATTCTATGAAAGAATGAAGAAATTACTAAAAACGCACAACTGGGTATATAAACATTGATCGTTTTTACCAAATTTAAATACTTTTCAGCTATTAGATAGCATCTACATTTTTATTTGCTTTTCGATTGTTGCTGCAAGCCTAACAACTTGGGTGGTCTCTATGCAATGTATATAAACAATGTGTATAAGTAAGAAATGTTTATAACACACGTGTGCATGCGCAGCTACGAAGGCGAAAGAATATTGCGTACGTATGTATGTATGTATATTTAAAAAAAAAACACCATCTAAAACAGACACACATACTTTCAGCTACCGAATTATTTATGTAAATATGTATGCAAGCGCTTCTGCTGCACTCTGTTGCTCTATTGTTTGCAACAAATTTTCTGACAACACGACATCATCATCGTAACATAGATAATTATGTAGCCTCATTTGCTGCTGCTGCTGCCAAACAAATTGTGGCAAAGAGTTACTTAATTAGCAGCAGCAGCGTTGCATTTTTGAAATGCATATATGTACATATGTAATTAATTTCACTTTCCAACGTTTTATACATAAACGGCCGCCTCACCCGCCTCAATGTTGCAGCGCTTAGAAGGAGTCGGTAGTAGCTTGTCTGTTGCAGCATTGTAATGTTCATGCCGGCAATAGGGGGCGGCAGGCGGCAGGCGGCTTTTTGATGTTCAATTATCGTTTTGCCATGGGCATAAATAAATATTAGCTTGGTTTTGCTTGTTGCGCTTCTTCTTTATATTACCAGCAATCATTGTTGTTATTGTTATTTGTTCTGCTTTATTGCTGTCACAACGCTAATTAACTAGATTAAACCAAAACCGACCGAGAGCAACCAAGCAAGTGATGACAGCCAGCAAGCAACCCTTTCGTTATATGTATGTATGTATGTATGTATACATATTCAAGCTGTGGTTTTATTGACAAGTTGACTTATGCGCCGCAATATTTTCAGCTAACTATTCGCGCACAAATTGTGGCATGCAACAACGACTTGATTTTAACCTTTCACATCACATCGTTGACTTTACCATTTTTAGTCGTATTCTGTATTTTTCTAGTGCCGTTGATTTTTTATAGCCAACATGCAAGGGCGCTTAGTTTATCTACACTGTGCAATAACTTAAGAGTTATTGCGTGGTGAGAGAATTATTCCAGGCTCTTGGGAACCATATAGAAAAATTTCTCTAGTTTTGGTCAAATTTCTTTGCTATGCCAATCTGCAAAATTCTGTACGAGCGCTTTTAGAATAAACGCAAAAAAGGATTAAAATATCAATCGCAGAAAAATATGTTGTAGAGGGATGACTCTTTAGTATATTCTAACCGATTAGCGCTCTCACGAAACAGTCGTTTTGAACACCTTCTTTGTAAATCAGAATAAAGTGGCATTTTGAAGGTGCCTAGAGGGTTACTCGGTATACAATTTTCACTAGGGGTCTTCTCAGACAGAAATCTTCGTACAAAGAACGTAAAAGTCATACACATCCCTTCTTGCTTGATAGAACTCACTGCTGACTATATAATGTGTGCTTCAAATCGCGCTTAACCCTTTTCCACTTGTAAGCTTTGTTTGATTCTTGTGTTTTTAGTTGACAGCAGACAAAGTATGAGCTTTATTGTTCCTTTCTATACCATATTTGTTTTATTTGTTGTTGTTGCTTATATGCATGTAAATTTTAACTTATGTTCGCGCTTTTGTTGCACAACTTTGTTGGCGTTTTTGGCACGTTTTCATTCTTGTCTTAATTAATTACTAGCCAAAGTGCATTTATGTGAAATCGGCTTATGTTGTTGCTGTTTTTTGTTTATGTCTTGTTCTGGTATTTGTTGTTCTCATTGTTGTTGTTCTCATTGTTGTTGTTCTCATTATTGTTGTTCTCATTGTTGTTGTTCTCACTGTTGGTATCATATAGTTTGTTAATATTGCTTTGTTGCCTGTCACCGTCATTTCCCATTTTCCAGGACAAACGCGGCGCACGGGGGCCATGATTTCTTGTTTACATGATTTTTTTCTTTTTGCTTTTGTTTGCTGTTTTTATTTGTTGTTTTTGCCTTTGTGCTTTGTTTTTCTTTCCATAAGCGCTTTAACCCACATTTCACGCCATCTAATTAGTAAAGTACCCAGCGCCAGTGCGTCTTCCTTTTTCGCGCCTGCTGTTGCCAACCGCTGCAACGCTTGTTTTTGTCCTTTTCGCGTGGCGCTTTTCCCTTTCTCTTCTCCCTCCCTCTGTCAGCGGATTTTTGGCACTGCATCTGCAATCTTGTTAGTTTTCCTAGGTTTTTCCCTCTTTTCTCTTTTTCTCATTAGCCAGCGCTGCCAGCACCACCAGCTGTGGAGTTCCCACTTTGGTAATTCCCTTGCAGATTGTGGCGTTGGTTTTTTTTCATTTCGTTTCGTTGATGCAAATTACAAAATTTGCTAAGCTGCTCCAATTTGCAAAAACAACAAAAGCCACAACAAAAGCAACAACAACAGTGGTACCAAAACCAACAACAACAGTGCAACATTACAACTGCAGTAGTTGACGCAAAGCAGCTTAAGCAAACGCCACCTCATAAGCCCAGCGCTGAGTTGCCCGAAATGGGAAATCCAATTTGCTGGCCTTTTGTGCTCTCATTGGATTTTTATCCTGTTTTTCTCTACTGCTCCGTTATCCCTGCGATATAATGTAGATGAGAATACGTTGAAGATTTGCAATTTGATGATGAAGCATTGCGCGTGTTTTATATTTTGTTTTTTTCCTTCTGTGTTGAGTTTCCAGCTTTCAATTGCATAGAAGGACAAAATAGCAGAATCAATCTTTATTAGCAAAGGTTCATCACAAATAGTAACATTAGCATAAAGGAAGATACATTCTTCTGGTTATTTCCAAGTAGATACAGCATGCTCAATTAAGAACACAGCTAAAGACTTGCGGGTGCAAGTCCAAATAATGGTGACAACGTGACCACAAAGGACGGCGAGCCTGGCGCTCAATCCACCTGCCGACGGTAGCTTGACGGTAATGCCGAAGTGTTCGGTATGCGAACAGTAGGAGGTTAATGCTAGAGACACACATCGTAGTATCGTAGAAATATTGCGATCTATACCACATATGTGTCACTCTCATATTGTAGTTTAATTGAAAATTTTCATAGTAAAGCCAAATCATAGTATTGATATTATAATATTTCTACCACATGTGTGTCTGAGGCATTAGTTCGGCTTAGAGCCTTTAACTGAGTAGGGAGGCTTTCTTCACGTAAAAAATAAAAAAAATAAAAATTTTCTAGCTTAGAAGCCACAAAATTGGGCAACTATTTGGCTACTTAACAAGGTAAATTTTTATTTAATCATGCTAATATTTCAAAAATTTGCACATGTCCTTGTTTTTGGATCTTCATCGCCTACATAAAACCAAATCAAGCGAAACAACACAAAAATTAATGATGTGTTAGTAAAAGCTCATTGGAAAAGTACTTTAAATGTGATCATGTATGCATGACTGTGAATTTAGAAATCACAATGCAGATAGATATACACCCTGCAAAATGCTCCATAAGCCTAAGCTGAAAAATATTATATGGTATTAAAAATCCATATAATCCCTTATTATAAGATATGATTCAGGCGTTGTTTCCTATGAAAAATAAGCCTTATTATGCACCACATAAGGCCCTGCTATCA
Source organism: Urophora cardui (assembly GCA_960531455.1). NCBI lineage: Eukaryota > Metazoa > Arthropoda > Insecta > Diptera > Tephritidae > Urophora > Urophora cardui. Next base: position 25,254,414 of record OY482673.1, on the reverse strand, counting down.
GGAAATATCTAAGCCTTATCAACACAAGAAAATCAGCCTTATTTTAAGTCTGTGCCCATACAACTTTTGCTTGCTTAAAATTTTCTGGCATCGGTAGCCTTTATATCTTCAGGAATAATCCTTAAATAAGGTTTAGATTTTTGGAGGGTAGATATACATATGTGCGAGTACATTTACAAACATAGACATAAACATAAATCTTATTTCTATAGCCATCTAAGCGACTTGTCGACAATCGCATGTAAATATGTAATGGCGTTGCCACCCGGCAGTAACTGGGGCGTGTAAGTGGCGTAAATGCTATTCATGCCAAGGTTCATATAGAAACAAACGTACATGTGTGTAGATAAAAACGATTATGTGCTTTTATTGGAAAATTTTCACTCATCGAACATCCCTTTTGCCACCCGCCTGTTACGCTCCCCCTCCTTCCGTACATTTGCGTTTATTACACAGCTGAGCTTTGTATTGCAGCAGTGACGTTTTGAGGCGCTTTCAAGCATTGTTTTTTCGCTACAATATCACGCTGCTGGATTGTGTATGGAAATAGATGAGAATGTGTGCCGCTTGTTGTTATTTTTTGTTTTTATTATACCCAGCGTTTGTGAATGCAATGAAATATGAAACAATATTAAGTAATAATGATACGTTTGGTTTCTATATGCTAAGCTCATACCTACTACGATATTTTATTTCCTTCCTTATAAATTTAATAGAGTTTGAATTTTTGAAATAGGTGGCAACACGCGACGTAATTTTTTTTATGGTGAGCCTATTGAAACTGGTTTGCCTTTATAGTAAAATTTTTATATTATATCTTTTATTTCATAAATTGATTTAATTTTCTAACAGTTGGCAACTCTGTCATATATACATATTTGCAAACATTTTGCTTTCTAGAGTGCTTTAATATAATAAGAAAATTGTAATAATTAATTTATGTTATCAGCTGATCTTAAAATTCAAAATTATCAACCAAGTGGCAACCCTACCGTCTATATTTTCTAAAAAAAACTCTAAAACTTATTTTTTATTATTTTTCGATACACAATTTTCATATTTATTTTTATTTTATCAATTAAACTTTTTTATTCTCTCAATTTTATTTCAAACAGGTGGCAACCCTCTTGAAAATTATTTTTAAATATAAGCCTTCTTACACATTTCGGCTTGCTGCACAATATGTAATAATACAATAAAATTATTTCATCTACATTTTTCATACAGGTGGCAACACAGAAAGTTGGGTATTGAGTCAATTCCACCCACATGGCTCAGACTGCAGACTACGTACCTTACTTGCATTTATTGTTTTGTCTGCATCATTTGTTTTTGTTGTTGTTTGTTTGTTGTACTTGGCACAGTTACTATTTGCAATGGCACAGAATTTGATACGCCGCACAGTGGGGGCACCTCCATACAAACGCGGCCAAAAATAGTAATAATTGAGCTAGAAACTTTAAACTCGGAACTTAAGCTTTCTTGATTGAAGATAGTAAACTGTGAAAATTGAACAAAATCGGCCCACAAATACACCCCCCTCCCATATAACGGTATTTTTGAAATTTCAATATTTTGTTAACTATTATAGCTAAAATGCACAATATGTAATATAATATATTTTTTTAATATAAATAATATACAGTAATCATTTTGGAAAAAGCGCAAAGTATTCCATGGTTTTCAAATTAAAAATATATGCACTTTTGAGCATTTTATAAGCATTCATCATAAAATTTTCCTTCAAAAAAATCACATTTAAAAAAATTTTTATACCACAAATTAAACTATACTTTTCTAAAGGATTTCAGTGTGCTGAATCTGAATCTGAAGTCAGAATTTTCAAATTGGTTCTAGTTTTTGAGATATTCATGTCCAATTAGGCAAAAAAACACGTTTTTGACTATATTCCCTGCTTAATATCTTGTATGTAATATTTTTTTATTCAAAATCAAATACACCGTTAGAAAGCATAAACCATCCCCCTGAATATGGCGTTTAAATTTTTCAGATATCTTTATTGGAATTGGAGAAATTGTTGTTTAAGTTTCATTAACTTGGCAAATTTTCCCCATACAAAATTATTAATACTTTTTGAAGCATACTTTTGGGGATTTTGTATGGGAAAAATGTATGAAAACTTAGAAAAACTCACTCCATAAAAAAGTTCATAAAACAAAAAAGGGCAAACGAATTTTTAAGATTTCTTCACCTGTTTATAAAGCACGTTCACTAGCACCAAATATTAAAAATTTGGAGAGGTCATATTTTGTATTTTTTTCTTATTTCATGTTGAAATTTTCCAATTTTTACAAAATTTTTTTTTCTGTTCGAAAAGAAAAAGGCTGCAAAAAAATAATGATAACGCTGATAAAAAAATTCTTTCATAATTTGAAAGTGTGAACCATTGCCTACAACACGGTGAACAAACTATTCGATTAGTCGCCTAAGAATAAGATTTTTCATAATGTCAAAAGTAGCCTAATTATTGCGTTTTGAAAAAGGCACTTTTAGTCAAATGGGAAAAAGATTATTTAAGCGAAAAGCGCAGGTGGATTTCAAGAATTAAAATGCAGTTTGATTAAAAATATATCATTTCAAAACATATGAAAAAATTGGGGAGGATAAAATTTTTTTTTTTATTTTTTTGTTTAAAGTTGAGCAAAATTTTTTTTTACGACTTTTTTTGTCAATATTTGAAAGTTCATATAAATCTAAAAGTTACCGCTGGTTACAAAAGGCTTATTGTTTCTAAAAGGCCAAATCAATATCTATGTAATGATGTATCACTCGATTACATACGTTAATAATTGAATGAGTTACAGCATTTTGTATAAGGTGTAATTGTTGAGAAATAAAAGGACCTATTTTTTGCTCAGTTTTTAACACCCTGTACGGCTAAACAAAACGAGACTCAAAAAATTTTATATAAGCTTTTTTTTTACAAATTGTTATATCTGTCAATCACTTTCAAAAAAATTTGATTTGCTAATACTTTAATTTCGATTTTATTTTTGGCCGCTATCACCCAGTGTGCGCCGGCCGCCTTGCCCCGCCAGACAAATGACAACTGCGATGCTGCTGCGGCTGACGGCCGTTATTGTACTTTCGTTTTGTTTGTGTTGCCAATGGCTTTTGATTGTGTGTGTGCATGTGTGATCCCATTTTTGTTGCCAACATTGCAGCCTAAATGGTTTGGTCGGTTTATTCGCTTGTTTTTGTTGTTGTTTTTGTTTTTGATGGCATGTTGCATGCATTGATGCTGGAATGTTGCCTGTGGGCTACTCTGGCTGGCATAAATACGAGCCAAGTCGCCGGTTTTGCTGCAGCAACTAGAATAACAACAACAAATAAACACAACGTGTTCAATTTAGTGCAGATTTAGCCGCCGGCGCAGACGCGTTCCAAAATTCAGTTGCAACAATATTAATATTTACATGTTTGTCATTTTACAAAATGTTTTTATGTATGTATGCATTTGCGCATGTCCCTTTAGGTGAAACCACTTCTATTATTGCCAAACTTTCGGCTTTAGTGCATACAGAGTGGAGCCATAAGAGAACATCGGCATAAACTTAACAACAACACCGTTTCCAGATTTCTTCCCGCTAGTAGCGTTTGTTGTTGTGAGCGATAGTGAGCTGAAATAGGCTATTGGTTGGCCACGCTTGTTCTATGTACATTTGGAATTAGATTTTGTCGTTCTGCGTTGTTGTTATTTTAAGTTAAGTTAAATTAAATTAAGGTAAGTTAAGTCAAGTTAAGTTATGAGATTATCTTTCCATCTAGAAAGGGCTGGGGAGATGGTAAACTCGCTCAGATATTCAATGTTTCAATTTTCACGGACGGGCCCAAGATGGCGAGCGTAACTCCGCCAGACACTCCCATATCAATCAGACTCCCGGCCACGGCGAGCACTTTTCAATCTGAAGTAGACCCCGGCATTTTGACTCATATAAGTACCAAAATAAGAAATATCACACACATTTTAAGCAATGTAGCGCAAATCGCTCTGCGTTCTCCCTCACAATCTCTCTCATAATTTTGCCGGGGCTGATCTGAAGTTTTCGCCATACAAGAGGCCTGTGGGGCTTTTCTTGCAGCGGAAACAGGATAGGAATTTTCTCGGATAGCCAGGCCACTCTGAAAGATCTGGGATCTGCAAGCCCGGTCATGCAGTGTAGTGACCGGGTCATAGGCTTAGCAAGTCGGCATAGCGTATCTCTGATTTGGGTGCCGGGGCACCGCGACATTCAGGGAAACGAAATGGCTGATGAGTTAGCCCGGCAAGACCCAGCTCTTGATTTCAGAGAGGCGGAGAGGTTCCTCTACCCCTGTGTTTCGTCAAGGGCCAAATCCTTCGCACTAGTTTGAGAAGGCTAAAACAAGGTAGAAATGGTTGCTTACCTGCAAGATCTGCAGAAGTCTCTGGCCCTCATACAACCAGATGCGATCCTCATCCATTCTAAGGATGGACAGTAGAGATATTTCCCGCTTAACTGCGGTGCTCACAGGACATTGGGCTATTGCTGCCCACGCATACCGACTGGGTTTAGACCATAATATTCTACGCCGCAGCTGCAATCTTCCTGCAGAAGAGGTGGAACACCTGCTATGTGAGTGTCCTTCGTACTGCCAAGGTAGAATAAAATTTCTTGGCCAGCCTTTCTTCGACAAACTTTCGGAACTCAAGGATTTCAGGCCTGAGTGACTAATTGGAGTCACCGGTACTCGCCACTCTAACCAAGCAACCCATCGTGTTTTAAAATTGTTTACGTAACATAGAAGTGATGTTTGTGCAGAGCTAAGATAAGACTTTCTTTAAAATAATTCCGTTTCCATTTGATTTGATTTTTTTAAGCAGTTGAACTTCTTGTTGTGCCTAGATACCACTTAACCCTTCTCACTCTCCCGCTATAAAACATCCATCTGAGAACCTTATCCATTTATCAATTTCCACAATACTTCAAAAACACAGTCTTTAAGCCCTGCCTCCCTAAATATGCAGAACTCATAAAAAATAGCTCTCGAATCCCTTGCAAACATGACATTGCCGTTTCAGTTTGTATTTTCTTAAGTTTTTTTCCTCCGTTTTACTCACTTATTGGATTAACTCGCCGTTAAAGGATTTGCATTTAATCGTTGTGCCCTTCTAATGTAAACATGTCGACCTGGCGCTCCCCAAATGGCTGTGGCTGTGCAACATTACATGCTGGCGGTACTAAGTACCATTGTCAGTTGGTTTGCCTTGTTGCTTCGCTTTTGCTTGTTGTCTAACTGCCTACTCAACCATTTGCTGATTAATCGCTTGAGCGTGTTTAAAAAATTAAAAATTTCAACGAATTTGAAAGTCAATTAATCATCATTGTTTTCCTTCGGTCGTTCGTTGCTTCGCCGCCGTAGGATGACCAAAAGCGGCAGGAATAGAGCGGTGGCTGTTGCATTGTCAGCACAAGGCACAAGCAAACAAGCGGCCGCGACGAAGACTGGGGGAGACGGTTGACAAGCCTCCTTTTTGCCATTCAACAGCTGTCTGCCGGCAGCACAGCAACAACAACACAAGCAGCAGCAGCCGGACAATAATTTTAACTCTTTTTTTATGCTCAAAAAATTGTGGTAACTTCTGCAAATGCAAGAAGAAGAAAAGAGAAAAGATGTCTATGACTTCGGGTTGTAGTTAGTAGATGATTTGTGTGTGTGTGTGTACGTGTTTGATAGAAGCTGTTGCTGCTGGTTGCTGGCAACATTTGCTATACATTGCTACTCGTCGTACAGCCAAACTTAGCTGCTGATGATGATGAAGTGTGTAACAAAGTGTTGCCGCCGACATGCTGACCAATCATTCGGTTGACGCACGCACACACACAGCACAACACACACAATGAAGGAATCAAAGGAGAAGAAGTCTGTCTGATCATCTACAAACTGGATACTTTGTTTACATGGAATAGAGGAAAAAGTTTTGTGCATTTTTGATGAAGCAAATTATTTTACTTGTGTTAAAACTGCAAACTTTTGTGTTTTTGTGTAGCTGATGAAGTGTAATTTTTTAAATGGATATTTGGAATTTAAGACTATGAATTTTATTAATAAATTATTTTGTGGTAATTCTTTATTAACTCGTTTATACTATAGCAAAAATCTAAAGTATTTCGTACTCAACCGAAAGATCTTTCATACAATCTAAATGATCCAGAAAGATGCATCAACTTCATCTAGAAAATATTACCCTTCAATACAGTCGCTTAAGTTAGTTTCCCTGCTTCTTAGAGTACTTATGAAAGATTATTGTATGTATTTGTTGCAAACGTTGGATACACTGAAAATATCTTACGGTCCCCTTTCCAAGTTTCAAAAGGCATGAGAGCTGGAGAACCGATCAAATTAGACATCTATTCAGTATTTTGTTAAGCCATTCAGCTATGATCTGGCAGACTCCTTTTTTGCCTTAACACTTTCGTTTTCAAAAGTCACACCTTTTCATCCATTCTCAGCAATATGCCAAAAACAATAGAGGCTAGATATCGATTAGTGAATGACTCTGCAATTAACCCTTTTTCACAAACAACCAACGTTTGAGGACGACTCGAAAAGGAGTGCAGAATAATGGCGCTCTAAAATAAAAGGGACATAGTTCTCCAATTTTATGTAGTTCTCTAATGAGATTCATATTTCCAATTGACATACATAGAAATCTGTTTCTTTATCTCATCACTTTTCAATCAAATTCAAGCGTAGTTGTCTACCCTCGCTCTCGATTAGAGAAAAATTAATGAGTTAGGTACTGTGTTTGTTGGGAGAGTTCTGGTTTAATCATAGTGGGGCCTTTGTGGTGATTACTTTCATTACAAATCTAATATATCTAAAGTAGTCAAGTTTCATGCTTCATATCGTTTACTTTTCATCTTAGATTTTGACCTCTTTTGTTTCACTTTCATGCGATTCATTGATTGACATTCATTCCGATACCGAATTACGTACATGCTCGAGAATCAAATGAAGTTTAAAAATTTACCATCCCATGCTCTTTCTCACCACAAGCAATTATTTGGTGGTTACTCATCCCAGCTGCAGATCGTTTCCATAACGATGATCGGTGACGATTAAAAATATCTCCTTTCGCTCCAGAAACTCTTCATCCCAATAAAGTCAATCACAATATTTCTCGCAGTGTTCACACGAATGTAAAACATTTCAACGAAAGGAGTGTCAAGACTTCTGCAAAATCAAAGCACAAATTTCGTTTGTTACCTTGTGAACATTTGTTTGCTTTGCAACTAACATTTGTTATTATTTCTACTGTTCCTACTGCTGCGGCTACTGCCGGTACTGCTACAATTTTTTGGCATTCAAATCTATTTTTCTTTCACTTGCCGCATTCTCCAACGTCAGGTGAGACGATGATGCAGATCGCGCACAAAAGGCTTTTTGCCGATAGGGGCCACCAGCCATTCCCAGCAGCCCAATAGGAGGTGAAAGGAGCTCAAACCGCCAAACCAACCAACAAACCACTTCAGCCGCAGTGATAAATGTGAAATTCACGCCTAAGCCAACGTTGTTGTCGCGGTCTTTGTTGTTGTTGTTGTGTTTGTTGGTGCGAGTGCGAATAACAACAATATTCGGAAGCGCTCTTTGCGCCGATTAAAAATGTCCATTGCTCAAGATAAAAGGTGAATTGAATTAAGTGCATGTCAAGCTTTATTTGAATTTGGTGTTAATTGATGGCGATTTGGTTTAGTTTTGAACGATGTGGTGCGGTGCAGTGCGGCCAAGACTTGTGTGATTGGGATGATGGGGTGATGAGGAGGCGATTGTGGTGCTGGCGGCGATAAGCTATATGCGTAATCGCACGAACACGCTCGCACTCCAATCCAATCCAATCCAATCCAAGCAGACCACGCTCACATATCCTATACAGAAGCATACACACATATCTTTTATGGCGGCGCGCATGTTAATAATTTTTCAGAATTTCACTCGAAAATTTCTTTAATCGGCGTATTTATGAGCGTGTCGGCAATAAAGAAGATGAAGCAATCGTCGTCGAACATACATACAAACATATGTATGATATTAAGCAATTTTCATAACTCATCATAGTGGAGGCATGTATGAACGAGGTGCTCGTACGCCAAAGCAACTAAGGCAGAAATAAATACATATTAGGGTGCCTCACTTTCAAGGGGTTTTTTGTTTTGCTCGTTCCAACCTAAAAATCTGATGCTTTGTTAGAAAAAAGTTAATGATTAGTTGAGTACTGCACTCTCAAAAGTGGCTATGTGAATTTTTCATATTAAGCTACAAATTAGAAAAAACCACTACGGCTTCAAACTCTATTTTGTTTAAGTATTTTTTGTTATTACCTGAAATCTTAGTCCATAAGGAAATTAAGGACATAAAAAAATAAAACCGAAATAGATATGACTGATTTTTGCAAATTCAATGTTAAATATTTCACATAGCCAGTTTTGAAATTGGAACGCATAATATTCTTACAAAACCTCCCTTCTCCACTCTCTTCGCGCAGAAAAGCGCTAGGAACGGGCGGAAAAGGGAAACCTCCAATACGTTGGGAAGATTCTATTGGCATTTCCAATTGGCGCCAGGCATCACGAAACAGGAGTGAATGGCGTGCTTTATTGGAAGTATAGACTAGTCTAAGAAGACGAAAAATATTACAATATTTCTTTAAAACAAAGAGTCAGCAGTGGCGTAAAACATGGACATTAATGGGTTAAGACGCTTAAAATTTTATCTCGTAGTATAGATCAAGCGATTATGGTGGAAATAAAATGGTTTTAGAATTTTGAGCGCCCCTTATATGAGGTGACCCCAATGTGTGCCAAGGCGTATGAGTGACATATTTTAGATAGAGACTTTTGAAGTGTATAAATGAAACATAGCGACTTTTGAAAGAGTATTTTTTTTTTTATTTAATGATTGTTTTTCAGAATATGGAAGGATTTTGCAATAAATTTTTAATGTACACAATCCATCAAAAACTCAATATCGAAAAAAAATTCACATAGACACTTTTGAAAGTGGACCACTCATAATACGCATGCTCATACAAACGGTATGGGCAAAATATCATTCTATCTTCAGGCATAAAATTTTACAAAATTGTAATGTGGTTTGGATTTCTTCAAACAAAAGTTTAGCTATAAGTTCATTTTCAATGCGATATTCGTATTGTACTTATATCACTTACCAGCATTCGTCTCACTGTGTATTGAGAAAGACATAGATTTTCAGGTAAGGCCAAGGAATAATTAGAACACCCTAATGATCATGTATAACTATAATTTTACAGTGCCATCATCATCATCATCATAACCATTTCGCTTGCGCACAAATTTCACGAATACCACACAAATAATCACGCTCAGAAAGTGCCAGAGTGTTTGAGTGGCTGAATGTGACTTCTTTTTGAAATCAAGTGAAGCAGAAAGCCCAAGCCATGGTAAGAGGGTGTAAAGTGCGGTGGTGCAAGTGTATTAACTTAATTTTTAAACACACATAGGTATGTTTATACATACAGACATATGCAGTAAATATTGGCCAAAAGTCGCGCGTTAAGTCAAGTCGAAGTTTTTTTTTTTTTTCCTTTGTTGCGAATCTTTTAGACGTTTTGGCTGAGAATACACACGTTGTTTTTGCATCGTTTTCCTTAATGTTGCTGTTGTTCTTAGCATGCGCAAAATACACACAATAAAGGAGGATTGTTTGGCGGTGGCAGTCGCACACAGCATCGCATCGCATCGCATCGCACATCTTCTTTGTTTGAGTTATTAAGGCATTTTTATGGCCAATCTCAATGAAGTGTGAAACGCATTCGCGAAGGATTTATAAATAATAATTCGTACGAAAAAAAAACAAGCAAAAAAATTAAATTAACTCAAATGCAATGAACTGCACTGAGATGGAAAACGCGAAAGCGCAAAATTCCCATTTCGATTCGAAGACATAACGTGTACCTACATGTGTAAGTATGTAGGTATGTATGTATATCAGTGGGGCAAGTAAATATGTATTATTAACGTTAAGCTCTTGTGTGAATTTCTGTACAAACACTTGACTTGAATGTTGTTGTGTGCAAAAATTACAATTTCTTAAGGAAAGCTTTAAGTTCCTCTGGCACCATTTTTTATTTTTTTTGATCACGTATGAGAAGGCGGGGATAATTAAAGCGCCGAAAAATTAAGATTAAGTATAATGATGATAAGAGTTTAATGATTTTTGTTGTGAATATATAAACCGACATATTTTGCAAGAGTTTTCTGATACAATGACGATTATCTCGCTGCCATCGAAATTCTGATGCAACACAATAAACACTGAACGTTCGAAAATAACCAACGATATTACATATAAATATCTCACTAAGAATGAACGTATAACCAAACTAAGTTTTCCAACATTCGTAATACCTACATACATATATTGGTACTACATTTGAAATGGGTGCGAAAGGAATGAGAACCATGAGGTTACTATGGTAATAACAGAAAAATTAACTTATCTATTTTTAGATAACCACTCTTTCTCATTAAAAGTTCCCATCGGGAATGTGCTGGATTTCGAATTTATTTCGAAGAAAAAGTACAACCGATAAGCAAGGGTACGTTTTACTGAAAAATGGTGTAGTTATCGAGTCGAATAACAAACTGTTCCTCATTGATTATAATCGAAAATGAAACTTGAAAAAGAGATTAGTTTTTCAAACATTTTCGTATTGCTAGCCGAGGCTTGTGTTGATTGGGTAGCTTTAAATGATACTTGCTTGAAACTTTGCTTTTATTTCCATAGAACTTTTACGTTCTTTGTGGACAAATTTAGCCTAACAGTACACCTTTTCATACTTCCTGGCGAATACATTTTCTCGAACATGTACCTATTTGGAAAGAATCATATACAGGTTCTTCGAAAAATTTTTCCTTATCATGTGGGATAATAGATTAAAATATTCTATAAATTTATTCTCAACTCATAATCGTGATAATTTTATTGTGAATCCTGAAAAACAAAAAGAAAATATTGTTCAAGCCCCGCATGGTAAATTATCAATTAACCGGTCTGTGTAATGAAACTGTAACATGTGTATGCAGTTGGCAACGCCAACGCATCGCATTAACGCGCCGATATTGTGGGGCATCGCGTAAATGCGCCCACCTTGTGGGTCATGGCGTAAACGCGCCCCAGCTGGCCAGCAGGTAGAGAATAAACCGGCCGCCATCATTCTTTTTTTTTCCATTCGCGAATAAAAAAAACGTACAAGCAGCTTTGGGTGGTAACTAAATAAATTAAATAGAAATTAATTAAAAAAGTAAAAGTGCAAATAAAAATACTTAAAACTTAAATAAAAAAGAACTAAAGATAATTTTATTACAACAAAGGAAGAACTTAAATAAATAGAAAAGAAACCAAGGAAGAAATTTACGTGCAGCTACAGGAGCACCGGCACATTAAGGTGAGGCTAAATACACTGGATCACAAAATGAAATTTTTTGTCTGTACTTTGGACGTGACTATCCTACCTATATGTAAAATCGGTCGCTGATTCCGAAAATCGGGTTCATTTTAAATTCTATGGGAAGGTTTTTGAGATATCGGCAATTTACCGTTATTTGGCCAATGGGTACACTTAATCCAGTATAGCTCTTTAACACAGTGAGTTTGGGGTGACACCATACGAAAGAAAATTAAATTTCCTTTTCACGGCTCCTATAACATTTTCCTCTAACTCTTATACTTTCTGAAATATTGACGATTAAATTTGAATTTTTTCGATTTTTTACGATTTTTTGAAGAAAAAATTTACTTTGTCAGGCAATATCTTTAAAACCAATGATTTCACCTTCGGTTTTACTCCTTTGCGTGAAGCTCCATTCCATTTCCAAAAAAATAAGCTATCAACGAAGAAAATCCATGGTAAACTGGAAAAGTTATAGGCGATCAAGTAAATACAACCAAGTCGCGCAATGCCTCTGCACGGGTACATTCTATGCATATTGTACCAATACCTACACATCTGCAGTAGCAGCACATTGGCAGCGCAGTAGATACAAGCGCGTTTACGGGTATAACATGCATAGAATATACCCGTGCAGAGGCACTGCGCGACTTGGCTGTATTTACTTGATCGCCTATAACTTTTCCATTTTACCATGGATTTTCTTCGTTGATAGCTTATCTTTTTCCCAATAGAATGGAGCTTCACGTAAAAGAGTAAAACCGAAGGTGAAGACATTGGTTTTAAAGATATTGTCTGACAAAGTCAATTTTTTCTTCAAAAAATCGTAAAAAATCGAAAAAATTCAAATTTAATCGTCAATATTTCAGAAACTATACGAGTTAGAGAAAAATGTTATAATATAATAATAATACAATGGCGCTATTATAACTCTGACGAGTTTTATGGCCGAGCTTCTCTCCCAATTCGAGGTGTGCTCCTTTTTGTTTTTCCTACTAATTGGGTGGACCTACAGTTTTATGCCGGCTCCGAACGGCGAATGCATTTTTTGTGAGAAGCTTTTTCATGGCAGAAATACTCTCGGAGGGTATGCCGCCCACTGCCGAGAGGTGACCGCTGCTCTTAAAAAACCCAATAATTGGATTTTTACTAATTAGAAAAATTTGTTTGGCTCGGACCGTGGGTTGAACCCGAGACCTCTGGCATAGCAGGCGAGCACTCTACCCAAAAAAATGTTATAGGAAACGTAAAAAGGAAATTTAATTTTCTTTCGTTTGGTGTCACCCTAAGGAAGATAACTCACTGTGTTAAAGAGATATACTGGATTAAGTGGACCCATTGGCCAAATAACGGTAAATTGCCGATATCTCAAAAACCTTCCCATAGAATTAAAAATGAACCCGATTTTCGGAATCAGAGACCGATTTTACATATAGATAGGATAGTCACGTCCAAAGTACAGACAAAAAATTTCATTTTGTGATCCAGTGTTATCAATTAACCGGTCTGTGTAATGAAACTGTAACATGTGCAGTTGGCAACGCCAACGCATCGCGTTAACGCGCCGATATTGTGGGGCATCGCGTAAATGCGCCCACCTTGTGGGTCATGGCGTAAACGCGCCCCAGCTGGCCTGCAGGTAGAGAATAAACCGGCCGCCATCATTCTTTTTTTTTCCATTCGCGAATAAAAAAAACGTACAAGCAGCTTTGGGTGGTAACTAAATAAATTAAATAGAAATTAATTAAAAAAGTAAAAGTGCAAATAAAAATACTTAAAACTTAAATAAAAAAGAACTAAAGATAATTTTATTACAACAAAGGAAGAACTTAAATAAATAGAAAAGAAACCAAGGAAGAAATTTACGTGCAGCTACAGGAGCACCGGCACATTAAGGTGAGGCTAAATATCAGCAACCTGCTAAGGTTGCACAAAACTAACTTTATTGCTCTCCAAAGCGCTTAATTCTTGTACCAACTTTGTTTGACTGTTGCTTCACAGGCCTTTACCAATGCTTAATTTAAATATGTATGTAGATTTTTATCTAAAACGTGCAGAATTATGGTGAGTTTGTGATATCCAGTTGTAGGTACATATAACACCCTATATATAAAGATGCATATGTAGATATGTAACTACAGATGCTTAGCTGAGATTGAAAAAATAGAGAAGACTTGTAACTAAGCAAGTAGTAGAAGAAGAAGAAAAAACATATTTTGAGATTTTCATAAAGATGTCAGTCAAAAGTGTTTTATGTTTCAAAGCAATCTTCATAACCTACTCATGTATATAATACAAGCATATGAGTTAACGACTGTACCTACATATAACTTTACATTTATTTTTCACATTTGTGCATCTTCCAGCTTGTCTACCAGACACTAAAAATCATAAAAAGTAAAAAAAACAGCAACAAAAACACATGCCATGGATACATAACACTTTTGCTTTAAGGCGCTAACAACGAAACAACACTCTACTAAAATTAAATACGCAGCTGCATACTCGGAATTCATATAAAAATTTTGCCTCCGATATTTATCTATTCAGAAGTTGCATTAATTTTCTGAATTTTTCGGCAAGCTTGGAAATATTCGCTTAAACAAAGTTCGTCGTTAAATTCTAAAAAAATTTCTATTGGAAATTATCAAATGATTGCAAGCCTTTTTATTAATATCCTAAAAGTATTTACCAACTGCAAAGGCAAATGTTTTGTTCACCAAATGTTTGTAATTTTCGTTGTTGGTTGTGCTTTTTAAAGTAACTCTTAGGTATTATTAAATAATACGAATGATTTTACATTCCTATTTTATTTTGTTACTAATGAAATAATAAAAAATGGCAATAAAAATCTATTTTTTCTTTGCATTTTAAAGTTGTAGCGTTTCTCTAAAAATGTATTTCGCTAGCTTAGAATGCAAATTGTGTAAGTCCTTTTTTCAAACTTTGTAGGAGAGACAAAAAACAAAAAATAAAAAAATTTCTAAATGAAAAAAAAATTTTGTGTTCATGTAAATATTTTGGACTTACACAATTTTCTTCGCTTTTTGGACTTATACAATTTGCGTATCGCTGAATAAAAACGAGTAGAAATAAGACAAGTATCGCAGACTTGTTTAGCATGGTGTTTTTTTATTTTTCTAGCATTCTACATAAAAATACACTTTTTCATAAAAGTGGACTTACACAGTTTGCACTCTAAGCTAGCGATTTATTTTTTTCAACCCCAAATGTGGGAAAATAATACTGGTCGAAAAATTTTTGTAACAGAAAAAAAATTCTACGTTTCAAAAGGATTTCGGTGTAGTTTTTGAGATATTCATGTCCAAAGAGGCGAAAAAAGCAGTTTGTGGCCATACTCACTCCTCAATATTTTTAAAATTACTGACTTTCATTAAAAACTGATTACATCTATTGGAAGCACGATCATTTCTTTTGAAGACATCGTAGATATCTGAATAAGATACCCGAAAAAGCAAAGCGCTGTTTTCAAGAGAAATGATCGTTCTTTCAATAGCTGGAATTATCTTTTAATGAAAGTAAGTAATTTAACAGATTGAGCAGTGAATATAGCAAAAAATCGCATTTTTCGCCTCTTTGGACATGAATATCTGAAAACCTATACATATTACCGAAAATCCGACTTCAGATTCAGAATCAGCGCACCGAAATCCTTTAGAAAAGTAGAATTTTATTTGAGTTAGAAAATTTTTTGAAAATTTTTTCGGCATTTGTATTTAAAGTCCAAATCCTGGGATAAATCCCGGGATCCCGGGATTATAAAATAAAATCCCGAAAATCCCGGGATCGTAAAAATCGGACAAATTGGAATCCCTAATACATACATATCGTCCCTGCGAATAAAAAAACAGTTATGTAAATTTTTAGGACATTTTTTTGCATTTTTTACTAGCGCTATTCATTGCCCACATTTCTGCGTTTGTAGTTTTTTCATATCTCGTTTGGTTTAGAAGTTATCAAATAAAGTATGTATGTGCGTGTAGTACTATAAGTGTTCTGAGAAAAAGTTATACGCACAGGCATACAGGCAAAATGGCAACTGTCAGTTAATTAGTTCGATACTCCACTTTTCCACATACAAACTAGGACTAGCGGTGTATTGTGTACAGATTGCATACGTTTTTACAAAAAAAATTAAAAAAAAAAATTGGTGTATAAAAACAGCTATGTATGTGCATTACACTAAAAAGGCGCAAATCTTTATCACGTCGCAATGGGTAAAAAAAAGTGATTTATTTTTTCACAAATCAATAACAATGATATATTACCATCTTTCTGAATTAAAAGTTTGCCAATGGACACCAGGAATCAGTTCTTTTTGCTCTCCTGCAAAATTACTGAAAAATGCATAACTGTTTTTTTATTCGCAGGGACGATATGTACATTAAGGTGGAGTGAAAACATATGGAGATTTTTTTTTGTTCCTTTTTTGAACGTACCAGCAATGAAAAGTTGCCTTTATACGAGTTAATGAACCCCACAAAGTTTTATGGCGATAGGACGACGTTTTGAACTGCCCCCAGCCCCGCAAAGTTGAAAGCAATAAGCACGCTCTGGTACAAATATGAAATTTTGAAAATTATAAAATCAAAAAACGAAGTAAAAGGTATATTGGTAAAGATGGCTAAGCTGAGTATTAAGGTGATTTTTTTTTATTTTTTTTTTGGAAACAACAACAATAAAAGTTATTAAAGGTCAAAGTTTATATTAAGCATTTTTTTTAAATTGCAATTACTTAAAAACTACTTAACCGACTTCGAATATTTTAATACCATTCGATAGGTATTTTGATTCCCTATAATTTGATATATGAAAAGTAAGGGGGGTAAAAGGGGGACTGATTCCCGCAGGGGGGAAGTTGTTATAGAACATCAAATTAAGGGGAATCAAAATACCTATCGAATGGTATAAAAATATTGGAAATCGGTTCAGTAGTTTTTAAGTAATTGTAATTTAAAAAATGCATAATATAAACTTTGACCTTTAATAACTTTTGTTGTTGTTGTTTCCAAAAAAAAGATTCAGTTTAAGACTCAGCTTAGCCATCTTTATCAATCCTCATACTTCGTTTTTTGATTTTAAAATTTTAGATATTTCACCTTTGTACCAGATCGTGCTATGTTTTCAACTTTGTGAGGCTGGGGGCACCTCTAAACATGCGAGTAGGTCAATAAATTTTTACAGGCTTATTTCTGGGCTAGAAAGGTGCCGTTTTGGCTTTGGAACAAATTGAATTTCCAAAAAAAAATTTTCACTCCACCTTAATGTACATACATATGTACATATTCATACATGGACAATAAAGAAAATTGGAAAAGGGCTATCCTAACCAAAAAAAGTAAGCTGCTTGAATGGATATGCAAACACATACATAAATGTGTAAGTTATTGCTGTTGGGGAGCAATATTAGAATGGGGCAAAATTTTCTTATTACTTTTTCTTTTTTTGTTTTCCCTTCATCTTAAGAGTGGCTATAGCGACAATTGAAGCACATGTATGTACATATATAGCCCATCTCCAAGATTTTCTGAGACCTTAAAGAGAGACATTAACGAGTCATTCTCTAATCGATGCTTATTTGACCTCAATGCTTATTGGATGTGCATAATCTCCGAGGTTTTCTGCAGCTTTCATGCTTTTAAAATTCTTTGCTGAATCCTGTTAAGTGCTGTTCCTGATAGAATTATTGAAACAAATCTGAGATACGAGTTAAAAGTTCCGTTTCCACATATTTACACCCAACCATCCGCATTAATGCAATCTTTCAAAAGTGCGTAACAACACAAATAGTAGTTATAGCAAAATTTGTATTGGGTCAAGCTGCCTAAAATAAATGCTATTTTTTGCTAGAAATGAAATTTCACCCTTTTCCACAACAAAAAAAAACGAGAAAAAATTGTGAAATTACTGCCGCTTTGCCATGAAAATTTCATACCAAATTGCTTTTGTATCCGCCACTGTTTTTGTCTAATGTCTAACCGAGTGATATCTACTGATATCTATGTACATACATACATATGTATGAACTTTCAAGCTGATCTACCTTACGACTATAAAGGCGGCAGCATATTGCTTGTAAAATTTGGCCAAAATGTACAAGCTTTTGTACAAAGGCAGTATATCATAAACCTTTTTTACGCACACAAATGCTTACATAAAAACATACATGCGGACATACTCGTATATGCATTTATTTGCTCTACTTGGAATTCATGCTGTGATTTTAAAAGCCAATCTAAGCCACAAAACATACTTACATATAATAAAAAGCTTATATACACGACAAAAACAACAATAAAATCAGCTGGAAGTGCATATACACATGTACAAAACCTTGTACTTATAAAAAATGCATACCAAGTAAAGCTATTTGTACTTACACACATTTGTTTGGCTATGCCTTTCGGTTTATAGCAAATATTTACCTTAAGTGTAATAAGACTTGAGCTTATGTATAATACTATTTTCTAAGTTGAATTTGAATTGCATGTTGGAAAAGTAGAGTGCAAAAGAATATTGAATGACACTTAATGGTTTGCATGTGATTTATTATTCTTCGAAAAGGAAATAATTTTATTAAAAAGAATAGAAACAAGTAAGGAAGCCTAAGTTCGAGTGGAATCGAACATTAGATACTCAGCTGTATGCTTTCATTGTTGTTTACGTTTGATGGAAACACGGTGTATTTTATATAAGCGAGTGCTGCATAAAGTCATCCAACTAAGCATATGAATATTCTTTGTGCAAAATTTAATTCCTTTATGACTTCTAGTTACAAAGATGTCACGTTACAAATTTCCAAAGGGTGTTCCAGAAATATCTTTGTTAAAAAGTAGGCGTGGTCATAAACCGATTTCAATAAA
This sequence comes from Urophora cardui, assembly GCA_960531455.1. Taxonomy (NCBI): domain Eukaryota; kingdom Metazoa; phylum Arthropoda; class Insecta; order Diptera; family Tephritidae; genus Urophora; species Urophora cardui. Next base: position 25,236,057 of record OY482673.1, on the reverse strand, counting down.
TTTTTGCGTGTCTATTAACACAAGTTATAAAAGTGTATAAACCAAGTTTCGTCATAATATCTCAATTAGTTGTCGAGGTATGGGCTCCGAAATCTCGTAGATTCCGTTGTCTAAAAAGAGGCGGTGCCATGCCCATTTTCCAAAATTTTTATACTTTTTGTTTCCGGTCTACTGTAGAACTCATGCCACACAATTTCAATGAATTATCTTTATATTTGACAAAAATATCGCTTAAAATGTTTTCATTAGGCCCCTTTATAGTTCCCATATATAAAAGTGGGCGTGGTCGTCAACCGATTTCGCTAAAATTTTGAACATGTATTACTACAAGTAATAAAAGTGTACACACCAAGTTTCGTCATTATATATAAATTATTTGTCGAGTTATGGGCTAAGAAATCTCGTATATTCCTGTTTCTAAAAAGAGGCGGTGCCACGCCCATTTTCCAAAATTTTTGTGTTTTTTGTTTTATGTCCATAGTTGGACTCCTGCCATAAAATTTCAATGATATATCTTTATATTTGACAGAGATATGGCTTAAAATGTTTTTATTAGGCCACTTTATAATACCCATATATAAAAGTGGGCGTGGTCGTCAACCGATTTTGGCAATTTTTCGTCCAAACATTTGTCTAAGTAAGTATATCACGCCTACCAAATTTCATCGATATACCTTCAACGGTTTCTGAGTTATGACTCATAAAACTTTCAATGTTTGCCCCTTAATAAGTGGGCGTGGCACCGCCCATTTTCCAAAATTTCACCACATTTCTTCATAAGGGCCTGAGGTCAATACGTGGGTGAAATTTTATCACTCCAGCTCTATTAGTTACTGAGATACAAAATTTCCGATTTTTACTATATAGGGGAGGTGGGCGTGGTCATGGTCCGATTTCGCCCATTTTCAATACCGTCCGTTCCTGTCTTGATACCAACTTGCATTCCAAATTTCATCAAAATATCTCAATTTTTGCGCGAGTTATCGTGCGTACAGACGGACAGACGGACAGACGGACAGACGGACGGACGGACGGACGGACATGGCTCAATCGATTTCTCTTTTCACCCTGATCATTTTGATATATATAAGTCTATATCTATCTCGATTATTTCATTCTGTTACAATCCACCGTTAGGAAATCAAAACTATAATACTCTGTGTACTAGTACAGCTGAGTATAAAAAGTCCATCCTTCTTCGAGCCGAGCCCCCCAAACGTAATGGGTTCGAAATAATAATACATGCTGTAGAAAATTTTCTTTTTAACGGTGACCTAGTAGAAGTATTCTGTCGCAGTTCCTTGTTGACTAAACTTCAAAATAAAGAGTATTTATAATTGAGTTTATGACTTCCCAATAAACACGAAAGCGAGGATGATATCGCGGCGAATTCGAGGCGAGTTCGAGAAAGTAGATTTTAGCGAATGTAATTTCTCGGACTCGCTTCGTGTTCGCGACAAGTTAGAGAAAATAGATTTTCGCGATATAATTTTTTCTGTTTTTTTTAAGTTGTTTTGCACTAAAAAAATCAATATAAATATTTCTGAAATTTTACATTTTGACTTGAACTCGAATATCACAATCCCGCAGATGATATCGTGGCGAATTTGAGGCGAGTTCGCGAAAGTAGATCAAATCAGTTTTTAATCAAATAAATAAATACGAGTAAGTAGAAAAAACAAATAAAAATTGTTTAAACAAAATGACTTTATTTAATGCAGCAACGTAACAAGATAAATTTACTGCATAAATTTGTTTGAAAAGCTGTTGTTACTTCATGAAAGTTAAACTTTATTTATAAAAATACATACATATTTTAAGTGCTTCGTATTATTTTATACGGATTTAACCCATTGCCAATAAACCAAACTTTGAAATGGCCAACGATCCAAAAATTAAAAATCTCGAATCGCCAATGATACACAGTAAAAAACTATAGTTTATTTCTAATATCATTTAGTATTTAGTTTAATCATTCTTGGAATTAAATTTGAATTTTAATGCCAAAAAGTCTTATTTTGAAACTATGAGAAGTTTTACAATTTTATTTATTCCAAAATAGTTTCAAAATAAAGCCTTGAAAAGTATTAAAATTCTCTCTTAGGAAGTTTAATAATTTATGGTTTAAAAACAAATCCTGAAAAGTATAAAAAACTTTCTCTTTCTCAATTTTATTACCATCAAAGCATTTTTGGTTTGAAATCAAAACCAAAAAGTATTCAGAAAAAAATATCAGAAAAAAGTCAATGTATGTATGTATTTACATAAACAAAATGTTTATAAAAGTTTCCTACGTGATCCCTACGTGATCCAAGTAAGAAAATGTCCAAATCGGATGCTGATCCCAAAACAGTAATCTATCTAACAGATGATGCAGATACCATAATGGAAAAGGTAAAAAAAGCGGTAACAGACTTTTGCTCTGATGTTCATTACAATCCGGAAACACGTGAAGGTGTAAGCAATATAATAGCAATACATTCGCTACTCACGGGCAAAAGTGTGCAACAGATTTGTGAGGATGCCAAAGATATCGATACTGGCAAATATAAAATGCTTGTCGCAGAGGAGATAGTCGAACATCTACGTCCCATACGCAATAAAATCGAAAAGTGGAAATTCAAACAAATGTAGATATGGAACAACCATTGGAAATTGGATGTTAAGCCTGTGGTGGCAGCAACAACGGCGGCCAATAATAAGCCCGAAACAACAAAAACGATAAATGAAACGGCATTCAGTTCAGAGACGCCAGCTAAGACGGATGCTTCGACGACGACACGATGCCTGGGCCCGACAAAGAGACAACAATAGATGATAAACAACAAAAAGAGTTTAAGATTTAGATAAAGGCTTTTTGTATAAGCCAAATTATTTGTTGACTAAGAAGCTGCTTTAATCCCATTTTATTTGAATGTATGTACTAGTGCGTGTATGGCTAGTGTTTATTAAAATTTTTAGTATTTAAAAGATATATGTATGAGCTATTATAAATCCAAAAAAGTATAAAACTTATTCCAATTTGCGGATAGATCTTATACCATTTCAGCTATATTTATTACAAAATATATTATAAAAATAATCAAAATTTGGTTTTGATTTAATTCCATAAAAGTATAGAATTTATTCCAATTTTTGTATTGATCTTATACCATTTCAACTATTTTTAATACCAGAAATATTCTAAAAATAATCAAAATTTGGTTTTGATTTCATTCCAAGAAACTATTAATTTGACACCAAGGATAATTTCTGTCTCTCAATATTCTCTTCTTTTTTTAAAACCAGAATGGTTTTAATTTAATGCTTTTTGGCATTGTTATATATAAATACCAAAATGGAATTAAAATTAAACTAAAATTTTTACTGTGTACAAGATTCGAATCGCTAATAATAAAAAATTCGAATCGCCAACAATTCGAGAATGAACAAATTCTCGAATCGCTAGTGATAGGTGACATGACATGAGAATTCGGATTCGCCGATCTATTGCCGCGAACTATTGCCGCGATAATTAAATTAGAGAAAGCGAATCCGACGCGAATTCGAGGCGAATACTTTGTGTTTATTGGGTTGGGGAAGTAATTGCTTAAGCATGCATTACACTCCATGTAAAGGGCGTTTAAACTACGTATACGGAAGTTACTTTGAAGAATCAGACCTGTAAAATACTCAGTATATACTGGTACTAAGTACCAAATAAGTACAAGTAAAAGTACTTATCAATGTACATGCAAGTACTTTTTGACAAACTATTACAGATTGTTTCAAACCGCTGTGGTGCAGTGGGTAGGGTGCTCGTCTGCTATGCCAGAGGTCTCGGGTTCAAACCACGGTCCGAGCCAAACACCAAAACAATTTTTCTAATTAGTAAAAATCCAATTATTGGGTTTTTAAGAGCAGCGGTCACCTCTCGGCAGTGGGCGGCATACCCTCCGAGTGTATTTCTGCCATGAAAAAGCTTCTCACAAAAAATGCATTCGCCGTTCGGAGCCGGCATAAAACTGTAGGTCCACCCAATTAGTTGGAAAAACAAAAGGAGCATACCTCGAATTGGGAGAGAAGCTCGGCCTTAAAACTCGTCAGAGTTATAATAGCGCCATTGTATTATATTATATATTATATTATTATTACAGATTGTTTCAAACAAAAAAATATTACCTCAGTTGATTTTGATTTAAAATTTTTATTTCAATCAAAACATTTAAAAAAGCAAAACAAAAACAGAGATATGTGTACGTACTTAAAAAGTACTTATCAGTAGAGTACTTGTACTTGTAAAATTCAAGTACAAGTACTGTAGTACTTGTACTTGTACTGGAATTTCGAATTACTGAGGTACTGGTACTTGTACTTGTACTGGTACTTGCACTTTACTGGTCTGTGAAGAATAATGGTATATTTATGTTTTATAGTTAATAAGCTCATTGATATTAATTTTTACGGAAAAAGTTGCGCTACAATTGCGCAAATCATTCAAAGTCACGCAGTAAATACATCGCTCAACATGTTGCCAGCAACATTAACCCTAGCAACATTTTTTTCTGCTGTTTGTTGGACCGTGTTATTGATGCACCATAAACCTCTAGTTTGAGCTTAGAAACAAAGCGTACATAGTATGTATATAAATTTATCTACACTGGGTGGACTAACTACTGAATTCAACATAAACTAGAACTAAACAAAACAAACGACTTTTTTGTTATTGGCAACTTTTCTAAAAAAAAGGAAAATCACACACTGCAAAATAGAAAGTAACTAGTTATGGCACTAACTTTGTTGTTAAGTTTATTGTTGTTGTTGTTGTTCTTAAGTTTGTTGCTGTTGTTGTTGTTGTTGCTGTTGTTGTTATTGCTAGTTTACTCATCATATCATTCTGTTGCTAATGCATTTTCATCCGCTCCTTGCGGACACAAAGTGAAATCTAATCAGCATAAAGCATTTGGCAACGTACCAACCACATAAACGCCTCTGCGGTTAAAACAGAGTTTGGAAAAAAGGGTCATAACTTCATAAACAAACTCACTTGTTTGTACGTATGTACTATAAAAAACACATGCCGAAAACACAGAAGAACAAACTTCATCATGCCCAGACTACGAGTAACTACACCAAAAATCATCTAATATTCATTCTTTTGCGAGACCAGACAAGGCAACTCAATACATATTTACACACTATTATAAGCAAGTACTTACACACATACACATGTATGTAATTGAGGAAGATTTGATGTAGTAGCGAAATGAATTTTAGTTGGCTTTAGCAACAGTTCGAACCTGTGAGTTGTTACTCTCATTCAACAAAAACTGGGTATATGTTCCACAAATTGCAAGTATGTTTTGCATTGTTTAATGTTGCTAACACTTGGCCTTCACTTGGTTATGAATGTTGATTGGATGAATTCTTTTCACATACACAGCAGCAACAACAACAACAACAACAACAACCCACCAAAAAATCTAAGCCTTATTTACGAATTAAAACAGCAAATTTAAAGGCTTAAGAAATAAGGTCTGAAAATTGTAAGGGTAGCAAATTTATGTGGCGTAAGGCTTATAATAAGGCTGATTTTCCTGAGTTGATGTCATCAGGCCATAAGGAGTACTCTCTCTTCCTCTGAGAGCACACCTTATTCCAAAGGCTTATCCGCCATGCGAAATAAGGCCTAGATAAGTATTAGAAAGTTAGGAGCAGACAGAGTGACTGCATAATAGGAACAGCGCTGCCAGCGTACTCCTTTTTTAGACCTGATTTGTCAATAATAAGCAAAACTTGTTTGCAGGGTAAATACAACAACAACAATAACAAAAAAATGCAAACTAAAAACTAAATTATGAGCAGTTTTTCACTTCCTTCACACTGCAGGCAGTCACTCAAATGCCATGCCAGAGCAACATGTATACACGTATGCGCATTTACATATGTATGTAGATATGTGTGTGGGTGTTCATGCGTGTTATAGCCAAGTTTTAAAAAGTTTTTATAAGCTGGACTTATCGGTCACAGTTGCAAAATTGTGCGAAACTGCCTTATGAGTGTTGTTGCTGTTTTTGTTTTTGTTTTGTTTTCATTTCCTAGTACCTACCTACACGGTACTTTTATAGATTTTGTTACTTAAGCTGGCTAAAAAGGTGTTGCTATTGTCGTCGTTGTTGTAATTGCGTGTGTGTGTGTGTCGGTTGTGTGATTTGCTAACAAGGAAGCATTTTGTACTTTTCGGTATTCATATTTCATATCTTCTCCAATCACAGATTCTATTGCCGTATATATCTACATATCTACATATGTATGTAGCGCCTGTATGAAATGCAATACTATATATGTCTAATGGACCTGGAACTTTTAGTGGCTTCCTCACAGCACACGTCTCCTTTATGTTAGAAGAAATATGCTACGAACATCAATAGATCCTATGACCTTTTAAAACATTGTTACCTCGTTGAAATAAACACCCTATGGCATCACATTACAATTCTATGACATCATGAGAACATAACAAAAGTTTTATAAACAGCGAGGGACCCATTAAGGTTCATTAAGGCCTTGAAATATTCGAAGCCAGCGATGGCGAATATTCCAAGTGTCATCTCATCGGATTTTGATATCGTTTCTGACTCGTATATCGAAAGTGGAACGATAAGCGACTTGTAGAGCATGATTGTGACGATAAATCTACAAGAGAGAAGATCAAAGACCGTTAAATGCAAACGACAAGTATCCAATAGTGCGAGAAGAGAAATTCAAAAGACCATCCCAGCCTCCTTTTTCATTAGAATTAAAAACAAGCCTATAAACTATGAGATTATCTTTCCATCTAGAAAGGACTGGAGAGATGATAAATTCGCTCAGGGATTCGATGTTTTAGTTTTCAGGCACGGGGCCAAGATGACGAGCGGAGTGTTAGCCGATATCTTCGAAACTCAGCCCGACACTTATATATCAATCAGGCTCCCAGAAACGGCGAATGTTTTCAATCTGAAATTCGCGCCATACAGGAAGCTTACAAAACTTTACTTGCAACGGAATTTCCAGGTAGGAATTTGCACGGATGTTCAGGCGGCTATGAAGGCTCTGGCACCTGTAAGGGTATCATCAAGCCTGGTCAGGCAGTGGAGGGAGTGGGTCATGGGCTTAGCAAGTCGACATAGCGTATCTATGATTTGGGTGCCGGGCCATTGCGACATTCAGGGAAACGAAATGGCTGACAAGTTAGCCCGCCAAACCTCGGCTTTTGATATCGTAGAGGTGGAAGAGGTTCTTGCGGCCCTGTGTTTCATCAAGGGACAAATCTCACGGCACTAGTTTTAGGAGGCTAAAATAAGATGGAAGCCTGAAGGGCTTCTTAGATACCTAAACTCAACAAGATGGATAAAGGGCGTAGGACCTGCCCTGCTTCCGAATTGATATTATTTTTTAAACAATTTTCTGGTCTTTTTTATCACATGGCGACCTAGAGCTAGAAACTTAATGGGTCTTCTGTTCGATGTACTATTTAGAACTTAAATTTTTTAAATAAAAATTTTATAAAATGTACATCTAGTAGAAAGTTTATCAGCGAAGTTTTCTTTCATTTGATGTCCCGTCGAACAGTTAAAACTTGTTAAACAAAGAGAAACTTAACAGTGAATTGTATGTCTGTATAATGCAAATCTCGCTGTAGGAGCTCCGCCGATAGCAGATGCTTGTCGGAAACAAATTACATGATATCTTTATTATTATTATTTCTTTGGCGCAAAGTGCTACGATTATAATTTACAACTTAAGCGCATAATTTTCGCTTAACAAACCAATGCTTTCCCATTCATCGATAGCGTGTTGTTTTTTAGTATGTAAATTAGAGATGAGTGAAACTGCGATTTTTCGATATCTGTGATTTCGGTGATTGCTATTTTTAAATCACTGTGATTTTAAACTGCTATTGCGATTTCATGGACTGGTATAAAATCATCAGTTACCGGTGGAGATTAATTTTGCGTTTTCTGAGCGATATAACCCGTCTTTCTTTTATGTTAACAAAATGATAGCAATAACAACGTATTCCGCAGTAATATCGCTGTTTGTAAATATTTTTCAAAGACAAATCGTAAATTCAATAATTTTTTTTTCTTATATTTCTATATATGTACGTATGTGGTCTGCTCAAAAGTGTAAACAAAAATAAATTTATAATGCTTTTGCGATTGCGATTCACATAGGTGAACTGCTTACTTGCTACATCGATAGCAGTTGCCAATAAGTAGTGAACTGCTACTTTGAAAAAGTGATCGCAATTGCGATTTGTGATTTTTTATTCACAGTGAAAAAATCACCGTTTGCGATATATCGCTCATCACTAATGTAAATAAATGATAAACCTAAACCACAACAATTGGCTTGTTGACGTTAGCCGCAGGGCATGCTTACTTTACGCCAAGTTGTGTAGGCTGGCTGTTTGGGAGAAGCCACAATCAAAACACTGGGAAAATGACAGAGTTGGTCGGTCGATAAATTGAAAGATATACATACAAGAGAGGAAGGGAAAGAGAGAGGAGAAAGGGTGTGTAGAAGAGAAAGCATAGCTCGGAAATTGAAGGGGAAGAAAGTAGCAGCAGACAGAGATGGAATAGGAGTATGTTAAAGTGGTGGTGGAGGTTGAGGTGGAAGAAGTAAGCTCAAATCAAAACAGAGACGCATTAAGGCGAAAGAAAGCATTATTTTGCAAAAAGGCAATACGAAAAAATACACCAAAAAATCATCCACCACTAAAAAGATATCAGTATTCCAACAACAACATGCGCTCACTCAACTAATGACGAATGCTCGGCTGCGCTCTGTAGTTCAACGGAAGAATTGCCATTGCCATTGCCATTGGCATCTACAGACAACAGCGAACGCCAAAAGAATTGAGAATGATGTCCGCATTAAACCAGCAACAACAACAACAACCATACAACAACACAGCAAAACTTTGCATGTGAAAACAAGGTGTAGCCTCAGTTAAGTGGCCGGGCAATCAGCAGAGAAAGAAAGAAAGAAAAAAAGAACACAATGACGCAACACACACCTTGCCACCAAGCAACGTTTTGTGGACTGTGGCTGCACCATAAGCTGCATGAAGCAGAAGGAAAGCTGAGAGGCAATGAATATGCTGAGAAAGTTTATGGGATGTCTTTTTTTGTTTTTTTTTTTGCTTTTTTTCCTTTTGGCTTTGATAACGACCGAAGTGTGCACTGACAAGCATAAAGACATAATAACAGTTCAAAAGTCGCGCTATGCGAAAAAAAAACAAAAGAAAGGGCAAGGACTTGTAAAAAAATTGGGCTGTGCCTCAGCTGGAAGCTGGACATTGGAACAAGCAACAGCACAAGCGCTATGGAGGGCAGTTGCATGCGTATATCTGTGTGTGTTGTGTGTGATGCTGCTGGGGATGATGATGTCGGCGGCATTGCTGATGATGCATTGATGGGAGCAAATTTTATACACGCCATAAAAATTACTGCGAAAATTATATATGTATCCATGCTTGTATGTTTATAATATGCAAAAATATGTGCATGCATCGGCTTATATACATATGTATGTATGTGTGCAAGTATATGCATAATAACTACAACAAAGCCAACATTTATCAATCGCACGTTGGCCGATTGGCTGGTTGGTTGGTTGCTCAGCTGACATTGAGTGTCTGGTGTCAGCGAAGGTAATCATTCACTCATTGGATCAATTACATTGCTGCCATACTTGTGTTTTTGTATTAGGGTGGCTATGTGAAACACAATCAAAAATATGCTGCCGATATCCTTAAAAATTCAATAAAAAAAATGTTCAACTGTGATTTTTTCCTACATCGAGAATCAAGCCTGTGATATATTGCATGCCGATTGGTGATCACCAATCCAATATGCCGTAGAGCAGGGGTACAGGTGCAGTGACTCTTTTGACTCCCAACAATATCACTGTGACTCCGTGTGACTTCCAACAATAAACGAATTGAGCGCTGTCGCCGCCACGGGCAACTCAAAGCAAACTGTACAATCGATCCAAAAGCAATGCATAGCTTTTTTTCGAATCATTTTTTGTGACTCCGCGAAAGATGTTGTTGTAAAAATTATGATGTTGTTGTAAAAATGATGTTGTTCTTGTTAAGAGACTCCGTTATTCGATTTAGACCTGCACTCTTGCCATACAGTTTTGCGTAGGAAAGCACATCTTTCGATTAAGCTGATTTTGAGCTCCCCTTTTGGATTTTATTTTTTATAGATACACATGAAATGGAACCACCCTAATTTGGTTTTTGGCTTATTTGTGTTAACTCACATATTCATATACCTAGTATAACAGCCATCAATTGGCTATTCAGTAAAAATTATATGAAGATGTCCATCACTCGGTGGACAGTTGGTACGTTTGTCTTTTTGATAGCTCCCACTTAACGCTACAGGGGGACTCAGTTACAACAAAGGCACATATACCTACATATAAACGTATATTTGCATGCATAATATATTTGAATATTCGTGGAGAGAACAGAAGAAATATGTGTTGAATGCAACTCGAAATGAAAAAAAAAACTAAAAATTAAGACATTATGAAAATTACGCTCCAGACAATTCAAATTACTCGCACGGGCACACATACTCATACAAATACACATCCGCAAAAAAATTACGCCCCTTATAAGGCTTACTTCACATGATCGTAAGGTTTATAGTTTAATGCCTGAGACCTCTAAGGAATGTCAGTTTATTGAAGCATTCCCTAAGGAAGCTTTATTTTGGTGTGTTGCTGTCTACAGCTCAGAAGTAATGTTTTCTCTCTCTCTCACTCTCTCTCTGTCTCTCTAAGAGGAATCCTTTTTCCCAAAGAACTAATCGTAATTGGAAATAAGGCTTAGATAATTCCTTATAATAAAGCATTATCGCATGCCTATTAATGTAAAGCTTCGAGATCATGTTAAAAAACAACGCAAGCAGCATCCCTTATATATTCCTTATTTCTTTAAATTCTTTATGCCACTTTTTGCCGGGTCTTAGATAGCCCTAAAATTACGGTTGATGCTGTAAAATTAAATTATGTATGTATGTATGTACTTTGTTGTCGTTGCTGATTTTTGTTATGGGTTATTGAGTTGCTGTTGCTGTTCTTTGTTGTCGTTACTAACGTTGTTGTTGTTTTCTTATTATTGTTATTGTTGCTGTTGTTATGTTGCAACGAATTAGGTGTTATCCATAGTAGTTGTAGTTCAGTTTTGTTGCGCTTTGCCATGACATTGAAATGCTGATGAAACTATTATCATTAAAACTTCAAGTATACGCCATGACTGTACTACAGTTTTTACTTCTGTTTTTTTTTTGTAAACAATAAACTTTAACTCGCTATATGATTTACTATTTTTTGTATATTTTATGATGTTGCGTTTGCTCAAATTTATTGGGAATTAAAATCAGATACATGTAGTATTAAAGTACATTTATAGCTTCGTTTGCTGCTTTTTTTTTTAATAAAAAAGCTTGACTTGTTTTTAAAGAGAGAATGGAAGAAATAGAGAAAGCTGGAAAGAAAGAGTGACAGAGCGGTTTTAATTGTAAAATTTTGAAATTTTTCTCCTTTCTTAATAACCTCTTTTTGCTGCTAATTGAAGTTTTAGTAATTTAAACTTCCTTCAGCTTAAATTTTTACATCGCTTTGGAATTGAGCGTCAAGTTCAGCTTCCCTGCATTCGCTTGAAATTTAAACACTTGTTTGACAGCAAGTCTCTTTTTTACAATTTTTTATTTTATTTGCATTTCGTCTTCTACTAACTTTTATTACCTTTTCTTTTTTGGTTTCCACGCTTAAACACACCTCTTTTTTATATTTCTTCACATTCCAGCCAAGCCAACGAAAGCAAAACACCAAAAAGTTCGCGTACCACAAACCAACAACCGATGAACGAAAGATCTGCAATCGACTCTTTCAATAATGCAAATAATAACTGCTAAAGTTTCACCGAATCAATATTTACAACTTTACAGCTTTAATAGTTATTGCCAAAACAATATGAGGGGAGGATGATATACACAGAACGGCTGTGACTCGCTCTGCTCCTCCGCCTCGTGGCTGTTCGCTTGCAACCAAAAAATTCATTTACGCCTTGTCACTTTCTTGCTTGGCTTTGCTGGCCATTCATTGCCTTTTTTAACTAACGGTATGCGTAAGCAAAATTATGACAATCATTTCCTTTTGTTGTTGTTGTTTTTGTTGTCATTTTTTGATTTATTCCTTATTGTTGCTATTGTTATTGCTGTTGTTGCATCGCACTCATGTAGCAGTTTATTGACGGCATTGTTGCAGTTATTGGCCGGCTGATCCGTGTCGTTGGTATTTAGCATGGCAACACCCACAATTCCACCATTTTCCTTCTCCGCTGAAAGTAATAATTTTCCTCTACTGGCGGCGATCCTCCACATAGCATTTCATTGCGTGAATTATTAACCAATGCATGGCAATGAACATTTCTTATGCCGTTTTCTTTTCTCGAAAAAATGTTGCCCTGTTTGATTTTCTTAGCCATTTTGTAAGCTTGTGTGGTTATTTCAACGAATGTTGTCCTCTGATTAAGTAAGAGGGCACCATTAACTACAAGTTCAGCCATTTTATAAAAAGTCATGTTACGTAATTCGATAATTGAGATATTCAAGGGCAACATTTTTTGTCAGAAAAGAAAACGCCATTATATGCATGTAAGTATGAGTACTCGTAGACTGGGCAAGTGTGGCAAAGATATATAAAGCGCTGTGAAGTAGTGGTAACAGTTGTTAAATATAAAAAATAATTATGTAAAATGCAGAGTGTATAATTTTTTGGTGGCAAGGAGAGATACTTACCGACGTTTTTTTTTTTTCAAGTAATTATAGAGCGAGAAGCTCTTGGAGGACAACGTAGATAAAATGTTGTGCTTGTCTCATCCATTTGTCTTCTCCGATGCATTAAAATCGACTAATTTCTTTGACAAAATCGGTTTCAATTTAAAATTCAAAAAATATTCCGTTGCCACCAGTTCCACGGTTGAGTGAAAGCCATTTTTACTGCAAGATACATCTGTATACTTATCGTGATTGATTTGCTGAATTTAGCACATATTTGCCGTTGCGAAACTGTGGATATGAAACTTTAATGAAACTTAGAGAAGGTACGTAAACGTTCAGCAAACACCAGGGAGTATGAGTGACCTTAATTTTCCAGAAAACAATCGCGCGAAAATTTTTGTGGGACCTTGCTTTAAATGAAGTCGCTGGAAAAAGCAACATGAACGATAACAATAATAAACATTACAACAACAAATAACGGAAATGGAAAAATACATATTTTTTTATTATTTGAAATTTGTATACGAAGGCATAAGAGTGTGTGCGGATATTTAAATATGTATCTTTTATGAATTTTTGCTTCACGCGCCCAAAATTTCCTTTACAAATGCTCATTTGGTTATTGGTTTTGAGTAGTACATACATACCTTCCACTGAAAAACATACATACACAGTTATAAATATACAAATATACATATATGTATGTATTTGTATAAACATCCAATCGACATTGCAACAGATCAGGGTTGCGTGATTTTGATTTGACTGAATCACTAATCAAAAATATTTTCTGATTCTTGATTTAAAATATTTTCAAATCAAAGATAATTTTTATTTGTGATTCCTTTCAAAAAATAATCAGAAATACCCTTTGATTCGTGATTCAAACTATTTTCAAATCAAAGATAAATTTTATTTGTGATTCGTTTCACAAAAGAATCAGAAATATCCTTTGATTCGCGATTCAAACTATTTTCAAATCAAAGATAAAATTGATTTGTGATTCATTTCTCAAAAGAATCAAAAATCTTTTTTGATTCTTGATTCAAGCTTGATTTCGAATCAAGATTCTTAATAAATTTTTGATTCGAATAAAATTTTTGATTCGAATAGAATTTTTGATTCGAATCAAAAATTTGATTCGAATCAAAGATATTTTTTGAATCAAGAATCAAAAAAGATTTTTGATTCTTTTGAGAAATGAATCACAAATCAAATTTATCTTTGATTTGAAAATGGTTTGAATCACGAATCAAAGGGTATTTTTGATTCTTTTGAGAAATGAATCACAAATAAAAATTATCTTTGATTTGAGAATAGTTTGAATCACGAATCGAGTTGATTCTTTATTTGAAAGTTGATTTGAAATCAAAATTGATTCGAATCACGCAACGCTGCAACAGATTATGACAACAACTCTAAAAGGGAGCGAGTCGCAACGTGTTTGCGCCATTAAAAGAGGTGCCGTGATTTAATCCCAAGTGGCATAACCCCAATTTTAAAATTTGGGATTATGTCACTCACCATGGTGTGACATAATCCCAATTTTTTTACTTGGGATTATGTCACCTATGTGGGAGTGACATAATCCCAAATAAAAGGGAGCCAGAATACCAAATCACTCGAGTAGGTACTAGTGCGAAGCAAAATCGCGATTTTTGCTTCCAAATTTTTATTTTTTATAGACATATGTACATATTTATATATATTTTCATCTTTCTATATACATATGTATATACCTATCGATCTAAAATAAAAAAAAACGCCGTAGGCGAAAATTTGGAATAAAAAATCGCGCGATTTTTTCTTCCAAATTTTCATCTTTTTATAGACATATGTACATACATATGTATACACCTATCGATCTATTAAAAAAAAAAGCGCCGCAGGCGAAAATTTGGAATCAAAAATCGCGCGATTTTTTCTTCCAAATTTTCATCTCTTTATAGACATATGTACATACATATGTATATACCTATCGATCTATTAGAAAAAAGCGCCGCAGGCGAAAAATTGGAATAAAAATCGCGCGATTTTTTCTTCCAAATTTTCATCTTTTTATAGACATATGTACATACATATGTATACACCTATCGATCTATTAATCGCGCGATTTTTTCTTCCAAATTTCCATCTTTTTATAGACATATATACAGTGTACACAAATATTTATATACCTATCGTTTTATTGAAAAAAGTCTGTATATATGTAAATATATTTAATTTTAATGTATTTTTTTAGTTTTAAAGTAATTTTTTGAGAACATGTGTATTTAAGTACATACATATTTCATCTTATACATATACTCAATGTATTATTGTATAACAACAATAACTTTATTGTCAGCTTTAATTTTTTTGCTTAATGTAATAAAATCTTAGAAAAAATCTGAAATGTTTTTTTGGGCTTGAAAATGACATTATCCCAATTGGGATTATGTCACTACGCCTAGGGTGACATAAGCCCAAGTAAAAAATTTGGGATTATGTCACCCTAGGGGGAGTGACATAATCCCAAATAAAAAATTTGGGATTATGCCCCTTGGGATTATGTCAGGGTACCATTAAAAGAGGCCAAACGAAGTCAACGAGCCAACGATTGAATGGGCCAACAGCAGGAGCAACAACAACAAGAAAAAAAGGCATGTGTCACAACAAAAACAACAACATAACAAAGGCATGAAATGAACAATGAAAATCAAGAAAGAAAACAAATAAAAGTTAACTAAAAAATAAAAATGCAAATAAAATAAACTTTTACTTCGCATATTTCGTTGGTTAGTACAAAATACAATACAATCGCTGCCGCGTGACCTTTTTCACTTTATAAATATGTACATACAACAATAAAATTTCGCCCAATTTAAAATTGTACATATACAACAAACAAAGCCAAAAATGAACAAACACAAAAACAAAAACAAAAATAACGACAAGAAGTGGGTGAAGTGGCGGGTAGTTGTAGTGCTATTGTGTTCTGCTGGTTCATGTTCTCTGTGTGCGCTTACGGAATTGCGTTTGCGGTATTTATTAAAATTTTATTGTTAACCGCAAAGTAAACACATAAAAAACAACAAAAGCAACAACAACAACAACACATACAAATTGTTTTGTATTGTTTGTTTAAGCAAAAAAAATTTTGCATCGGCAAATGTGTATTGGAATCAGCCCGCAAATCGATCACGATTGCACAACAAACACATGTATCGGCAACAATGTTGCCCGCCCTTCATAGCAACAATTGCAATCGGTGGTCATAACAATAACGGCAAGAGCCAGGGCCCACCATGGCATCCGCCGCAGCAGCGTTTTAACATTCGAAGCAGCAAACTTCGATTGGCTTTAAAAATTATTGATAAAAAAATAATAAAAAATGATAAGCAGAAAAGAAACATTTGCTGAATTTTACCTTGGCAATGACTTTCTCGGAAATATGTACGAATGAATACAAAAGGCATGAGGAATCAAGTGAAATTAACTCAGTTTACTAAAAAAATAAGAAATAATATTACCGCTCGCTTGATAAACATGATATTTTAAGGCAGGGCTGCTCAACGCTCTCGTATTGAAAGTACAAAACTCAATACATTTACAAATTTTGTATATGCACTGAAAAATATTTTCGCTCATGTAAATTTTTTTATGAATTCCAATAAAATATTATTTTAGAATTTATTTTCAAGTGGTAGTATCACATACATACAAATTTTTTTTATTTTTTATATGAAAATTTTTTGAATACAAATTTTTTACAGTGCTTTCATTTTTTGAATTTTTTTTCATTACACATTTGTTATTGTAAATTTGGATTTCTTACGGCAGTGCTCGAGCTCCTATACAAAGTGCCTTTGCTCTGCACATTCAATATGAATCATAGGCACATACATATCAAATTTTTTAATATCTAAGTGCTTATGGGAGTGCAAAGAAAATTTTATTTTCATATTTGAAGTGAAAATATGTACATATATGTGCCTATGATTCGGAACAAAACAAAAACAATTGTGCTTTGAGAGCCTATGAGGTGAGCAGCCCTGTTTTAAGGCAACCAGAGAATCAACTATAAGCCGTTTCATCGCATGTGAATTCCATATTCCTACCTTGTCGGAAAAGCAAGCAACCAAAAATTAATAATCCAGTTGTTGTCTTTTGTAACAAAATGCGTTGTTTGCTTTTCAAATAGTTTTCTATTGTTTTTTTTTTTTTTGATAGTTCTCATAGTGCTCTGGTTTCGTTCTTTTTTTGTTCGACGTTTTGAACAGTTCGGTAGCACTCCATCATTTCTCATAGTTTGATACCCTTTCCTTTAGCATTACAACAATAAAACTTCATAATGGCATTAATACATCAGCTTATAAGGGGATGAATATGGCACATTTTCAAAAATGATGAGATATCCTGTTTCAGCGATTTTTGTCTTATATTTTATGCTTGTAAGCTTGTTCAAGATCTTTAATTTTGCAGATTCTCTCTTAAGCTGACCCGTGCTCGAGTGCACGCATAAGGGACATAGTAGCATGGCGTCGTCGCTAGGCGGGCAGACCGACTACATTGTTCCGTTCCTGCACTTCGACAAGTATCTGGCTGCCACGATAGTGGTGGAGCACTGGCGGAGGGCTGCAGATATAAAGGAAGACGGAGTAGGAGTTGCCGTTTATTGCAGTTAACTGAATATCAGTACTAGTATAAGGCTACTGGATAACTGTAGTGTCTTTCAGGCAGAATTAAGGGGGAGCGGCAGAGGTGTTAGACTGTAATCCCTTTCGAACAGGATGGCTAAATTTTGATATAGATAGTCAGGCGGTTATAAATTCGATACTGTCGCATAGCACCTCATCTAGGTATATATCGGACTGCAAGGAAGCCCTAAGCGTCAAGGCCGTATTTAGGGGGGGGTTTGGGTGTTTGACCCCCCACGAAATTCTGGTAGATAAATTTTACTTCTATCATATTCAAAGCTATATGTTGAAAATACTAGTTTACAAATAATTAATTTGAGAAAATACCAAGAGGTTCAGGTATAGGAGAGGGCTGGCATGAACCTTCTCAGGTCAAAACCATTTTTTATGGTTAGGGTTTTTAGATAACGTAACTTTGGGTTTTTTTGGTTACTACTTCAATCAAAAATTCTTTTCGCTGAAGTTACAAATACCCGCAAACCGTATCTACTCCGTTCGAAAGATAATTAAAGTACGCTTCTAACCACATACCACTTGTATATTAAATTATGTTACACACATTTTCTAAAATTTTAGCATATTTCTTTTTAACTGCATAAAGTAATTGCATGGCTGAAAATTCATTACTCGGGTTATATTAGTGTCTGAATTATAACATTTTGTGTGTTTTTCGAAAGATCCCATATATGGGATGTGTGCGTTGTTATAGTCCGATTTCACTTATTTTCAATACTAACTTTTCAAAGTCAACATTTTATTGATTTTTTGCGATTATTGAAAAAATTTAGTTTTTTTTGGGGTTTTTATAAGAAGTTGTAAAAATCAGGAAAGGTTTATTCTTTTTAAAAATTATTCTGTTTTATTGCAAACATTTTAAGCGTAATAAAGATACGATGAATACTTTATTTTTGGCGATTTTTTCCAAGTGAAAGGATGTTTTATGGTCGAAAAAATCGGTTAGGTGACCCAACTATATGAAAACGACTTCACAGATCAAAGGACATTAGAGGGAAATATAAAGCTTCCCAAGCACAGTTTGCCAGCATAACACCAACACTCTCAAAAAATAAGCTGTTGCTGTTCTGAGAAAGTTATCATAATTTTTTGAGAACTTTTGAATTTCGATTTTCTCACCGAGAGAAAAAAAATATATGGAGGGGTCAAAGAAATTGTTTCATATACTTGTTTTAAAAAAATTCATACATAAAATAATGAAAAATTCTTTAAGCGCTATTTCATTCCCAACTTGCCCTTGTTTTGAAGACTTGATTTCTTTAATTTTGAGAAATTGAATTCCCATACAAATCCCCATGGTAACGAATGTTTGAATGTTTTTTATGTTTTTTTCCACATTTTTGAGAAAATTTACCAAACAAAGAAAATTTTGTATTGGGACGCAACAGAACAGTCTAATTTTTAAATAAGTAAACGTTTCCTGATTTTTAAAACTTATTATAAAAACCCTAATTTGAAAATCAAAAGTTTTGTAAAAAAAATTTTCTTCTAAATAACCCTTTAGAAACCAGAATTTTTTTGTATTACTTTTATTTCGTGCACGAAATAGTTTATATATTTTTCTCAAAAAAAAAAAAAAAAATCCACAATGATGAAACGCCGCACGAAAAAAATTCCTGGCTACGGCCCTGCTAAGCGTAATATGCATGGATATTAATGTTCATTTATATTGGATGCCAGACCACAAGGGGATAGACGGGAATGAGAGAGCTGATGAGCTGGCAAATAAAAGTGCAGGTCTCGGAGCAGAACACTATATGGACGTTCCGATGCCACTCAGTGTAATTAAGCATAGGTACTATGTATATATGATGGACAAGGCGAACAAGGCAAGGCAGCAGGTGCAGAGTTGTAAGGTGTCCAAAATTATATGTAAATCGTAACATCCGAAGTTAATTAAATGGTTGTTATCTCTGAGAAGGGAGGGATGTAGACCTATAATCGGGGCCCTCACAAGACACTGTCTTTTAGCGCATCATATGCGTTCAAATTGGTACTAGTTGGTGAAATTGAAGGCAGCGGATGCGGATTGCCGAAGAGATGGTAGAGTATGTTCTCTGCTGCTGTCGTGCTTTTTTCAGGATAAGGTTTCGGCGCCTAGAACAAGTCGTATTCAGTGATCTTGAATCGGTATGCAAAACAGGTGTAAATTAACTCTTGGTATCTTCCAAAGGGACGGCGTTGTTTTTTAGTCTGAGTGAAGGCTTTTAGTGTAGAGCTCTTCATGTTCCAGAACTTGTCTGGTAACAGTACGGACTCACTCAGTCTTTGTGAAGTCCGCAACGGTCAGCCTGACCTAACCTAACTTATCTTTTCTTTTGTATTATATTTTATTTCAGAGTAAATGCCTTTTCTTCCTGCAATCTTTCACTCATTTATTCATGTGCGAAAGCATAATTTTTATTGGCCAATTCAATTATCTTAATGCAGTTTAATAAGCAAACTTGAGTTTATAAAATCTTTGCTCATTTATTTGACTTATTACCTGCATACATACACATGCACCTCATACTGCAGGGCAAGGAGAAGAGTCACACGTTCGCGAACTCGTGCATATGTGAGCGATCTGATGTTACGAGTATGCACTTTTTTCACTTATTCATTTGCGCTTTTTTCTTTCGGCTTTCTCCTTCAAGATTTTTGCTTATATTTGTTTTATGGATTCTTTATTCATTTTCTTCTTTTGCTTGCCGGCCGCAGCTGATTATCTGTTAATAAGCGTCAATAAATTTTTATATGCGCTGCCCCAGACTAAAATACTTTTTTTTTTGTTTTTGTTCGTTTACGCTCTCCTGGCGGCCGTTATTGGCTGCATTATGAATTGATTGATACGCACCGATTGTAATTAATTTTGTGCAGATTGACGATAAGAGGGTTAGTTGGTTGGTTGGCTGACTGGTTAACTCTCAGCTTAACAAGACTCAGCTGCTTTGTAATGCGAGTATGCCTAAAGAACAGCAGCCCACGGTTTCGGTTGGTTGGTTTAGTCATCTTCCTGAATTTGCTTGTGTCGATATTTATTTTATTATTAGTATAGGTACATGTACATAAATGAAAACGTACTGTACATTTCAACGGCTGAGAATAAGATCGCCCTATTTCAAAAATTGTTTCAAGAACGCCCTATTTGAAAAAATGTTTCAATAACGTCCTATTTCAGATTTTGCTTCAAGAACGCCCTATTTGAAAATTTGTTTCAATAACGTCCTATTTCAGATTTTGCTTCAAAAACGCCCTATTTCAGAGAAAATTCCATATATATTTCTCTGAAATAGGGCGTTTTTGAATAATTGTCTGAAATAGGACGTTATTGAAACAAATTCTGAACTAGGGCGTTCTTGAAGCAAAATCTGAAATAGAACGTTATTCAAACAATTTTTGTAATAGGGCGTTTTTGAAACAATTTTTGAAATAGGGCGATCTTATTCTCAGCCATCGTTTTGTGATCATAAAAGAAACTTTGTAACACAAATAAAAATTCTAAATTATAAGTTGTGGTCAATAAATGCTGCCACAACGTTGCGTAAAGCGCGATTGCTAATTGGAAATTTTCAAAATTGTTTATTACTAACTTAATACACAGCATAAACTCGCAAACTTGCATGTGCTGCTTTTATGAATACCAGTAGTTTCCTAACTCCACTCAATATCAACGCCATAACCTGAACTTGCGCTACATTTTTTATGATACTAATAATTTTCGCCAAAGCACCTAATCTCAAATTCGGCAGAGTAGGAAAGCGCTACCATTTGCAGTAAAATTACGTGCATAAATATTTACGTACACGTGTGTGTACATACATAAGCATATTTTGGGTAAATAAACCGCACATTTCCATATAACTTTTCAAATTTCAAGCAAGTCAATTTTTATGGTTACCTTCTTCATACACCATGAACTTATGAACATTGCTTTTTATGAGCAGGAGGAAGCTCTTATGACCGTACGTACATACATATGTACTTATGTATGTATTTATTTGTGTTGGGCTTGCGAAAATGAAGTGAACACCGTAAGCCTCTTTATTACGCGTCGAAAAATCCTTAGCAGCTCAGCATTACCACATAATTAAGCTACCCAACTTAAAGATGTTCTATGCAAATACAGTGTGTTAAGAATGTTCTACGTACAGTGTTGATAGCACTGAAATTCATAAAGCTTTTGCGAGATCTCAAAACTCTAATTGCTAAGATTTTACTTAAAAAAATTAATCATATTTTTTTTTTTTTTTGTAAATAGAATAAATTTATATTGAGCTCGAGAAATAATGCGATTATTATAAAAAGTTTGAAAGCCACTGTATGTGTTATGGGCGCAAACGCCTTGAAGTTGTTCAAATTGGTGTCAATACTCGTAGCTTTGTTGTGCAAATATTGTTCCCACATACATACAAATATACATATGTACATGAGATGCGTTTTTTTAGATAATCCCTCCGGCACCGGAATATGAAAATAGGGTATTTTAGAGCAAGTAAACTGAAAAAAAGTTCACTTTTCCAAAAAATGGATGGAGCTACACCGCAAACGGCGCAAATTTCCAGAATTGCAAGGTATGTTTAGATTTATGTATGAAAAAAAGTAAGGATTATTAGGATTTTGCTGAAGCGAATGGCGTATTCAGTTTTTTGGTACACTCCCAAGGGAAGGTAATATCACAGCCTAAAGTGATAATTTTCTTTTTTTTTCTAAATGATCACTTCCGGCCGCGATATTACCTTCCCTGGGTAGTGCACCAAAAAACTGAATACGCCATTCGATTTAGCGGTTAATTCTACGTACGGATACACATCAATTTTTTTTCTTGTGGAAAAGTCCAACTTTTTTCATACATAAATCTGAACATACCTTGAAATTCTGGGAATTTGCGCTGTTTTTGGTGTAGCTCCATCCAGTTATTGGAAAAGTGAAATTTTTCTTTCAGTTTACTTACTCTAAAACACCTTTTTTCTAATTCCGGTGCCGGAGGGAGGATCTGAGAAGGTTTAAAGAATCCCTTTAAAAAAAAACTCATCTAATGTACATATATAGTTATGTTGCTGCACATAAAAGTAAAAGAGCATATATATATATATATATATATTGGCTGTAAATATGGCAGCCAAATTTGCTGATCATCACCGCCACTACCACCCCTACCTCTAGCATCACTACCACCGCCCATTCACTTAAAGCCAAAGTTGTATGTTGCGGCGTTAAGTTGCTGCAGCAACCTTGCCACTTGCCACACACATAACAACTTGGCTGCTCAGCACCAAGGCAACGCTTAATTGAGTTGTTAAGTGTCTGTTAAACTTATACACAAATCCACATATGCATAAATACATACATACATACGTGCACTTATGTATGTACATAGGTAGTTTCTTGTCGCTTGGACTGCGTCATTTTGTGCTTTATAGTTGTGGTTGTTGTTAGCTATTTGCTGTGGCTTATAGCTCGTATTTAGTTGCTGCTGTTATGTATTTTTTCGTTTCGTTTGCCGCATTTTGCTAATATGGCTAGCTTCTTTACTTTCAACTTCTTTTTAATGTTGTTGCTGAGCTGCCTCTGCTGTGGATGTTGCTCTTGTTGTTGCCCTTGTTGTTTGTGCACGTAGTTTTAGCTTTATAGCTTTTGTTAGTTTTTCCCGCAAACAATCTACTTAAGATATCTTTTTTGTTTAATTTATTTAGTTTTTACTCTGCTTTTACCTGCAATTTCCAGGAGTTTTGTTACACTTTACTCCTCTCGATGACCTTTACAACCCTTTTGCAACATGTTGACAGCAATATTGTCTATATACATATGTATGTATGTTTGTGTTGTATAAACAGGGTGTATTAGATGGTGAAAAAAGAGCGGAAGAAATCGGAAACAAACAGATCACATCTTTACCAAAAAAAAAAAAAAATATCACTCGAGGTCATAAATCTAATCAGTTAAAAAAAGTATGTCTTTCAATGATGTAAGCACAGGTAACCAACGTTTTACACAAGGAAGAGCAGGTATCTAGTGGCGGCCTCCATCCAATCTACTAATTTTTTTTACTGCTCTTACGGTCCATGAAGCTCATATTAATAGATACAGATATTGATGAGAATAGGTTTACCAATATAAATGTTATTCAGCAGGCCAAAGACTACATACCCATTAGTCTAACCTCCTTCCTCTTAAAGGTCTTGGAAAGGCTCATAGACATCCATATAAGAGCGATCATAACACATGAAAGGCAGGTACACTAAAACAGCTCTTCATGAACTAGTGATCACCATAGAAAATCACTAAAATATAAACTAGGTCGGCAACACGACTCGGCTGCTGGACTGACAGGCAAGATGGTCACGGTAATATCCTAACCATGCTTCTCCGAATACAGAAAACATCAGACTACCTCCCAACCAAACTGGACTTCAGCAGGAACTTTACGGTGAGGTTCCCCTCGAGAAGGAAATGGAGAAGAGATAGCATGCGGAAGAAGGAAACAATCTCGATCCACACAGATGGGTCTAAAATGGACACAGGTGCGGGTTCGGGGGTTTTCCCTGATCAACCTAATATCTCGCTCTCTTTCCGTCTGCCAGACTCAGCCAGCATATTCCAAGCGGAGTTGCAAGGCCGGACTACAACATAATTAGAGCTAGGGAACTCCTTAGTAGATCAAGAAAAGAAATCTTCAGAATTACAGCCACCGTCACGGGACACTGGCCTTTTGGGAAACAGGCCGAACGGATGGGAATCCCATTAAACACTTGATGCAGAAGCTGCAACGAAGACGGCAGCGATGAATCGATCACACACTTCCTGTGCGAATGTCCTGCACTGTCTCATATTAGACACAAAGTCCTTGGTAGCTTTGAATTCCAAAACCTAAAGGACTTATCCGTTTGTCCCCCAGCCGACCTTAACAGGTTCATTGAAGGAACCAAATGGTTCGAAAAAGATGATGAACCTCAATAACAACAACCGGTCTCAGAAGGTTTATCGAGGGAACCGAAATTGCTTCGAACTGATGGTGAACCGTGACGACAGGGATTATTTGGTCCATGAGTACGGGTATAAAAATGGCGCCTAATGCGCTAATTGGGCCTGGCTAAAGCCGGGCAGCACAGCAACCAACCCACTAAATGTTATTCAGATCATATCCTAATAAAAATCTATACCAAGACCCTGTTCATTTATGCAGATACTTACGTATTCACATATGTTTTCCCATATATGTATGTATCTACCTTGCCTATAAGTCGACTTAAGCTGCTTAATTCAACTCATCAGCGAACGCAAACATCGATACACCAACTAACTAACCAGCCAGCCAGTTTACTAAGAGAGATGTGAACTCATTTGTTGAGGAAATACCTTGAGGCTATTGAAATTGGCATTTGCCACAACGGCGCATTTCCAGCAGAAAGAAAAAAAAAAGTTTCTATATTTACTTGAAGATTGTTGTTTAGTTGTTCTAACTAGTCTAGATTGTAGCCACTTAAAGGCGCCTTGAACTTGTTTGTAATATTGTTATTGTTTTGTTTGTGAGACAAGTGAAGTTGTTGCTGCTGTCGTTGTCGTTGTCGCTGTCGTGTCATTTGGTGCCGCAAGCGCCACAAGTGGCACAATATACATATGTTTGTAGACACTTGCAACTTACTTAGAATAAATATACATTTAGAATTTTTTTTTACTCAACCAACGCAATGTCGCTTGCTGGTTGATTTTAATTATGTCTAAAAGTTTTGCATTTGCACCACCAACGCTACTTTTCATTTTCTAGGAGTTTGTCTGAAAATGTGTTCTCTTTTGTTTAGTGAAATTGTTGTTGCTGTAATGCTTAGTTTTCCTCCCATTAAACACTGAAAAAGAAATTCCCAAGCGTTTGAGAAAACATTGTTTCTCAATTTGAAAATCAGCATACAGTGGCTCTCAGAAGTATTTTGCATAATTCATTTATTAAGAAAACGTTAGAAATTCGCCTTTCTTTCGAATTCTTTTGCAAATTTTTTTAATGTGGTATTATAGCTGAATCTTCATACTACAAAAATACATTCATTAAAAAACCAAAATGCATTTCATCTGTTTTATAAAATTAAAGAAACGAAAAAAGGCATACATTTTTGCTCACAAAAGTATTTTGCATATTGGTAATTTTGGTGAATGAATGCATCTACAACCTGTTTAATATTTTTTATGATATCCGTTCTTTTTCGAAATGGCTTCCAAGAGTCTAGGAATGGGATCTGCTAATGCGGTCAAACCCGCATTTGGGTTATTTTTTGGGGAAATCTTCGATTTTCTCACGTGATCTCCAAGACAGGACTAAAAATTTTGATTGGTTCTTATATCAGAGATTTGAAAAAGAGTTTGGAAGTGTTTTTTATTCCAAAGTGTTCACATTTTAGCATCATTAGCGGTATTTTTCGGATTATTATCTTGTTGAATTAAAAACCCATTGTATATCATACCCATTTTTTCTGCACTAGAACGTAGGTTTTCCCTGAAAATGGAAAATCGAGAAAGCTCGTCCATCGTACTATCCACTAAAATAAGTTTTACAACTCACTGAGGTGATATACAAACTCCCTGAGCCTCGATTGATCACAAACTCCTACAGTGCTTAACAGTCGCTTTAATTTTTTTTTATTTTCAGCTGTTAATTGGGCTTCCGCCATGAAATACGACTAAAAAATATTATATTTGCTTTCGGCACTTAAAATTATGATTTTAGAAATGTCAAATTCTTCTTTATTTTGTGTTTGTTGGGGAAATTAAGACACTTTCTTTGAGATAGAGAGTTGGTTGCGCAGTACTTGGCGGTGAATATGGTTTTTCTCGGTACTCTGTGCACTGCCTCGTCCGATACTTGATTATTGAGTATTGGTTTTAGTTTTCTGTTTATTGTAGGAGCTTATGTGTGAGGGTTTAGTTGATTTTCTCTCAATATTTCGCGTTCTTCTAGCGACGTTCTTCTTTGTACTAGCAACTTTTTTCCGAAAAATATCACTCAAAATGTTAAAATGTCAACACTTTCGAATAAAAACCACTTCCAAGTTTGTGTTCAAAGCTCCGATATAAGAACCATTAAAAATTGTTGATCCTATCTTGAAGATCATATGAGAAAATCAAAGATTTCTCCAAAAAATTATCCAAATGCGGTTTTGGCCGAGGAATGGGACAAAATACCTTCGAGATTTTGTCAAAAACTAGCAGAGCGCATCCCTAGACTCTTGGAAGCCATTTCGAAAAAGAACGGATATCATAAATAATATTAAACAGGTTGTAGATGCATTTATTCACCAAAAATACCAATATGCAAAATACTTTTGTGAGCAAAAATGTATGCCTTTTTTCGTTTCTTTAATTTTCTAAAAAAGATGAAATGCATTTTGGTTTTTTAATGAATGTGTTTTTGTAGTATGAAGATTCAGCTATAATACCACATTAAAAAAATTTGCAAAAGAATTCGAAAAAAGGCGAATTTCTAACGTTTTCTTAATAAATGAATTATGCAAAATACTTCTGAGAGCCACTGTATATATAATCTGAAAATAAACATATTTTCAAGTGCTTCTCACACATTGTTTATCAATTTGAGAATAATTTGAGAAGCATTTGAGAAAAAAATTATCTTTGAAATGGGTTTGAGAAAGTGGAATTTCTCAATTTGAGAATCAGCCCAAAACCCCATATTAAAAATGTGCCTTTTAGTTTGAGAACGCTCTCAAATTGAGAATAAAGAAAAATGTTTATTGGGCTGTTATGTTAGTGTGTGTGTGTGTGCTTTTTTGCTGTACATTTTGTTACTTTCGATTGGCTAATGTTGCCAATTAACATGTGTGTGTCAGGTGCAAGAGCAATAACACGCGTGTCACTTGTTGGTTGTTACCTTTCAAATTGTTACAAGCTTATTTGTTGCTACTCCTCCTGTTTCACATGGGCAAAAATTGAATGGTACTTTGGAAAATTTCGTTTTGCATGCTTTTGCAAGTGTTTTAGCTAATGATATTGCGTGAAATGGGAGAGGCGAAGGTGCTCATAAAAAGATATACTCTTTCTCAAACGGCCAACGATTTTTTGAGAGTTTTTACCCAGTACTACGTATGTTCTGGAAATAAAATTATGAACAGACCAGAAACCGGCGACTAGGCATACCTTGCGATTAAGAAACTGTTGAAACCAGTTTAGTAGTAAATAAATTAGGCTTACATTTGTACACTCAGAGAAAAGTTGCGGGCTAAAAACAAGCTGTGTCGTACTTGAATTAAGAATTATATAAATTAAGGGAAAATAAATCAAATTTAAGTTTCCCCAATCTTGATTCAAGAACGGTATTCTTGAAACAGAATAAAAATCTGAAAAAATCTTGGATTAAGAATAAAATTCTTAATTTAAGAATACTAGGGCACAATGTTTTCTAAAAAATACACATGTATGTATGTATGTAATTTTCGAATGTCATTTTTTATTTGTTTTTTTTATATACATATGTACATATGTATGTACGTACAAAGCAAGATGGAAGAAATTAAAATATTATAAATGCATACATACATATGTACATATATTCCATTGGACGAGTTCCAGGAATATGCATCTTTAAACGAATCAGGATGGAACTCGTGAAGTATGTAGTATGTAAAAACGCTGCGGCTTTGGATTCGGAGCAGACACTTAACGATGACGAAAGCCCGAGAAAACTTCTAAATATATTAAAAGGGTGAGTTATCCGTTCGAGATATATACCCCATCGAGTTGAGTGGTTAGACCCATTTTTTTATAAATTTAGGTTATTTATTCACTAGGTTGCCTAAACGCAATTACCCGCGAGTAATTTTAATAAATTTGAAAAATGCATTTTTTGGGGAATTTCTTCGCTTATTTGTGCATCATATCTTTTATAAACAGTTTCGATGTATATTCAATCCTTAAAACTATTTTATGCAACTAAATTCAACAAATTTGTCCGTATTTTTACCTGAAAAAGTTACTCATACGCCTCGGCATACGAATGTTTTGTATGGCCCAGTTTACGCTCAGATTAAAATTAACGTGGTCAAATATATCCTATTGCTTTTCCATTAAAGCGAAGAATGAGAGAGAAAGTGGGATAGCACACAAATTTGACCGAGATTCGGCGCTGACACCGAATCAAAGTGCAGCCAATCTCTCACAGAGAGTAAAAATCGTAAAATGAGAGAAAAAGTGTATTTGACCGCGTTGATTTTGATCTTAGCGTAAACTGAGGCTATGTAGTTTTTACGGAAATGTAAAAAAATTTATTATTAAAAACAATATATGTAATTGCGCTTAGGTATGCTATATTTATATAAAATATAGAACAATCACTCAACTCGTAGGTGTTTCTACAGTGGGATCTCGGACTAGTATAACTACATACATATGCTTGTGTTAATATGTTTGCTATAGATTTGTAAACAGAGTATATAACCGACAATCGATGATAATTTAAATTTTTATAATTTTTATCTTTAGATGCTCAAGATTATTAATCAAGCGTAATATTCAAAGCAGTGCTGCCCTCCCCAGCTCGTTTCGGAAATAACTCTGGGAAGCTGAATAGTTGATAGAAAATCTTGTATCACAATTAAATATTGGTAATAGTTATAATTATATTTGTAGTTATAGTTATAACGTTATTTAATATATAAAATATTTTTAGTTTTATAACATAACATATACATATATGTTTATATAAGTAATGACTTAATTACATATATATTATATATACTACCATATATATGTATGTAAATATCTAAAAATGTTTGAAAATAAAAACAATGCAAAAAATTACCACTTTTATTTTTTATTTTTGTTAGGTGGGTTAAATAATTTCGAATTTGAATTTCGAAAAAGTGGAAAATCAAGAATAAGTATTCTTAAAACAAATTTCAACATTCTGAAAATAAAAATGTACATTCTTAAATCAAGCATGTGCAATGCCTAAAATAAGTTTATATAAGCTTATTTCAAAACGGAAAATTCTTAATGTAAGCTTTTTATTTTCAAAAAATCCGTTCTAAAAATAAGAATATATTCTTGATTTTAGGATTTTCAAGGTTAACAGACTTTCATGACGTTTTCGGCTTGAATCAAGCCCGCTATACTTAAATTTAGCTTGCTTTTTCTCTGAGTGTAAGGTTCGAAAAGTATGTATTGAATTCTGAGGTAGTCGTACATAAGATTAGCAAATCAAACCTACATAATTTCTCTAAAGGCCGCAATGTGAATAATTATGTACTCAACGGGTAAAAATGCTAGGTATTAGAAAAACAGAGATAATTACGTACTCAACGGATAAAAACGCTAGGTCTTGGTAAAACAGGGACGGGTACCTCCCATACAATGTGCATATGTACATATACACACATATTTGAATGGGTATACATATGTATATAGAAAGTGTAAGTCGATAATGATGTTTAATTGGAAGTTAGGTTAACCAGACATTGAGAAAACTGCTCTTATAATTTCAGAGTTTTTCCCATTTCCATGTAATTCTCTCTCGGAAACGTAACTTTTTTTTGCAAATTCCACGAAAAACGTGATCTAAATAATTTTAAAATATAGATACTGAATATTAATTATCTCAGACGTCAACAGACAAAATGTAATAAATGAACTGAAAAGTTATGTAAACAGAATTTTGAAACCAATTTGTTTTTAACACGACCGCCTATATCGACCCCTTTGTGCGACTTTATCGTAACGGACAAAAGCAAATTTTACAGGAGAGCATTTTTTTCGTTCTTGTCCTACTTTTTATTGGAATTTTGAAACGAAATTGAACACGTGGTTAGGTAATTAATTAGTATACTGAATCTGATAATTTTTTTCTTGAAAAAATGTGCAGTTTGCGAAAAAATCATAATTTTGTCCCTTACGATAATTTTCGCTCTCAATTTTTTATGAGTTTGTTTGAATAAATGTCCCTTACGATAATATTTAAAAAAGAGTTTGTATGAAAAATACAAATGTTTTATTCCATACGTTTGTGTTTTTAATGATGGGATAATGGTAATATAGTGAGTATTGTACACGTCTTCCATTCTAAAGTTTCCAAGTTCGATTTCCGGCAGACCAGGGACCGATCTATTTGGAAAATTGGTTTTTATAATATGTAAGTTTGTTGGAAATTTGGTAAATAGGTAGATTATTTCCTGTATTGTGACGGGGCAATGGAACGAGTGTGGGGAGTAAGAGAAAGGGGAGAGGTAAATGAGCAGGGAGAAGGAGAGGTAAATGGAAACATAAAAATTTTACATTATTCCGATAAATCAATGGTTGGACAGAGCAACATCTGTCGGCGTTTCTAGTCTAAAATATAAAACTGCACATCGAACGTGAATTTGAACCAGCGACTCCCAATCTGTAAATGTCAGAAAACCCTCCAAAAACAAATTACATTGCAGATGCCGTTTAAAGGCGACACAAGAACAGATAATACTATTGCTATTTTTTTCTAAATAAGTAAGTATTTTTAATCGCTAGTTTTCATTATTTTCCATCCAAGTGGTACATTCTCTTATTTCCATAAATTACTAGTACCTGGGTGGTCGAGCCCAGACGAGATTCCTTTCCTTAGAAAGTATTCTATTTCACCATATAGAAATATACAAATATCTAATCAAGTAACTAAATGAGCCAAAAACAAGTAAAAGCGCGGCTGTCTTCGGCCGTACCGAAGACTTCATACCTTTCATGAGTGGGGAAATGAAAAGTTACCTATGTATGTACATAGCCTGATTAAGTTTAATTTATAATTTTAATTCTGTGGGTTATTTATGGAAAGATTTATTAGAAAAAATGGTGTCTTGGCTATTTAAATGGAGGAGCTACACACCAAAATGTTCATATCTGAACAATCGGTTGTATGGGAGCTATATGTTATAGTGGTCCGATCTTGACAATTTTCGGTTATTCCGTTTGGGCCCATATGGGTACAAATACTTCAAAATTTCACACCGTTAGCTGTTAAAATGGAGGAGTTATACACCAAAATGTCCATATCTGAACAATCGGTTGAAGGGGAGCTATATGTTATAGTGGTCCGATCTTGACAATTTTCGGTAACCTTGTTTATGCCAAAATGGGTACGTCTACTTCAAAGTTTCATGTCCTTAGCTGTTTAAATTGGGAAGTTATGCACAAATTACATCCAAAAATTTCATGTATATCTGAATAATCGGTTGTTTTCTATATGTTATAGTGGTCCGATTCGGCCGGTTCCGACAAATGATCAGCTGCATATAACAACATACCTGTATTCCGAATTTCGATTTCAGATTCAGATATATCAAAAACTGAGGGACTAGTTTGCGTTCACACAGACGGACGGACGGACAGACAGACAGACGGACATGGCTTAATCGACTCAGCTCGTGATTCTGACCATATCGGTATATATTTTGGTGGGTCCCCCACGCTTCCTTCTGGGGTTTGAACCCGAGACCTCTGGCATATCAGACGAGCACTCTACCCACTGCACCACAGCGATCATAGGCATACCATCAGTAAAACGAATTTCCTCCAAATCCGTTCAGCCGTTCCCGAGATAGAAGTAGATATAGAAATATATAAATAAATTAATATACATACAAAAACAACTCGTTTAAGGTTATAAGATAATCCAAACATAATCATGGTACCATGGCTAAATTCCGCTTACAATCCCCTTCATATTCTATTTTAAATTTCAAAATAAATAGTACATAAAATTACTTGCTAGCTATATTCAAAATATTTTTTATATGGGCGATACGATAAATTCGAGCTCAAGAAAATAGTGTGGATTGTCCCTTACGATAAAAAATAAAGCCAATTTTTGGCACAACTATAAGGATTTCAGCTATAATATTTTACCAGGTAATGCGCTGGCGGATGTAGATTAAACTTGCATCAAAAAGTGAAATTCAAGAAAATGACCCTTACGATAAAATCGCGCAAAGGGGTCGATATAATTTTGTTTAATAAACATACATATGTACATATTTGAGTATTTGTTTCACCGTTGGCAGATCACAAGTGAATTATTATGACAGAATTTTTCCCATTTCCATGTAATTTTCTCCCCGAAACGTAACGTTTTTTTTGCAGGTTCCACGAAAAACGTATTAAATGTAACGTTTTTTTTTTTGCAGATTTCACGAAAACATGATCTAAATAATTTTCAATTATACATAGATACCAAATATTAATTATCTCAGGCGTCAACAGACAAAATGTAATAAATTAATTGAAAAGTTATGTAAACAGAATTTTTGAAACCAATTTGTTTTTAACACGACCGCCTCCTATATAATTTTGTTTAATAAACATACATACATATGTACATATTTGAGTATTCGTTTCACCGTTGCATCAACACTTATAGGGGCGTCAGAATGAATACTTTTCCGTCAATCCAGCAATCCGTTTAACTGACAGCAGAGTGGAATTACATGTCTTTGAATGAAGATCGACACAATCAGTACTTCAACTTTGCCGTAACAAATATATGAAATTGAAGTATGTGTCAGTTAAACGCTGCTGGATTGCCGGAAAAGTATTCATTCTGACGGGCCCATAATATGTATTGGTATGCATGGCAGTTCACAAGTGACCCTATAGGAAATTCAATTAATTTTAAATAACTTTATAAACTAGTTTATTTTCAGTAACATCTAATTGAAACTGTGACGTTTTCCTTTGCAATCAACTGACTTTCTTAACAAGGCGATATCCTAGCAAGCAGTTAATTGCCTGCATTTGTTTTCAACTACTTTACCTACTTGTAGTTCAAAATAAATAACTTAATCTTGAATTTCTTTTCAACTACTTTACTTGTAGTTTAAAACAAGGACCGTAATCATTATGAGTTTTATAATAAAAATCGCGATTTAATCATTATATGTTGAGTTTTTTTTTTTATATTTCATCAAAAATACTCATTATTTTTTGAGTTTTATTTTTTTTTGATCAGAAATAACACGTATCCCTTGAGTGATATATTTGTCGTTCAGAAATAATCATTGTTGTGTGAGTTTTATTTTATTTGATCAAAAATATCACTCAGTCACGAAGTTATATCGATGGGAATTTTTTAGTAATTATGTTCCAGAGCACTTCAAAGACGATTTGAGTTTTTCGACCTAAGCAAAAAAATAAAGCTCAAGGAATAAGTTTTATTTCTGAGTGATAAATATATTGCTCAAGGAATAAGTTTTATTTGTGATCAAAAAATAAAACTCAAAAAATAATGATTATTTTTGATTTTTATGGATATCGTTTAAAATTTTTCGATCATAGTGGATTCGGATAGTGCTATTTCAGGCATGCACACACACAAACTCAATACACTTCTATGATGTTTGCAAGTATTTGATTTTTTTCACTGAAAATATAACGAATAATGATTATTATGGGTCCCTGGTTTAAAATAAATACTTTAATCCTGCATTTGATATTTCGAAATTCGAGAAATGGAAAAGACAAGTTTTTCTCAAATTTTGCAAGTTATTCTCATTATTTGAGAAACACATGAAAATATGTTTATTTTCAAATGATAGATATGTTGATTATCAAATTGAGAAACAATATTTTCTTCCTTTGAGAATTTCGTTTTCAGTGTTTAATGGGAAATGAAGATATTTCTGGAACACCCTTTGGAAATTTGTAACGTGACATCTTTGTAAATAGACAAACTATTGTCTTTGTAAAGGGATGCAATTTTGCACTAAAAATAATATTTATGTGCTTAGTTGGATTATTGATAAAAATTTTGAAAATGGGCGCGGCTACGCCCACTTTATGCGACACTCGCTTTATATAAAATACACCGTGTTTCCATCAAACGCAAGCAAATTATGAAAGCATACAGCTGAGAATTTAATGTTCGCTTCCACTCGAACTTATGCTTCCTTGCTTGTTGCAACTAACTTTTTTTCCGTGAAGGGAATTATTATGCACATATACAAATATGAATGTGTATATACCCTCACGGAAAAAAAAGTTAGTTGCAAAAATAAATATATTAAAAAGTGATTTATATTCAACTAATTTTAAAGTAGCTTTAAACAAATTCAGCGCGGGACAGTTTCTTGTATATGTACATATTTATATGTAAACACATGTTTTCAGATCTAAGTATGCCAAGATTGTTTTTTCCATTTTTTGGTTACCGTTTTTCAGCTTCACTTCCCATTAAACACTGAAAACGAAATTCTCAAACGGAGAAAATATTGTTTCATATTTATCATTTGAAAATTAACATAAATTCAATTGTTTCTCAAATATTGTTTATCAACTTGAGAACGATTTGCGAAATTTGAGGAAAATTTGTTTCGCATTTTTACCATTTCTTGAATTTCGACATCAAATGCAGGATTAAGTTATTTATATTAAACTACAAATAAAGTAGTTGAAAAGAAACTCAAGATAAAGTTATTTATTTTAAACTACTAGTAAAGTAGTTGAAAACAAATGCAGGATAGGGCAATTGACTGCTTGCTATGACATCGCCGTGTTAAAAAAGTCAGTTCATTGCAAAGGAAAAAGTCACATTTTCAATTAGTTGTTATTGAAAATAAAGTAGTTTATAAAGTGATTTAAAATTAATTAAATTTCCTACAGGGTATGTATGTGCATATAGTAAATGCACGAAAAATCTACACATATTATATACATACATATGTATAACTAAAAAGAATATAAAGATAGCCTCTAAGCGATCGCAATACAGTACTTTGAAAGCTGTTGAAGCTTCGAACTAAATACATTAAAAAAATCACTAAAGAACAAGTAAGGAAGCCTAAGTTCGAGTGGAATCGAACATTAGATACTCAGCTGTATGCTTTCATTGTTTGTTTGCGTTTGTTCGATATAGGGTGTATTTTATATGACACGAGTGCTGCATAAACAGGGCGCAGCCAAGCCCATTTTCAAAATTTGTATCAATCGTCCAAATAAGCATATAAATATTATTGTTAGTGCAAAATTGCATCCTTCTATGACTTTTAGTTACAAAGACTTCACGTTACAAATTCCAAAAGGGTGTTCAGAAATATCTTTGTTAAAAAGTAGGCGTGGTCATAAACCGATTTCAATAAATTTTTGCGTGTCTATTAACACATGTTATAAAAGTGCATAAACTAAGTTTCGTCATAATATCTCAGTTATTTGTCGAGTAATAGGCTCGTAGATTTCTTTGTATAAAAAGAGGCGGTGCCACGCCCATTTTATAAAATTTTTTTATTTTTTGTTTCCAGTCTATTGTAGAACTCATGTCACAAAATTTCAATGAATTATCTTTATATTTCACAGAGATATCGCTAAAAATGATTTTATTAGGTCACTTTATAATACCCATATATAAAAGTGGGCGTGGTCGTCAACCGATTTTGGTAATTTTTCGTCCACACATTTGGCTAAGTAAATATATCACGCGTACCAAATTTCATCGACATATCTTTAACGGTTTCTGAGTTATGGCTTATAAAACTGTCAATATTTGCCCCTTAATAAGTGGGCGTGGCACCGCCCATTTTCCAAAATTTTTGTATTTTTTGTTTTACATCCGTAGTTGGACTCGTGCCACAAAATTTCAGTGATAGATCTTTATATTTGACAGAGATATCGCTTAAAATGTTTTTATTAGGCCCCTTTATAGTTCCCATATATAAAAGTGGGCGTGGCCGTCAACCGATTTTTATAATTTTTCGTCAAAACATTTGTCTAAGTAAGCAAATTACGCGTACCAAATTTCATCGGTATATCTTCAACGGTTTCTGAGTTATGACATATAAAACTTTCAATGTTTGACCCTTAATAAGTGGGCGTGGCACCGCCCATTTTCCAAAACTTCATCAAATTTCTTCATAAGGGCCTGAGCTCAATACGTGGGTAAAATTTTAGCACTCTAGCTATATTAGTGGCTGAGATACCAAATTTCCGATTTTTTCTATATAGGAAAAGTGGGCGTGGTCATGGTCCGATTTCGCCCATTTTCAATACCAACCGTCCCAGTCTCGATACCAACTTGCATTTCAAATTTCATCAAAATATCTCAATTTTTACGCGAGTTATCGTGCGTACGGACGGACGGACGGACGGACGGACGGACGGACGGACGGACGGACGGACGGACGGACGGACGGACATGGCTCAATCGTTTTCTCTTTTCACCCTGATCATTTTGATATATATAAGTCCATATCTATCTCGATTATTTCATTATGTTACAATCCACCGTTATGAAATCAAAATTATAATACTCTGTGTACTAGTACAGCTGAGTATAAAAATGGGAAGCTACGCAGCAATATGTCTGTTCACCTTTGCAATTGCGGCTTCTTTAATTGTCCACAGTAATACTAAGCAGCGCTTAATTTATGGAAAACCTGAAAAGGGTGATCTTGTGATCGGCCGTTTGGACGACGTCAGGAAGTATAAAGTTGAAAGCATTCAAAATATAATATGGAATGTAAAGGTAAGTTCTATAAAAAATTTATAGTATATGTACGTACAAGCACGAAGAGAAGAGATTTACTTTTAATACATATACGTCCACACCAGACCTGTGCACCCTCAATTACATTTTGTAATTGATTACACCTTCAATTACAATTACATGTAATTGCAATTGAAAAACCTCAATTACATTTATATGTAATTGGTAATTGAAATTTCAATTACAATTACATGCAAATGTAATTCAAAATTTCCAATTACAAGTAATTGTAATGGAATCATATCAATTACATTTTTCTTGGGTTTGAGAAAATTTAGTTGCGTACATACATATGTATGTATGTATGTATACAATGGATTTTTATTCTTGTTTTGGTTTTTGCATCGCAAAAAGAGCCGAGATTTCAAAAAAATGTCGTTAAAAGTTTTCAAGATGCTATTTCTGATAGTGGACACCATTTTAGTCGACCTTTAAATTTCTTGAAAGAAAGTCTTTTTATACTCAAAACCTTCATTGCAGCCCAAAAAGAAGCGAAATTTCATAAAACTCAACCAAACGTTTTGAAGATGCTCTTTCTGATGGTGGACACCATTTTAATATAAATTATTTGAATGTAAGCTCGTTTGATCTGGCTGATTAGGAGGTGCAAATAAAAACTAAATTCTATTCACCTGTTTGCCCAACGTTTCGCTGACAAATTCCAGCATCATCAGGGGCGTTTGTTTATTCACTTAAAAACAAAAACAACAATAAACATTTTTGACAAAAGAAAAATTAAAAAATTATCATGGATTTTTTTCACAATCACTCACCATGAAAAATATTTCAAAAATTTTTTTTTTTTTTTTTTTGAAAAATATTTAAAGTATACATATATGTACATTTATCTTAAAAAACACTTATACAAAAAACATCAATACAAAAAAGAACAGAAAAAATCATTACCACTTTGTGTGGTAGTTTTGTCATTACTAGTTATTGTTTTATTTTTGTATACATAATATGTAGGCTGCAGCGATGTTGTCTGTGTCTTCCTTCTTGTTAATTGCATTGTCCCTGCTTTGTAATATTCTTAGGCTCTCCAGTGTGTATCTCTTTAACTCCCCCTTTTCTTTGTCTATGATTTTTGTGTTTTCAAAGTCAGCTGAGTGGCCGCTGTTTAAAATATGCTGCGTTAAAGCTGTGCTGTTTTTTTGTTTCTTTATGTCTGTTTCGTGCTCTGTTAACCGGACACCTAGTGCGCGCTTTGTTGTACCTACATACACACGATTTCAGCTTTCGTTGTTGTTTCCCTTACATTTTATCTCGTATACCACATTATTAACACGCTTTTATTAGCTTCACCTGTATGTATGTATGTATGTATGTATTGTAAATTCATCCCATCCTAAAAGTCGTAACATTTAACTAAATAATTAGATCTTTCAAACATTCACTTTTTTGTGTTCTCTCTATTATTTCTATGTATTCTCCTCCGGATTCGAAACATGACATCAACAGCCCAACGGCATCATATAGTAGGACATTCAACATTATACTTCATACTTCATTGCGGCTTTTAAGTTACCTTTCCTCAAAATAGCCTCTATGAATTTCAATTCACTCCCGTATACAGGCCAATAAGTAACAAGCTTTCAGGGTACGGAAAAACTCACTCACGAACGCTCAAAAATACATTCTTCTCAAATCACAAACAAATGTTCAAAGAAAAACGTATAACCACTCAAATAGCGAGAGAACTAACGCACAACAGCGATCGCTCATAGCGATGGCGATAAACTCAATGCATAAATTCACTCAAAAATGAAGCTTGAAGCTTTCTGTTTTGGGTTTGTTGTATTTGCAATGAAATCAGCCGCATGTACATACATACATGCAAAGCAAGAACTGGTTTTGTTTATAATTCATTTAATAGTAAGTGCTGAATCAACGAAAAGGAACCCTAATTCTATAATTGTATTTCACGTTTGGAAAGCAATTTTTATACAATGTTTTGTAAACGTGAGGTGAAAAAAATTTCTCTAAAAATAAAATAAAATAAAAAAAAAAAAAAAATGCGACACTCGGGACTCGAACCTGAGCTCCTTGGTCCGTAGGCAGCATACCTCACCATTACGCTACAAACGTATTCGGAACTTTGTTGTCTAAATTCGAATTTATTCAATTAGGTTTCTTTTTTTTTTGTTCTTTTCAAATGCTCCACCTCAACTTCTCTTCACTTTCTGATTGTAAAATATAACAAAACGTTTGGGAAATTTTGTATTTCCAAACTAGTTTGGAAAACCTTGAATAAAAGGGTTTGGAAAATATTGCATAATAAGCTAGTTTACTTCACTGCATATTGGGATTTTTGGTAGAAGTTATAAATACATATGTATGTAGCAGTGGCGGATCCACGGGGGGGTTTTGGGGGTTCAAACCCCCCTTGTGGTTTATCATAGATCCCAAATTAATGCCTTTATAGATTCTGCGTCCAAATTTCCCAAACTGATCAAGGAAAACTCTATCATTCCAAAAGCAATGGTTGGACCACATAACATCCAAAATATGTACCTACATGCGAAAAAAGTTCATGTAGGTACCTTTGGACGCACGTGCATAAAATCAAATTTGTCAAATGCTATTCGCAAATTG
Organism: Urophora cardui; assembly: GCA_960531455.1. Taxonomy (NCBI): domain Eukaryota; kingdom Metazoa; phylum Arthropoda; class Insecta; order Diptera; family Tephritidae; genus Urophora; species Urophora cardui. Next base: position 25,196,464 of record OY482673.1, on the reverse strand, counting down.
CCAAATCGCAAATTTATTTTCTTTTCTTTCTTATCCCTATTTTTATCGGGATTGTACTGAATTAATTTGGTCAGAAATGTCTGAATCGTTGGAGAAATTGCCTTTTTCAGAGACATTTCGCAATTCTTGTTTAAATTAATCTTTTAAAAATTTGAGTATATAAACACAAGAACTTCAATAAAGTAAAAATTCTATTAAAAATATAAATATAACCAAAAAGTACTACATCAGGGCTGCTCACCTCATAGGCACTCAAAGCAAAATTGTTTTTGTTTTGTTCCGAATCATAGGCACATATACATATTTTCACTTCAGATATGAAAATAAAATTTTCTTTGCACTCCCATAAGCACTTAGATATTAAAAAATTTGATATGTACATAAGTGCCTATGATTCATATTGAATGTGCAGAGCAAAGGCACTTTGTATAGGAGCTCGAGCACTGCCGTAAGAAATCGAAATTTACAATAACAAATGTGTAATGAAAAAAAAATTCAAAAAATGAAAGCACTGTAAAAAATTTGTATTCAAAAAATTTTCATATAAAAAATAAAAAAAATTTGTATGTATGTGATACTACCATTTGAAAATAAATTCTAAAATAATATTTTATTGGAATTCATAAAAAAATTTAAATGAGCGAAAATATTTTTCAGTGCATATACAAAATTTGTAGATGTATTGAGTTTTGTACTTTCAATACGAGAGCGTTGAGCAGCCCTGGTCTACATCTATTCCAAATTACTTGTTTAATGTAGCCATGGGTAATGGCGCAATTTTTTTGGCGCTGATACAATAACTCCAGCGCCAACCGTGGCGCCAACTCACGGTACTGGCGCAATAACACCTTTAGCGCAATTGTCATGGAATAATCGATAAATAACATTTTTTCTTTTGTTACTGTTTACCATCCCTGTTTTATTTCTTTTGGCGCAATTCTGCTTACATATACGAGGGCACAATTAATTTAAATTTTCATAATCATTTGGAAACATATTCCGTATATTTGTGAAAATATGCTGGAAATTAAGGTCACTTAGATCACTATCAAGCATACATAATTGTGACGGTGTCATACGTATACATATAATATGGTGCTGTTATTGGCGTTGTGGTTGCGCCATTTTACATTAGCGCTATATTGGTGCTGGTGTTAGCGCACGAAATTGAGTCGGTGTTCTATTGCAAAATTGAGTTGGCGCAATATTGAGTTGGCGCTATATTGAGTTGGCGCATTTCCCAAATCGGAGTTAGCGCAATAACGCCAGGGTTGGTGTTAGCGCAATTGCGCCGCGCAGCGCAGTGTTACCCATGCCTAGTTTAATGCAAAATTTTAATATTTTGAGTTAAAAGTCGATTTTATTGAAAAATATATATAGTGACTCAAAAAAAAAAATCATACGCCAAAGTTTTTAAATTTATTTCAAAGAGTTCTGTCGAAAATTTTACTTTCTTATTTTAGTTTAAAAATATAGAAAATTTTTCAATAAAAATCGTTTTAAGCAGGATTTCTGAGCTTATGGAAAAAATCTGAAAAATCGTAGAAATTTCTGAAAGTTGATTAAAAATTTCAAAGCAAGGCCATAATTTATAGAAGATTTTGAGGAGATTTCTAAGCATAATGTTATGTAGCCAACCAATTTTAGTGTAAAAAGTGAAATTCTCAATGCTGTGAAAAATTCCGTCAATTTTAGAAGTTTTTTTTCTGTAGGGTGTAGGGTGAGACCGTTCCAATTAAAATTTCCGAAAAGCCAATGAAAATTTTCAAAAAGTTGAATGTTGCATATTGTTATATTAACATTGAATGAGCTGCAAAATGGCATACTCAAAACTCTTCTAAAAAATGTAGCTATAGGATTCTTAGCCCCTTTTTATGATAAGTATTTCCTTGACATTGAAAAATCGGAAATACTAAAAATACGAAAGCAGGTAATTTTCCAAATAGGCCAATTTTTAATCCATTGTTGATAATTTCTGGCTTTGCATTTTTCCGTATAGAAATTGACGGGTAATCGATCGGAGGCGATAATATAACTAAAATGCTTTTGAATTAAAAAATTAACAATATTTTTTCAAGAAAGGCCAATATGCTTAAAAGCTTCAAAATGGTGGTGCTAGGTTGACGATTTCTTCCATAGATAATGATATTTACCTGAAGCACTCGAATCCATGATATTTACTTTGATAACTGTCTTAAAACTGAAAATATTGACGTTTAAAAATGGGTTACTTAAAATACGTAAAAAATAAAAAATCGAAAAGTGGGAGAATAATAAGTTTCGACTAGCGGCAGGGACACCCCCGTTGTCTATAAAAGCCGAGAAACCCGGTTTATTATCGCCCGGTCTATTATAAACGTAGAGCGATTTTAGATTTTGTATTTGCACCAATTTTAAAATTTTCAATTTTGGCCGCATAAATTCGTAAAATCTACCTATGTGCAGCGTCTGCCCTTAAAAAACATCTTCCAAAAAAACAAATTTTCAAAACCCCCCCCTTGCCGAAATCCTGGATCCGCGCCTGGTATGTAGATCTATTTCGGAGAACACCACATCCCATCAGACTTCTTTTTACTTTTATTCTTGCGTCCGCATAAAACATCCTTTAATGAAAAATTTCACTAAAAAGTCAAAAATAAATAATAGCTTAAAAAACTAAAAAACACGCTTTAATCTTAAAAATCGTACTAAAAATTGAGAAATAATTTAATTAGAAACAAAATGATGAACGAAAATATAAGTATTTAAGGAAAAGCGTGGGGGTGCTCAATAATATTTAAACATGAAAATATTTGATTCGTACAACTAGTACAAAAATATACCTAGTTGCGAAATTAAAGAGTACGATATATGAAATCTCAAAAAAGTCAAAATAAAATTATTAGTAAAAAAACACCGATTTTAAATATTTTTTGACATACTGAGCACCCCACGCTTTTCCTTAAATACTTATATTTTCGTTCTAATTAAATTTTGTTTCTAATTAAATTATTTCTCAATTTTTAGTACGATTTTTAGATTAAAGCGTGTTTTTTTAGTTTTTTTAACCTATTATTTATTTTGTTGTTTCGTCTCAATTGGGGTTTTTGTTCTTGTAAATATTCTCGTTAATGTTTCATTTGATTTGTATGCAAGTGTCGCGTTTTGTTCTTTTGATATACTCTCCAGGTTAGTATTTAGTTTCGGAATATATGTCACGCTGTAATATTTCTTTGGTTCGTTGGGTGTTGTTGTTCTTTGAGCATTGTTCGGTGGTTTCTTCGTTTTTGATTCTCTGATGAGTTCGCGTATCAAGTTGACGGGGAAGTTGTTGCTTTTTAGGATGTTGTATATTTTTTTGATATTGTCATCATAGAATTGTTGGTGGCTTATTGTTAATATCTTGTGTATGAGGTTTTTTGCTGTGTTGATTTTATATTTTTTAGGTTGGGAAGAAAAGAAGTTTATTAGGCGCCCAGAAGAGGTTGGTTTCGAATACCAATTTAAAATAATTTTGTTGTTGCTTTTATGCATGCGGACATCTAGAAAAGGGATGCTCGAATTTTGTTCCATTTCCATGGTAAACTTTAATTTTGGGTGGTATCTATTTAATTGGTCTAGATTTATATTTACGTCGCGGCTCTTAATTATTGCAAATATGTCGTCTACATATTTATTGATGAATTTTATGTTTATGTTATAGTGGTTATTTAGCTCCGAAATGGTATTGTCAAGTAGGTCATCCATGACAATATTAGCGATCGTTGGGGATAGTGGTTTGCCCATTGGCATTCCGAAAGTCTGGTTATATAATTTATTATTGCACATGAAATAGTTGTTGTCTTTGAGACAGAAGTTAAGTATTTCTTCTAACTTTTTCTTTGGTATTCTCGTCATTTGTCCTATTTTGTCCCATTTTCTCATTATAATTTTAGTTGCTAGCATTGTCGGTATATTGGTGAACAGAGAGACAACATCAAAGGAGACTAACACATCTTCATCACACAAACTTATATTCGCTAATCTATCTTTTAGCTCGAATGCATTTTTCACGTTGTACTTATCGGAAGTTAGGGGCTTTAATATTTCTCCGACATATTTTGATAAATTGTAGCAGGGGACCATGATTGACGAAGCAATAGGACGTAGAGGTACATCAGGTTTATGCACCTTGGGCAAACCATACAGTCTAGGTGCGACTGCTGCTGTGCATGTGAGGCGTTGTTTTTCTCTCTTTGTTATGTGTTGTGCTTTATAAAGCTCGTCTACGATTTTGTTGTTTTTTCTCTGCAAAGTGTTTGTTGGATCAATTCTTATTGTTTTGTATGTGCTTTTATCTTCAAGTAGTTCGTCAATTTTCCCTCTGTAGTCTGATTCGTACATAGCCACTGTTTTATTACCTTTGTCCGCATCTGTTATCACAATGTTTTTATGGGTTTTTAGAAATAGCTTGGTTTGCTTGAAAGCTGCTTTATTCGACCTTTAAATTTTTTCAAAGTGGTGTTATATTGTAAACCTCCGTCAAACTAATTTTTATGCATACTAAAACAAGTTCGAGCTGAAGCAGTTTGCATGGACTCAACTCGCGCTGGAGTTCAGTTTTTATGCATGAGGTTCAATGCTCTTGTCTTAAGAAATAACTTTCTCTGAAATCCAATCACTAGAACATATTAAAATCAACGATCGAAATAGTTTGCTAAAATCACCATCAAAAAGAGCATTTTCGAAACCTTTACCCATATTTTTATAAAATTTCGTCTATTTTTGGACTGCAAAAACAAAAACAAAAATAAAAAACCTTACTTATGTATATAGACAACAAAATTTTCTCAAACCCAAGAAAAATGTAATTGATGTGATTCCATTACCATTATTTGTAATTGGAGATTTTGAATTACATTTGCAAGTAAAAATCTCAATTACAAGTAATTGTAATTGAAAAATTTCAATTACCAATTAATGTAATTGTAATTGAAAAAAAATGTTATTGCGGATGCCCAGGTCTGGTCCATACAAATGTACATAATTAAACACACACAAATATCTAAATTCCTATATTTTTTAAGCCACATGATCATATAACTGGAGCGAAACTTAATATGACTGACGGTGTTCCAACAAGATTGGTTAGCATTTCTCCCGTACATTTGAATATTTCTTTTGACACGAAACCTGGCTGGTTTGTAGCATACTCTTTAAGTGTTTATGGTTTCCAATATTGAAACTTTTTCAAATGGAACCACATTTAAGAAAATAATAAAGGCAACATAAAATCAGCAACAATTTAGTTTTTCTTCCCTTTGTCATATTAAACAAATTAGTCAGAATCATTACGAAGATATTGCAATCATATACTCCGATGCCACACAAAAGTTGACATTTCCTGCGTGACACCTGAGATAAATACCTACATGATTCCATATGAGACATCACACATAGCGAAATGTAACTTAAATCCAAAGTGGCACGTGATTCAATCATATCATATAGGTTAGTCGATTTTAATGTTCACGTTTGACAACGCCCTTGTGAGGTTGCCTTTTTGGGGGATGATAAAAAGAGGAACGATTTGATTACCCTCTAATGAAAGTGTAGTGAAAATCCGGAAGGTAGTAGTATGTTCGTTGAATTCATTATTCTGATATATATACATAACTAGCTGACCCGCCAGACGTTGTTCTGCCTAAAATTTATTCCTATAAAGCCTAAAGGAAAAGTCCTGGATTACCGTGTCCCTATCCCTATCCCTAATCCCTAATCCCTATCCCAATCCCTATCCCAATCCCTATCTCTACCCCTAACCCTATCCCTATCCCTGTCCATATACCTATCTATATACCTATCCCTATCCCTAACCCTATCCCTATCCATATCTCTAGCCCTATCCCTATGCCTATTCTATCCCTCCAGACTTTCTAGGGTCACCCCTGGTCCACATTTTGGTGGATATTTCGGAAAACGGATCGCATAGGGTCTTGAAAATCACCTCTTTTTTAACCTTTAACATACGACGTGGTGGTAATTTTTACACCGACTCACAGTTTCTTTAAATATCTCTGTTAACTTACCATCCAGCAAGTTTACTCTCTTAGTATCTTCCCATCTCGTTATACTTATTGGCCCGTTTTGTTTTTATGGAGGAAGGTGTAACATTTGACGAGAAATGATGATGGTGGTGTAAAAATTACCCCACATCTAGGGTAACGTTAGTTTTTCTTCGAATGCAAATTTTGGAAATTTACCATTTCTCGCTTCTCTGCAGCATTTTGATGCATTTAGAATCTACTCATGTCATCATAATTATCGATCAGTATAGTTTCTATGGTGGAAGATCTCCAATATCGGACAAATTATGATATCGGGGTAAAAATTACCACACCTCGACGTTAACGTAACTTTTTCTTCAAAAATAATTTATTTCCATTTAAAATTTCTCTCACTGGAAATTTGAATAACATGGGTTGTTAAATTTACCACTTCTTCAAATGATTATTGGAAGAAAAATTAAAAAATTCGTTTCGTGATTCATTTTATACGTTCACGTTATTATGAACAAAACTTCAAAAAGACTGGCCAGCATTTTCTACAAAAAAATTTTTTTTAATAAAATTCCTATTATATATTTAAAAATATATATTTTTTTATGAAAAACCGTCTCTAAAGTTTAAAGAAAGTTTTTGTTTTACCTTTTATCTATAAGGTTCTCATGTGATGTTTCCGCTATTTTGAAAGAACAAGGCCTTGTGAATTATAGTAAAAACTTTGTTGATTTAAAAAACTTAATTAACTTTTTTTAATAATTTCATTTGAAAAAGGACTGGCGTCTTTTCAATGCAAAAATTATTATAAAAAAATTTATTTTTTATTGAGAGTTTTAAGTAAAATGCGTAGAAAAAAATCTACCACCACGTCGTAAACTATGTCACAAAATTTCACCTCGTCACTTAAAGGTTAAATACTCACCAACACCTTTTATTTGATACTCATTTTGTAGAAAACCCGTTTGGGGTCACACCTGTTTCATATTTCAGGAAATACCTCGAATACGGGGTCTTATATGGGACCAATAACTACACCTTGTTCAAGCACTCGTCAACACCTTTCATTTGATACCCATATCGTACGAACCCGTTATAGGGTTACCCTGGTCCACATTTTGTGGAATATCTCCAAAACCTTCCCGGCTTCTTATACTTTTTTTGGCCATAAACCATGTCGGGCCCAATCGAAAACCACGTGCAAAATTTCATTTAATTCAGTCCAGCCGTTCTGGAGTTAAATCATCAGGGAGGAAAATGCGACTTATTTTTATATAAAAGATTAATATAATATAATATAATACAATGGCGCTATTATAACTCTGACGAGTTTTATGGCCGAGCTTCTCTCCCAATTCGAGGTGTGCTCCTTTTTGCTTTTCCTACTAATTGGGTGGACCTACGGTTTTATGCCGGCTCCGAACGGCGAATGCATTTTTTGTGAGAAGCTTTTTCATGGCAGAAATACTCTCGGAGGGTATGCCGCCCACTGCCGAGAGGTGACCGCTGCTCTTAAAAAACCCAATAATTGGATTTTTACTAATTAGAATTTTTTTTTTTTTGGTGTTTGCTCGGACTGGGGTTTGAACCCGAGACCTCTGGAATAGCAGGCGAGCACTCTATCCACTGCACCACAGCGGCCACATACATAATTATGTATGTATATAATGTGTTGGGGGTGTTTGCGTGAGGAAATGGCTCAAATATTACTGAACGTATTTTGGGTATACAACAATCCTTTAGACTTCCAGACTACTGCAGTATCTTTCAGGCTGAGGTTTACGCTGCCTCAAAAAAATTTGGCAGATATCACAATGTACCACAATAGCCCCCTATACCTCAGTTGCACCATGCTCGTGCTCAGCTTGTTATTCACATTAGATATTTAAGATCATTTTCGAATGTTTGCTGTATTGAATGGTCTTTTGTGATTTGTTATTTTTGAAAGACGTTTAGAAATCGGACGAATTTCACCCTTTAAAAAATGTCAGTGATTAAGTACTCTTATATGATGCTTTTGATATCAAAACCAGCTCACTAAATATATTTCTGAAATGCACTTGTTTGCATATTTTGAAAGTCTAGGGAGTCATTCATAACCTAGCGAAGGGATATAGCACAAATCAAGCTCATTCCAAACCAAAATTGCATACAAAAAATAGCTTCAGAACTGTGAATGTGAGAAGTTTTTTGTATCTCCTGTAAAATTTCCAAAAATGGAATGATTTGGTTTTGATAGCAAACTACTAATATGTACCTAAATATGCTTACTTATGACATTTAAATTCCATACTAAAGCTGATTCCACATAAAACTTTTTCCGCTTTGCGTTACGCCGCTTTCTATGTCAAACAACGCAAAACTGAAAAACTATGCCACAATGAACGCTGCAACATCACTCACAAAATATTTATTTTCTGAAAAATCTCTCATTCTCCGTTTTATTTACAAAAAAGTAAATATGTAAGAAAATAAAAATCTATTAAATTATTTTTCAATTGTGTTAAATTTAAATTTCTTTATTTATGTACATTTGAATTAAAGTGAAACTGAAAAAAAATTTCAACGCTTGAATCACTCCATATTTGTAATGAAGATGCCTTTCCAAATGTCAACAAAATGCTTCGCGTTATGGCATTTTTGCCTGCGACAACAGCGACGAATGAACGATCCTTCTCAACTTTGCGACGACTCAAAACATATTTGAAATCGACAATGTTTGAAGATCGATGTGCATGGCGATGTCAAGATCGATCCGCAAATAGTTTTCAAAGAGTTTTTTCTGTACCTCGCAGAGTTGATTTATTAAATAATTGTAACTGAATATGACTTTTGACAATACAATTTCCGTACTCCGAAAATATATTATGTTTTTTTCATAGATTACATAACTTGAGTTTGAGGCAAACCTCCCCTCCCCCGATATTTTCTGCGGCCGGGCTTGACAAGGGAAATTAATTTTTAATGCAACAGTACACGTAAGTAAGTAGAATCTAGAACAATAATACGCTTAAGTTGGAAAGTAACTTAATTGATCTTAAGATGCTGTGGTTAGTGCTCTTAAAAATACCAAAGTTTATAGGCTTTTATATTCACTACTCTCTCGTCACATTGCAACCCTCCCACTTCTTTATTTTGCTGCTTTGGCCGCTTCTTTCATGTCAATAACTTTGACGAGATTGCGTTCCAGATATCTACAAATGTATGTATGTAGGTACCTGTGTATGATAAAAACAAAAATTTATAGCGAAAAACAAGTGCATAGTACATATCTACATACACGCATAAAGAAAGGAAACTTGCTTTCAATTCAATTAATTTCCTTTAAAGCTACTTATCAATTTCGCATTCTTTCTGCTTGCTTCTACGAAGGCACCGCTATTGGCGTTTCAGCAGATGAATTGTGACTTGTTTTGTTTTCCATTTCATTTTCATTTTCATTTTGATATGATTTTGTTACTTTTTGTTGTTGTTGTTGTTGTTGTTGCCAACAACGGAATGCTTTTCATTTTCGCAATTGAATTGTAAATGAAATCAAGTTTAGTCATCGTCGACGGGAGTCGGAATGGCTTTGGCTCTTAGCGCTTGGCGCTTGGCGCTTAGCCTTTGCGACGGACGACAAAAAATTTGCTGCTAACGGAAGAACTGAAAGAAATCTGTGCGGGTATTTAGACTGAGTGAGTTGGGGAGGGCATGTGGTTGGCGGAATCATAGACTTGGTTGGTTTCACAGCCAAATCGTAGAAGTTCAATAGAATTGAATTGAATGGAATTGAGAAATGTGTTTTTATATGTTTGTGTGTTCGTTTGTATTGAATGAAATCATAATGCCATGCATTTTCAAAGCTTTTACCGCCAACAGCGACAAGAGTGCCTAGTGCTAGGCTCCGCCACAAAGCACAGCAACAACAATAATACACACACAACCATATACAATTGTATACCCTGCAGCTAATATAAGGCACGGTCCCGAAAAACGACAGTCCTGAACTAGACATTTCACAACTAGCTCAAAACTGGTTCTAAAGGGATGCAGTGCTGGACATTTTATTATTGTGACTTCATGAAAAATTTATGTTTACAGCTATTATTTTAAAGTTGAGCCACAACAAATGTTGCACTTTACAATACTGTCCCTTTTTGCTGTATTTTACTATCTACTACTTCCCTGTCCATATAGGGAGTAGTTTAGAATGCGTTCCAAAGTTCTGCATAGGGGACATCGCCTTGTTAAAAAGACAATTGAAAGTATTGCATTGGGATAGAACAAGAACCAACCTTGTCTTTTTTCAACTGGTTCTGCACTAGCCTGTAACTAGCACGATTTTCTGCAGGGTATATCAATATATAATATTTTCACACACCAACAATCAATAGTGTTTATGAATTGGTTTAGGCTCTGACTGCCATAGCAGTATGGGCTCTTTGGCTTATAGAATGTGCCAATTTCTATGTAGAAGTGAAAGAAAAGAGATGAGGAAGAGAATGAGTAAAGTAAGCTAAAATGTCTAAGTTTGTGTTGAACTGAGAATTATATACCCAGCGATGGATTTTAATTGCTTGAAATTAATTACTTGCTACTACCACTAGTCCTTTCTATAGTACGTACTTTGATTTCCCTCTGAATTTTTATTGTACTATTTTCAGAGCCTAATGGAAAATTAAGTGCCTTTTAGCAATTTCTAGGAATTTTCTGACCCTATATACCATACAAAAATACAATTGGCATATCTGAACAGACTATAAAGCTATAATATCAACTTAATGTTAACACTAGATGGTATAAATGCAGAGAAATCAAATCAAAATTTATGAAACTGTTATGAAATTATTACAGGCGCAAATTGTTGTTGTTGTTGTTGTTGTTGCCAAGCTTTCTCACTATTTGCACACTCGCTTTCAGGATTTATAAGTATTTTTTCGCCCTCTTTTTCTCCCACTTCTCAAAATACAAAAAAAAAAAAACATTTACCTAAGCCAAGCAGGGATGCCACTTTGGGCTTTTCCTACCAAAACTGGTAGGTTTTATTTCTTTTGGTAGGTTGGTAGGACGATTTGAATTTTGGTAGGTTTTTACCTTCGTTCAACTAACATCACGGATTTGGTACATTTGGTCACTTTGCCACAACACTATTGAGAAAACGTTTCTTCTCAGTAGGGTTTTCACAAAACTCTGCTGAATAGAAACGTTTTCTTTGAGCTTCAAGTACACTTGCCCCACAGACACAACTGGAGGAGATTGAAAACAGAAAGGCATCTGACATTTTACGCTATATGAAGCAAACAAGGTTGTTCGTCTACATGGTGTGTAATAAAGAGCTCCATGTGGTATCACAACAGACCATCAGGCCTACCTAGGTAGTAAATCACCCGTATTGCGAGTGTCGATTGTGATAGATAATCGATAATTGATCAACCAAAGAGCATGTAAATATAATGCTCGTGGATCGATCACAGTCGATTATCTATCACAGTCGACACTCGCAATAGGGGTGAATGTGTTTGCTGTACCAAGTGGAAACAATGTCCGCTATTTCCCTCGACAAATCTTCTTACGTTTCCTTCAGGATCAGTTGCTTTCCCTCATTATTCCTCAATTGTTATTCCACAAAATATAAATCCTGATTTCCTCCGCACTAGACGAGCGGTGGCAGCCACTAATACCCAATCCAACCTTGTCCGATATCATTTAACGCCAACTCAAGTTTTTGTTTATCTGGAAACTGCTGCTTTCGCATCTTTTCCTTCACATTTTTATCACTCATTCTAAAATTAATTGAAATTCTACAAATAATATTAAATTTAATACTAAAGTTTTCAAAAAATAAAATAAAGTTTTTTTTTATTTTAAGCGGTGTCCGGTTACTGCGGGGTGGTCGGTTACTGGCACAGTCACCATAAATGAATTTGTTAAATATGGTTAAATCTCACATAAAAAAAAAAAAATTGGTAGGCTCGAAGCCATTTTGGTAGTTTTTTGGTAGGAAAAAAATTTTCTTAGTGGCATCCCTGAAGCCAAGTGCAATCGCATTGACGACGACGGCATTGACGTTGCCAAGAGAGTTATGTACGAACGTTCGATTATTGCTACTAACGTTTTTGTTTTGTTATTTTCACCTTCCCCGCAACATATTTTGCTGCTTTGCATTGCACACCCGCCCTCTACTGAATACAGTTTATTTGTTTATGAGTTGACTTTGTAGGTGGTTGCGCTCCCTGGCTTGGCTCTCTCGCTGCTTGCGCCTTTTGTTGGCTCCTAAACTTTGGCCTGGTAAAAATTAATTTCATTTCATTTTCATTTGGCAACTGTTCATGCAAACGTGCACACACACACACCTACATATGTGTAAGCAAATAAACAAGCGAGCTTGCAATTGCATATTCGCATTTGGTCTCTGTTATTGACGTTGACGCTGTCACAAGTATTTTGCATGCTTAAGCATTTTAAACCTTGGAAATGCATGTGGGGTTTAAATGTATTCAAGTTTGAAGGAATTTATAATCAACCTTAGTTAGTTAGTTTACACTGCAAATGGCTTCCAAAAAAATATAAGCATATTTTGCTGTGTTATCAGTTAGGTATTATGATGTGATAATGCTATGGCTGATAACAACACATGATGATAATTGCTAAGTAATGGCTACGTAAGATGCTGTTTTTTTAAGTTTCGAAAATGTAAATTTAAAAACATTAGAATACGTTATTTACTAATAAAGCGAAAAAATTACATTTGTAGTGCTCGTTATTTAATAATGACTTCATGTGACATCAAGCGATCAAGTGATTATGATACGAGCATTGGTGATTATATTTACGATCGAATGATCTCGAAATTGTTGATATTATTTACGATGATGTCGTATGTTGTATTTTTTGCTGTAATATTACATTTGGTTTCATATCATAATCTATGGTATAATATGATGATGTATGATATGATCACCTGATGAAGTGCTAAGTAAAGGTTAAAATCAGAGATGTAGAATAATTATTATTTCATTTTGAAATTATAAAAAAGTCTTACAAATTTTCTTCAGGATCATAAAAGTCTTTTGATAATATTTTTTTCCTGATGAAAATGATAAAAATCTTCTATAATTATTATTCAGAAACTTATATTTTAAAAATCTTTCCATAATAGTTATTTCAAACATATATTTTTTAAGTCTTCAAAGACTTTTATATTGAGAAAAATTTGAAAAAAGTCTTTGCGTAATTATTATTAGTAACAAATTGTTTTTATATCTTCAAAGAATTTTTCTTTGAGAAAAACTTCAAAAAAGTCTCAGAAAATTTTCAATAACTTTCATATAAGTATAAAATAAAAATAACTTTCATATAAGTACTTCAAAATTCAAGCAAATTTTCAATTTGAAATTGTATGAAAGATTTTTATCGAAGATATAAAAAATAAATTTGTTACTCAAAATAATTACTTAAAGCTATTTTTGAAATTCGTCTCAATGAAAAAGTTTTTGAAGACTTAAGGTCCCCACAAACAGAAGCGATACGATGCAGCCCACATATGCAAATCGTATCGCGTCCTACACGATTTTGCTGTGTGGGCTGTATCGTATCGCTCCTGTTTGTGGGGACCTTTAAAAAACAATTTGTTACGGATAATAATTACTCAAAGACTTTTTTCAAATTTGTCTCAATATAAAAGTCTTTGAAGATATAAAAAAAATTTCTCATTTATAATAATTACAAAACGACTTAAAAAAAATATCTCAGAAATAACTATTATGGAAAGACTTTTAAAATATGTTTCTTTCAATAATAATTATTTTTTGATTTTTATTTTTTCTCTTATAATAATTACAACTCTGGTTAAAATGATCGCTGGTGAAAGTTTTGAAATAGTAAATTTAAGCAATTGGAAAATTATGTTTAGTAATAAATAGAAAAAACGCATTTGGCATGCTTTTTCTTCAGTCAAAACTTAATGGGACATTATGCGATCAAGTGATTATGATATTGGTGATTAGGTATGTATGTATATATGTATACGATCAAGTGATCAAATCATCTTGGATTTGTTGATATTATTTACCTGAAGTCATATAGGCTAAAAGCAGTTACATAAATGCTTAAATGATATGCTGCTGAGATCTGACATGTTTTTGCTGTGATATCATATAATATGATGTGATGATCCTATGATGTGATAAGTAGGGGTTGAAATTTTAATTTGAGTGGAAAATTTGGCATGGATTGCAGCATACTAGATAAGCTCAATTATGATATTTGTGCTGTTATAAACCCATTTATTGCTGAGAAGTAATTAATTTGATCTACTTATTGTTTAATAATGACTTAATATGACATGATGCGATCAAAATGATCAATTGATTAAAGCTATAGTAATATTATATACCTTGATCAAGGTCAATTGTCTATAAAATGAACAATGGATACCCTGTTTAATTCATTTCACAAATACATATAACAATGCTCAATTCATCTCTGATGGCTTGTGCAAGGGTTAATTGCCGTTGGTGCGGTATCATGCTGTGCGCCGTCGCGTTAGTTAAGCTTTCATGTTGCAGCAGATATTCCAAATCGCAAGTGTTTTCTTTGCACTCCACATGCATACATATTCCAAGCTGTGGATGTGTGTGTGCGAGTATGCTTGTAGAGGAGTAATCTATGGAGTCGCTACATCTTTCCTTTGTTGGCCTCTCTGTCGTTGACAGGTCAAACCTACAAGCGATAGATATGTTTTAGCTTTTTTGTTCAAATCGCATAGATGTTATAAATGTAATGTTTGCTTGACATTATTATAGTACATATATTTTTGTGTGTTATGGCATTTCGTTTTGATAGCTTGAATGTTCGTTTTGGCAATATCAAACTATTAATAAAAGGTGCCATTGGTTGGGCTATTTGGCTGCTTGGTTTGTTGGTTGATTGTGAAAGTGTTGCCAGAGCACATTGGCTTAGATGTGCATTGGTTGCATTTGCCTTTGCAGGTGACTTGAGTTGCTTTGAATAACCATTTAGCTGCTGGTATGATGCAAGTGTCAAAGATTAGCAATTGTTGGAAGAAAAACACAAATTTAAAATATTGTACAGTTATTTTTGGAGCCGTTAAATTCTTCCTAGTTTAACGAAGCAATGCCACTTTACTCCGAAGAAATCACAATTGAAAATGTTGAATTTGATTTTCCGTGTTGGATTTTCAAAATTGTTCTTCTGCGTAAAATTTGCTTTAAAAATATATGCTCATCCATTCATTTTCTTTCTTTTTTTTTGGAAAATTATTGGTCCATAAACTCTCAGGCTATTTACATACTCATATCACCACCAAATGGTAGCCTGCGGCTGTTGATTGCGTGAGCACTTAACATAAAATCTGCTGCTTTTAGTACATATTCGTGTAAAAGTTAATTTTTTTCTACATATTTAATTTATTTTAATTGTTTTTTTATTGCATGAAATCTAAATACATAGACGAATTCATAATCGCAAACGTTGTCACCAGCATCACCAGCATAGGCGATATGCACCTAGTGCTGTCTGTGTGATGTCGCACTGCACCGCGTGACATCACCACACATGCCCAGCATCATCATCATCCTCCTCATCATTATCATCTGCACGAAATGCACTAATTCCTTGCTTTTGCAACGGTTTAGCGGCAGGTATGTAGTAGTTGGCGCATCTACCGGCCGTTGCATGCAACCATGCAGCAACTCCTAACTAAACACCAAAACACATTAAAATGCGTACATGCGACAGACATTTTGCCACACGATAAAAATCCGGCTGATTCATACCAACTGATAAGACGGCAAATAATTCACGTTTTCACACAAAGTGTCTTGCCATGCAATGTATAAGTAGATTATGTGTACATATGTATGTATGTTGGCCGCTGTGGTGCAGTGGGTAGAGTGCTCGCCTGCTATGCCAGAGGTCTCGGGTTCAAACCACGGTCCGAGCCAAACAAATTTTTCTAATTAGTAAAAATCCAATTATTGGGTTTTTTAAGAGCAGCGGTCACCTCTCGGCAGTGGGCGGCATACCCTCCGAGAGTATTTCTGCCATGAAAAAGCTTCTCACAAAAAATGCATTCGCCGTTCGGAGCCGGCATAAAACTGTAGGTCCACCCAATTAGTAGGAAAAACAAAAAGGAGCACACCTCGAATTGGGAGAGAAGCTCGGCCATAAAACTCGTCAGAGTTATAATAGCGCCATTGTATTATTATTATGTACTCTGAAAAAAAAACGTTGTAAATCTAAAGACTTTCGCTGTTAAATCAACTACTTTCCGCAGTTGAAATGTGCCCAACAACGCTCCGTTGTTGTTTCAAAGGTGCGAGCGTTGTTGATTTAAGTCAATAACGGAGATTGTTGGAAAAAATTTTCACCTAAAAATAAATTTTTGTTTGCATTTTACTCTTCATCTTCTCTCCGCCCAGGTCCCAACTGCAAATATGTAGCCTCCGCTTGTTCTCCTCTTCCTCTCTCCTTCTTAGCATTCACTGGTCGCTATCTTTATTTCTTATTCTGATTTTTCTTCTTTATTTTATATTCTCCTCCGGATTCGAACCATGACATCAACCTGAAATTCTATCCAATCATCACATAGTGGAACATTCAACATTATATTGAATTGTAGTAACCTATTTATACTTCCATTTCCTAAAAAGGAATCCATGAATTATTTGAATCATTGTAAAAACAAATTTTAAAAAAATGTGTTCTCATTATTTTTGTTTACAGCGGAAACTGTTGGGTCAAATACTTTTGCCTTTAAATCAACAACGGTGAGAAAATTGTTGCTAAAAATAAACTTTTTTTTGGATTTTTCTCTTCATCTTCTCTCCATCATTATTTTTTTGTTGGTTTTCTCACAAAAAAATATTTTCTCACAAAAAATTTTTTAAAGGCAAGCAAGTTTTTGAATCAACAACGCCCGTTTTTGAATAAATTGTTGGATCAAAAACTTTGCTGTAAAAACAAATACTTTTCCTGTTGAATCAAAGACGGAGATTCAACAGCCGAAAGTTGTTGGTTTAACTACGGGTATTTTTTTCAGAGTATGTATGTAGTTATTGCAATGACACGCACAGTTGCGAGCGCAATAAAATAAATAAAAACTGTGTGGCAGCAACAAAGACAGCAACAACAAGCGCAATTGACATAGAATAATAGAATGGCCGCTGTGGTTCAGTGGGTAGAGTGCTCGCCTGCTATGCCAGAGGTCTCGGGTTCAAACCACGGTCCGAGCCAAACAAATTTTTCTAATTAGTAAAAATCCAATTATTGGGTTTTTTAAGAGCAGCGGTCACCTCTCGGCAGTGGGCGGCATACCCTCCGAGAGTATTTCTGCCATGAAAAAGCTTCTCACAACAAATGCATTCGCCGTTCGGAGCCGGCATAAAACTGTAGGTCCACCCAATTAGTAGGAAAAACAAAAAGGAGCACACCTCGAATTGGGAGAGAAGCTCGGCCATAAAACTCGTCAGAGTTATAATAGCGCCATTGTATTATATATATATTAATAGAATAACAGACGCCAGATTGTTTGTCTTCTTCCTGATGTTCGTTTTGCTTTTTTCGTGATAACTGAATATGAAATAAAGAAGATGCATGCAGAATAATAAGAATAAGGAATTGTGAGAGCAATTGAATTTTTTTGCAGATTTTTTTCTTTTAATTTTAGAGCACTAGTTGTCTAATATCGTATTCTAACCGACATCGAAAACACTTTAAATACTTTGTTGAGTCCATATTTGTGGATTGGGGTTTCAAAATATTTTAACCATCGTTCAGAAGCAAAAAAAAACTGCTGATTTTCATTATGTTATTACATTTTGCCTAGATTTTCTACATATTTTTTGCTTTTCTACACTCAGGGAAAAACAGCATTTTAAAATCAAAAATAAAATTTTTGTTTTCATAATGCACGTTTTAAACCAAACCATTTTTATTTTAACAATGAAAATTTTTAAATTAAAAAAGAAATTTTTGAATTAAGATTGAAATTTTTGAAGTCAAAATGCATTTTGGATTTAAAAAGAAACATACTTAAATTAAAAATGCAAATGAATGTTGACTCAAAAACTCGCTCTTTGTTCAAAATTTTTTTGTGAGAAAATATTTTTTTTGTGAGAAATCCAACAAAAACAATAATGAGAATCGATTTTTTTAAATTTTGTTTTTACAAATATAATTCATGGTTTTTTTTTTAGGAAAATGGAAGTATAAATAGGTTACTACAATTCAATATAATATTTAATGTTCCACTATATGATGGCGTTGGATTGAATTTGAGGTAGATGTCATGGTTCGAATCCGGAGGAGAATATAAAATAAAGAAGAAAAAGGAGAATAAGGATAATAAGAAATAAAGATAGCAAACAGTTAAGGCGAAGTAAAAAAGAAGAGGAGAACAAGAGGAGGCTATATTTTTGTAGTTGGGACTCGGATTGAGAGAAGATGAAGAGAATGCCGTTGGATACAATAGAGAAAACTGCAGCGTTTTTTTTTTCTCATAGTGCTTAAAATAAAAATAAACATTTTTAAATTTAAAATGTTTTTCTTGATTTAAAAATTGTATAATGAACTTTTTTAAAATAAAATTGTTGGTATTTACATCACTTTTAGATATGTTTTTTGTCCATTTTAAGCACGTTTTCATATGTTTTTATAATTCTTTTTCCCTGAGTGTAGGTAACGCAAATACATATCACATGTTCTGATGCTAAATATCATATCAAGTGCAAGTCGCAGCAAAAGCATTTGAATTTTTGGCTTCAAAATCGCCTTTGAGTTTCTTATTTTGCATACAATTTTTTACTGAGTAGGTTAATGACAATGCAATAATTAATTTAATTGCTCCAATACATGCCAAATTTTCTCCATATATAAGTGATTATACGCTAATATCTCACGCATATTTTTTTATCTGTTAAAACAAAGTTTTAAGTGAAAACTTTTCTCCGCAGCATTAAGAAAATTAAGTTGCCAAGAAAACAATTTGTGACTTTTTTTCTGGTACATTTTCTTCTGTTCTTTTTTTTTGCTGTATTTCCTCTTTGATTTTTTTGCTTTGATTTCTTTTTCTTGCCCAAAATCGTGGCGCCTGTATAATTACAATTCGATAGACAGTCGAGGGTAGCGCGTATGACCTTCGCTTTATTGCTTAAATACTTACGCTGCGTTTAATGGCTTATTTAGTAGTGGCGCAGGACAAAACTCGTTTTTGTGACTTTTTCTTTTGTTTCACCTTGCCATGCGCTGCTCATTGCTTGCTTAATGTTAGCCAATGCTGTAAGAGTTGTTCTTTTGTATTTTTCCTTTTGTCTTGCCCTCGTTAAGTAACAATTAAGCGAAAATATAATCCTGCTCTGCTCAGCTCAGCTTACTTACTTAGTTCGACTGCGCCTTGTTGGCATTAAGAAGCTTGCCTTCTTTTCCTTCTATTTTTGATAGTATCTTCTAAGTCGGCAATTATCATTAGAGGCCGTAGATAAAATACACACGCCCGAAAACTTATAGCCAAGCAACAAGCAGAAGGACAACGGCGGCGACACAAGCGCCGACAGAGCAGAGTCAGTGGTACGAGTAAATGCCCAACAAACACTGAGGTTAGTTTTCGATTTGAGAATGACTCGAGAACTGGCCTCATTCTCAAACCTCTAACGTTAGAGGACGACTCGAAAATCTATCGAGAATCATAGTGTTCTCAAACAAAAGGGTACCTAATTCTCAAATCGAGAAAATTATAATTCTCGAATCGAATTCTAATGTAGTTATCTAATGAGATTCTAATCAGAATTTGCAAATACTTCCAATTGAAATGAAAAGCAAAGCTTTGTCTCCTTTTACATGATTTTTTCATTGTTTAGATTTTATTAGCGCAATATGTGCCTAAATTGCATATGACTATATATATTGACATGTATATGTTTACCACATTTATAAGAACTGAAATTTAAACAAAATTCAGTCTTATTATTTAAATTAAAGGTACTTCTTGTACTTTTTAATGGAAAACATTGTACGACGGTAATATTAACTTTACCATTTTTTAGTATCTAATTTCAATATATGTATGTATGTATATTCAATATATCAGAAATATATTGAGAATTGATAAAAGGCGTGAGATTTGGCTCCTTCTCTAACCACTCGCTAATCGAATTCTAGTGTAGTTTTCAACCCTATTTATCGAATTGAGAATATATAGAGAATTACACTAGTTATCTAAGGTAATCTCGACAAAATTTCTAACGTTAGAGACTGTGTTTGCTGGGTGTCTGCAATTGGCATGAAAAGAAAATAAAACAAGTAAGGAAGCCTAAGTTCGAGTGGAATCGAACATTAGATACTCAGCTGTATACTTTCATTGTTTGTTTGCGTTTGTTCGATATAGGGTGTATTTTATATAAAGCGAGTGCCGCATTAAGTGGGCGTAGCCACGCCCATTTTCAACATTTTTATCAGTCATCCAACTACGCATATGAATATTATTCTTTGTGCAAAATTTCATTCCTTTATGACTTCTAGTTACAAAGAAGTCTTGTTACAAATTCCCAATTCTTTGTTAAAAAGTAGGCGTGGTCATAAACCGATTTCAATAAATTTTTGCGTGTCTATTAACACAAGTTATAAAAGTGTATAAACCAGGTTTCGTCATAATATCTCAATTATTTGTCGAGTTATGGGCTCCGAAATCTCGTTGATTCCTTTGTCTGAAAAGAGGCGGTGCCACGCCCATTTTCCGAAATTTTTCTATTTTTTGTTTCCGATCTATTGTAGAACTCATGCCACAAAATTTCAATGAATTATCTTTATATTTGACAAAGATATCGCTTAAAATGTTTTTTATTAGGCCACTTTATGATACACATATATAAAAGTGGGCGTGGTCGTCAACCGATTTTGGTAAAATTTTGAACATGTATTACTACAAGTAGTGAAAGTGTATAGACCAAGTTTCGTCATAATATATCGATTATTTGTCGAGTTATGGGCTCAGAAATCTCGTATATTCCTGCTTCTATAAGGAGGCGGTGCCACGCCCATTTTCCAACATTTTTGTATTTTTTGTTTTATGTCCATAGTTGGACACCTTCCATAAAATTTCAATGATATATCTTTATATTTGACAGAGATATCGCTTAAAATGCTTTTATTAGGTCACTTTATAATACCCATATATAAAAGTGGGCGTGGTCGTCAACCGATTTTGGCAATTTTTCGTCCACACATTTGCCTAGGTAAGTACATCACGCCTACCAAATTTCATCGATATATCTTCAACAGTTTCTGAGTTATGACTCTTAAAACTTTCAATGTTTGCCCCTTAATAAGTGGGCGTGGCACCGCCCATTTTCCAAAATTTCACCATATTTCTTCATAAGGGCCTGAGCTCAATACGTGTGTGAAATTTTATCACTCTAGCTCTATTAGTGACTGAGATACAAAATTTCCGATTTTTACTATATAGGGGAGGTGGGCGTGGTCATGGTCCGATTTCGCCCATTTTCAATACCATCCGTTCCTGTCTTGATACCAACTTACATTTCAAATTTCATCAAAATATCTCAATTTTTGCGCGAGTTATCGTGCTCACAGACGGACAGACGGACAGACGGACGGACATGGCTCAATCGATTTCTCTTTTCACCCTGATCATTTTGATATATATAAGTCTATATCTATCTCGATTATTTCATTCTGTTACAATCCACCGTTAGGAAATCAAAACTATAATAATCTGTGTACTAGTACAGCTGAGTATAAAAATAAAACGCAACAACAAATAAAAGAAATCAAACGGAAAAGTAAGTAGTTTTACTGCTTTTTGCATTTATTTGGTTTCAAAGAAAAGCGGATTAAATTAGCAGCAATCATGGCTAAGTGAATGGACGGCGGCGGCGCTGCGGCGGAAAGTAGAGCAGCGCCAAAGAGCACTAAGTGCAGTCTAATAAACTAATTAAAAAAGATAAAGTAAATGAAGCTAAATAACTACTTAGTAGATACGGATAACAACAAAATTGTAGCTGATTTTTGCGAAGCAATAAAATTATTTGGTTCTTGAAACGATTTATTTCTATTTTTTTCTAGCGCAACTTTTGCATTTTACTTTGAAGGAGACGAGTCACTAATGCTGATAAAGCGCACTAAAGTCATACCAAAATGGCGTTCTCACAAAACGAAATTAACTTTATATAAACAACTGGATATTTTATTACACCTGACATGTTGGCTGTGCTAGTCAATCCAAGCGAAAATTAAAATTTTGTTTGTGCGAAATGCCGTAATGCAGTGGCAGATTTATTGCATTTGTCGCCGTCAAGAGGCGCATATTAAAGCAATCGCAGGACAGCTGTGAGTGTCCGTTTGTCCATTTGTCCATTTGCTTTTGCTTTAGTAGTAATTTGAATACAATATCTCAGATTGGCGTTTAATGAAAAAATGCCAATAACTTGAGCTCTGCTCTGCGCAACGAAAGCTTGCTTGCTTTGCCCTTAATCCTTCTTGCACCTTTCTTTTAATATTGCATATTTTTCGCAACTTTAGTTTACTCTGTATATAACTATTTGTATGTTTTTTTTTTTTTTTTTTTTTTTTTTTACGAGGAGGAAGCATCGAAAGCCTTTACCCCGTCAGTGTGGGACTCTAACCCGAACTAAACCTCCTACTGTCATCGTACCGAACCCCCCGGTACTACCGTCAAGCTACCGTCGGGAGGTGGGTTGAGCACTAGGCTCACAGTCCGTAATGGTCGCGTTATTGCCCTCAGTCTGCCTTAAAAGGCTTCACCCATATATTTTTATAAAAGTGGTCAGTGTTAGGTGGTCTACGGAGGCCAAAGCTCCGTACCACGCGCATTGACGGATGCAGGAGGCCTAGCTCCTGTACGTATCCGTAACGGATGCAAGAGGCCGAGCTCCTGTACGTATCCGTTTCATTCAAAGTTCACAATATTAGGTGGTCTGCGGAGGCCAAAGCTCCGTACCACGCGCATTGACGGATGCAGGAGGCCTAGCTCCTGTACGTATCCGTAACGGATGCAAGAGGCCGAGCTCCTGTACGTATCCGTTTCATTCAAAGTTCACAATATTAGGTGGTCTGCGGAGGCCAAAGATCCGCACCACACGCGATGACGGATGCAGGAGGCCTAGCTCCTGTACGTATCCGTAACGGATGCAGGAGGCCGAGCTCCTGTACGTATCCGTTCCACTCGAAGTGGTTAATGTTAGGTGGTCTGCGGAGGCCAAAGCTCCGCACCACGCGCGTAACGGATGCAGGAGGACTAGCTCCTGTACGTATCAGTAACGGATGCAGGAGGCCGAGCTCCTGTGCGTATCCGTTCCACACAAGGTGGTCATTGTTAGACGTGCCTATGATTAGAAGGACACAATTAGTGCTCATTTAGTCGCCGTTTGCTCGCCGTCTTCTCTCTAGGCTTCTCAGTGTTTTCATGGTGTCTGCTATTACGTTACTCGCTGCAGTCCATTTTGCCTTGCTTTCTAGCATATGCTTCACGAACGACTCAGGTGTATAGTCACCTCCAAATATTCTACGGAGTTTGTTTCTAGATTCGTAAAATCTCGCACACTCAAAGAATACGTGGTATGCATCCTCTATTGCTTGCCCCCCGCAGTGATCGCACGTTGGGTTCGACTCGTGCTTAAAGCGAAAGAGATAGGCCTTGAAACAACCGTGCCCAGATAGGAACTGCGTCAGGTAGAAATCGACTTCGCCGTGTGCTCGTTCCAACCAGCATTTCAAATCTGGTATGCATCTATGTGTCCAGCGTCCCTTCGTGGAGTTACTCCATCTAAACTGCCAGCTATGCATGCTGGCTTCTCTCGCCTTGGAACGCTGGACATCGTTCTGTGCAATAATTGCAGCTTCTTTTGCTAGTATGTCTATAGGGTATAGACTGGCAATTACTAGTGCGGCCTCATCCGATACGGTTTTAAACGCACAGCATACTCTCAGCGCGCACAGACGGTAAGTCGACTTGATGCAGCGAAAATACGACTGATGTTCTATAGCGTGGTGCCACACAGGAGCGCCGTAGAGAATTTGGCTCCTTACGACGCACGCAAGTAGTTGTCGCCGCCGTTGCTTTGGACCACGTGAGTTCAGCATTATGCGTGATAATGCTGTCACAGTCGCTGATGCCTTTTCGTTTGCGTATTCAATATGATTTTTAAACGACAGTCTTCGATCTATCATAATCCCCAGGTACTTTATTGCTTGTAGTGTGACGATATCGTGACTATCGTCACACTACAAGCAATAAAGTACCTGGGGATTATGATATACTATTTGTATGTAGGTACGTATGTATGTATGTATGTATAAGCGCACGTACTGTGGCATAAGCATTTATCATTTGACAATTTTCCTTACTGTTTTCCGTTTGCACTCGATTGCTATCTTGAAACTGTCAGTGCAGTGCAGCCCTTTCCCCTGCAGCACTGTTATCACAACTCACATTTCCAACTTACAAATACAAATAGTACGCAGTTGCAGATTCAAATGCCAAATGCGGCAAATGGCTGTGCAATACCAGCACGAGCAACATCACGGACAAATATCAGCGCCAAAAGCATCGCACCGCACCGACAGCAATAGTTGCTTGCTAATGCTAATATGAATTGACATTTCGACAGCGACACATTAGTTTGCTGACTGCTGTGCACCTTCGCCGGCTGTTAAATGCCAAATGTATGCAAATGAGCTTAGCGCTTATGCAGAGGTGGATGCAGAGTCAGAGTTAGAGTCAGAGTCTTCGCTGCCAAGCCACCAACAAAAAGCGAACGGTGCTGCTATTAGAGCCCATAGGACCTTTGCTATTGTGTTGTTGGAATGCAGCAGATGTGTGTGTGCGTTTGGGTGATAAAGCAGAAGCTTCCAATGGCTCAAAGCTACATACAAAGTTTTAAAGCTAACGCCTTTGAAGGATCTTGATAAAGCCTTGAAGGGACATTTTAGCTGCTGTAGTCAGTTGTAAGGAAATATGTTCAATTGGAAGTTATTAAAGTAAATGGGATTATCAAAGAGAATAATTTTTTATGGATTTTCGCGAAATGACAATGTTAGCATATCTAAAGTTAAATTAGGTGCAAAAATAGTTTTTTAAAACATTTTCAAATAGCATAAAAAAGTAAAAAAAAATAAAATAATAAAATAAAGTAAGCAAAAAATAAAAAAAAATAATATAGAAAAAAAATTAAAAGAAATGAAATGGAGATAAAATAAAATAAAATGGAATAAAATAGAATAAAATAAAGTAAAGTAAAATAAAATAAAATAAAAATAACATAAAATTAAATAAAATAAAATAAAATAAAATAAAATAAAATACAAGTAAAATAAAATAAAATAAAATAAAATAAAATAAAATAAAATAAAATAAAATAAAATAAAATAAAATAAAAAAATTAAATTAAATCATATCAAATAAAATAAAATAAAATAAAACTAAAAATAAAATAAAATAAAATAAGAAAAAATAAAAGAAAAAAATAAGGCAAATTAAAATAATAAATAATAAAATAAAATAAAATAAAATAAAATAAAATAAAATAAAATAAAATAATATAAAATAAAATAAAATAAAATAAAAATAAAATAAAAATAAAATAAAGCAAATTAAAATAAAATAAAATAAAATAGAATAGAATTAAATTAAAACAAAATAAAATAAAATAAAAATAACATAAAATCAAATAAAATAAATTAAAATAAAATAAAATAAAATAAAATAAAATAAAAAAAAGTAAATAAAATAAAATAAGAAAAATAAAATAAAATAAAATGAAATCAAATAAAATAAAATAAAATAAAATAAAATAAAATAAAATAAAATAAAATAAAATAAAATAGAATAAAATAAAATATAATAAAGCAAATTAAAATAAAATAAAATAAAATTAAATAAATAAATTAAATAAAAATAAAAATAAAATACAAAAATAAAATAAGAAAAAATAAAATAAAATAAAATAAAATAAAATAAAATAAAATAAAATAATATAAAATAAAATAAAATAATAAAATAAAAATAAAAATAAAATAAAAAAATTAAATAAGAAAAAATAAAATAAAATAAAATAAAATAAAATAAAATAAAGAAAATTAAAATAAAATAAAATTTATATAAAACAAATTGAAATAAAATAAAATAAAACAAAAAAATAAAATAAAAAAATAACTTAAAATTAAAAAAAAAAACATAAAAATACAACAATAATGTTGGGCGAGTAAAGGTGGCAAAAGAAAAGCGACAAAAAGTTCAACTGCGTACCAGGCCGTGTTTGGGTGAGTGGGTTAGCGCTTCGCTAACATTTACACCTTCTCACGGTGGGTCTAAGTTCGATTCCCGGCTTGATCCCGAAAAGAAATCTGATGATAAAGAATTGGTTTTCTTCGAAATAGCTATCATTTCTACCATCGCTGGTAATACGTAGCTTTGAACTTGTTCGCTTTTCGTCAAATAAAAAAAAAAAAAACGATAAAAAAAAATAAAACAAAATAATAAAGTAAACTAACTGCACTTAAGTTCGATTGAAAACTGATTAGGAGAAAATATCAACTTCAATGAAATAAATTCCTTTGGCTAATCTAACAAGCAAATTCTCATGAGAATCTCATTAGAGAACTACATTAAATTTCGATTGGATAATTTTAATTTGTCTCGATTTGAACACTGCATTCCCATTTGTTCGAGAATGCTATATTTCTGCACCATTTCTAATGTTACAGATTAAAGAAGAGAGCTACTTCTCCACTCGTTCTCTGTTCAATAACTAATTTCCAAGTTTATTGCGATGATGACGCCTTCAGTACTAACCAGACATAGCCTTAAAGACTTTAATATGAGCTCTCTGGGTATAGATGGCCCGCTGCAAACTTGCTTGTAAAACAATCTAAGTACGTTGACCACCAGCTATTTTATATAAAATGTCGTACCATTAGCTTACACTTTAGGCGCATACATAAATAAATATGAAAAAAAAAAACGAAATTAAAAAAAAATATTACTAAACAAAGGAATTAAAAAACACGTTAATGCATTAAAATCCATGCAAAGTCACAGCATGCCACCCAACCAACGCGAACAACAAAAAAACACCGCAAACAATAATTTGCGCCAGCAACAAACAAAGCAAATCGTACACGATCCGCCAAAGAGCTGCTCATTGTAGTAGCAAAGCAGCAGGAGCAACAGCAGCAGCGTGTGCCTGTCGTCACCTTAATGTCCGTTGCGCTTAGTTTCGACACCTGAACTTAGTTTGGGATTAGCAGTTGCTTTATTTGGCTTAGATATGTATGAGTATGTACATATAGCTACTGTTGCCTAACTCTGTATATATGTATGTACCTATGTATTTCGCTTGGCTGACGTAAATTTAATCGCCGGTACACATTTTAGCTTTTTCGTGCACATCAATATCTACCTGAGCGCTTGTAAAATGCTTCCTTGTCCGTTGTCCATTTTCTGTTGTCTTTTGCTCGTCAATGTTCTTTTTTTATTAGCTTTTTTGTTGTTTTTGCTGCTCTTGTTTTATGTATTGCCGGTTTTGCTTAGATACTGTTTACTTACTCTCTCTCTCCTTGTGTTTTGTTGGCCATTACAAGCAGCCGCTGCTGCTGCTGCTGCTGCAAGGAAAAATGACGCACATTAAGCATAAATGATACTTAGTCATTTTGAAAATGGGAAAACGTGATCCGCATATATTTCTAACGAATCCACTTGTGTTTGGTTGCCCGTGTGTTTGTGTGTGCATCCGTGTGATAGCCCTGTGATGTGTTTGATAGCGGTGTTGCTAGACAACAAAGTAAAAATGGCCAATAATACGAGCAAGCAAACACTAAACTACTAACGAAATTTGGCAAGCGACAGCAGAGCAAGGCAAACATACACACACATACGTAGAAGTAATCAAGTCTAAGGTCAGATGTGTTAACAAATTATATTATATAGCCGGTAGTGAGTTTCAATATTATGTCAAAATGTGAAAGTGTGACGCTACACAGTGGTTCAGCCGCGGAAAAAATTCATTTTTTTCAATACCTAATTTTCAGATTCTAATGATGTAGTCTTATAAAAAAATGTCCAATTATGAAGAATTCATGACTACTTTGCAAAAAGTTGATTTTTTTTACAAAATAATGGTATCAGAAGTCAGAAAAATTTTATTCAACAAAAACTGCTTGAAATTTTTGCTAACTTTAGCTATAAATTTTCCTTATAATTTATATCTCTGTTGTCCCTGTTGTGAGTTTAAAAGAAAACATAGCACTTCCTTGACTAATTAAAGAATAAATCAGTGCAATCGGCCAAATATTAAAAAAAAATATAGGCCAGCAAAAATGGTACTTCAAAAATGATACCTTTTCTAATTTCGATGGACAAAAAGTTTGTGTGCTACAGCGTGCTACACCCGCTAACTGTAACAAAATGAAAGTTTGGAATGTCTTCTATCGATTTCTGTTAAACATTTTTCCCATATTTTCCCCAATCGATGTAAACTTGATTTAAATGTCGAAAGTCCCATCAAATTTTGATAAAATTGACAAAATGTAGCATGCTTTTAGGCTCATGCGTATATATTAACGTTTACATCTTATGTGACATTTTTTTGTTTACGAATATGAAGGCACAGAGAGGATTAGATAAAAATGCTGATTGGTAGATTATACACCTAATTTGTTAGAATCAATGGTAATGCAAACAAAAATAACGATAAACACATTAGTCATAACATTGCGGTTTGCAAACAACAATAGCAACAAACACATTTGTTTAAACATTTTACCAGCTTATTTAAGGTATTAGATGAAAAAAAAAAATGTTATCCCGACGAAATTGTAGTAACAGAAACATACATATGCTGCTGTTAATTTGCAAAGTTTACTTGATCACACAACAAGAAGACTTATTGATACTTTCTCAGCAGAAAAGTTGAACTCCTTATCATGTTATGAGTTAACCCTTACTAGTAAATGGGGCTTATGATTTCTAGGCTTATGTTTTCTAGGAAAAGTGATAGAATTTCTACCAAAACAGATGTTATTAATCGATTACTGGCAAGTTCTGATCATTATATAAAGTTCATACGACGACAACCCAACCAAAAGTGTGTGGAATTGGATCCTGTTGTCAAGGATATGCTCATTAAACATTTTTCTTATATTTGTGTTTTTTTTCCTTCCATATATACATACATAGTTATATTTTCGATTATATGTATTATAAATATAATCATTAAGTACATCAAATTTTTACAAGGGCTCTTTTCAGTTACTGAAAATGTATATCTTCATTTGTTTTTGAATAAAAGGTGTAGGAAAAGTGGGCGTGGTTGTTTGCCAATCACGCCTATATTTGGTATTGTCGATATCTTTCATGACAGTAACTTATGCGCCAAGTTTCGTGAAGATATCTTAATTTTTTTAGCTGAAATTAAAATTTTTTTTTAAAAATTTTTACTATAGGTCCAGGGGAGGTACCCCTAGGGAGTGGCCGATTTCAACAATTTTTGGTGCTGTCAATGCCTTTAATAAGGGTAACTCATGTACCAAGTTTCGTGAAGATATTTTAATTTTTTTCTTAGCTGAAACTAAAATTTGTATTTAAATCATTTTTTATAGGTCCAAGGGAGGTACCTCTAGGCGTTGACCGATTTCAACAATTTTTTTTAAATTTCTTAATTAGCTCACATATAACCTCTGTGCGAAATTTCAATGGCCTAGGACCACTCCTTCTATTTTTTCCGCAAAATGTATGGAGCCGAACCACTGTGCGCTACGCCAATTTAGGCTTTGCTCCTTACGGGTATTTGTACATGGACTTTGTTTGAGTTACAAATAACTTTAATTTTAACCCTCTAGCTCTGTTCAAAATGCCATTTAATTTTGATTTTAGAAAAAAAGGACCAAACTGACCATTTCATGAGGGCGATAATGTGCTCAAATGTTCCGGAAAATTACTCTAGTTTTTATTTTCTGTGATGTTACAGATTTTTCTTATAAAGATTTTGTTTGAGTAGAAATGCGCATTTAACCCTCATTGACCTTTAAATTGAGAATTTACATACATTTAAACATTTCGGAAGGCCACCAAGTCGAAATGTCTACTTTTTACTGCACTTGTCCGTTATGTCCATGTCCATGCTCAAGTTTCCTTTTTACCAGGGGCCCTCTCAGCTGTAACAGTAGCACTGGGTATAATAACTTTGCCTCTGCACCTGCAGTTTAATTTGTTTCAATACGTGTGTATAATGTACAAGTAGTTTTCGGTAATAAAAGCGACTACTAAAATCAGGTGCTGCCAGCCAAAATAAGCGCCGAAAGAAGCTTGCAGCTTTCGTTGCCAGCATTTGTGCATACCAAACCAGTCAACACATCCAACAAACACCATCTACCCATCCAATCCAACACCACCACCCTAATATCATGTCTCCACATAACGTGTTTCGCTCTTTTTTTCTGCACTCGCTCTCTCAATCTTGTTTCGACCTCAAAACGAGTGCCGAAACTCCGTACAAATTTCCATACAAATTTCTTGAGAGCGAGTGAAGATTGAAACACTTGTTTCGTTCTCAATCCTCTTGCCAAACGCGATGATATCGATGCCTTCTCTAATTTTGTATCGAAAATCTATCGAAATCTCACGCAGACCAAAACAAAAACGCAAAAATAAGCAAACATACAAACATTTAAGAAGAACAAGAATGAGAAATGTTAAACTGAATCGCGATCAGCCACGTGGAGAAGGGTTATTGAGCGAGATGTTTCCCTAGATGTTTCGCTGGCGAATCAAGTTATGTGGAGACGGGCTTTTATATGTACTTTGTTCGAGCCAGCTGATTTGTTTGCGTTGCTCGCATTTGGCCACGACAATGTGTGGCTTTGTGGCAAACGCCACCTGAATGTGAGTGTGTGGGTGGTTGCATGGGGTCGGTCGATTGATGTTCATTCACATTATCTCTGTGCGCTAAGCAAATGTCTATGCGGCAACGGCTGAAGTGGCGGAATTTTTGGCGAAAATTACTTTTGTGTCTAGTATGGCTGCCGCTTGCTCACCTTTGCCTCGTTTGCCCTAATGAACGAAAGAACGAAGCGCAGCGAACATTACGAAATAGGAATTTGAGCGCGTATAAAATTGTCGAATTTACTTGCGAGCGATATCAAATGTTTTAGTGCCACATCACATTAAAATTTAATTAAAATGTAGAGAGAAATTAGTGCGGTCATTATTGCTTACCTACGCTTTAGTATAAATAGTATTTGGAATAATCTACATACACACACAAATGCAGCCATGCAGTCATACGGTCATAAAAATTAATGAAAATACTAGTACGTGCATCTATCTAAGTATGAATATATTTTTATATGGTTTTTCATTAGATATGTATTTAACGGCCGACGGCAGTCGTAAAATTCATGTATTTCTACAATGAGATAGTCATTCTGATTCTAATCACAATAAATGATGAAATTAAATTTTGGTATTTATGTACATTCATGTGTAGTACATTATGGCTCCTGTAGCCTAAAATGAGTAAAGCTTTAATTGGATTAAAATTTAATTGAACTAGATATGAGGAAAAACCAGATTGTGCAATTGAAATTGATTATGCTTAAACGGCTTGGCTCACTCTGAGGGAATCGAAATTTTGATTGTAATCAAAATTTAAAGTTAAATTGAATTGAATAAAATTTGGAATGGAGATTGAAATTTAAAAATGAAAATTGAAAACTGAAATTGAAATTGAAACTGAAATTGAAATTTAAAAATGAAGATTGATGAAATTGAAACTAAAAATAAGATTAAAATTGCATTTAATTTATGTTGTTTGCTTTTCCGACAGGGTAGGTTTGCGATGTATTGTGGAACGAATTTCGTTCGAACGAAACAAGATACTGAAGATGGCACATAACCGAAACCGGTTTATAACCAAATCAAACTTGACAAGGCATGACGGAAATTCGTTCCACAATACATTAAAATTGTAATTAAAATTAAAATTAAAATTAAAATTAAAATTAAAATTAAAATTAAAATTAAAATTAAAATTAAAATTAAAATTAAAACTAAAACTAAACTAAAATTAAAATTAAAATTAAAATTAAAATTAAAATGAAAATTAAATTAAAATTAAAATTAGAATTAAAATTAAAATTGAAATTAAAATTAAAATTAAAATTAAAACTAAAATTAAAATTAAAAATAAAATTAAAATTAAAATTAAAATTAGTATTAAAATTGAAATTAAAACTAAAATTAAAATTAAAATAAAATTTAAATTAATATTGAAATTAAAATTAAAATTAAAATTAAAATTAAAATTAAAATTAAAATTAAAATTAAAATTAAAATTAAACTTAAAATTAAAATTAATATTAAAATTAAATTAAACTTAAAATTAAAATTAAAATTAAAATTAAAATTTAAATTAAGATTAAAATTAAAATTAATATTAAAATTAAATTTAAAATAAAATTCAAATTAAAACTAAAATTAAAAATTAAATTAATTTAAAATTAAAATTAAAAATTTAAAATTAAATTAAAATTAAATTAAAATTAAATTAAAATTAAATTAAAATTAAATTAAAATTAAATTAAAATTAAATTAAAATTAAATTAAGATTAAATTAAAATTAAATTAAAATTAAATTAAAATTAAATTAAAATTAAATTAAAATTAAATTAAAATTAAATTAAAATTAAATTAAAATTAAATTAAATTTGAAATTGGAATTGAAAGTGAAATTGAAATTGAAAATTTAAAAATGAAAGCTGAAATTGAAAATAGAACACTGAAATTGAAATTGAAATTAAAAAATTAAAAATTAAAATTAAAACTGAAAATGAAATAGAAACTGAAAATCAAAATAAAAATAAAATTTAAAATGAAATTGAACTTGAAATTGAATTGAATACTTAGGTATCCAAGACCCTGACTGAAAAAAATACCCAAAAGCTACATTTATTTGGATCCAATTTAAGCAACTGCCAAACTTTAAAACCCAATGGCGTTAATTTTCTTCTTGTTTCCTTATACAAAAGTTTCTTCAAACCAGTAGCTGTAAATTATGTCGCAACTGCAAAAATCTTTCTATTATGTGTTGTAATCTCAATCAATATAAACGATTTAAGAATTCGAAAAACAACAAATAGTGCGTCCGGTGTGTGACATTTGGCAACTACTACTGCTCCCACATCGAACATCTGTATCGCCAGATTTTTGTTTTGTAGCATTTTAAATGTTTTTTGTTTTTAATAATAAAAGATGAGTACTTTATTAGCCACATTGGTTTTGAACGCGTTAATTTTCATCTTCTCGTTTTGTCTCAATTTTTTATTTTATTGCTTTGAGGTTTTAGTTTCTTTTCAACACATTCTAATCGCTAATAAAGCGGTGCCTCACACCATCTGCTTCGTGGCCATACGTATATTCTAAAGATACTTGCCATATTTTTGATGACTGCAGTTCAAATTCTGACTTGGAGGGTTCGTTAGATGAAACGCAGGTAAATCGAATGGCATATGTTTATTTGTAGGATTAGATATCAATATCATACTTATTTCTAATGAGCAGAACAAATTTTGTAGCAGAAATTAGAAAACACAAAGTATTTTTTATAAGTTTGGTGATTTAGTTGTATACATACAGGGTGTTGGAAAAATGCCTGGAATATGAATTGGTAATGTATGAGCAGCTTTGAAAAATGTGCAAGTGGCAGCAAAAGGGAATTTGTATGGCTCAAGTAAGAGTTCCGATTTTTATATTATTTTTATATTATTCTGTAGGAGAAGCAGCTTGAAAAACATCCAAGGAAAGGGAGTACTCAATTGATGGCATGTGTTTGAGAATGCCGACCGCTGTATTATACACCCTGTATAATCCCATTGTTCTTAAATGTATGTGCATGTGCGACTTAATAACGAACTGATCACTGATTACCTGCTCACCAATTTGTACGTACGTACAAATACACAGTTGGAGTGCCTAATTTTGACCAAATGCAGTTGAAAGTCGACCAAAAAATATCAAACAAAACCCCAACCAAAAACAAAAATAAAAATAAAAAAAAAAAACAAACAAGTAAACAGGTTCCAGCTCAATAAATTAACAATTTTTTTTTTACTATAAAAACACACGCACCAAAAAATATGGAATTGAAAAAAGGAATTAACTTGTTATTAACATTGTTGGGCATCATACACACAAATGACCCGAAATTTATAAATTTCTTTCCTCACCTTTTACTACCGCCAAATGCCAACAAACACACATGACGAAAATTACTTACTCAATTCGATTTAGAGCCAAAGATAAGGTTGTTTGGTTTTTTGATGATGATGATTTTTTTGTAGGAGTATGTATGTATGTAGTGCTATGAATGTTCCTGTTGCTGTTGATGATTATATTCTTACTTTTCGAACCAAATTCAGCCCATTTTCTTAGCACAGCGCACTATTATTATTATTTTTTGTGTATGTATGTGTGTGTCTGTGTGGGTGTGTTATTTATGTGGCAAGCTGATAATTCGAAAAGATGCTGGTGTAGCAACTGCCGCTGTTGCCCGGCTTCCGTTGGGCATGAACTATAGTACCTGCATAAATAAAATCATATACATACAGGCATACATACATATGTATGTACAATAGAAATATATTGGCATTTGTAGGTACATATAAATAAATAAATACGTTACCTTTTCTTGATTGAGTTGTTGTATGTATGGACTATTTTTGTTATCTATGGAATGGCCATAGAATTCGGTTGGCACTAAAGTAGAGATTTTATGTCTGTAAGATATACATACATATGTACATATTTGCCTGTACATATGTCAGTCCATTCGGTTAGTTTTACTGACTGTTTTTGCTTTGGTGTTTGCCACAATAAAAACTGAAATCTTCTACAGCTTTATTAGTTATATTAGAATATAGTAGATATGCTTGTATATTTAATGCGTAAATAACTGAAAAGATCATTACACATTCAGAGATGGATATGTAGATACATGTGCATACAAGGTGTTTCATATATGTAGAATGGAATGAAATGAAATTGTGGTAGGCCGGGAAAAACTATGTCTTTCCCAACCACTCAGGCATATTTTTAGACTGTGCTTAAGGCCTTTAAAATGGATCCGGATGTAGGGAAAAGGTGGGAAAGTGGAATCAGGGTTCATCTGCAAACTTCCCAGAAATCTTATAAGTTTGTCGAGTGGTAGAGAATATCCAACCGCTATTCTCAATAAATTCGCCCCTAGATTGCGCATTCTTAGTCTAGCGAAGGCTACGCCGTCGTCGTCCTCCTCCAGATAAGATAAGCGTAATGAGCTCTCGGTGATGCTTATGGCAGCCATGAGCTGCCAAATGGATTGAGTCCTGTAATCAGCTCCAAAGGACCAGAAGCTCCCTCCTTCTATGCTTGAGAAGGAAGGTTGCTACCTCTCTTCTAGGCTTTTTCAGAAAGTACTTTGTAATTTTACAGGAATCTGTAGAGTTCCAGAGTCTCCAGTGTGTTTCCCTCATGGAGTCCCTGATGTACTTCATACATATATTTATGTATTTCGAAACCTACAACTAACAACAAAAAGTTCAGGTGCTCCCCAGGAGGATATTCAGACAACATACTTAAAATATCTTCAGATCTGCTCGTTGCCGAAACAAACGTTCTTCTAAAAGTAGAGTGACTCTAGCTCAGAATGTTAGCAAAGAAACCTATGATAATGATGGACCATAGATTGGAGCTGTTTACGAAAAAAAATTTTTGGAAAGTTTTCATTAGCCATTATAGAGAAGCAGTTAACCCAAAATATGCAGACCAGTTGTAAGTTTTGACTTACTGTGGATTATTATTTTTTTTTCGATATAGCAACTCACGTTAGCAAACTTAAAGGCTTCATTGGGGTCAGGTCTTCTTTCTGCATACATACTATGAGGTGCTCCTGTTAAACCTCAGGTTGCACATGGGTCAGGGAGTCAATATGTGTGATTTCCAGACAAATTTAGCCTAAACTGTATGAGGAGAGATAGATGGATACCGGAAATTTATCGGAAACGTATATTCAATCGCCCGCTGGTGGGTCTTCAAACGGACCGGTGTTTCGTAGGCATTCACGGCTCTGTACGGGCCATCTAAAAATCTATTTTTTCCACAATTGCTGTGACGAGAGTACCGAACCGCTGTCTTTCGTAGTTGATAACCAGATATCGCTGCTGTTACCCCCACTTCTTTAAGTGCATATTGGAGCTGGAATACGCAAATATACTGAACATTCTGGACTTCGCTAAGCATGCGTACGGGTTTGGCTTTAAGAAGAATATCTCTGGTATCACAACGGCACAAATCAGTATATGTGTACCTCCTCCTCATTGAAGGCGGCCACATTAATCTAGTCTAACCTAATCTCAGGCTGCTTTTGTAATATTCTTGTGACAAAAATAAAATATTATTAAAATATTTATCCAAAATGAGAATACCTATACTTTGAAAAGGTTTTGGAAGAGTTATCTTCGCGTTCCAACAGTAAACAATCGAAAAACAAATTTGTCTTAAAATAAATGCAGGATTTAATTACATCATGCCTCATCTCAAAATAATCTGTTTCCAACCTTTGAGCCACCTTGTATACAAACATAGCACTTCGTTTTTTAACCATAATAATATATAAAAACGTTATCTTTTGTATTAACCATAAATTTATATACATAAGGATGTATTTACTTCTGTATGCAATGTAAATTTCTCTGTTTAAGCAACATTTATTACATTATTCATCAACACACAAAATGATTATGGTGGTTGGTGTTTTTCAAGTGAATAAGATATTAAAATAAGGTCAAAATTTACCATGAATTTTTGGTTAAAATAAATTGTATTGTATTTTTATTATATTTGTATGAGTATGTGCATATAATGAAAATGAAATTGATTATCAATAATAATGTATTAAATATGTATGCATTTGAATAATATGAACGTAATGAGTGATATTTTTATGATGCGACTGAACATAAATTTTAACAACTAACAAGTAACTACATATCGCCCGTTTTATGCAATAGGGATTTAACTCGATATTTTCGATTTCTGGGATTTTGCCATATATTTCAATAACTGGGTCGTGCCTTTGAGTCTAGTCTTATAAAATACTCAAAAAGATAAAAATGGTTAAATAAAAGTGATTTTGTAGTTAGCCGTAGAAGGAAACTCTTTGAAATTGTAAAAGTTTGTTTGCGTTTCCCCAAAAGAAATTTTTTTTGAGTTAAATCCCTATTGAATAAAACGTGCGATATGTACTTTACAGGGATGGGCATTATTCAAAATTTGAATAATTCAATAACGAAAAAATAAAAATAAATTTTTATTCTTCATTCTCATATCCTTGAATAAAGAATAAATTTTTATTCTTCATTCCGGCGCGCTTGAATAAAGAATAATTTTTTATTCCTTATTCTGATACCCTTGAATAAAGAATAAAAATTTATTCTTCATTCTGATACCCTTGAATAAAAAATAAATTTTTATTCTTCATTTTGGTGCCCTTGAATAAAGAATAATTTTTTATTCTTCATCCGAAATTGGTTGAATAAAAAATAAAATTTTATTTTTCATTCAGATAATTTTGAATAAAGAATAAATTTTTATTCACGTTATTCAAATTATTCTTGCAGGTCACACAAGTAAATGATTTTGCGAATATTTTTCTGAATACGAACCAAGTATTTTCCCGAGCTCCAACCGAATATTTTTCCGAATACTTTCCCGAATCCGAACCCAAATACTCAACCGAATATTTTTCTGAATCCGAACCGAATATTTTACCGAATACTTTCCCGAATCCGAACCGAATATTCTCCCAAATCCGAATCCGAATACTTTCCCGATTCCGAACCGAATACTTTCCCGAGTCTGAACCGAATACTTTTCCGGGTTCGAACCGAATACTTTTTCCGGGTTCGAACCGAATACTTTTCCGGGTTCGAACCGAATACTTTTCCGGGTTCGAACCGAATACTTTTCCTGGTTCGAACCGAATACCTTTCTGAGTTCGAACCAAATACTTTTCCGGGTCCGAACCGAATACTTTTATGAGTCCGAACCGATTACTGTACCGAGTCCGGGACCCGCTGGCTCTGTAATTAACGAAGTTATGGTAAAAATGAAAATGTCCTTGTATTTGAATAGAACGGCGCCAAATTTCATTAAAAACCGATGACCAGAACATGACAACAAGAAACTACATACTTCTTTTGCTTATACATACAATATACATATGTAAATATGTATGTACTGTATGCATATTCGTTTGCATTTTAATTTTTACCATAACTTCGTTAATTACAGCTGGTAATCGGTTCGGACCCGGAAAAGTATTCGGTTCGAACCCGGAAAAGTATTCGGTTCGAACTCGGAAAAAGTATTCGGTTCGAACCCGGAAAAGTATTCGGTTCGAACACTGAAAAGTATTCGGTTCGGACCCGGAAAAGTATTCGGTTCGGACCCGGAAAAGTATTCGGTTCGAACCCGGAAAAGTATTCGGTTCAGACTCGGGAAAGTATTCGGTTCGGAATCGGGAAAGTATTCGGATTCGGATTTGGGAGAATATTCGGTTCGGATTCGGGAAAGTATTCGGTAAAATATTCGGTTCGGATTCAGAAAAATATTCGGTTGAGTATTTGGGTTCGGATTCGGGAAAGTATTCGGAAAAATATTCGGTTGGGGCTCGGGAAAATACTTGGTTCGTATTCAGAAAAATATTCGCAAAATCATTTACTTGTGTGACCTGCAAGAATAATTTGAATAACGTGAATAAAAATTTATTCTTTATTCAAAATTATCTGAATGAAAAATAAAATTTTATTTTTTATTCAACCAATTTCGGATGAAGAATAAAAAATTATTTTTTATTCAAGGGCATCAGAATGAAGAATAAAAATTTATTTTTTTTTCAAGGGTATCAGAATGAAGAATAAATTTTTATTCTTTATTCAAGGGTATCAAAATGAAGAATAAAAAATTATTCTTTATTCAAGGGCACCAAAATGAAGAATAAAAATTTATTTTTTATTCAAGGGTATCAGAATGAAGAATAAATTTTTATTCTTTATTCAAGGGTATCAGAATAAAGAATAAAAAATTATTCTTTATTCAAGCGCACCGGAATGAATAATAAAAATTTACTCTTTATTTAAGGATATGAGAATGAAGAATAAAAATTTATTTTTTATTTGAATAAAAATTTATTCAAAACCGCCCATCCCTGGTACTTTATATTTTTTGTATGTTTGGTTTATGGGTTTCGACTGTCAAGTCGTAAAAAGTCATATTTAACCATTATCATGAGAAAAAAAGTTTTTTGTTCCTTAATAACCATTATAAAAACCAAAAAACCGTTGTGGGCCTGAATAACCGTTATGGTAACCAAAAAAGTGTTTAGGGCTTGAATAACCGTTATGGCAACCAAAAAACTGTTTTGGGCCTGAATAACCGTTATTCAGATTTTAATTTTTTTTTGGTCAGCTATAGAAATCAAGCCTATTTATTTGTCAATATTTCTGGAACTCTGATTACCTCTTTTCATTTTATACCAATATTGCCTAAAACATTCCAGGGCATTCGGGTCCACTTTTTCACCCATAACTGGGAACCCGACCTACGAATCTTAACAAATACACCTCTATGTAAAAGCCCTGCTCAACACCTTTCATTTGATACCAATATCGTCCAGAAATATTGACAAATAAATAGGCTTGATTTTTATAGCTGACCAAAAAAAAAAATTAAAATCTGAATAACGGTTATTCAGGCCCAAAACAGTTTTTTGGTTGCCATAACGGTTATTCAAGCCCAAAACACTTTTTTCGTTGCAATAACGGTTATTCAGGCCCAAAACGGTTTTTTGGTTTTTATAATGGTTATTAAGGACCAAAAGAAGATAAAGGTTATTTTTGCGTAACCTTTTCACCACACTAGAAAAAATAACCGTTATTTTCGGTCCCTGCTTTCAAGTCCTTAGTTTATGAGTCATTTTAATCTCCAACTTAAGTACAAAATGAAAGACAACAGAAAATACAAGAATGAAAAACATTAAGTTCGATCCCAAAGTTGCAAAGTATCCTTTGGTTGACAAGAATATTTTTTTTTTCAATTGTGTAAGACCGAGTGTTTGATTTAAAACGATACTGAAACAAAGACTAATCTTTTCTCTTTTATATTTATCTAAGACAACTTTTACAAGTGTTGTCTTTCTATTGATCATAACATATTATAAGTATATAAGTATGTATAGAGGATGTTTAATCAATCTTAGAAGTTTCAAGATTATCTTGTATATATGTATTCTTTTTCGAAGCATTAACCCTGTAGATGCCAAGATATGTATGCCTCTAGTTTTTTTTTTCTATCTTATCAAATTCAGTTACGCACGTATATCCACATTCACACTTACTTCCTTATAAATTGTCCTATTTTCTCTAGGAATGTAGATATGTACATATGTATCTATATTTTCATGTAAGTCAGTACTTACTGCCCTTATCATTCGGAATGTCAATTGTTTTCCAGCATGCGAAGCACGTTTTTGGTAGATAAAATTCGTTCAAGTATCGATGACTCAAGTGAAAATAAAAACGTGATGATATTTAAACTAATGCAGGCTACTTTTGGAGTAAATCAAATAGATATAAGGACGTTTGAATATGCTTTATTGATATATGTATGTAAGGATATATAATTACCAATTTCCAATTGAATTCTAGTGCAGCTTTCTATGCACGCTATCGATTAGAGAATAAATGGTATACTACATAGTTATCTAATGTAGACAGTCCCCATAAATATTCTAATGTTATAGACTGTGTTTGCTGGTTTATAACTATTGTAAGAGCAGCGACTGAGTATCGAATTCTCCACTTTACTGGGACCTCAAATTGAAACCTAACCCTAGTCGCACTTCACATTTAAAAATAAGCAGAATTTTAGGCAGAATATTTTTTTATTTTTCTCCATTGCAAGTCTTTATTTACAGTGGCGTAGTAACGGGGGGGGTTTTGGGGACAAACCGATATCTCTGTCAAATATAAAGATATATCATTAAAATTTTATAACAGGAGTCCAACTGCGGACATAAAACGAAAAACACAAAAATTTTGGAAAATGGGCGTGGCACCGCCTCTTTTTAGAAACAGGAATATACGAGATTTCTGAGCCCATAACTCGACAAATAATTTATATATAATCACGAAACTTGGTGTGTACACTTTTATTACTTGTGGTAATACATGTTCAAAATTTTAGCGAAATCGGTTGACGAACACGCCCACTTTTATATATGGGTATTATAAAGTGGCCTAATATAAATATTTTAAGCGATATCTTTGTCAAATATAGAGATAATTCATAGAAATTTTGTGGCATGGGTTCCACAATAGACCGGAAACAAAAAATATAAAAATTTTGGAAAATGGGCGTGGCACCGCCTCTTTTTAGACAAAGGAATATACGAGATTTCTTAGCCTATAACTCGACAAATAATTGAGATATTATAACGAAACTTGGTTTATACACTTTTATAACTTGTGTTAATAGACACGCAAAAATTTATTGAAATCGGTTTATGACCACGCCTACTTTTTAACAAAGATATTTCTGGAACACCCTTTGGGAATTTGTAACGTGACATATCTGTAAGGAGAAGTCACAAAGGAATGAAATTTTGCACAAATAATAATATTCATATGCTTAGTTGGATGACTGATAAAAATGTTGAAAATGGGCGTGGCTACGCCCACTTTATGCGGCACTCGCTTTATATAAAATAATCCCTGTTTCCATCAAACGCAAACAAACAATGAAAGCATACAGCTGAGTATCTAATGTTCGATTCTACTCGAACTTAGGCTTCCTTACTTGTTGTATAATTCTTTGTTGTTATTGTCACTGTTACTATTTTGTTGTTGTTCCTGTTGATGCTGCTCCTTTTGTTGTTACTTTCACTGCTACTATTTTGCTGTTGTTTTTGTTGTTGGTGGTGTTGTTGTCGTTAATCGATTTCATAATTCTCCTACCTACTTCTTTCTTTCTATTTCTGCTCTTTTCTTTCCTTAATTTCTTTCCTACTTATTCTTTCTTATCCTTCTTATTACTTGACCTTATGTTTTTGTTGTAGTGCTTTTGCTATCTTTTTACGTCTCTACTTCTTTGAAACTACACACCACATCCAGCCAAACATGTTAAGAATTGCATGGTAAGTTTGGTGAAAACGCATAAAGTCAGCTACATATGCTTGCGCATTGAGACAGCTCGGTTGTGTGCAAAAGCATGCAACAACAACCACACGGCAATTTTCCAACGACGATTGTGGACGCATTTTCAAACCAATTTTCATGAAAATTGGCGCAGTTCTATTTGAGAGCAATATCTTTCTAATGGTGTGCTTAGTTTTAAAATCGGTTCAGTAGTTTCGACGGAGAAGATGGAACAAAATTTATGTTAGCGTATTAATAATATAGATAACCGTAGCACATAGGTAGAATTTCAAGTTTTATGCGGCCAAAAATATTTTATTGTGTACATCTATTCCAAATTGCTTGTTTAATGA
Organism: Urophora cardui; assembly: GCA_960531455.1. Lineage (NCBI taxonomy): Eukaryota > Metazoa > Arthropoda > Insecta > Diptera > Tephritidae > Urophora > Urophora cardui. The sequence continues at coordinate 25,153,833 of OY482673.1, read as the reverse complement.
AAAATTTTAATAATTTGTGTTAAAAGTCGATTTTATTGAAAAATATATACAGTGACTCAAAAAAAAAATTCATACGCCAGAGTTTTTAAATTTATTTCAAACAGCTCTGTCGAAAATTTGACTCTCTTATTTTCTTTTAAAAATGTAAACAATTTTTCAATAAAAATCGCCTTAAGCAGGATTTCTAAGCTTATGGAAAAATCCGAAAAATCGTAGAAATTTCTAAAAGTGGATTAAAAATTTCAAAGCGCGGCCAGAATTTATAGAAGATTTTGAGGAGATTTCTAAGTATACTGTTATGTAGCCAACCAATTTTAGTGTAAAAAGTGCAATTCCCAATGCTGTAAAAATTTCCGTCGATTTTAGTAATTTTTTTCTGTAGGGTGTTTGCGTTATATGTACGTGAGACCGTTCGAATTAAAATTTCCGAAAAATTTTTCAAAAAGTTGAATGTTGCATATTATTATATTACAATTGAATGAGCTGCAAAATTGCATACTCAAAAATCTTCTAAAAAATGTAGCTTTATAATTCTTAGCCCCTTTTTATGATAAGTACTTCCTTAACTTTGAAAAATCGGAAATACTAAAAATACTGCCTAAAAAGTTAACAATAATCGCTGCTAAATATCTGGGTTACTTTCGAGCATCACCTACATTAACCAAGATATGCGTTAGAAATATAAACATTAAAATAAAATATAAAGCACAAAAAGAAAATTATTGAAGGTACATATGAAGAATCCTATATCTAGTAGTGAAGTGCGGCTTTGTGCGACGTAATTTTTTGTCGGCAAACTAATAATTGTACTAGATATCATGTCCGAGGGTTAATTTGACTGAGTCTGACAGAGCAACATAACAAAACCAATTTTTAACATGAAAAAGAGTGATAATTTTTTTTAAAATATCCGAACTTTAAAAGCTTAAAACTATAAACTTAGAATTATTGGAAACCAAGGATATTATTGAAAAGTGTTAATAATTACTTGAACCTTTATGATTCATCACGATTACTTAAATGAAATGCTTTAAATAATAAATTTTCAAGTTGAAACTAGCACTTAAAAATATGTAAGAAAAAAACAAAAAAATTAACTTCAGATATGCTAAGTTTCGACCATCTGGGGCAAGTGCAGAGTATGAGGTCGGAAAAAAAGCGATGAATTATTGTTCCCCATTCTATTTCCAATATATGGGTATGTTTTTTTCTGTAACAATTTTACAAAATTCAATTTTGGCCGCATAAAACTTGAAAATCTACCTATGCGCCTAGATTTACAGAAGAGAATATGAGACTTACTTTTGAAGTATAGTTAAAGGCCCTTGGCAACTGACAATCTGGCATGTCAAGCAGTGTGTATGTGTGAGTTTTTTTGTGTGGCTTAGTGCAATCGGCAGTCGTCGTGCTACACATTCTTGTTGTCGGGCTCGCGTTGACGAGAATCATATCTTTTAGATATTTGCGTCAATCACCCCACACTCACACATATGTATACACTGCTTAACATTCCTGATTTTAAGTGGCCAAGGGCCTTAAGAGTTTGATATATGTATAATAAGCGATATTTGTGTACTAAAATGTTAAATTATAATAATAATAATAATAACCCACGCCCTCCAATCCCGCCCGACCGCACGAGAGGCGCACCCGCATGACGTACGGATATTTTTTATTTACATAAAATGCCGAGGTGTTGAGTGGCAGGAGTTTGTTAAGCGTCGAGATCTTAAACTGCTCAGCTACAGAGAAATAAAATCATCAGCTGAGTATAGTACAATTGAAGTTAGTCTTGAGAATTATAACAGAATAATCGCTACTATGTGTTAAGATAAGACAGTATTTTTTCCCTTATAATGAAAAGTGAGTCCGAAATATCTAAAAAGCTGGAATAGGAATTAAAGCTCTTACATAAACCCCGGAAAGCTTCATTTAATTCAAAGTTTGATTTACACTGCTTTAAGTAGATAGGGTTGAAGTGTCTTGTTGAACGAGAAGGAATGTTAAAGTTTATTTCAGCTAGCAAGAAAGGAGAAAGAATTAACCCATTCAAGAGCTTAACGATAAATATTACCCCTAACATTTCTCGTCGACTTGCAAGAGTCGGAAGATTAAGGAGTTTTAAACGGCTAGTATACGGTGGAAGATTGTAACCAGAATCCCAAGGCAAATTTCTTAAAGCAAAAAGCAAAAACTGTTTTTGGACTGACTCTAAGCGATCAGAGTGAATCTGATAGTATGGATTCCAAACTATGGAACCATATTCCAATATAGGTCTTACTAAAGTTGTAAAGAGTGTTTTAGTTATGTATGGGTCGCTGAATTCCTTTGACCAACGTTTTACAAACGCTAAGACACCTCTTGCCTTATTTGCTGTAGCATTAATATGAATGTTAAAACTAAGTTTGCAGTCCATTATTACACCTAAATCCACAAACTCATTTACTTGTTCGAGGCCTAAGCCATTTATTGCATAAGAAGCTGGCTGTACGGTTTTCCGGGAAAAGCGCATGAATTTACATTTATTGAGGTTTAGTGGCATTAAGTTAGTGTCACACCAAGAAACTAAGGAATTTAAATCTTCCTGAAGCAAAGTTCTATCATCAAATGAAGAGATTGATCTAAAAAGCTTTACGTCGTCCGCATACAATGAAATTTTTGAGTGTTTAATTGTAGTAGTTATATCGTTAATAAATAGCAAAAACAGAATCGGGCCAAGGTGACTGCCTTGAGGAACTCCTGAAGTAACATTAATAATAGACGAGTAAGCATTTTTGAAAATCACCCTTTGTGTCCTATTTAAAAGATATGAAGATATCCATTGCAAAAGGCTGGGCTGAAAGCCAAGAAGATCAAGTTTAAGAATCAGCAAGGTGTGATTGACTTTATCAAATGCTTTGCTGAAGTCCGTGTATATAACATCAGTGGGCAAGTTTTGAGAAAATCCATTTGAAATACTAGTGGTAAACTCCAGTAGGTTTGTGACCGTTGATTTACCCTTACAGAACCCGTGTTGGGAATCACAAATTAATGAGGACGTTGAATGAGACAATCTATTGGTAACTATTGCTTCAAATAATTTAGGAATAGCCGAAATATTTGCTATACCTCGATAATTTTCTATGGAGGACCTACTCCCGCTTTTATGAAGGGGGATAATGAATGACTCTTTCCAGAGCATAGGGAAAATGCCTTGTTCTAAGGAACTATTGAATAATGCAGTTAGTGGTTTAAACAGGTTTATGGCACATTTTTTTAGAAAGCATGTTGGTATCTGGTCAGGACCATAACTAAATGACTCTTTTAATGATAATAAAGCTGATAACACGTCATCTGCAGATATATATGGTTTGTAAATTGATGTATTAGGAGATAATCGATATGGATAGTTACGAAATGGAAGTTCTTCTATGTTGGAATAATTATGTTTGAAAAATTGTGCAAAAAGATTGGAAATTTCTTGACTATCACTTGAAGTGTTGTCTTGATATCTCATAGCAGACGGAAACCCATTAACTTTTCTCTTGGAGTTTACGAAACTGTAAAACGATTTTGGATTACGAATAAAATTAGACTTAATTTTACGTATATAAGCTCTATAGCATTTTTTATTTAACACAAAGTATTGGCGTCTAAGCTCAGCATACTTTAAGTAGTCGGCATGCAAGCCCGATTTCTTGTATGATTTGAAAAATCGGGATTTCTTATTTTTTAAAGTTTTAAGCTCTTTTGTGAACCAAGGTTGTAATGGCTCACTGTACTCACGAACACGTTTAGGCACAAGTTTTTCAAATAGGCAATGAATAATTTTATTAAAAAGTAAAACGTTTTGCTCGACATCGTTATTGAATTTTGGCCATGTTAAACTAGCTAACTCATGATTAAGTTTTTTAAAGTTGGCCTTGGAAAAATTATAATATGTACTTGTGTTAGCTGAACTAGAAATGCAGCCATTAATATTGTTTACAATTTCGTATGTAATCTCTAGAGAAGGGTGGTATAAGTCCTCCGGTAGAACAAGAGGGTCACAGCGGTGAAGGACATACTTAGAGCTATCATCTACAAAAACTAAGTCTAAGATTTTCCCGAACGCATTCTGAAATATGTTCACCTGGTTGAGGGAAAGATCGGCAATCTGATCGAAAAAGCTATTCATGTCCGATCTCGATGAGTTCGGAATAATATTCTCCTCTGAAACGCTCCAAGAAATGCACGGAAGATTAAAATCGCCTAACACAAGCATAGAGTCAGAGGAGTTCATCAGCGCGTGTACATCTTTAAGCACAGATGCTAATTCCATATACACGCTTATATTGCAGGCTGGCGGGATATAGCAAGCAAATAAATAAATCCAATCCTTTCCTTGCTTAATTCGAATGCAAATCGACTCCACACCACCAATATTAGGTGTACTGACCACCTCAGAATGTAATGAGGACTTTACAGCAAACAAGACACCACCGCCGATTCTGTTTACGCGATCATTTCTATATACCTGATAATGGTTACAAAAGATTTCAGAATCGAAAACATGAGGCTTAAGCCATGTTTCGGTAAAAGAAATTACATTATAGACGCCATTATAGATACCTAGAATTAGAAGATGAGTCCTTTGAAGAACAAGACCCCACAGTATGCGGATTCGGTGAAGCTAAGTCAATAAGTTCCTCCTGTGGTTGTACAGGATTTAACTGAAGATTTTTCAACATTGGCACATTACGTGGTCCAGAAGTGGAATCACCCGTCGTACCAAGTAAAGAAGGTAAAGATGCCGATGATGAAGAAGAGAGTTCTAGGCATTTAAATGAATTAAACAGATTTTCGTAGTGCTTGAATTTTTCAGTCAAAGAAAGTAGCTCTTTTCCAATCTCAGAGAAACCACTCCTCGTTTGACTGAAAAGTTTAGAGAGATCTACTTCGGTCGACCTACAATTCACGCATGACCAACGCAAGCCCTTTCTGTCATTAATCAAATCCAGCATTCTGCCTGTTATGCCTGCACATTTTATATGAGCTAACCCATCACACAGCCAACAAGACACGAAACGCTCGGACTCACTTTTAACAGAACAGTTTTTATAAATGCAAGACATATTTAGAGTATAAAATTCTATTACAGATAATAAAAGTAAACAATCAGAGAGAAATTAAATAAGTGTCAAAACGAATGATAGAACCGAAAGGGTTAATAGCTGCGAACAGTTTGAAAGACTGTAAAGTTAGTAAGTTAGTGACAGTTTGGAAAGTAGTGTAGTGTATATGACAGTGAGCAGTTTGAGATGCACAGCAAGACGCTTAAAAAGCAGACGCAAACAGCTGTGACAAGAGAAAGAGAATATAAAAATGTAAATGAAAAAGTGCAAAATAAAGAACGCAAAAAACACAAAAACAATTTATGTTAAAAAGATTAGCCACACAACTGCAACAACAATATGCAAAATGACTCGGCAATCACACTTGAAATTTTAAATTAAAAATATTCAATAAATAATTAACCAAACTCTGTTTAACTTTATTGCTTCTGTAGTGCACTAAATTAATCACTTTTTCGCAAAGAACTTTTAAATTAAAGTAAATTATTATACAATATTAAAGCACAAAATTAAGGAGCAAAATAATTATCGATCACACAGCTTTGACGTTTGCGCCAACAATAGTCTGAAAAAAATTACATTTCGCTAGCTTAGAGTGCAAACTGTGTAAGTCCACTTTTATGAAAAAGTGTATTTTTATGTAGAACGCTAGAAAAATCAAATACGCATCGCGCTAAACAAGTCTGAGATACTTGTCATATTTCTACTCGTTGTTATTCAGTGATACGCAAATTGTGTAAGTCCAAAAAGCGAAAAAAATTGTGTAAGTCAAAAATATTTATATGAACAGAAATTTTTTTCCATTTCGAATTTTTTTTTCTTTTTTGTTTTTTGTCTCTCCTACAAAGTTTTAAAAAACGACTTACACAATTTGCATTCTAAGCTAGCGATTTTTATCATTTGTAAAAACAATTGTAGTTTTTTTTGGTAATTTTAATTTTGGTAAATTTTTTACATTGGCTGTGCCCCCCCCTCCCCCCCCCCCCCCCCCCCGAAAAATTCTCATACTACGCCACTGTTTATTTATAACAAAATTTTTCTAGACTCTTCTTATCATTATTATCACAACATAGATCACATAACATACAACAATTTTAATAAACACCCAACCAAAAAAGGTTTTATTTAGTCTTTTATTCATTTATTTATTTTATCTCGCTTTTTCATGCCGAAATTTGTCTGAAAGAAAATCTTTTGTTTTTGAATTAACAATTCGCATTCACTTTCCGTGACAACTGTAATTAATTTTAGCAAAACTTTCTGTTTTTGTTCTGTCATCTGCTTCATCTTCATATACATAAATAAGCAAACATCATCCATCCATTCTTTCAACCATCCGTTCGCCTTCAGTAATTATGTTTATCTTTTTGATATAAATTTAATGTGTTTTTGAGTATTATACACTTTATATGTACATGTTTTTCTGTTTCTTTTTTTTTAATTATTTGCATTTTCGTATTGTTTTATCTCACCTCAACATTCGTTTATACTCGTAATTTGCTTTGCAATATTTGCATAATATTTCAACTGTCAACTCAAAATAATATTTTATGGTCGTTTGAGGGAGGCGTTTCATTTGCATTTAAAATATAATACCGTTTCCTTGTTTATTTAAGTACTTATCACAATGGAAGAAGTGATTGTGTCTGAAAGTTTATTTTTTTACGATTTGATTTGCGTTAGCTTTTCTCCACTTTATCTACTTGCTTGCTCCTCTAACTCCAGCTTAAATGACAGTTAAAAGTTTACAGTTTCCGTGTGTGTGTAGTATTTCTACGTAGTTATGCAAATTATTTCCTTTGATATTTTGTTATTCTCCAAAGTATATGACAGTTGATATTTGTGCAAACGTGTGTACATATACATAGAAATACATTTGCTGTAGAAATATGCACACAGTTTTCATAGAGAGGTTTTTCCCTTTGGCTTGTATGCATTTCATTCCTTTGATATCTGACAGTTTTGTATCTCCATTAAGTGACATCTTTACCTTTAGGCATAGCTCTCAAATCAAACTGTGCATTTAAAACAATTATTGGAAATAATTTAACATATTATGTTGTCCTAAAGCACATCATCACAAAAACACCTAACAGCATGTCCACACGGGACATAATTGGCTTTCCGAATTCGATAAATAGTTCGTAATTTTATCCATCTAGAATCGGTTAATAGTTATTAAAATTGTCAGCTATAATTCTTGTTCTTCCTTATTTATTATGTGCATAGCCTTGTATCTGTCAGTTTTCGATAAAGTGTAACGCGTTGAATAAATCAGAGCGAATCTTCGTTGTTGTTGTTGTTGTTGTAGCCACCAAGACACTCCGCAAGTAACAGTCCTTTGCCGGAAAAAATCCGCTACGCTGGGGTACTAGTCCCTTCTGACAATAGCCCGACTGTCGTGCGAACGATTTTTATCGTCATTATTAAGCTTAAGAGAAGAACTGCCTAGTATGTGTGTTACACTGTGAAACAAATTGAGGTTTGTTGTCTCGGGCGGAATAATTCACACACCGAGCGAAAGACCAGTATCCAGTATAGTAAAAGCACGAATCCATTTTCCTCTTGCATTCTTTCTACTAAGATTTTGTCTGAGTAGACTGCAAGTGAAATTTTATGGCGAATAATTTTCTAGAAAATTTCAACATTCAAAATACTATTTTTTTTCGAACTCTTTAATCCAGGCATTTTCACAGCCTATGCACGCGGTACAAGCTTTTTAGAGCTTTCACACCGACAGCCTCACACCGACACTACAGAACTCTTCGTGCACGAAAAGAAATTTTGCAAATTTCTGTTCAGTCAGCATTGGGCTGTGGAGCTAGCAGGTTGTGTTGCTCGAGAAGTCTCTGAATGCTTGTAAATGATTGTGTGTTGGGGGTGGTTTTTTTGTTTGGATTTTTTTACGTAATATTTTTATTAGGAATCATGATTTTGCATTTCGTCTCATATTTTTTTATTTTAATTTTTTTGTTTGTGGTTTTTTTGTGAAGTTAAGAATAAAAATACTATCCATTTCCAATTTAAAAATTTTAATGTTCGACAATGATTGAGTTTCTTTTGGGTGTAGCCAAGAGCTTTTGTGCTTTTAACACATGCACAATGTTTGAAAGTATTACTGTGATAATCCCTGCTTTAATCCGACCTCTTCGTGGAGGTGTTAGACGGTTAAAATCTTCTACGAAATTAAAGCTGTGCAATTTTATTATATGTTTCCTAGCAACATTTTTCTATAAGATATATATATATATATATATATAAGATATATTTTAACCCATTCTTTCCTTTATTTAAAAATCACCCCTAGGAAATTTTGCAAATTTAAAATGGCAAAATTTGACCTCAGGAAGGAAAACGGTTTGGGGGTTTTACTATATGGATAGTAGTATTTCGTTCTATGTAGAAATTTTTTCGACTCCAAAAGTGCTGTTGCACAGTGTTATCTTTCAAATACAAATGATCGCAAACACTTGGTTTTGAAAAGATCTGTTCATCTCTATTTGACTATTGCAACTGTGTTCCATAAGGCTATCCAACTGTGTTTCACAGGTTCTCCAACTGTGTTTCATAAGCTCTCCAACTGTACAAACTTGCCATAATTCAACTTTGTTCTTATTAACCTTTTTTGATTTTTGTATTCGAAAAATTAAACTTTATTTTTTTACTTTTCTTTTTATAAAAAAAAAAACTATTCTTATCCCCTACGACTAACCGCTTTGATCACGCCCAAACTGGTCCAGCTTACAGTTATTTTCAAAATTGTATTTGTACATTCACTAATTTCATCTGTAATGCTTCATTAGCACATTAAACAAACACAAAAGATGCGGGGCGAGCGGCAATTTCCATTTATTTTCTTCAACAATTAACTATACATAAAATGAAGGCAATTATTGTTGGCCATCATATTGGCTTAGATTTTTCCCTCACCTTTCTTCGCACCATCCGAGCGTTCATTTTGACCAACAAACAATGCCTATAAGCAGCAGCTGGGAAATGAAAGTCTTCATTCTGAGATACACACCTAGTGAAGTGTAAGTGTTTGTCTGGATGTGTGCCAGAATGTGTCTAAGAATGGCTACGTAATGATTAAACACATAAAGAGCGAAATTCAGTTGTCTATTTTTTATTTGAAAAATACAATGGCTACAAATCTAATTGTGTGAATAGAGAGTATTATTGTTGTTGCTGTAGTTGTTTGATCTTCTTTCTTTGCTGCCTCAAATTGCCAGGTAAATTGTGTACAATTAACAGTAACACCAGTAACGCGTTTGTTGCAGCGCTGGTTCAGTTCACACATAAACAACAAAACACAGCGAAACGTAAGACTGGTCAGCATAAGGAAATACAAAAATTAGCCTCAAGCCGAAAAGAAATGTGTTAAAGATTGGCGTTGAGGAAAAATCGACAAGGGAAAAAACCAGAGATTGCAAATAATCGTTATTTTTTAAATCATACTGAAGGAGAAATGCTAAACGCAAAAGAAGTACACAGATGTAATCACCGTAACGCAGACTATCTCTAGGTGCATTAACTTTTATTTTTTCGATTTTTATAAAAAAATTGATTTTTAATCATTATTTTCTGAGTTTTATTTTTCGATCAGAAAATAAAAGTTATTTCTTGAGTTTTTTATTTCCATCAGAAAATAAGTTATTTTTTGAGTTTTATTTATCGATCAGAAAATAAAAGTTATTTTCTGAGTTTTATTTTTCCCTCAGAAAATAAAAGTTATTCCTTGAGTTTTATTTTTCTATCAGAAAATAAAAGTTATTTTTTGAGTTTTATCTTTCTGCTCAGAGAATAAAAGTTTCTTCAGTTTAATTTTAGCTGCAGCTATCAATTTTGCACATTAACACAGTTTATAAATAAACAAATTAAAAATTTATTTATCTACTTTACCTATTTATATGGCAAAATCTACAATTGCAGCAATTACAATTAAACTGAAAAACTTTTATTCTCTGAGCAAAACAATAAAACTCAGAAAATAACTTTTATTTTCTGAGAGAAAAATAAAACTCAAAAAATAACTTTTATTTTCTGAGGGAAAAATAAAACTCAAAAAATAACTTTTATTTTCTGAGGGAAAAATAAAACTCAAAAAATAACTTTTATTTTCTGATGGAAAAATAAAACTCAAGAAATAACTTTTATTTTCTGAGGGAAAAATAAAATTCAAAAAATAACTTTTATTTTCTGTTGGAAAAATAAAACTCAAGAAATAACTTTTATTTTGTGAGCAGAAAATAAAAATCAGCAAATAATGATTAAAAATGAACTTTTTGGATATAACTCATAGCCGTTACAGTCCCTGAAAAAAACAGTAGAACAAGCAATGCTGCAAACACATTAAATCCGTTTTAACAACGCCCATGAACAATATCTAGCAAAAACAGAAACATAAATAGAAAATGTCTTAGCTCAGCTGGAGTCGTGTATTATATACCCTGCTAAGTTTTCGACAAAGCATTGCTGATATTGTATTTAAGATGCTTAGAATTTTGTTATCGAAGCTTACTAAGTTTTAGTCAACAATTAATGGTTAACCATTTGAAAAGCGTGGCTTCTCAGAGCAGACGCTGAGCAGATTGCATTTTGATCTAATTCATCTCATCTATAGGAATAGTATTACTTCTTTGCTCTATTCAATTCAATCGCATTTCTATCCCTTATGTCTTTCTTATCTATCCACATCTGGGTATAAAAAACTTAGAAGACCCCGAAGCTCGCTCCTTTTTTCAAAAGAAGCCGGCTAAACAGATAGATGCCGACATATGTATGTACATACTTAGCAAACTTTTGTTGCATTGACTTGTGTCACATCACACACAACCATCACAGCCAGTTGACTCGAGAGTCACAAAGTGACATTTCAGTTGTCATTGCTTATATCATGTTCAGACATAAAAATTAATTAAGTCAATTGGGGTTGATTGAACATCTTTAGATTTGGTGTTCAGACATATTTAATTTACTTGGCCCATTTAACAGGTCGGCTCAAGATACATACACACATACACGCCGTGAGCTGAATATCAAACTCTCGTGACCTAAATGTCAAAATTGCAAGGAGGACAAAATATTTTGATATTCATCTCACAATTTTTACCAATCGTAAACACGAATGCATGTATAAAATAAGCAGAAATAAAAACAAATTTGATAGGTGATGAAGAAGAACAAGAATGCAGCTGATCTGACGAACCAACCTGTTTAGTGGACACTGACGCTAATCACATTTATCTTTTCATGACATTTCATTTTACTTATGAAACAAGCCTTTTAACAGGGTTGCATGCAGAATTGTTCTTCATTAACAACTCATTAATTTCTAATGAAGCATTAACTTGGTCAATTTTTGTATGGTAAATTGAGAATCATTGGGCTTGAGAATTGAATGAAGGCTCTTAATGTTAAATTAAGGTTGTGTCTGAACATAACATTAGAGCGACATCATTAACTCGCCGTCTCGCTGCACTACGCCGCTATGTTTTCTTTTTTATGCTTAACACCTGAGCGCGCCTTAAAATATCAACTGTGCTCCTCTGCACTGCACTGCCCATCCTTATACTTAAGCCCGACGGTTTGCCTTTGAGTGTGTTTGAGCGCAGTGATTTTTATAGCCGCCGGACTTTAAGTAGTTAAAAGGGCATCATCACAGACAGAAGTGACAAATACCTACTAATACTAAAAAATCGGAAACAAAACTAAAATTTAAATTAAAAAAAAAAAAAAAAAAAACAAAGCAAGAATAACAACATTTGCGCGCACTGAGATAAAAGCTTTTCCATGTTGTCATCAGTGTTGCCGCAGCCTCAAAAAATTTGGTATCTAAAATTGATACTTTCATGGTTTTTTTCGTATCACCGAAAATTTTTTGGAAAAAGAACTTAAATTAATCAAAAAAGCTGTTTTCGGGCTTTTAACCCGTATAACAAATTGATACGGCAATTTTTTTTTCGTATCACAGAAAATTTTAAAAAAAAATTAAAATTAATAAAATAAGCTGCTTTCGTGTTTTTAACGTGACATCGTTTTTTTTATTACATTTACCAATATAAAAATATAAAGATAATGAATAGTATCATTTTAGATTTTTCGAATTCAATTTAATTCAAGATAATCATAAAGGCTATTAAAATAATGGTTAATATAAAACATAACGCTCTTTGCTCATGCCTGCCATGGATAGTGATGCCTACTATACAGTTTGATAAAATGTTGCCCATTTTTGGTATTTTCAAGACTTTCACAATACATATTTTTCGCGGCAAACACAGGTTGTTACAATTTTTAGAAAATCTTAAAAATGAAAAAGAATAGGTTAATATTCTTTGATTTTGATTAAATCATATCAAAATTATTTGATGTTGATTAAAAAGGTATCAAATTTGTTCTACGTCAAAATAAAAAGTATCTACGTATCTTGGGCTTAAAAAAGTATCACATTTGATACGATTGTATCAAAACGGCATCACTGGTTGTCATACTCATCACAAAGTGATTTTGAAGTTTTTATTCTCTTTCAACTGACTTTTATTGGTGGCATTTTTGTCTCACAGCAGGCAGGCAAATAATGATCAAATGGACATTGAAGAAATAGAGGAAAAGAAAAGAAAATAAAAGTAACAAGTAAGGAAGCCTAAGTTCGGGTGTATTTTACATAAAGCGAGTGCTGCGTAAAGTGGGCGTAGCCACGCCCATTTTCAAAATTTTCATCAGTCATCCAACTAAGCATATGAATATTATTCTTTGTGCAAAATTTCATTCCTTTATGACTTCTAATTACAAAGATGTCACGTTACAAATTCCCAAAGGGTGTTCCAGAAATATCTTTGTTAAAAAGTAGGCGTGGTCATAAACCGATTTCAATAAATTTTTGCGTGTGTATTAACACGAGTTATAAAAGTTCATAAACCAAGTTTCGTCATAATATCTCAATTATTTGTCGAGTTATAGGCTAAGAAATCTCGTAGATTCCTTTGTCTAAAAAGAGGCGGTGCCACGCCCATTTCCCAAAATGTTTCTAGTTTTTGTTTCCGGTCTATCGTAGAACTCATGCCACAAAATTTCAATGAATTATCTTTATATTTGACAAAGATATCGCTTAAAATGTTTTTATTAAGTCACTTTATAATACACATATATAAAAGTGGGCGTGGTCGTCAACCGATTTCGCTAAAATTTCGAACATGTATTACTACAAATAATAAAAGTGTATAAACCAAATTTCGTCATAATATATCAATTATTTCTCGAGTTATAGGCTAAGAAATCTCGTATATGCCTGCTTCTAAAAGGAGGCGGTGCCACGCCCATTTTCCAACATTTTTATGTTTTTTGTTTTATGTCCATAGTTGGACTGCTGCCATAAAATTTCAATGACATATCTTTATATTTGACAGAGATATCGCTTAAAATGTTTTTATTAGGTCACTTTATAATACCCATATATAAAAGTGGGCGTGGTCGTCAACCGATTTTGACAATTTTTCGTCCAAACATTTGCCTAAATAATTAAATCACGCGTACCAAATTTCATCGATATATCTCCTACGGTTTCTGAGTTATGGCTTATACAACTTTCTATGTTTGGCCCTTAATAAGTGGGCGTGGCACCGCCCATTTTTCAACATTTCACCAAATTTCTTCATAAGGGCCTGAGCTCTACACGTGGGTGAAATTTTATCACTCTAGCTCTATTAGTGACTGAGATACAAAATTTCCGATTTTTACTATATAGGGGAAGTGGGCGTGGTCCGTTCCAGTCTTGATACCAACTTGTATTCCAAATTTGATCAAAATATTTCAATTTTTGCGCGAGTTATCGTGCGTACAGACAGACAGACGGACAGACGGACAGACGGACGGACATGGCTCAATCGATTTCTTTTTTCACCCTGATCAATTTGATATATATAAGTCAATATCTATCTCGATTATTTTATGGTGTTACAATCCACCGTTATGTGATTAAAACTATAATACTCTGTGTACTAGTACAGCTGAGTATAAAAACCACAAGCAGGCAGTTATAAATGCAAGCAATAACAAAAGTTGTTGTGACAAATGTCAAACGGTCAGACTATGAAATGTCAAATCATTAGCACAAACTAATGCAATTTTGACTTTGAGTTGAAATGAATGAAAATCAAAATGCAATAAAAAGGAAGTTGTTGTTGCATTGCAATGTGAATTGAGGGAGTGTGCTCGTTGGTGGAGGTGAGTTCATTCTTTGTTGGCAGTCAGCTGTTTGACAGTTGAAGCCATAAGGTGAATTTGTAGTAAGAAGTTGTAAGTTGAGGTAATATACCCTTCTTTCTTGTTAAATTTTAATTAATAAACTTTATTTTTGGGACTTTATAGAAGCAATATAACGATTTTAAGGTGCCGTGATTTAATCCCAAGTGGCATAACCCCAATTTTAAAATTTGGGATTATGTCACTCACCATGGTGTGACATAATCCCAATTTTTTTACTTGGGATTATGTCACCTATGTGGGAGTGACATAATCCCAAATAAAAGGAAGCCAGAATACCAAATCACTCGAGTAGGTACTAGTGCGAAGCAAAATCGCGATTTTTGCTTCCAAATTTTTATTTTTTATAGACATACATATGTACATATTTATATACCTATCGATCTATTAAAAAAAAAAGCGCCGCAGGCGAAAATTTGGAATCAAAAATCGCGCGATTCTTTCTTCCAAACTTTTCATCTTTTTATAGACATATGTACATACATATGTATACACCTATCGATCTATTAAAAAAAAAAAAGCGCCGCAGGCGAAAATTTGGAATCAAAAATCGCGCGATTCTTTCTTCCAAACTTTTCATCTTCTTATAGACATATGTACATACATATGTATACACCTATCGATCTATTAAAAAAAAGCGCCGCAGGCGAAAATTTTGAATCAAAATCGCGCGATTTTTTCTTCCAAATTTTCATCTTTTTATAGACATATGTACATACATATGTATACACCTATCGATCTATTAAAAAAAAAGCGCCGCAGGCTAAAATTTGGAATCAAAAATCGCGCGATTTTTTCTTCCAAATTTTCATCTTTTTATAGACATATATACAATGTACACAAATATTTATATACCTATCGTTTTATTGAAAACAGTCTGTATATATGTAAATATATTTAATTTTATCGTAATTTCTTAGTTTTAAAGTAATTTTTTGAGAACATGTGTATTTAAGTACATACATATTTCATCTTATACATATACTCAATGTATTATTATATAACAACATTAACTTTATTGTCAGCTTTAATTTTTTGCTGAATGTAATAAAATCTAAGAAAGACTACTGAAATGTTTTTTTGGGCTTGAAAATGACATTATCCCAATTGGGATTATGTCACTACGCCTAGGGTGACATAAGCCCAAGTAAAAAAGTTGGGATTATGTCACCCTAGGGGGAGTGACATAATCCCAAATAAAAAATTTGGGATTATGCCCCTTGGGATTATGTCAGGGTACCCGATTTTAAACCTTGCCTATATATATGTATACTCCCGTGTGAAGTGCTCTGACACCTCCCGAAATTTAAGGCGATTCAAAAGTGTTTATTAAATATCTTGGACAAACCAAGAACTGAGTTTTAGCAAACACATTCCATAAATTTCTAAAAGCAAACTGAAAGTGATTTTTTTTTTTTTTTTTTTTTTTTAGTATTGACTCAAGTCGATTTAATAAGTTTATATTTTTCTTCATGTTGGCGTGTCTGTTAAGTTTCTTCTACTCACGCAATCACATGCAAAAGTAAATTGAAATGAATTCCAATCAACTTTTGGATTAGAGAAAAGTTGCAAGAGAAAAAAACATATTGGCTACATCTGCGGAATATGTTGCAGTTATGGCCGTAAACGTACGTTACGTATGAATTACGGAAATGAACCGCAGCCAGGTCGGCGTGCTTTGGTCGGTTGTTTAAACCAAATATGTACATGCAAAAATTAAAGGAAAATAATTAAGCACAATTTTGAAGCGCGATCCAGACTCGATTTATTACTAAAGCTTATTTTAGTTTCCAACAAACTTATTTTACGTTAAAAACTATAGGTACCTACATAAGCAAAGTTAGCGTGAATGGCAAAATATCATGCACGCAATTTTCTATAGTATACATTGAGGCGCAATGTGCCACAAAAGCAGGGACCGGGAGTTTTATTCCATTTATAATAAAACACCAAAGAAAAAATTTATATTTGGAGGAATATTTTATTTGGACAAAAATAATCAATTAACTTGGAGTTTTATTTTTTAGCACCAGCGATAAAACAAAAACCTGGAGTTTTATTTTTTAGCTCCATCGATAAAACAAAAACCTGGAGTTTTATTTTTTAACTCCAAAATAAAACTCCAGAGCCAATAACTACCTACTACTACTAACTTAACCGAATTGCATAAATTTGATATCAGATGAAAGGTAATTCCGTAAGCTTTTGAATGGTGGCACTTATATTAAATTGGGAAAAATTAAAAAAATTATTGATCTTGGAGGTCCTGGGATGAAAGTAAAGTTAATAATTTTGCCCAAGGACACAATCTAGCCCTGGAGTTTTATAGCATCGAAAAAAATAATAATTTTTATTTTCGGTCCCTGCACAAAAGTATTTTGAACTTTTATTAAATTACACACATTATGGGGTTGATGGTTTTCGTGTGCGAAATTTATGAGCTCAAATACATACTTACTCGTACACACATATCTACATATTGTTTTGACAACTTCACACATTCGACAATGTCTGTTCCGCCCTTCCATTTTTTGTTGGTTAAAAGCAAGAAATGCGTTGACTCTTACTTGCAATCATACTTTCACAAGAAGATATGCGCCAAAGTTTGTGAAATCAAAGAAATAAAATAGTTGAGAAGACAAACAATTCGTTGCACACACACTTTCAAACACATGAAATATCACACATGCATGATAAGCTACAACAACAAACTAAAGAAAAACAGTAAAACAACATAACCATACACACAGTTCCACAATCTTTTTCATTGCTTTTAAAACAAAAAAGGAAAAAAAAAACTTTATTAAACTTTATTAATGGAATATTAACGTGACAATAAAGCGTTTGCTTTGTTTTTTGTTTGCGAAAAGTTCGCGTATGACATTAAGTGTTTTTTTGTTTTGTTGTATATGTACTATATTAGAATTTGAAGTGTCAAATTAAGCTGTCACTTGTATGTTTTTCACAGAACATGGAAAATTTATGAAACATGCAAAAAGGTGGAGTTAAATTTTTTTGAGATTTTTTTTTAACAAACGGCTGTTTTGGATATAACGTGATTACTAGGAAAAAAAGAAATAGATGTCAAGCCTATGTAAGATCACGAGAATCAGCGATTTTAACTCACTGTGGAATTAGATATACCAAAGACTATATATTTCTTAACTATACCTAAACTAAGGGCCTACTTCACGTGTCATTATATCTTAGGTACAATGGCGAAGGTTTTTCAATCGAGGATTTATGCCATACTAGAAGCAGCAGAATTGATAACTAATTGGTGAGAGGTGGAGTCAACACCAAATTTGTATCTGCAGTGAGAGTCAGGCTGCACTGAAAGCCCTGGAAATTGCGCAAACCTCTTCGAAAATTGTTTACGAAAATTGTTCCTTGCACTCGTCCAGCCTTCGCCATACTAATATTGAGCATTCTCTACCACTCGACAAACTTTTCAGATTTATTAAAGAAACTGGGAAGTTTGTAGAGGAGCTATGATCACACTTTCCCACCTTTTCCTGACATACTGATGCTTTATAAAGGTCTTGAGTACAATGAGAAAATATGCTAGAGTGCTTGGCAGACATAGTTTTTCCGGCCTATCACAATTTCATTCCATTCCAACTGCATCCCCATGTCACCGCAGTATTAATCCTCAATGTGAAGTAATGCTTCTAAAGACCCTATGAGCAAACAGTTTACATATACGAGTGCTATTACGATACATACATGTAAGTGTAAGGATTTTCAGCACTATAGTCGAAGGATACCGTCCGCATGTAACAGGGTATTTTATAGTTCTAACTAGGCTCCAGTGCAAAGAGGTTCGTCGCGCTTACCAGATGATTTCCGACTAATCAAATTACTTCCTATTGTGACGCAAGCTCTCAGAAGAGCTAATTGAAAGAACGCGTAATTATTATTATTTTTTTTTTCTTTATATCTATTGAAGTATGTATTCATCGTTAAAAAATACAAAAGAAAAAAAATTTTATTTAATAACAAAATAAAATGTAAAGTAGATAGATAACTGGAAGTACGATTAGTAATTAAAAAAACTTATAATTTCGAAAATGTCAGCACTTATTTGTATGCAAATTCGTTCGATAATGTATGCAAATTTTGTAGATGCATAAAATGTACATATGTATGTACAAACATATTTAGCACATAAATATGTATGTATATATGTATGTATATGCTTATATGCTGTTTTCATTTTTATTTTTATCGTTCTCAATAAAGAGCAGTACTTACTTACATGAAGATTGCAAACATGATGCAATTAAAAGCCAAGTAACTAAGAGTATGGAAAATATATGTATGTACATATCGCCGGCCTCCTGCCAGAAACCCGAATGTGAAATTTTTTTTAAGAGCGATGTCTGCTCTTTATCGGGTATATATTGATATAATAACAATTAATATTTGTATATATGCTTATGTACATACAATTACATATTATGTATGTATGTTTACACAAGAATTTATATTAATTGTTATTACATCAATATATACACGATAAAGATCAGACATCGTACTTAAAAAAATTTTCACATTCGTGTTTCTGGCAGGAGGCCGACGATATGTACATATCGACGGCTGAGAATAAGATCGCCCTATTTCAAAAATTGTTTCAAGAACGTCCTATTTCAGATTTTGCTTCAAGAACGCCCTATTTCAGATTTTGCTTCAAGAACGCCCTATTTGAAAATTTGTTTCAATAACGTCCTATTTCAGATTTTGCTTCAAAAACGCCCTATTTCAGAGAAAATTCAATATATATTTCTCTGAAATAGGGCGTTTTTGAATAATTGTATGAAATAGGACGTTATTGAAACAAATTCTGAAATAGGGCGTTCTTGAAGCAAAATTTGAAATAGGACGTTATTCAAACAATTTTTGGAATAGGGCGTTTTTGAAACAATTTTTGAAATAGGGCGATCTTATTCTCAGCCGTCGATATATAAATATAAACACAAGAGGAGAATACATAATTTGATAGTAGAAAAGGAAAGCTAAGGAAATGTTTATAAGTACACTGAAATAAATTTTGGTATAAATTTTAAATTTTTGGTCGATATACAGGACACGACCGAAAAATTATTAAAATTTAAACTTTGAAAAGTTTAAAAGATTTTTAAACTTTTAAGGTTTAGATTTTATTCCAAATTAAAATTTATTTTAGGACTTTCAAAAGTTTAAAATTTAAACCTTTTTTCTCCTTTTCTTTCATATTGTTCTCCGCCCAACACCGCCTTTATCCATTTCCATATCGTATCTTTTTCCTATCCTCTTTTTCTCCTTTTCTTCCTTCTTCATGTTTCCATAATTATTTTGTGTTTGTTTGTTTCTGCATTCAAACAACGCCACATATTCGTTCATTCAAATTGTCTAATAACTATAAGTGAGCCTTTTATATTGTTCATTTCTCGAGAAAGCAAGTTGGAATTTCAAATCGAAAATTAAAATTTTTGCGTTGAAATAAAATTTTACGACCAATGAAGGTTTAAAATTTAAACCTTAAAAGTTTAAATGAGAAAAAGTGTAAGATTTAAACCAAAAAAGTATGAAATTTATTCCAAAAAATACTTAGAAATATTTAAACTTTTGTAAGTTTGAATTTTAAACCAAAAGAGAATAAGAAACTTTTAAACTTTCGAAAGTTCAAAATTTAACCCAAAAAAAGTTTTAAAATCCTTTCAAACCAAATCAAAGTTTAAAAAATATTCCAATATTTTTAACAGTGTGTATACTTATGTATATATGTACATACCCAGCCAGCAAAATCATCGTAAACGAGCTCGGAAACTGATATTTTCTCGAAGAAAACTCTAATAAAATATCGTTTACGAAATCCGTTTATGATTCGCCTACAAATACTGTTTCGCTTTAAAATGTTCAGTGCTTACGAGTGTCGTAAATGTATCGAAAAAGCACTTGTATATGAATCTTTCTACGTCCGTTTTTTTTATCGTAAATGTAGAAATTTTACAACCATGTACACTTCCCAATAAACACAACGGATTCGCCTCGAATTCGAGACGAATTCGCTTCTCTAATTATATTATCGCGGCGATAGTTCGCGACGATAGATCGGCGAATCCGAATTCCCAGGCGAGTCACCCCTCATTAGCGATTCGCGCATTTTTATATTCTCGGATCGTTGGCGATTCGAGATTTATGCCCATTGGCGAATACATTCTAGAAAATCTTCTTCTGCGAATCCACCTCGAATTCGCCACGATATCATCTGAGCTTTTCAATCTCTTGAGTAGAGTTTTAAATGGTAAATTAAAGCCCAACAGGGAATTTCTTCGTGTAAAGCAAGACTTAATAAAATTAATAAATGCTATTGCGATAATTGATTTTTCTCGAGTCCATCTCGAACTCGATACGAATCCGAAAAATTACATTCACCTCCGCGAATTCTTCTCGAATTCGCCACGATATCATCCTCGCTTTTGTGTTTATTGGGTTACTTTTAAAATATTGAGTTTGAAATTTTTCGTTTTCTCTTTTTTTGACATGATAGAAAAAAGTTTCTTTTGCTATTGTTTCTGATTCGAGAATAGCTCGTAAATCGCAATGTTCGTAAAATGTACGGTACCTTGCTGGCTGGGTACCTACGTGTATATCAAAATAACGTGCATCGAATTTGCGTAAATATTTTGTTACGATTTAATTAAGCCAGCAAATCGTACCTAAAACCGGGACGCCAAGAAGTTTACGCCAGAATGCAAAACCACAAGAAAACTATATGACACATGCCTACATATTCAGACATCCCCGCAAAAATTAATGGACTACTTGGTAGATAGTTTATAAAGTAGTTTGATGCTATCGAGCGATCGGCCAGTGGTTCTAGGGTATCGCAATGTTAATTGAACCAATTTCGTTATATTAAATGTGGCAGCTTTGGAACTACTTTATTGCCACAAGCGCCTGGTTTAGACATGCATGTATGGACTAGATCCGTTTTCTGCAGGGATATGCTCCGCTCGAGCTGTCAGCGGCTGTATGAGCTTGTGTGTACGTGCGTTGTTGGCCTTGCAGTTGACGTTATTTTGCATGCCATGAAGCCAATTCCGCTGCTGTGGTGTTGCAAGAAAAATTGATTTGCGTAAAAAGGAAATGAAAGGCATAAAATGAAACACAAAAGGTGCTTGACGGCTGCAAGGATGCGGCTGGTTGGTTGGTTAGCTGATTGTATGTGTGTTATGCGTCTATGAAAATTAATTGCTTTACCAAAAAAGGATGTGATAGTACTCGTATGTGTATTAAATATATGTAGGTACGTGCGTATAAGTAGCCTACAAGTATTCAAGTGCTTGATAATACATTTTTATATGTACAGTGTTAACAAAAATTTGGTATACACAGATTTTACTATCAATATTTAAAATTTAAGCATTAAAAATGATTAAAAACACGTGTCTGATGAATTTTGTTAACGAAAATCGAGGAAGAAGAAGAAGAAAAAGTAGAAGAAGAAGAAGAAGAAGAAGAAGAAAAGAATAAGGATAATATTAAGAAATTAGCACATCTCACACTGAAAAACTCCCATTCAGTGTATGAATACACACGCTTTTGCGTTAAATTATGCAATGCAAAAAGGACTCGACCACATAAATGCGTACAAGCAAACTTACAGTGAACTACACTGCGTATACGTAACTTGTTTACACACATAATAATAATATAATACAATGGCGCTATTATAACTCTCTCTTTTATGGCCGAGCTTCTCTCCCAATTCGAGGTGTGCTCCTTTTTGTTTTTCCTACTAATTGGGTGGACCTACAGTTTTATGCCAGCTCCGAACGGCGAATGCATTTTTTGTGAGAAGCTTTTTCATGGCACAAATACTCTCGGAGGGTATGCCGTCCACTGCCGAGAGGTGACCGCTGCTCTTAAAAAACCCAATAATTGGATTTTTACTAATTAGAAAAATTGTTTTGGTGCTTTGCTCGGACCGTGGTTTGAACCCGAGACTTCTGGCATAGCAGGCGAGCACTCTACCCACTGCACCACAGCGGCCACATACATACCTACATACATATGTATATACATATGTACATACATATATACATACAGGTGAAACTAATAAAACCCAATAAACACAGCCGCGAGGATGATATCGCGGCGAATTCGAGGCGAGTTCGCGAAAGCAGATTTTCGAGAATGTAATTTCTCGGACTCGCTTCGAGTTCGCGGCAAGTCCGATAAAATCAGTTTTCGCGATATCATTTTTTTTATTTTCCTCGGGCTCGCCTCGAGTTCGAGGCAAGTCCGATAAAATCAGTTTTCGCGATATCATTTTTTTTATTTTCCTCGGGATCGCCTCGTTTTCGCGGCAAGTCCGATAAAATCAGTTATCGCGATATAATTTTTTTTATTTTCCTCGGGCTCGCCTCGGCAATTCCGATGAAATCCGTTTTTGTTTTTTTTTTACAGATTTTCGAATCGCTAATGATAAAAAATTCGAATCGCCAACGATCCGAGAATGTAAAAATTTTCGAATCGCCAGCAATCAGAGAAATTAAAAATTCTCGTATCGCTAATGATAAAAAATTCGAATCGCCAGCGATCCGAGAATGAAGAAATTCTCGAATCGCTAGTGATAGGTGACATTCCTACGAATTCGGATTCGCCGATCTATCGCCGCGAACTATTGCCGCGATAATATAATCAGAGAAAGCGAATCCGACGCGAATTCGAGGCGAATCCGTTGTGTTTATTGGGAAGCGTGTTAAAAAGAGAAACAATAATGAAGACAATGATGATGATAGTAATGATGATGATAATTAAAATGATGATGGTGATGATGATGATTATGATGATGATGATGATGATGATGATGATGATGATGATGATGATGATGATGATGATGATGATGATGATGATGATGATGATGATGATGATGATGATGATGATGATGATGATGATGATGATGATGATGATGATGATGATGATGATGATGATGATGATGATGATGATGATGATGATGATGATGATGATGATGATGATGATGATGATGATGATGATGATGATGATGATGATGATGATGATGATGATGATGATGGTGATGATGATGATGATGATGATGATGATAATGATGATGATGATGATGATGATGATTATGATGATGATGATGATGATGATGAAGATGATAATGATTTTGATAATGATGATGATGATTATGATGACTATGATCAGCCTGTTGAAAATATTCAGAAAAAATCCGCTGTGGTGTAGTGGGTAGAGTGCTCACCTGCCACACCAGGGGTCGCGGGTTCAACCCTCAGCTTGAATGAGCACCAAATACTTAATTTTAATTAAAACTCACCGGCCTTAAATGTTTTAAATTTTTAAGTTAAAACTCGTTAGATTCACATTTTTTTGCATGCACCGTATGAAAGCATCCATGGTTGCATACAATAACGACTTACCTACACACATACACATACAAACATACATACACAAACAAAACAACAAATATTTAAGACTATTATGCACCCACTTACCCACTTCTGTTGCTGTCATTGCCACATACGACAACGCCGACTGCTGTGTGTTTATGTTGCGGTTTCATATAAACGAAATACACGAAAATTTTTGCCTACTTCAGGGCGTTGTAACTTATATCTGTTATTGAAATCTTTCATTACGAATATAAATTAATTTTATAACTTTCTTTTGATACTTTGGCGCAAACTGTGATATGCGCAAGCAATAAAAAAGAGGTTTAAATAAAGGGAAAGAAAGAAGAGTGTAGCTGGAGTTTGAAGCAGCAAGTGTTAACCCATTAACAACCACAAACACTAAATTGGTTTTGGAAATTCATGTTTTTCTTTGTTATTGACCTGAAGTATATTGTGGTCAAGTACGTACAAAAGTGATTGTCTGAAACAGTATTTTGTTGGTTTATTTAGAATGTTATTTTGATCAAATGGAACTAATAAGAAAATGTCTTAGTAATTTAAAAGCTGGAAAATTAATAATAATACTTTTTTCATAATATTTTTTTTCCAGAATCCATATTTACTTTTATTTTAAGAAAAAAGGAATTAATCAAATAAAGGTATTTAAATGCATTTTACGCAACGTCACATACGCCAAAAACAACTCAAATTCAATTCCACGCTAACCACATGCAGCCACAGACAAATAAAGTAAAATGAATGGCATTAGAGGATATGAAGAGGCGACCAATGTCAAAGTATTCCAACACTTTTAGGAACAAAGTTCATGGCTTCGAGGAAATAAGTGTTGTGGTAAGAAAATATGACAAGACTAAAGTAAATTCATGGAAAGTACACTGCAGCCTCACGAGAAAGAAGGCCAGATGGCAAGCAAAAGGAAGTGCAACAGCAAGAGAGAAAAGGAGTGGCAAACGAGGAACACTTTACCTACATTCATCCATTGGGCTTGGAAACTTGACAGCGGACAAAGCAGCAACAACAAAAGCTTTGAAACGAAAAGTATGAGTATAATAAAAATAGTCAAGTAATGTTACGAAGAAAGACCAAAAACAACAAACATACAAACTAACAAACTAACAAACATGCAAACATAACGACGATAAAAGTCAGAAAGGACACGCATTAGATAAATAAATGCGCTTGACTAACATAAAACAAAGGAAAGGAGAGACATGAAAAAAAAAAAAAACAAAAACAAAATGATTGTTAGAGCACAGCCAAAGAAGGAATATTTTTGGGAAAATCTACTTCGCAACAAAATATAAGGTCCTGGACACGATGAGCTTGGCGTGTGAGGCAAGAGAGGCATAAAATTAAAAGTAGTGGAAAATTGTGGCGTTGAGAAGAAATACGGCAAAAGTTTTTGTCATTCGCCGATAATAAAGCATGCGCATAACGAGCAGAGAGGTGTGTTTGTCGAGAAACAGGTACAAGGCGAACAAGAGCAAGCAAGTCGGAAGGGGTGAACGCAGGGGGGGGGGGGGTTGGGGTGTTAAACCGCCCGCCCCCCCCAAAGTAATTGAATTTTTAAATAATAGTCATTTGAAAAATTGTAATTTGTTGTTTTCAAAGCAATCTTTCTGCCGACGATGTGTGAATATGTAAAATAAATGAATACATTAGTCACTATCAGCGTTGCCGTTTTGATACAATTGTATCTTTTTTGATACTTTTTTGTTCACAAACGGCCTATTTTGATACTTTTCTGCTGATAGAATTTAATTTTTTGAAACTGAAAATGTTAAACTAAAAACAAACCCATTGTATCTGGATAGTATTAAAAAGTTGTGGGAATGTAGGCCAATTAAAAAACCCAGAAAAATATAAACTGGACAGGGACATTTTTTTTTGATTTGCTTCAAAGTAATGAGTTTGCCTTATAACTCTGTGGCTGCTGAACTGGATTTTTTTAGATTTAAGGGGAATTGTGAGTCGAAAATTGACTTCCTTTGAAAATTAGTTCTGAACTGAAAAGTCACCAATAAGGTTTCTATTATTTTTTTAGAGTTTATTGTTAATCACAATACAGGAAAAATAAAAACTCATTTATTATGACTTTCAGTTTTCGTTCCATGAGCAAACTGTTGTGAAATAAATTTAAATTAAAAAAAATTATGCTATTTGCAAAATAATACTTGAGTGTCTTAACTAAAATGTCTATATTTTTAATAAAAACAACCAGAAACAAGTAAAAGCGCGGCTGTCTTCGGCCGTACCGAAGACTTCATACCTTTCATGAGTGGGGAAATGAAAAGTTACCTATGTATGTACATAGCCGGATTAAGTTTAATTTATAATTCTAATTCTGTGGGTTATTTATGGAAAGATTTATTAGAAAAAATGGTGTCTTGGCTATTTAAATGGAGGAGCTACACACCAAAATGTCCATATCTGAACAATCGGTTGTATGGGAGCTATATGTTATAGTGGTCCGATCTTGACAATTTTCGATAATCCCGTTTGGGCACATATGGGTACAAATACTTCAAAATTTCACGCTTTTATCTGTTAAAATGGAGGAGTTATACACCAAAATGTGTATATCTGAATAATCGGATGTTGTGGAACTATATGTTATAGTGGTCCGATCTTGACAATTTTCGGTAATCCCGTTTGGGCCCATATGGGTACAAATACTTAAAAATTTCACGCTTTTAGCTGTTAAAATGGAGGAGTTATACACCAAAATGTGTATATCTGAATAATCGGATGTTGTGGAACTATATGTTATAGTGGTCCGATCTTGACAATTTTCGGTAATCCCGTTTGGGCCCATATGGGTACAAATACTTCAAAATTTCACGCTTTTAGCTGTTAAAATGGAGGAGTTATACACCAAAATGTGTATATCTGAATAATCGGATGTTGTGGAACTATATGTTATAGTGGTCCGATCTTGACAATTTTCGGTAATCCCGTTTGGGCCCATATGGGTACAAATACTTCAAAATTTCACGCTTTTAGCTGTTAAAATGGAGGAGTTATACACCAAAATGTGTATATCTGAATAATCGGATGTTGTGGAACTATATGTTATAGTGGTCCGATCTTGACAATTTTCGGTAATCCCGTTTGGGCCCATATGGGTACAAATACTTAAAAATTTCACGCTTTTAGCTGTTAAAATGGAGGAGTTATACACCAAAATGTGTATATCTGAATAATCGGATGTTGTGGAACTATATGTTATAGTGGTCCGATCTTGACAATTTTCGGTAATCCCGTTTGGGCCCATATGGGTACAAATACTTCAAAATTTCACGCTTTTAGCTGTTAAAATGGAGGAGTTATACACCAAAATGTGTATATCTGAATAATCGGATGTTGTGGAACTATATGTTATAGTGGTCCGATCTTGACAATTTTCGGTAATCCCGTTTGGGCCCATATGGGTACAAATACTTAAAAATTTCACGCTTTTAGCTGTTAAAATGGAGGAGTTATACACCAAAATGTGTATATCTGAATAATCGGATGTTGTGGAACTATATGTTATAGTGGTCCGATCTTGACAGTTTTCGGTAACTTTGTTTGGGCCAAAATGGGTACGTCTACTTCAAAGTTTCACGTCCTTAGCTGTTTAAGTTGGGAAGTTATGCACAAATTACATCCAAAAATTTCATGTATATCTGAATAATCGGTTGTTTTCTATCTTCTTATATTATAAATGTGAAATGGAAATTGTGTTTAAACTCAATTGGCGAGAAAACCGCTGAACGGATCCTCACGAAACTTTGAACACCTAGGTATTTTCACCCGGTAATCGCTATAGGCATATTTTTAATCTGTTTAAAGTCACGGATGGGCACCTCCCATACAAAATTTTCCTTTTTTTCGTAATATCTCTTGAAATATTTGTACTAGAATAATGAAAATTTTTGTGAAGGAATAATACAAAAATATATACTCAACGGATAAACAATTTAGGTCTTGGTAAAGCAGGGATGGGCACTTTCCTCCCATATAAACTGAAATTTTCACATCGAATATCTCTGGAATTATTTGTAGTAGGGTACTGAAAACTGGTGTGAGGGCATATGAGATAACTATGTATTAAACGGGGAAAACACTAGGTCTTGGTAAAGCAGGGATGGGCACCTCCCATACAAACTGAAATTTTCACATCGAATATCTCTGGAAATATTTGTAGTAGGGTACTGAAAATTGGTGTGAGGGCATGTGAGATAACTATGTATTAAACGGGTAAAAACGCTAGGTCTTAGTAAAGCAGGGATGGGCACCTCCCATAAAAACTAAAACTTTCACAGCGAATATCTCTGGAAATATTTGTAGTAGGGTACTGAAAACTGGCGTGAGGGCATGTGAGATAACTATGTATTAAACGGGTAAAAACGCTAGGTCTTGGCAAAGCAGGGATGGGCACCTCCCATACAAACTGAAATTTTCACAGCGAATATCTCTGGAAATGTTTGTAGTAGGGTACTGAAAATTGGTGTGAGGGCATGTGAGATAACTATGTATTAAACGGGTAAAAACACTAGGCCTTGGCAAAGCAGGGATGGGCACCTCGCATGCAAACTGAAATTTTCACAGCGAATATCTCTGGAAATATTTGTAGTAGGGTACTGAAATCTGGTGTGGGGGCATATGAGATAACTATGTATTAAACGGGAAAAACACTAGGTCTTGGTAAAGCAGGGATGGGCACCTCGCGTACAAACTGAAATTTTCACAGCGAATATCTCTGGAAATATTTGTAGTAGGGTACTGAAAACTGGTGTGAGGGCATGTGAGATAACTATATATTAAACGGAAAAAACACTAGGTCTTGGTAAAGCAGGGATGGGCACCTCGCATACAAACTGAAATTTTCACAGCGAATATCTCTGGAAATATTTGTAGTAGGGTTCTGAAAACTGGTGTGAGGGCATGTGAGATAACTATGTATTAAACGGGTAAAAACACTAGGTCTTGGTAAAGCAGGGATGGGCACCTCGCATACAAACTGAAATTTTCACAGCGAATATCTCTGGAAATATTTGTAGTAGGGTACTGAAAACTGGTGTGGCGGCATATGAGATAACTATGTATTAAACGGGAAAAACACTAGGTCTTGGTAAAGCAGGGATGGGCACCTCGCATACAAACTGAAATTTTCACAGCGAATATCTATGGAAATGTTTGTAGTAGGGTACTGAAAATTGGTGTGAGGGCATGTGAGATAACTATGTATTAAACGGGTAAAAACGCTAGGTCTTGGTAAAGCAGGGATGGGCACCTCCCATACAGACTGAAATTTTTACTGCGAAAATCTCTTGAAATATTTATAGTAGGGTACTGAAAATTGGTGTTGGGCATATGAGATAATTACGTACTCAACGGACAAAAAAAAAATAAGAAAACTATCTTTGACGTCAAGAATGATATTTTTCTATGTAACTTTTTTGGACTAACTCAATATGCTAATATTTTTAAAAGAACGTGGTGTGAAGCCCGCGGGTAACCTCTGGTATGTTATAGTGGTCCGATTCGGCCGGTTCCGACAAATGATCAGCTGCATATAACAACATACCTGTATTCCGAATTTCATTCAGATATCTCAAAAACTGAGGGACTAGTTTGCGTTCACACAGACGGACGGACGGACAGACAGACAGACGGACATGGCTTAATCGACTCAGCTCGTGATTCTGATCATATCGGTATATATTTTGGTGGGTCCCCCACGCTTCCTTCTGGTACTTTCGACACTAAGTTATAATACCATTTCATTCTCATGAAAGGTATAAAAACTGATCTGAATTAGATACACAACTTTACTTATTATTTGTTTTTCAAATGAAAATTTTTAAAACCACGGTTGTGCTTTTGATACTTTTTGATATTTCTTTTGCTTGGCAACATATACTTAATTTTTTTAGCTCGCGGCAACACTTGTCACTAATGATTAGAGCGCGAATGAGAATAGAACAAATGAATTATGTGCGTACGTGTGTTTTGTTCTTGTGCCGAATTTTCCTTATATTTTTGCATTCGTATTAATCATTGTAACTCTTTTGAGCATCAGTAAGCAGAGATGAAAAAGCTCTCTGATTTCTCTCTTAACTGTCGATTCTCCCTCACAAACGAATTTTTTGACTGTTAATGTACCGTTACCGCAAAGATATGTCATTGAAATTATGTGTCATGAATCCAACTATAGACATAAAACAAAAAATAGAAAAATTTTGGCAAATGGGTGTGGCACCGCCTCTTTTCAGACAAAGGAATCTACGAGATTTCGGAACCCATAACTCTACAAATAATTAAATGTTATGACGAAAATCAGTTTGTACACTTTAATAACTTGTGGTAATACATGCTCAAAAATTTAGCGAAGTCGGTTTATGACCACGCCTACTTTTAACAAAGATATTTCTGGAAAACCCTTTGGGAATTGTAACGTGATATCTTTGTAATTAGAAGTCATAAAGGGTTGCAAATTTGCACTAACAATAATATTTATATGCTTAGTTGGATGATTGATAAAAATTTTGAAAATGGGCGTGGCTGCACCCACTTTATGCGGCACTCGATTCATATAAAACACACCCTAATCGAACAAACGCAAACAAACAATGAAAGCATACAGCTGAGTATCTAATGTTCGATTCCACTCGAACTTAAGCTTCCTTACTTGTTAGTTTTAGTTTAAATACAGAGAAAATGCAATGAATTGAGATTTAAAAGGTGCCTTTGTTTAATGTGTGCGTACGTAGGTCCACTCCCCAAACATAAATTTAAGTAAAAATTATCGACGAGTTTTAAGTATTTTTTTTTAATTTTTCGTTTGATATTGAAACCCCCCCCCCCCCCCCAAAATTTTTTTCTGTGTGCGCCACTGCAAGTCGGTAAACACGGGGAAAAAAACTGAAGCGCAAGGCAAACTAACCTAAACAAAAGTTAAGGCTACATGTACGTAAAAAGACCGAGCAGAGCTAAGAGGCGCTGGTTTTTATAGCCAATTGGTGGCACATATAACATAAGTTTGGCTGACAATGCTTTTTGAAATGTTGGCTAAATGCGCAGCTGGTTATATAATCGGGATCGGCTCGACTAACATAAAAACTTTAAGTCATTTTTCAACTGTTTCATACAAGGCAAGTTTATTTCCTTAGCAGAAACAACGGCGGCGTATAAAGGTATCCCGTAGATACGCGAAAGTATTTATCATAGTGCGAGTAACAAGAAGAAGAAGAAGAAGAAGAAGAAGAAGATGATGATGAAGAAGGAGAAATGCATTGCTTTGAAAAGTGAATGTTTTAACTGGTTTTTGTGTCAACTAAAACTTGCGCTGCCTAGTTTATGCAAAGAGCAAACAACAAAAACAACAACAGCAAACTAACTCAATTGTCGTGTCTCTGCCTGCTAGAAAAAAGCATCCTTAAGAGTGCAATAAAGCATTGCCAAGAGAAGATCAAATGCAAAAATTCATGAGTTTGTGTGTGTATGAGTATTTGTGTGTAGGTATGCGTGTCTCTGTGCGTTTTTATTAAAGTAGGCACAACGGTGCTTTGGCATGGCAAATGGAACTTCTTTGACACGCTGAAAATATCTACTTTCTACTTTGTGTGTGTGTGTTCCTTTTTCTTTTCTTTTTTTTTTTTTGAAGAAAGTTAAAGAACAAAGAAATTTTTCTTATGCCGCTTCGTCCTGCTGCCATTATAGTGAAAAAATGCACTATGAAAAAAGCAAACATTGTAGAAGGAAGAAAGTTTTAATGCTTAGTCTATGCATAAAGTATTTCTTTTGAAGAGGATATTTTTTTTTAATTTAATTATTAGATTGCTTAGATAAGGTGTTGTTTGCACTTGCTGGGGAGATGTGGTTTGGGTGCCCGGATGGTGTTAATAAGCCTCTTCGCATAACTTATGCAGAACAAATTAAGACTGACCAAAACATGGGCCGGTAACAA
The DNA here is from genome assembly GCA_960531455.1 of Urophora cardui. Classification (NCBI taxonomy): domain Eukaryota; kingdom Metazoa; phylum Arthropoda; class Insecta; order Diptera; family Tephritidae; genus Urophora; species Urophora cardui. The sequence goes on along the minus strand of OY482673.1, from coordinate 25,122,079 downwards.
AGGCCTTGTGGCCAATCTCCTTAAACATTCTTTTACTCCAAAAGATGCAGCGAAGTATCTCCACTACCACATACATAAGTATAATTAGATGTCATTCCATGTAACCATCCAAAAAATGTTACAACTCACTTTGCCTAGAAAGTCGAAAAGTGCGAGGCTTCAACACACTCAACCTAACCAACACCCGTACCAGAAAATATTCAAACGGAACCACCGCTCAAGGTACCATTTCCTGGGAGTGGGGATTAGACTGTTAAGTCGACCGATATATCGACGCTTCCAAACAATACTGTACTAAGTCGACTTAGTACATCTTCCCGTTTTTGGCGTTTTCAAGTAGAGCGTGTCTTAATTTAGATGGTGTCTAATTTTGGTATCAATCGGACAATCCAATCAAAAGTTATAAGCAAAAGTGAACATATAATACAACTCGAGATTTTTACAGAATAAAAATTTTGAGAGCTTGCCATGAAAAACCATCTAGCAAATTTTTATTTTTTCTTGCGGTTTTATATAAAGCGTACCCTGACTTTGATTATGTCGAGTTTTGGTATTGATTGTTCAATGCAAACAGAAGTTACAAGTGAAAATATACTTAGCATACAACTGAAGTTTCATTACGAGTTAAACTTTGAGAGCTTCTCCTGCAAAGACAGTTTTCAGACTTAGTACAGTTTTGTTTGGAAGCGTCGATATGGTGTATTGTGGAACGAATTTTAGTATATAATGAAGATGGCACATAGCCGAAACCGGTTTATAACCCACTCTGAAAAAAAAACGTTGTAAATCTAAAGACTTTCGCTGTTAAATCAACTACTTTCCGCAGTTGAAATGTGCCCAACACGTTCCGTTGTTGTTTCAAAGGTGCGAGCGTTGTTGATTTAAGTCAATAACGGAGATTGTTGGAAAAAATTTTCACATAAAAATAAATTTTTGTTTGCATTTTACTCTTCATCTTCTCTCCGCCCGGGTCCCAACTGCAAATATGCAGCCTCCGCTTGTTCTCCTATTCTTCTCTCCTTCTTATCATTCACTGGTTGCTATCTTTATTTCTTATTCTGATTTTTCTTCTTTATTTTATATTCTCCTCCGGATTCGAACCATGACATCAACCTAAAATTCTATCCAATCATCACATAGTGGAACATTCAACATTATATAGAATTGTAGTAACCTATTTATACTTCCATTTCCCAAAAAGGAATCCATGAATTATTTGAATCATTGTAAAAACAAAATTTAAAAAAATTTGTTCTCATTAGTTTTGTTTACAACGGAAACTGTTGGGTCAAAAACTTTTGCCTTTAGATCAACAACGGGGAGAAAATTGTTGCTAAAAATAAACTTTTGTTTGGATTTTTCTCTTCATCTTCTCTCCATCATTATTTTTTTTGTTGGTTTTCTCACAAAAAAATATTTTCTCACAAAAAATTTTTTAAAAGCAAGCAAGTTTTTGAAACAACAACGGCCGTTTTTGAATAAATTGTTGGATCAAAAACTTTGCTGTAAAAACAAATACTTTTGCTGTTGAATCAAAGACGGAGATTCAACAGCCGAAAGTTGTTGGTTTAACTACGGGTATTGTTTCAGAGCAGGGATGACGGAAATTCATTCCATAATACATCGCAATCCTACCCTGTAGGAAAAGCAAACAACAAAAAATAAATCTACCGATTTAATTTTTGGGACAGGCCGATTCCTACGTTGAACTATTAAACGCAGTTGGAGAGAAACACAATATAGTCCGATTTCTATATTAATTTGGGATAACTTTTCAAGACTTTAAATCAAAAGTGAGGGACTGAGTACCTTTTAGCACTTCAATTTTTTTTTTTCAAAGAATGACACAAAGTGAACACACATTTGTATGTGCATATGTCCACCGTTCACACTTGTGTCGTTGTCTTAAGAAACTTTTATAGCCTGTTACATTCTCTTTATTTACAGTAAAGCTCTTTTAAAGCGGACGCCCACTTCGAGTACCGATTTCAGTTTTGCAAAAAGGCAACAACGCGGAGTTACTTACAGTAATGAAGCAAAGCCCAAATTAATGTTGCGAGCTACCGCGGAAGGCTGAGGTAGGTCGCAATGGCGGAATGGCGCCTCTTGTGTGTTATTGTATAAAATGGAAGAACTTCGACAGGTTCAGATTTAATTCACATATACCTAACCCTACAAAAAGTGGGGCCAGGTAATATGCTAACAAAATATCAGGTTACATTGATACCATTACTAGTTACCGAAATGGTGCAAATATATGAAACAATATGGTTAAACAAATATTACGATGTCATTGGACATGACCACCTCTGCTACACCGCTGCATACATGTAACCATTTTGTCCAATTCAGCATAACATGTAAACAAGTCCGTAACCCCATCCCTTCAGATATACATTAAATCCCCGTTCTATTAAACCACCTGGTCCTCACATTTTTATGAGGAATTCGAGCACCTATTGCATTGTCCCTTAAATCTAGTGATCTTGAAAAACAATATCTTTGTGGCTAAAATTCATTGAAACTTCACTTTTTCTGGAGCTCTCATGAAAGGATTATGCTAGTGCCAGCGCTTCATATAAGCGGATAATGAAAATGTGTGATTTTGTACGGAGTTAATTGAGCTAAAGCTACTTCTAATAAAACACGAAAGTAAACATTATAAACTTTTATGAAGCTTGTTTGCTAAATTTTCACGTTATCGATTACCTACTGTACTCTGAATCTCTGAACACTGGCATTTGCATATAAATATGTACATATATGAACGTAAGCCCATATGCGCAAACGTGATGCGAACTCTTTGATCAAAGAATAATGTACGTGCAACATACATATGCACATATGTGTGCGCATTTTAATGCTGTAAAATAAGGTAATCCTAGATATCATAATGCATAAATTTATCATTGACATGCACCAGCATTAAATCCTCATAAAGGCCAAAGTGGGCATAAATTGTCGATGAAATTAAGTGTGGACAGAGAAATGTAGTAAGTATGTAATTGTAAGAAAAAAGGCATAAAATGTATTATGAAGTCATTTTTATGACCCAAAAATACATACATACATACATATCTGCATGCAATCGTATGAACTTACAAGTGTATATAACTTTATGGTTGTAGGTATATCAACGCGCTATTTGAGCAGATAGCGTGAGAATGCTATGAAAATATGAGGCAGTGATTTGCGTACATGCATAACTTTTTTTTTGTTTTGTTTTTTTTTTTTTTTTGCAATCACCATATTTGAAATTGGGAAAAATGTTGAAGGTATATACATATATACCCAACAAACAATGAAATGCTAAGCTATCGATTAGAGAATGACCCGAGAAGTAGGCCCCTTCTCTAATCAATATTGCAAGGCTGCTCAACGAAATGAACAAAATAATTTTGTTTCAAAAAATATCAATAAAAAATATCAAAAAATTATTTAGTTTTGCTAATTATCAGAAACAAAATTTTTTCGTTTCAAAAATTATCAATAAACCTTTAATCAGAATAATTTTGTTTCGTTGATATCAAAAAAATTAACAAAAATTGTATTTGTTTTTATTCATGTACGTATATACATACATACAAACATATGTAAAATTTCTTTTCTTCATAGAAAACGAAATTATTGAAAAGTCAATTTTTTCGTTTAAATTTGAAACTATGTATATTTTTTTGAAATTATCAAAACAAAAAAAATTTTGTTAATTTTTTTTGATAACAGTTGAAACGAAATGGATTTTGTTATGCTTTTTACGTTTATAAGATCGAATATTTCAACAGAAACAAAATTTTTTTTGTTTATTGTTAAAAATAACGTTATTTTGCAGCCTTGCATATTGTGCGAGAGGACAACTAGAGAAACAGTGGAGAATCATAGCGATCTGAAACTAAGAGGAATTTAGTTTTTCAATAGATACAATTATAATTCTCCAGTCGAAATCTAATGTATCTATGTAGTTCTCGAATGAGATTCTAAGTTTATTTACATATTTCATAGATATTAATATTTAAATCTTTCTCAAATCAGTTTCCAATCGAATTCTAGTGTAATATTCTAGTGTCGTTCTCGGTAGGAGAATGTGTAGAACATTTCACTAGTGTTTTAATGTAGTCTTGTCAAATAAATAATACTGTTATTCCGGTTTCATCTCTATTAGCTCTCCACACAACCAACAAAGCACAATCATTCCTCTTTTATGATTTTCCCCCTTCAATGTTGATTTTTTGAAAACATGCCAACATAAAAACGAATAAATTCACTTCAAAATCTAAGCGCGCAACCTTCAACTAGCACCTTCACGTCGTCATCACTCCACACGTACGATTAAATGTAAATTAAATCATTTGCTATTCCCAATGTTGTTGAGTACATTCATCTAATCGATTTAATAACAATCTTTACTATGATATTATAACAAAAGAGATACAGTGCGTCGGCGTTTCACCAAAGGCATGGCATGGCAGTGAACAAAGAGAATGTCAGCGCATAAAATGAAATGAACAAGAACAAGCAAAAGGAATAGCAAGAGGAACACCAGCCGCCAGCCGCCAACTGCCAGCCAAACGCACACTCCCATATCCGTTGTTGGAGGGATTTTTAATTTTTGATTTCTGTGTTTATTTTTTTTTCTAATCTTTCAAGGGCAACCCACGCATGCGTGCAGCAATTTTGTGGATTATAATGCAGTGGTTTGTATTTTAAATGGTACTTATTTGCTTTTTAATGCAGAGCTAAATTTACTGAGCTAATTGGCATGTCTGAGCATAATATAAGGGATATTTGTGGGGTTAAGACCAAAACTCTTTCTATGCGATGATTTTGCACGTTATGGAAGGAGTAAGATTTGTTTTCGTGCTTGTAAACATAAAAAGCTCGCTCCTATGACCAGTTTGGCTAGACTTCCTGGTCATTAATTTCCTCACATAGACTAAGTAATTAAGTGGTGTTACCAGAACACCTCTAAATTAAACGCCAGGACCGAAATTGAAAAACAACCCCGCCTCTTTGGCAAATGCCCAGAGTTTCTTTATCCCTATTTTGGTTACCATTTCGATATTTCTGAATACAAGTGAACCTATTAGCCGCAGCCGTAGCCTCGGAAACGCAGGACACGGGCAGGTAACGCGATCTATAATCTCTTCATACATTTCGCATCCCCTATGTTCAATTTCACCAAATACATAGTCCCATTTTGAACGCATGTGATGCCACTGAAAAGACAATGTCTTGTGAGGAACCCGATGATAAAGCTACATTCAGCCCGACTATAACCGGGATGATGTGGTGGAAAAAACTCTCCTGCTGCTCTGTTTAGTAGAAAAATACCCATTGCTAGGAATGCCTAACAGACCTTATATCTAATCCTCGATAAGCTTGTAGCAGTGGGGTTCAAGCCTTCTAAAACGAGGAGGATTAGTAACGGCTTGAGCTACTTCGAATTCAGTATGCATAATTTTTTCGATTAAAATGTGACTGTACCATACCTGGGTAATACTAAGTAGTAATTGGACTATTACGTACTTAAATACTTTATATTTTGATCTTGAAGTAATGAGTCCGTACCAAGTACTTTCAGAATATTCAGGTACTAGTACAAGTACAAGTACAAAGAATTTAAAAAGAATTGAATTTTTAGCAAATACTTCAAAGTAATTGAAAAGAATTGAATGTACTTGAAAATAATTGAAAAATGTACTTGAACCGATTTTTCAATTCTTTTCAATTCTTTCAAGTACTTGAAAAGAATTGAAAAATCGGTTCAAGTACATTTTTCAATTCTTTTCAAGTACATTCAATTCTTTTCAATTACTTTGAAGTATTTGCTAAAAATTCAATTCTTTTTAAATTCTTTCAATTATTTTCAAGTACATTCAATTCTTTTCAATTACTTTGAAGTATTTACTAAAAATTCAATTCTTTTTCAATTCTTTGTACTTGTACTTGTACTAGTACTTGAAAATTTGGGAATGCAAGTACTAGTACTAGTACAATTCTTTTAAAATGTACTTGTCACAAGTCGTACTGGTACTTGATATTACCCAGGTCTGGACTGTACCATTTCATTTGAGAGCCACTGTATGTAGATACATTGATATACAATTACCAGTGCATACATAGTATAAAAAATTAAACGAGAATTTTGCTAGCAATTTGTAAACTACAGCTGTTCGTGCCCAGACACAGCCCACATCCCTGCATAAAAGTCTCTATGCGTGTGTGTTTGGGTCTTGATAGAAAATAAAATTGTACGCATTACCTTCAGCTTAATCCAAGTCCTTGGTCACAACCCACGTACTTTGCTATTTTTGTATTTATTTACCTACTAAGGAAATCACTTTTGAAGAAGGAAAGGAAAAAACGCGAGCGTAACCATACACTGACAGCATCCTTAGATATTTGTTTACAATCTTACAACAACTACAATAAAAAAAGGTGATTTTTTTTTACTTTTTTATATATTTTATTATATTTATTTTGTTGTTAATCGTCGCACTCAATTCGCCGCTGCTCAAAGAATTGCCTTTCAACTTTTGCCATTTAATATGACAGGTGAAGCGGACAATACGCGAGGCACCACCACCCGGTGGTCGGTGGTGTGCATGCAAGTAGACCTACATACATAAAGGTGAAGGCACTAGTACGGCTTTAGGATTTGTTGTTGTTGTAAGCAAATAGTCTGGCTAGAAGCAGCATTGTGAAGGCAATTGGCTTAGTGTCACAATAAGTGACAGCTGCGATTGCATGTCTGTATGTTGGTTTGGCGCTTCGGCGGTTTGTCAGTTAGTACGTCGATACGCTGATAGGCCCAAGATGGTCGGTTGGACGATTGTTTGGTAGGTTAGCGATACAGTGGGCAAACTTGGTTGGTACAGCAGAAAATCAGTGGTTAAAGCTGATGTCATTGTACCGCGTAAACGCGCAGGCTCGAATCGCACACCCGGCAAAGTGGCGTGATGAGTTTTAGATGTCAGAATGAGATGATATGGCACTTGGAGTATCCGGGAGAAAAGTTCTTCGGAAGATTTATGGCGCTTTGCGCATTAGCGACGGCGAGTATGGACGGAGATTTAATGTTGTGCTGTACGAGCTTACGAGCTTTACGCAGACAACGACATTGTTGAGCGAGTAAAGATCCAGCGGCTGCGTTGGGCAGCTTATTTCGTGAGAATGGATGAAGGTGCTCCGGTCCAGAAAATGTTTCTATTGAAACCCGCTAAAGGTAGCAGAAAAGAGAGACCTCTACTGCATCGGGAAGATCAGGTGAAGACTAACTTGGTATTTGGTATTTTCAATTGGCGCCAGGCAGCACGAAATAGAAATGACTGGCTCACTTTATTGGACTCAGCCAGAATCGATGATTAGACGATAACGCGCTAATTGAGAAGAAGAAAATGAAGAAGACAAGCATTTTTTCTTAGAGTTTTGCATGCCTAAATAATTGAGTTTCCAATAAGTATATGTACTCTTTACTTCTTCTGGTCAATTCAGGTATTTTTCAGGCTTTTACTAATAATGAATTCTTTTTAATCAAAAGGCCCTAATTTGCAGCTTTCTGGCGGTGCTCTCAATGCCAAAACTGGCCGAATACTACCTTCATAAAAAATTGTCAATACCATTAATTCTTAATATTAAAATAAACTTTCCTAAACAAACTTAGAAAACGTCTAATTAACAACTAGAATTTAAGACAAAATTCAACACTCTCATCCCACTCTCGTTGGAACCATTCCACCATAGTGTATAGCATACAGTGAAATGGCTCTGGGATGCGTAGTCGAAATTCGATAAAAAAAAAGACGATATGTCATCGGCAAATGTCAAAATCGGGGACAGATTGGTATGGCGGCCACTTCCGGGGGTACAGATTGGTATGGCGGCCGGATGTGGTTGTTGTAAGAAAAGGGACCATAATGACATGGTCGTAGCAATCAAGACAGAAATGCAATTCCGGAATTGGGAATTGAAAAAACCAATTCATAATTTCGAAAAGAAATTAAGGCTGAGTCCCTAAAACGCAATTCCCGGAGAGGGCGTAAACGCCAGCTATTCCACGAATAACATGTGCAAGAATGTAAAATCAACAACCTACAGAACAGAAAGAAGAAGAGCAATTTATGTTGCATTCACGATCGGCATTGGGCCAGAACAACAACTTCAAAATCAGCTGAGCACAGCTGTTCGACCTCGTTTAACACACATCCCAGAGTCATTTCACTGTTCTCCGTACACAATGCATTCCACACACTAACTCTTTTTTATATTGGACTCAAATATGTCATAAGTCGTATTGAGTGGTTTGGTTCAATTTATTCTAGTACATATACTACTAAGAGTACGATTATCAAACCAAAATTGAAATTGCAAAATCGTTTAAAGTGAAAAAAAAAACAAAAGCAACACGCAATACTCTCTATGTAAGACACTTATTATTGATATTGACTGTTAATAGATTGCTTTTGTACCACAACAAAAAAATAAAATGAAATTTAAAATAGTTTCAATTGACAAAAACTTACATAGATACTCATTGGTTTGGTTCATTGTAGATTTTACAAATGTGGCATGGCGACAGGGAGATTCGCAAGTCGCCGCGAAATAAGCACAGCTTTCGAATGCACAACCGCCCAACTGACCGTTCCTCCGTCCGTGTGTCCATTCGCCAACTCTTTCGTCCGTCCTTCCGTGCATGCCTCGGTCAATCCAACCATCCATTCGTTTCTTCGTTGAATTGGTGCGTAAAAATCAAATCACATGGGCAGCTTATGGTGCGATTAGAATGCCATTTTAGTGTCATTTTATGTCAATAAAAACTGGCAAAAGAATTTGTAAATATGTATGTATGTATGTTTGTCTGTATGTATGTGTGTATGTGCATATGTATGAAGAGGATGCTTTTAAGATGTAGATGCGTTGGAGAAGAGTAAAACTTTGCTTGGGACTAGAAGAATTAATTACAGATGTACGTATGTACGTATGCACCAGTGGCAGACGCTTCACACAAGCCGAAAAGCCTGGCTTGCCTAAATTTGTTCGTTCATTCGTTATGAATTTCTTTAAAATCTGACTATCTCGCGCTTGAAATGTGTTTTCTATTTAAGTTCTTAAATGTGTTTACTACTTAGGTTCTCATGGCGCTTTAGCCCAACACCAACAACATTCACGTATGTATTATTATATTACAGCAAGGAAAATCGCATAAATGGCTAATGGCTATGCTTCATACATAGGCTTGCCCAGCCAATTTATGCCAGGGCCGCCACTGGTATGTATATATCTATCCTCTTAAAGGCTTGATTTGCTGACAGTTTTACATTTCTAGAGATTATGTGTCTATCTTTCTTGAGATTGAGACTATGTAGTATACCTAAGAGCGCCTGCAGAAAGTACCAACTTTCATTAATGATTTGGAAAAAAGCTTACTATTTTCAGTTTTTTTTTAAAGCCAAATACGCCATTAGTACTTTTTTGAAACAAGCACGTAGAGTAACATTGTTACTTAAGTCGTGCCTAATATTTGACATGCAAGCAAGTGTCGCATAAAAAAGCCTAGGAGTATGTACACACAAGTAAAAAACAGTGACAAATCCTATCAGATCGATCAAAACTTTCAAAAAACCGGTACCAGAATGAGCCAAGAGTTGGCAAGGCAAGAAAAAAGGCACACAACTAAATTAAAGGCTTTTGCGCTTAAGCACAAGCTCACAGAAAAACAAGTAAGGAAGCCTAAGTTCGAGTGGAATCGAACATTAGATACTCAGCTGTATGCTTTCATTGTTTGTTTGCGTTTGTTCGATATAGGGTGTATTTTATATGACACAAGTGCTGCATAAACAGGGCGCAGCCACGCCCATTTTCAAAATTTGTATCAATCATCCAAATAAGCATATAAATATTATTGTTAGTGCAAAATTGCATCCCTCTATGACTTTTAGTTACAAAAACTTCACGTTACAAATTCCAAAAGGGTGTTCCAGAAATATCTTTGTTAAAAAGTAGGCGTGGTCATAAACCGATTTCAATACATTTTTGCGTGTCTATTAACACATGTTATAAAAGTGTATAAACCAAGTTTCGTCATAATATCTCAGTTATTTGTCGAGTAATAGGCACGTAGATTCCTTTGTATAAAAAGAGGCGGTGCCACGCCCATTTTCCAAACTTTTTTATATTTTGTTTCCGGTCTATTGTAGAACTCATGTCACAAAATTTCAGTGATAGATCTTTATATTTGACAGAGAGATCGCTTAAAATGTTTTTATTAGGTCACTTTATAAAACCCATATATAAAAGTGGGCGTGGTCGTCAACCGATTTTGGAAATCTTTCGTCCACACATTTGGCTAAGTAAATATATCACGCGTACCAAATTTCATCGATATATCTTTAACGGTTTATGAGTTATGGCTTATAAAACTTTCAATATTTGCCCCTTAATAAGTGGGCGTGGCACCGCCCATTTTCCAAAATTTTTATATTTTTTGTTTTATGTCCCTAGTTGGTCTCCTGCCACAAAATTTCAGTGATAGATCTTTATATTTGACAGAGATATCGCTTAAAATGTTTTTATTAGGCCCCTTTATAGTTCCCATATATAAAAGTGGGCGTGGCCGTCAACCGATTTTGATAATTTTTCGCCAAAACATTTGTCTAAGTAAGCAAATTACGCAAAACAAATTTCATCGATATATCTTCAACGGTTTCTGAGTTATGACATATAAAACTTTCAATGTTTGCCCCTTAATAAGTGGGCGTGGCACCGCCCATTTTCCAAAATTTTTGTACTTTTTGTTTTATGTCCGTAGTTGGACTCCTGCCACAAAAATTCAGTGATAGATCTTTATATTTGACAGAGATATCGCTTAAAATGTTTTTATTAGGCCCCTTTATAGTTCCCATATATCAAAGTGGGCGTGGCCGTCAACCGATTTTGATAATTTTTCGCCAAAACATTTGTCTAGGTAAGCAAATTACGCATACCAAATTTCATCGATATATCTTCAACGGTTTCTGAGTTATGACATATAAAACTTTCAATGTTTGACCCTTAATAAGTGGGCGTGGCACCGCCCATTTTCCAAAACTTAATCAAATTTCTTCATAACGGCCTGAGCTCAATACGTGGGTAAAATTTTATCACTCTAGCTATATTAGTGGCTGATATACCAAATTTCCGATTTTTTCTATATAGGAAAAGTGGGCGTGGTCATGGTCCGATTTCGCCCATTTTCAATACCAACCGTCCCAGTCTCGATACCAACTTGCATTTCAAATTTCATCAAAATATCTCAATTTTTACGCGAGTTATCGTGCGTACGGACGGACGGACGGACGGACGGACGGACGGACGGACGGACGGACGGACATGGCTCAATCGATTTCTCTTTTCACCCTGATCATTTTGATATATATAAGTCCATATCTATCTCGATTATTTCATTATGTTACAATCCACCGTTATGAAATCAAAATTATAATACTCTGTGTACTAGTACAGCTGAGTATAAAAAACCAGAAGATAGATAGATGGGCATTTATGTAGACATGCATTTACAACAACAAAACTAATTTTGCACTATGTATGTTATTGCCATTGCAATTGCTGTGACTGTGGCTCTTGCCCTCGCCATCGCCATCGCCATCATCCATCCATCCACCACGTCTCGATCGCTTCTAATGAAGTCATTAAAAGCGGCGCGCGTGTGGCATGAGCTTTAAATTAATGCTTTGACTAGCAACGCATCGAGAGTAAATTATAGAAAAATAAAGCCAGAAAAAACCAAACTAAGTATGTGGAAGAAGAAGAAGGAAAATTACCAAATGGATAACCAACAAGTTATGTTTGTGCGCATTTTAACGTTGCCATAAATAAATTCCATGCGCGCAAAATGAGTTAATCGAAGTCAAAGCAAATAAAAAAAAACGAAAATTCAAAAGAAATTAAAGAAAATTGATGGAGCAATGAAATCGGTTGTAAGCGGAAATTTGATAACCAGCTGTGTGATTTTTGGCTGAGCGAGTGTTTGTAGACAATGGAGGGACAATGTTAAAATGAGATGAGATGACACTTGGAGAGAAAAGTTCTTCGGAAGATTTGTGTACCTTTGCGCGTTAGCGAGGGCGAGTATGGACGGAGATTTAATGGTGAGCTGTACGAGCTTTGCGCAGATATCGACATTGATCAGCGAATAAAGATTCAGCGGCTGCGTTGGGAAGGTCATGTCGTGAGAATGGATGAAGCTGCTCCGGTCCAAAAAACATTTCTCTCGACATCCACTGCGTTGAGAAGATAAGTTGGACAGCGACATTGCCTTCATTGATATTTCCAATTGGCGCCATGAGGAAGAAGAAAAGGGTGTTTTTATGCAATAAAAGGTTAAAATTCATGTCCAAAGGAAATTAATTTTAAGTATATATTGTGAAATGATACCAAGAAGAATTTTGTAGAACATTTCGACTGATCAGCGCACATGCGTGAAGGTCACTCGGACCAATTTTTAATAAGTCTGAATAAATAAGAATTTTGGTGGGCGATAGAGGGTTAAAATGTGCTAGAATATCATTTGCTGAAAAATTTCACAAACGGTAGCTACTTACAGACCAAAACTTTATGCAAAGAACGCAAGAGACCATAGCAAACAGAAATTTACTAAAATTATCGCCTTGAAGTATGCAACAACTTTTCTTCAAATTCTGATTTGTGTTTGTTTGTGCGCCATAAAACAGTCATATTTAATTTTTTTGGCACTTCTTCGAGCAAACGTTGTGGTTGTAAACGAAAGGCCATGGACAACTGGGTATAAACAGCAACCAAGCAGAAAAAAAGAAAAAACAAAACGCAACGAGAACGAGTTATCTTTTCAAAGTAAATGCGCACTTAAAGAGTTTTCAACTCACATAAATCTTGCATTTTTTATACTCAGCTGTACTAGTACACAGAGTATTATAATTTTGATTTCATAACGGTGGATTGTAACATAATGAAATAATCGAGATAGATATGGACTTATATATATCAAAATGATCAGGGTGAAAAGAGAAATCGATTGAGCCATGTCCGTCCGTCCGTCCGTCCGTCCGTCCGTCCGTCCGTCCGTCCGTCCGTCCGTCCGTCCGTACGCACGATAACTCGCGTAAAAATTGAGATATTTTGATGAAATTTGAAATGCAAGTTGGTATCGAGACTGGGACGGTTGGTATTGAAAATGGGCGAAATCGGACCATGACCACGCCCACTTTTCCTATATAGAAAAAATCGGAAATTTGGTATCTCAGCCACTAATATAGCTAGAGTGATAAAATTTTACCCACGTATTGAGCTCAGGCCGTTATGAAGAAATTTGATTAAGTTTTGGAAAATGGGCGGTGCCACGCCCACTTATTAAGGGTCAAACATTGAAAGTTTTATATGTCATAACTCAGAAACCGTTGAAGATATATCGATGAAATTTGGTATGCGTAATTTGCTTACCTAGACAAATGTTTTGGCGAAAAATTATCAAAATCGGTTGACGGCCACGCCCACTTTGATATATGGGAACTATAAAGGGGCCTAATAAAAACATTTTAAGCGATATCTCTGTCAAATATAAAGATCTATCACTGAATTTTTGTGGCAGGAGTCCAACTACGGACATAAAACAAAAAGTACAAAAATTTTGGAAAATGGGCGGTGCCACGCCCACTTATTAAGGGGCAAACATTGAAAGTTTTATATGTCATAACTCAGAAACCGTTGAAGATATATCGATGAAATTTGTTTTGCGTAATTTGCTTACTTAGACAAATGTTTTGGCGAAAAATTATCAAAATCGGTTGACGGCCACGCCCACTTTTATATATGGGAACTATAAAGGGGCCTAATAAAAACATTTTAAGCGATATCTCTGTCAAATATAAAGATCTATCACTGAAATTTTGTGGCAGGAGACCAACTAGGGACATAAAACAAAAAATATAAAAATTTTGGAAAATGGGCGGTGCCACGCCCACTTATTAAGGGGCAAATATTGAAAGTTTTATAAGCCATAACTCATAAACCGTTAAAGATATATCGATGAAATTTGGTACGCGTGATATATTTACTTAGCCAAATGTGTGGACGAAAGATTTCCAAAATCGGTTGACGACCACGCCCACTTTTATATATGGGTTTTATAAAGTGACCTAATAAAAACATTTTAAGCGATCTCTCTGTCAAATATAAAGATCTATCACTGAAATTTTGTGACATGAGTTCTACAATAGACCGGAAACAAAATATAAAAAAGTTTGGAAAATGGGCGTGGCACCGCCTCTTTTTATACAAAGGAATCTACGTGCCTATTACTCGACAAATAACTGAGATATTATGACGAAACTTGGTTTATACACTTTTATAACATGTGTTAATAGACACGCAAAAATGTATTGAAATCGGTTTATGACCACGCCTACTTTTTAACAAAGATATTTCTGGAACACCCTTTTGGAATTTGTAACGTGAAGTTTTTGTAACTAAAAGTCATAGAGGGATGCAATTTTGCACTAACAATAATATTTATATGCTTATTTGGATGATTGATACAAATTTTGAAAATGGGCGTGGCTGCGCCCTGTTTATGCAGCACTTGTGTCATATAAAATACACCCTATATCGAACAAACGCAAACAAACAATGAAAGCATACAGCTGAGTATCTAATGTTCGATTCCACTCGAACTTAGGCTTCCTTACTTGTTTCTACCTCTTTTTTTGGTGGAGGACGAAGGACAAAGGTGATGCGCGAGCGTATTGCCACGCCAACACGCATGGCGCAAACTTCAGGAAAAAGGAGCTGAACAGACGAGGGGGCGGGTGAGCCGTGACATTTTGCTGTGCACCGATTTCTTGATGGCAAATGACTGACAAGCATCAAAAAGTAACTTTTACTTTACTTTACTTTGCTTGGCTTCGTCTTTTCTCATCTAAGTATTTATGCGTTTGCCTAGGAACTTATCGCAAGAATAATGAATGCAGCAAAGATTAATGGCACTCCCCTACTTTCACGTTGGCTGGTGCTGCGACCCAACGCAATGCAACGTAGCGCAATATGTAAGTGTTGCCAAGTTGTATTATAAAAAAAAAATAGAAAAGCTTGACAGTCAACACTAAATGGAATGAATGCTATGACTGCATATTTCTTGTCATTAGTTTTTTATGTACGAGCATGTATCTAAGTATATAAGTATATTTGTACGTATGCAAGTTTACGGGCGAAGGGAAGTTCAAATCAGCTTTGCAGAACTATGCAGAAAATATTAAACTAGAGTAAAAGATGCATATTAGGGTTGTCATAGTAGATTATGTTTACAAATTTGAGCAGTATTTTGGAATAAAAATATAGGCAAGTTATGGATGGAATTCTGAGAGCTAAATACACGAACCACTAATGGAGCCAATGGTGTTTTCTTTTGTAGAATCTTATAAAAGAGCAGTTTTAGCTTTTCTGAAAAACCTCACGCTACAAAAATACAAGATTTTTGGCAATCTCTGCCATGAAAGCTAATAATAAATTAAAACGGTATGCTATTTGTCTCTTTCTATCACGCATAAATCAACTACATTGAAACGGCTACGCAGGCTTACCTACATTGGGCAGCAATTTCAGTGGGTGAAGTTAACGTCATAACACTCTGTCTCTTAAAGGGCCCAAATTTTTATGTAAAGTCTCTATTAGAGTTAAGAAGTTACAAAAAGTCTTATATGTATCGAGAATTGTAAAACAGTCTACTTCAGCTCCACCCTAGCATGTAGCAACAACTACAAAAGCATTTACATACAAATGCACATATATATATCTTTAAGGAATATATTAAAAAGAAATGGCATTTAAATTTTCCGGAAGTTGTGGGATGAAGAAAGAGATAGAGAGACACCCTTTTAATGCTTATTGCAAAACGCTTTCGGTCAATAATTTTTTTTCCTTTTTTTTTGTGAAGAATAACCATAGAAGTAGGAAGGAAAGCAGCTGAATGGAATTAATTTTTGTTGAAAATTTATTCACTAATTATCCGCTCGCGCAGTTAAGAATCGCGCTTGTAATGATGCTCATAATTGGCTTATCTATTCTTACACAGAGCACTCTTCCATTTGATTGAAGCATTTAATTGTGATTAATGAGCATTACTTTTGCTTTGGCATTCAGCATACATCAAGGTTTTTGAAATTATAAAAGATCGGAAATGAGTTATGCAACAAAAATTTTTTTTCAAAGCTCAAAAAAGAAAAAAGCTTTTAAATAAAAAAAGAACCTCTTGACTTTTACCAATTGCTTCTTCGTATTTGTATTTTTTTTTTTTTTTTGGTGAAAGAGTATCTTTGGTAAAGATCACCAAGCTTCTAAAACATGTATCCCTTTAGCAACCTACCGGATGCTTTAAGTTCCTGTTAAAATATTGGCTGCGTTATCAGTCACATTTTAAATTTGATGAAGTCGATAATGATGTTTAACTGGGAGTTAGAACTAAGAAGGCTTACGGCGCCTTGTACGTCTGCAAAAGAATGCTGGGTAAAAATGGCGTCTGAAGTCAGAACTCACGGTATCAGCGTTGCCGTTTTAAATTCTAGAGATTACCCAAAAAAATTTTCAAATTACCCATAATTGCCCAAAATTCCCCATACAAATTTTCAAATTACACTACCCGACAAAATTTCAAAAATTTTGATATCCTCGACATTTTATACATCTTGTATTTAACTTATTTTTTGCATAAAAACAAATACTTTGTCCGCCATAATTCCGTGACTCTAACGACGATTTTATATGGAATTGGAAAAGGTATTTCATCCTCTCAAAATGAAATGAAATAACATAAAACTCAAGACGGTAATGGCGGAGATATTGACAGATTAGTAATCTTCCTTTTCTTCTTAGCGCGAAAACTGAAATTTCAAAATATCTCGAAAACTGAAATTTCAAAATATCTCGAAAACTGTTCTACTTTGAACCATTTGATAACATATTTGGAATCAGCAGGAATACATAGGAATCAAATGTCGAGTATATTTTTTTGTCGGGTAGCGTTATCAAGAGATTTGCAATAAACAAGTATTTTCAAATTTATTTTACTTTATAACGGTTTGTATTTTTAAATTCATGTACATATATGTATGTATATGTGTAGTTAAAAAAAGTTAAAAAGAAACATAAAACAAGTAAGAGAGAAATGAAATATTAAATAGTCCGATTTTCTTTAATTTATAGGTACCTCCAATTCTGTGGGTTGTTTATTTAAATATTTATAAAAAAATATTGTAATGATCTTAGCAATTTAAGTGGAAAAGTTTTACCCCAAAATGTATGGTTGGTTGTAGTAATGCTCCATTTTGGCCGATTCCGATAAATGATCAGCGTATCTTAACAACTGAGGAACTAGCTCATGATTCTGATAATATCGGTATATATTTTGGTGGGTCTAATTTTTCTCCTTCTGGAACTTTCGACAAACCTGTTTTGGCTCAATCTTATAATACCATTTCATGTCCATGAAGGGAATAAAATTGATTATTTTTTCCTAGCTAACTTCTTACTTTAATGGGCTTATGAAATTTCCTTGTACATGTTCGACCAGCCGATAATTCAAGATTAAATAAATGCTGCAAAAACTCATGCACACTTTCACACAATGCGAATGTAATAGAAACTCATGAAAATAATTAATTCTTTTATAGGTATTATTATTCATATAAAACTATTAAAAGGCGAATTCCCCAAAATTCCCCAAATCATAGCACTCCCCAAAAATTACCCAAATATTAAAAAATTCCCCAAATTTGGGGAATTACCCACAAAACGACAACGCTGCACGGTATGTATGTACAAAGCAGTTATTCGACCGATCCAACCTACAGATCACTGGTGTGGTGGAAAGCAACCGAGGTGAGCTACATGGCTGATATGCTAAGGAAAGTTCAGCGGGCTGCTTGCGTTGCCCTGAATGTGAATTGCAATATCCCCCCCCCCTCACTAGTCCGTTTGTCTAGAAAACGGCATCTCAGGGTTCCCTTAGGTTGCGGGACTCTGGACGAAAGGCCATATGGTCACAGTAGCATTCTGCTCCAAGTTACTGACTCCTACATCAACACAAAAAGAGATTATATTTGTTCTATAACAGTCTTCGATATAAACGATGAGATTATCTTTCCATCTAGGATCGTAAATATGCTCATAGATTCAACGTATCAATTTTCACGGACGGGTCAAAGATGACATGCGGGGTGGCAGCGGGTGTCTTCGTAACTCATCCGGATACTTCCATATCAATTAGGCTTCCGAACACGGCGAGCGTCTCTCAATTCGAAGTTTTCGCCATACAGGAGGCATGCAAGGCTCTCTAGCCGGGCAGCGCTCGGCTCTTGATGTCGCAGTGGCGGAGGAGGTTATTTAACCACTGGGCCGATTCTCCCGGCTAAAGTCATATGGAGGCGGTTGCTGGCCTGTAAGATCTGCAGAAGTATGTGCCCTTCATACAAGGAGATGCAATTCTCAGCCATTCTAAAGATGGACCATTGGCACATACGCGGCCCTTTTGGGATTGGACCATAATGCCTTGTGTCGTAGTTGCAGTCTTCCTGTGACGGTGGAGCACCTGCTATGAGAGTGTCCTTCGTACTACCAAGGAAGAATGAAGTCCCTTGGCAAATCTTTCTTCGACAGCCTCTCGGATCTCCAGGATGTAAATTCAACAGGATAGATATACGGTGCGGGACCTGCCCTGGTTTCCGACCTGCTCATTCTCTTCTACTTTTACTTTTCGCTGGTTTAGTCACGATTACACTGTGTTTTGTTATTTTTTGCTATTTTGTGGATTTGGTGTGTAATCTTTTGATATCTCAATTCAAAATACGGCTGAAAAATTTTCCATTTATAGTACGTCTCGGATGCAAATGGTGGTTTGGCTTGATATCGTTTAAGACGTGCTTCGCAATTCAAGCAGAGGACGTAGTACGTATCAGACTCAAGTCAAAGCTATTTCATTGATTTTCTTCGAAGAGGTGCATGGCTTCAAAGACGCGATTTCACATTTCAACGTAGGTACATACATACGTATGTATTTCCTCCATTAATTTATGCCTTCTCACCTCTTCCGCTACGGCAAAAATAAAAAGGAGTGTTTGTTTTTTCTCATAAACACAAACAAGACAAAAGCGGATATTTGTAATAAACAATAATGCGTTTTAGGGTAATTGTTTTTTTTTTTTTTTGGATTTTGAAATGCCTTTTTAATGGCTTAATTCGGCAAGGCAATTAAATTGTAAACAAGCGGCTTAGCTTGTGAGCAGCATGATTTGAAGGAATTGGAAGTAGCTGCAGTAGCACTTACTTACACTTGCATTTATGCTTAGTTTTATCGTATGCTCAACTGCTTTATATTCCAGCTGCGTTGTCATCTAGTATGCACCTCAAAACTCACCTAATTAAATATGCAACCAAAGCGCATTCATTGTGCCCGAAAAAGACTAAGAAAATGAATAACGAAAATACAAATGATTTTTTTCAATCGGAAATCGCGGTGAGTTGAAAGTGTTTCTGTGCGCTTGCATTAGAATGCCCAGCACACACTCGAACGACTGCACGAACAACTTGTTCTTCTACAGCTACTAAAAATGTGATAAAAGAATTCCTAATGATTTCTCAAAAATATTGGGGGCGCTAAAAATCCGTTTGATTTGATATCCATTTTGCCTTGCTTTTTTTTCATTATAAAGGAAATATGATTATTCAAATTTTTGTGATACCGATTGGCGGTATTGATTTGTTTCATTTGTTTTGTGATTTACAGTAACTGGCAAATGAAATGAGGAACTTGGGTATATTTACGCAATTGTGCTGGAATCTGGTATTGCTTATGAACACAGTAAAAATTTTAGTTTAATTTTAATTCCATTTTGGTATTTATATATGTATAACAATGCCAACAGGCCCGTATCTAGGGGGGGGGGGCATTGTGGGGCAATGCCCTACCTTAAAATTAGAATGCCCTACCTTAAAAAGGCCAACAAGTTAGATGAATTGTTATATATAATTAAATTTTTTTGTCATAGTTTGAGATAAAGAATTATTGCGGTTGCAATGTATGATATGGAGAATCCACCCTGCATCACAGATATAATTAAATAAGACCATCGAATTTTTGTAGTTTGGTTAAAGGAATGGTTCATTCCGGCAGTTTTCTGACAAAAACTAATCTCACTGTGAGCGAACAACACCAAAATCGCGGAATTGATTTCTAAGGCTGTGTGCTAATCTAAATCATTTTACTCGATGGAAAAATGAGGTGTCTAAATTTTCTATGGTTATCATTTAATAATTTTCGAGAGTTTTTTTCTCACCTTGACTTGCGTGCATACCTACAGGCGACCCACATACCAAATTTAAAGATAATAGCTCTCTTAGGTATGGAATAATCGAAGGAAATTAAATTAAAATTAAAAATTTAACAAATTAAATTTTCTGTTGCATTTATTTTTTTAATAATATTTTCGGCTTCAATTTTGTCTCGCGCTTATTTGCGTATGACGGTTGGTCGCTATCTTCCATTAATTATATTTCTATTCACATGCATGTCAATTGCCAAAACTGACCTAGCGTTCGTATTCACCACTAGGCACGGGTAAAACTGCGCGGCGCCGCACAATGGGTGATAGCGGCCAAAAATAAATTCAAAATTAAAGTATGAGTAAAACCATTTTTTTTAAATAGAGATCGACAGGTATATCAAATTGTAATAAAAAAGCTTATATAAAAATTTGTTAGTCTCTTTTCTTTTAGCCGTACAGGGTGCCCAAAGTTGAGCAAAAAATAGGTTCTTTTTTTTCTCAATGAACACACCTCATTCAAAATGCTCTATCTCATTTAATTGTTAACACACGAACTCGAGTAATACATCATTATATAGATAATGATTTTCTCTTTCAGAAATTATAACCTAGTTGTAAATAGCTTGAATTTATATGAATTTTCAAATATTGACAAAAATGTCGATGTGAAAAAATTTTTGCTCGACTTTGAATAAAAAAAAAATAAAAAAAAAAAAAACAAAAAATATGACCTCCTTAATTTTTTTTTATGCCTTGAAACAATATATTCTTAATCAAACTGCATTTTCATTTTAAAAACCAACTTGCACCATTTGCTTTTATAATTTTTTCCCATTTGCCTAAAACTGCGTTTTTGTAAACGCATTAATTATGTTAGTTTTGACATTATGAAAAATGTTTATTTATGGGCGACTAATCGAATATTTCTTTATCGTCTTGCAGCAAATGGTGCATACTTTCAAATTATTAGGTAATTTTTTTTATCAGCGTTAATTCATATCTTCGGCAGCTTTTTTCTTTAGAAATATAAAAAAAAAGTGTGTAAAAATTGTAAAATTTTAATATTTGATATTCCTAAATGTCTTTTTTAAACAGGTGAAAAAATCGTAAAAATTCGTTTGCTCCATTTTGTTTTATGAACTTTTTTATGGAAGGTGTTTTTAAAGTTTTCGTGCATTTTTGCTATACTAAACGCCCAAAAGTATGCTTCAAAAAGTTTTCATTTTTTGTATGGGGAATATTTGTCAAATTAATGAAACTTCAATATCGATATTTCCAATTCTAATTAAGATATTCGAACAAACTAAACGCTGTTTTCAAGGGTAATGATTGCGCTTTCAACTGGTTTGAGTGGAAAGTAATTACATAAAAGATATTAAGCAGAGAATAGAGCCAAAAAAGGTGGTTTTTGCCTATTTGGGCATGAATGTCTCAGAAACTAGAACTGGAAATTCTGACTCCAGATTCATGTTTAGCACACTGGAATCCTTTAGAAAAGTGTAATTTCATTTCTGGTATAACATTTTTTTGAAAAGTGATTTTTTTGTATTAAAATTTTATGGTAAATGCTTATAAAATACTTAAAAGTGCATATATTTTTAATTTAAAAACGCTGAAGTGCTTTACACCTTTTCCAAATTGATTACTGCATTTGATTTATATTTCAAAAATCTAATCGGACTTTGAATATATTAGTTCCTAACTTTAAATTCACTGCCTCATCAAGAATGTTCTTTGTCAGCACAGTTCGCTTATGGAACTCGCTTCCTTTTAACATTAAAGCAATTCGTAAAGCAGGATGTTTCAAATCAGCAGTATTATGTTTCTTGAACTCTTAACTCTCTTTCTCTAACATCTTTTAGCTCTGACTCACCTTCTAACGGTCTCTAAACAAAACAATATATATATATTAAAACTATGTTTATAATATTAATCCATTATTTTGTACTTAATTTTAAGAATTTTTTTTAATGTCAATATTCCTTTTAAGATTGTTAAACAGATTGATGTACTTACAAAAAGACTAAGTCTTACCTGTACAAATAATTATAATAAACTAGCTGTACCCGGCCAAGCTTTGCTTTGGCACACTTCCTATTATAGGTACTTGAAGCGAAAAACGGCACACTTTAAAATATGTTGGAAGTATTTAGAAACCGTAATTAGCTCGGGAAAAAATTGATATTTTCAAAAGTTTGCCCTCTTCATGTTCTTATCCCATTTTTCTTCGTATTAGTCTGCAACTGCCTTTCCCTCTACTTTTCTATTTCTCTTTCCCTTTTCATTTATCTTTCCTTTCATTTCCGTTTCCTTTTTCCTTTCCCATCACATTTCCGCTTCCGTGGCCGCTGTGGTGCAGTGGGTAGAGTGCTCGCCTGCTATGCCAGATGTCTCGGGTTCAAACCACGGTTCGAGCAAAACACCAAAACAATTTTTCTAATTTGTAAAAATCCAATTATTGGTTTTTTTTAAGAGCAGCGGTCACCTCTCGGCAGTGGGCGGCATACCCTCCGAGAGTATTTCTGCCATGAAAAAGCTTCTCACAAAAAATACATTCGCCGTTCGGAGACGGCATAAAACTGTAGGTCCACCCAATTAGTAGGAAAAAACAAAAGGAGCACACCTCGAATTGGGAGAGAAGCTCGGCCATAAAACTCGTCAGAGTTATAATAGCGCCATTGTATTATTATTATTATTATCACATTTCCACTTCCCTTTCTCTACCGCTCTTCCTTACCTCTCCTTTTCTGTCTATCTCCTTTTTATTCCCCCCTCTTATTCCTTCTCTAATTCCCCGTCTTACTGTCTCTCTCCCATCCTCTTCATTCTATTTTTATTATATTCTCCCTCTCCTTTTCCGACCCTTTGCCTTTGCCTTTGCCTTTCCCAGTCTCATTACTCTTCCCTTTCCCTACACTCTAAAAACAGCGTGTAAATATGCTACCAAAATATATGTAATTTTTAGTTGAAATTTACATTTTTTTTCGTAGATTTACACTACAAGTGTGTAATTTACAGTTCTAAACGAAATTTTACGCACTTTTCAGCAAAAGGGAGCATATCATGCGATTTTACACGCACTTTGGATTAAACTTGCATACAGAAATTGTAATTTCAAATCTCGTGCGCGAAATTACAATTGAGTGGGGTAAAATTACATAGTGAATTGGTAATTTTGTTTAACTTATATGCGAAATTACAATTTATTACTCGATTGGTGTTTAGATTTAAAGTTTGTTTGTGTAGTCTTTACACTTTTATTGTTTAAATTTAAACAGCTTATCTGTTGAATTTTTCAGTGTGCGATTTTGCGCATAATAAGGTAGGAAAAAAGTAACCTACCTTTTTGTATGCAAAATTACACGAAAATTTCTAAGAGTGTAGGGAACTGGGTTTAGCATAACATACCCTGCACTCCACTTCTCATTTGATACCATCATTGCTTAGAAACATTCCGTGGCGTCCGAATCGTCTCTTTTACCCATAATTGGGTATCGGGACTAAGAATCACTATGAAAATATCTCTATATAGCAGACCCGGTCAACACTTTCATTTTATATCAGTATTGCTCAGAAGCATCCCGGGCTAATCCGGGTCCACTTATTGACCCACATCTGGCAACTTGACCTACGAACCATAATGGGTACGGTATCTGGAGACTTGACCAAGAGATCGTAATGCGTACGGCCCTACATGAGAGTCCGCGCAACACCTTTCATTTGGTACCAATATCCCTAAGATATATCCCGGTGTTATCCGGGTCCACATATTGACCCATACCTAGGGATCCCACCTAGGACTCGTCATGCGCCGTGATTAAATAACAATATCGCTGAGAAATTATCCGGGGCCATCCGGATCCACATTTTGACCCACATCTGGGGACCTGACCTAGGAATCATAATGAGTTCATCTCTATGTAAAAGCTCTGCCTTTCAGTTGACACCAATATCGTTCACAAATTTTCCGGGGCCATCCCGGTCGACGTTTTGACCCATATTTGTGGACCCGCCTAGGCATCAAAAATAAAATAGTTCTATGTTGAAGTCCTCATCAAGACCTTCCATTGATACCAATATCGTCCAAAAATATTCGAGGGTCATCCGGGTCCTTGTTTTGACCCATATCTGGAGACCCGACCTAGGAATAACAATGAGTACTATTCTATGTAAATTCTCTGCTCAATACCTTTCATTTGATACCAATATCGCTCAGAAATATTGGAGGGTCATCCGGGTCCACGTTTTGGCCCATATCTGGAGACCCGACCTAGGAATCAAAATGAGTACTATTCTATGTAAATTCTCTGCTCAATACCTTTCATTTGATACCAATATCGCTCAGAAACATTCGAGGGTCATCCGGGTCCTTGTTTTGACCCATATCTGGAGACCCGACCTAGGAATCAAAATGAGTACTATTCTATGTAAATTCTCTGCTCAATACCTTTCATTTGATACCAATATCGCTCAGAAACATTCGAGGGTCATCCGGGTCCTTGTTTTGACCCATATCTGGAGACCCGACCTAGGAATAACAATTAGTACTATTCTATGTAAATTCTCTGCTCAATACCTTTCATTTGATACCAATATCGCTCAGAAACATTCGAGGGTCATCCGCGTCCACGTTTTGGCCCATATCTGGAGACCCGACCTAGGAATCAAAATGAGTACTACTCTATGTAAATTCTCAGCTCAATACCTTTCATTTGATACCAATATCGTCCAAAAATATTCAGGGGAAAGCCGGATCCACGTTTTGACCTTTTGACATATATCTCGGGAACCGACTTCCGGATTTGAAAAAAATATGTACATAAACCATCTAGGGCAAGGTACTAAGTTTATGTGTAAATTTGGTCAAAATCCCTACACGCGTTTGGGCGAAAGCCGGCGACAAAGAAATGGGCTTGATTTTTATATATATATAGATAACACTGGGTGAGCGGCGTACCAAATAAAAATAAAAATGTATACATAATCCAAATTGAGCATTTTAGCTATAATAGTTAGGAAAATGCTGAAATTTCAAAAATACTGTTATATGGGAGGTGGGCGTATTTGTGGGTGGATTTTGTTCAAATTTTCACAGTTTACTAATTTCAACCAAAAAAGCTTAAGTTCCGAGTTTCAAGATTCTAGCTCAATTATTACTATTTTTGGCCGCGTTTGTATGGAGGTGCCCCCACTGTGCGCCGCTCAATGGTGGTAGTGCCAAGACTGACTTCCGCCCTACCTCAAACCAACGCTGCCCTACCTTAAATTTAAGTCTAGCTACGGCCCTGAATGCCAAAAAGTATAAAATTAAAACCATACTGGTTTAAAAAAAAAGAAGAGAATATTGAGAGACAGAAATTATTCTTGGTGTCAAACTAATACTTTCTTGGTATTAATTCAAAACCAAATTTTGATTATTTTTAGAATATTTCTGGTATTAAAAATAGTTGAAATGGTATAAGATCAATCCAAAATTGGAATAAATTCTATGCTTTTATGGAATTAAATTAAAACCAAATTTTGATTACTTTTATAATGTTTTTGGTAATAAAAATATTTTAAATGGTATTAAATCTATCCGAAAATTGGAATAAATTGTATCCTTTTTTGGATTTAAAAATAAACCCAAATAAAATTTCCAGTGGATATACTGCAAATAACCCATTGTCCCAAAGATTAATGAGAAATTGAATAACACTAACATTGTTTATTTACATAAAAATCCAAAACAGTAGTAGCAAACACTAAAGTGCCTTATATATCGAGCCCTAATCCTCCTCATGTGGCCGCTGTGGTGCAGTGGGTAGAGTGCTCGCCTGCTATGCCAGAGGTCTCGGGTTCAAACCACGGTCCGAGCCAAACAAATTTTTCTAATTAGTAAAAATCCAATTATTGGGTTTTTTAAGAGCAGCGGTCACCTCTCGGCAGTGGGCGGCATACCCTCCGAGAGTATTTCTGCCATGAAAAAGCTTCTCACAAAAAATGCATTCGCCGTTCGGAGCCGGCATAAAACTGTAGGTCCACCCAATTAGTAGGAAAAACAAAAAAGGAGCACACCTCGAATTGGGAGAGAAGCTCGGCCATAAAACTCGTCAGAGTTATAATAGCGCCATTGTATTATTATAATCCTCATAAAAGTGTATCCAACAAAAAGTAAATTTTACAGGACACAGTTTTTTCAATTTGTTTTGCATACTGTTTGTATGCAGCCTTGAAACTTATTTAGTCTCTAACTTCGAAACTGCACATTTCACATCTATGAAATTGTGGGAGTTGATGCATGTGATAATAAATTGTTGATTTCCATAAAAATGCTGAAATCGATAATTTTGTTGGATACACTTTTATGGCTCGATATATATATGTATGTACATATTGTCAACTTTTGCACCAATATTTTGGAGGTGTCCAGGGAAATTTCAGCACCGTAGCGGTTCTTGCAGTGATACTGCAAGAGAGACATTCAACTGCCTTATGTCTGAAAAAATAAAGCAACATTTACTCTCATGCTATTTTATTAATATCCTGCATTACTTACTTGATACAATTATTTCATCCGCATTGCACTTTTACAAACATTATGTTTATTTATTTTGACTTTTTTTCTGATATTTTTTTCTTAATGTTTTTTTTTGTTTTGATTTGAAACCAAAAAAGATTTGATAGTAATAAAATTGAGAAAGAGAAAGTTTTTTATACTTTTCAGGATTTGTTTTTAAACCATAAATGATTAAACTTCTTTAGAGAGAATTTTAATACGTTTCAAGGCTTTATTTTGAAACTATTTTGGAATAAATAAAATTGTAAAACTTCTCATAGTTTTAAGATAAGACCTTTTGGCATTAAAATTCAAATTTAATTCCAAGAATGATTAAATTAAGTACCAAATGATATTAGAAATAAACTATCATTTTTTACTGTGAACACGTTTTGGGCCCCGGTGAAGTCGGTCATCTTCGTCCTTGGGACTAGTTACGTCGTGGAGACTGAACTTTCCGACTTTGCGGCCAAAAAAACCATACTTGCCTAAACTGGCATTAAAATCGCCAAGCACCATCTTTAAGTCGTGACTGGGGCAGCGGTCATAGTTATTTTTAAACGCTCATGGAAGTAATTTTTGGTCGCATCGTCCTTCTCTTTATTCGCCGGAGTGTGGGCGCAGATGAGCGATATGTTGAAGAACCTCGCTTTGATGCGGGATAGCGGTTAGACGGTCGTTCACTAGAGTGAATGACAGTACCTACTCGGTGGCGGAGTCTCCCTCCCACCGCAAAACCAACACCAAATTTTGCGCTCCTTTACGTGGCCACATTAGTGTATGTCGCCACCGCCCGCTTTCCTTTCTGTCTTGCCACGTCCATGGCATTTCCTGTATGGCGGTGATGTCAACATTTACTCTTTCGAGGACATCAGCCAGCTGGGCAGCGGCACCTTCCCTAGTAAGACTAAAGACGTTCCAGGTGCATACCCTCAATTCGTGGTACTTTAAACGTTCCATGGTCGTCATCAAAAAAGGGTGGTATCATACTAGGCTTTATTGGAGTTTTCATAGGACAGGAATTTTACGTGGTGAGTCCCAAGCCCAGCGCACTAACCTCACTGGTTGGTTTCTATAGCAGGCCGCTTGCTCCAAAACAGACGCCCTCTCGCAGCCGCACCTTCCCCAGGTGGATGGCAGTGAGAAACTTTCCCGTCTATACATAGAACGATCCATAGGTTTTTATCAGGGACCGTAATCATTATGAGTTTTATAATAAAAATCGCCATTTAATCATTACTAGTATCGCCGGTGGTCGAAATTCGACCATGCAATTTATTTTTTCAACTTTGTATTGGTACAAAAATTATTCCTTTTCGCGGAGATAAGCAACACTTTCCAAATTCCAGTTGTACCGCAACACTGATTTGCCCTTTTGATCACGGTCCGACGCGAAATCATGGTCAAAATCAAGGCAGATCTAGGAAGGTAGGCCCGGTGGTGAGCGCTTTTAAATTAAAGCGACTCTTCAACTGTGTTTACGATATTTGTAAACACGTTTACGATATCCATTTATCTTAACTAAAAATTTTATTTATTAATTATAAAGAAATTAAATAATTTATAGAAAAAATTATATGCCTATGCACTGCTCCTGACTCATACGAACACATCCATATCAATTTTATGTGGATATGAGTATGTTAAATGTGCAAAACAGCCTGGCAATTGTTTGTATGGGAGAAATGTTAGCCTATTAATATATAGATAGTGGGCACATTTGCCAACGAAGCAAAAACGAAGTAAATCAAAAATGGTACAAAACTAAAAACTTTATTTATTAATTATAAAGAAATTAAATAATTTATAGAAAAAATGATATGCCTATGCACTGCTCCTGACTCATACGAACACATCCATATCAATTTTATGTGGATATGAGTATGTTAAATGTGCAAAACAGCCTGGCAATTGTTTGTATGGGAGAAATGTTAGCCATTAATATATAGATAATGGGCACATTGCCAACGAAGCAAAAACGAAGTAAATCAAAAATGGTACAAAACTAAAAACTTTATTTATTAATTATAAAGAAATTAAATAATTTATAGAAAAAATTATATGCCTATGCACTGCTCCTCACTCATACGAACACATCCATATCAATTTTATGTGGATATGAGTATGTTAAATGTGCAAAACAGCCTGGCAATTGTTTGTATGGGAGAAATGTTAGCCTATTAATATATAGATATGTTGAGTTTTTTTACATTTCATCAAAAATAATCATTATTTTTTGAGTTTTATTCTTTTGATCAAAAATAAAACTTATTCTTTGAGTGATATATTTATCGCTCAGAAATAATCATTATTTTTTTAGTTTTATTTTTTTGATCAGAAATAACACTTATTCCTTGGGTGATATATTTATCGTTCAAAAATAATCATTATTGTGTGAGTTTTATTTTTTTCGATCAAAAATATCACTCATTCGCGAAGTTATGTCGATGGGAATTTTTTAGTAATTATGTTCTGTTGTGGCCGCTGTGGTGCAGTGGGTAGAGTGCTCGCCTGCTATGCCAGAGGTCTCGGGTTCAAACCACGGTCCGAGCCAAACAAATTTTTCTAATTAGTAAAAATCCAATTATTGGGTTTTTTAAGAGCAGCGGTCACCTCTCGGCAGTGGGCGGCATACCCTCCGAGAGTATTTCTGCCATGAAAAAGCTTCTCACAAAAAATGCATTCGCCGTTCGGAGCCGGCATAAAACTGTAGGTCCACCCAATTAGTAGGAAAAACAAAAAAGGAGCACACCTCGAATTGGGAGAGAAGCTCGGCCATAAAACTCGTCAGAGTTATAATAGCGCCATTGTATTATTGTATTATATTATTATTATGTTCTAGAGCACTTCAGAGAAAATTTGAGTTTTTCGACCTAAGCAAAAAAATAAAACTCAAAGAATAATTTTTATTTCTGAGCGATAAATATATCACTCAAGGGATAAGTGTTATTTTCGATCAAAAAAATAAAGCTCAAAAAATAATGATTATGTCTGAGCGATAAATATATCACTCAAGGAATAAGTTTTATTTTTGATGAAAAAAATAAAACTCAAAAAATAATGATTATTTTTGATTTTTATGGATATCGCTTAAAATTTTTCGATCATAGTGGATTCGGATAGTGCACTTCCAGACATGCACACACACGAACTCAATACTCTTCTACGATACTTGGATTTTTTTCACTGAAAATATAACGAATAATGATTATTATGGGTCCCTGGTTTTTATACTTGCATAAATATTCATATTTCCTTACTATTATTTTTAACATCCACTGTAGGTATATGTGGATATGTATGCGCTCTTCTCAATTCCCAGATCAGCTAGAGCTAAAAAAGGACTAATATTATTGTAATTCATTATTCATTTCTTTATTCATAATACTCATTCACACGAAAGGAAAAATTTGAATAATTAAATTCACGTTGAGCGCCCACGTCAGCACCATCAGTCGGAGGAGCTGCTTACAATTGCAGCCCTTGCCGTAATCGCTCGCCCTTCAATGCCGCCAATGCCAGCCATCATCGCCATAGCCCCTGAGCGCACTCTGTGAATGTCAAACAAATGAACTCATTAGCCACAATTCAATAACGTCCGTCTCCACCACTCAGCACAGCAAAACTCAGTTCGATGATGCAACGATTGGATCGCTTACAAACATACAAAAGCACCACAGAGTACAAAAGTACACAAGTACCTACATACATTCATGTGTATGCATGCAAGTGCACGTAGGCCGGCCGGCTGGTTGGTCGGTCGCAACCAGCGAGAAAAAGCATTGAAGAAAACGCTTGAAATGCCCTAATTGCATGGCAGTCGAACATTGAAGAGATTGGCAGTTGTCGATTGCTCTAAGGAGCTGCTGAATGCTGACTGCTGCTTGCTGCCTGCTGTTGTTGTTGGCGCAGCGAGAAGCTTCGCTGGCTTGATAGCCTGAAAAAATGTGAAGAAGGTAAGAAGAAAGCGGCGCGCAGAGCAGAGCAGAACAAAACGAAACCAAACCATTGTTGTTGGTATGACGTACACTAAAAGCCCGTCTCCACATAACTTGATTCACCAGAGAAACATGTAGCAAAACATCTCTCTCAATAAACCGTCTCCACGTGGCTAATCGTGATTCAGTTTGACATTTCTCTTTCTTGTTCTTCTTAAATGTTTGTATGTTTGCTTATTTTTGCGTCTTTGCTTTGGTCTGTGTGCGATTTTGATAGATTTTCGATACAAAATTAGAGAAGACATCGATATCATCGAGGTTGGCAAGATGATTCAGTGATGATTCAGAATGAAACAGTGTTTCAATCTTCACTCGCTCTCAGAAATTTGTATGGAAATTGGCGAGTTTCGGCACTGGTTTCCGTGTCGAAACAAGATTGAGAGAGAAAATGCAGAAAAAAGAGCGAAACACGTTATGTGGAGACATGGTATTACTTACATTGGGGTACTATTATAGTCGGCGGCGCGTTTCCACCGCAGCACACAAAATGAAATTATTGAAGACACGCGTCGCAGAAGCAGAAGAATAAGAAGAAGAGGAAGACGCTGGTGAAAAAATATCGCTGGCATATCGCTGGTGAATATCGCGACAGCAGCAGTGAAATGAAGTGAATTTGTGAAGCCACTGAAAATGTGAACTCAATTAAATTAGCAGAATTGAAATGCAGAAAACGATGAAGAAATTTACAGTCTGTTTGTTGTCCTGCTCAGTCTGTCTTTCAGCATGTCTGCATGTCTGCTTGTCTTGCTTGTCTGTTTGTCTGTCTATTTATCGGTTTATTTGGCAGCTTTGTTGTAAGATGCACTTGGTGTATGTCGATATAAATACAAATAAAAACGGGATGTAAATATATAATACTTACATATATTATGAAAACTGTTGCTGAAACCCTCGAAAAATTTATAATTATCTAGCTGACCCGCCAGACGTTGTTCTGCCTAATACTTATTCCCATAAAGCCTTAACCCTATCCCCATACCTATCCCTATCCCTATCCCTATCCCTATCCCTATCCCTATCCCTATCCCTATCCCTATCCCTATCCCTATCCCTATCCCTATCCCTATCAATATCAATATCCCTATCCCTATCCCTATCCCTATCCCTATCCCTATCCCTATCCCTATCCCTATCCCTATCCCTATCCCTATCCCTATCCCTATCCCTATCCCTGTCCCTATCCCTATCCCTATCTCTATCCCTATCCCTATCCCTATCCCTATCCTTATCCCTATCCCTATCCTTACCCCTATCCTTATCCCTATCCCTATCCCTATCCCTATCCCTATCCCTATCCCTATCCCTATCCCTATCCCTATCCTTATCCCTATCCTTATCCTTACCCCTATCCTTATCCCTATCCCTATCCCTATCCCTATCCCTATCCCTATCCCTATCCCTGTCCCTATCCCTATCCCTATCCCTATCCCTATCCCTATCCCTATCCCTATCCCTATCCCTATCCGTATCCCTATCCCTATCCCTATCCCTATCCCTAACCCTATACCTATCCCTATCCCTATCCCTATTCCTATCCCTATCAGTATCCCTATCCCTACATTTTTGGCTCAAATGAACTAAAGAACTCATTTAAATGAAACTTTAAGACATTCTCGGGATGAACATATCTAATGGAAGAAATGATGTTTCAAATATTGTTACAAGAACAACTATAAATACAAAAAAGAAGAAAAACAGACACAATACAAGAAGCAGACAAGCGCTGATAGACAAGAGTAAAGAAAGAAATTGAACGAATATCGGCGGGAAGGAAGGCAGCGCGCAAGAACAACCGCTGACATTATTCAATTCAGTGGCAGCAGCAAAAAAAAAGAAGAACACGAAAAAGACGAGAAACAAAGTAAAATTAATTGTAGGAAGCAGAAAACATTTAACGTCTCATTGTCAGCGTATTTTGTGTTTGAGTTGAAGAAGTGAAGAACCTTCGATACATTTCGTAAAATGAGCCAATAAAGTTTCTGCTTGCATGAAGCTTCCTTTTGATAGGATAGAGCAATTGTGCTGTTGTTACAAGCTGCAGACGGGCTAACCGGCTTCTGCTCCGCATTTAATACGACAACGGCGACTACGACGATAGCAGCGACGGCGGCTTGGGTCATTTTGTTGGTGGCATTGCTCCGCCATTTTGCTGACAGTTGACGATTGTTGATAATTACGACGAAGACGACGACGACGACAAAAGCGATTGCATTGAGTTGACTTTATGTAAAATCTCATGCTGTGCGCACATCTGCGCCCGTAATTTTGATATTTGTTGTTGTTGTTGCAGCGCAGCAGCGGCGCCTTTTTCTTTTTGTTGTTGTTGCTGTTTTTGTATATTGCATTGGTCATAAAATTTGCTACAAAATTTATTATTAATTCTCTAGAGCGCCGTTTTTGATGTTTATTTAATTAAAGTTACATGTACGGTTTACGCGCCTAAATGCATGCTACATTTAATCACCATTAATTTATTCCTACTATTACTGTGAAGTATTTCTTTAGAATGTATTTTAACGAATTTTCAGGAATATTTGCGATGTTTTGATTTAATTTGAATTGTTGTTGATGATGTTTATGATTGTGTTGTTGTTATTACCAAAAAAACGCTTCTAAATCTTTCTTAAAAAGCATGATCAATATATACATAAATATATATTTACTCATATGTAGGTAAGTAGGTATGTGGTATGTGCAACTAGAATCAATTAACAAACTTAACAGATACACAGCCATTAGACAGAATTTAATTACGAAGGTGGAGTCGACAAGGTGACTAGACAATTTATACCACGTCATTACTTGTAAAACGGAAGAGGTGAATTAATAATTGGTGACTTGTAGGTAATGTGTCGAGTTATATTACGCAACAAAATTCAAAGCGGATATGTGATTATGTGATGAGAACTTTCAGTGATGACGGTGAAGTTCAATAAGCATTTATTTGTGCATATGTATATACTAAGTACCTACCCTGCAGTAAAAATCCGCAATGAATCCATAATGAATCACTGATGCAATTCACCTATGACGAGGAATCATCAGTGAATACTTTCATATAAAGACTGATGAATTTTTCATATAAATGGTTTGCTTTCCTCAGAAAAAAAAAACAAAAACAAATAAAAATATACTGAGTTATGACGAGAGTGATGAATATTCAACAAAGAATCATCACTGATCCTTCAGCAGTGAAACAAATTTACTGCAGGGTACTTACATACATATATGTATATGTACCTACATATGTATAAACTTATGTTCCTTAATACTAAAATACATTTCGTTTCAAAAATTTTAAGGTGCATATTTTATGACAGTTCCTTAGAGGTTCTGGCTCTTGAAGCCTCGGAAGGCTACAAAGGCTGCAGTACTATTGGAGAGAGAAATGTTTTCTATGGCAATAGGAAGTATTTTCTTGTGGCTTTTATGTATTTTGTTAGAGAAAGTGATGGATTTTTTTTTAAGAATTGTTGATGGTTAGGTAATCTTTCTATTAAAATTGACTACATACATATGTATGTGATTATGTATGTGTATGTAGTATATGGCATATGTCAACCCTAATCAAAAAATTTTCTAAGTAAAAAAGTAAATTTCCATTCTATAACTAAATCTAACAAACAACTATCAAAATAACATATAACACTGTCAGAAATAAAAAATAGTTGTATATTGTATGTATGTATATATATCTAGATTCTAGATACATATGTCATTTTCCACAAATCAAAACCAAAAATGTTGGAACACGTCACTATTTGAATACATCCTACACCCTAACTTAAATCTTGAAATATATGTACATAAACGAGGTGTATAGGTAGGTATATGTACCTATATGGCACATAAATATGCAGTATAAATACATATGTATGTATAACTGTCCCTATTATAATGGCTAAATACTCACATGAGCCACAAAAACAAGAACAAATCATAATTAGAATTTGTCACACAACAGGATTTACTGCAATCTACATACATACATATATGTAAATACATATGTTTGCATTTAACAAGTGTCAAGTTCATTTACCTATAAGGCTGTACATACAAACATACATATATACATATACCTAGGTACTTACACATGTATGTATGTATGGGTCAGTGATGCTTTTGATATAAAAGAAAATGTCACAAAATGGTACGTCATGTGGTCAAACATGCAAACTAACATTAATGGGACTAATGCTTATACAAATGTACATATCGTCGTACCATACGAAAACTAACATCAGATTTTTTGTGGCTGACGAAAAGTAAAAAGTTCAAGTTTTGGCCGAAGAAAAGTAATAAAATCGAGTTTTGGCTGACGAAAAGTAATAAAATCCACTTTTGGCTGACGAAAACTATCAATTTCATTTAAACAACAACAATTTTAATGTAAAAAAAAACAGTATATAATTACTGATACTTTTCGTCAGCCAAAAGTCGATTTTATTACTTTTCGTCAGCCAAAACTCGATTTTATTACTTTTCGTCGGCCAAAAGTCAAATGTTCTACTTTTCGTACAGAATTTTTTTATTGATAGCTTTCGCCAGAAATTTTAAATATGTTAGTTTTCGTATCCCTGTAGGGAAAATCTCTAGTTCCGAACTAGGTCGCTTCTAGTGCATTTTTCGACACTACTAGTGCGAGCTAAATCTCTTTTGCATGTTATCAACTGGCGAATTTAACACGGCGATGTCCTAGGCGGTGTCAATTGTCCCTCTCTGCACTACATTTTCGATAGTTCCGAACTAGTACTAAATTCTACAGTTTACACTAGTTCGTTTATTGGCACAATTTCGATAGTTCTGAACTAGCTACAAGTACCTAAAAATTCTACAGTTTTACATCTGCAGCTTAAGAGCAGCATTTGACACACTTCATGCAAGTGGCGCGATGGCCGACTGGCTAACGCATGTGCCTTTCAATCTGAGGGACGCGGGTTCGAATCCTGTCGGTGTCAAGGTGAATGATAATTTTTGTTTTATATTTTTATACTCAGCTGTACTAGTACACAGAGTATTATAATTTTGATTTCCTAACGGTGGATTGTAACAGAACGAAATAATCGAGATAGATATAGACTTATATATATCAAAATGATCAGCGTGAAAAGAGAAATCGATTGAGCCATGTCCGTCCGTCTGTCCGTCTGTCCGTCTGTCCGTCTGTACGCACGATAACTCACGCAAAAATCGAAATATTTTGATGAAATTTGGAATGCAAGTTGGTATCAAGACGAGAACGGATGGTATTGAAAATGGGCGAAATCGGACCATGACCACGCCCACCTCCCCTATATAGTAAAAATCGGAAATTTGGTATCTCAGTCACTAATATAGCTGGAGCGATGAAATTTTACCCACGTGTTGAGCTCAGGCCCCTATGAAGAAATTTGATGAAATTTTGGAAAATGGGCGGTGCCACGCCCACTTATTAAGGGGCAAACATTGAAAGTTTTATGAGTCATAACTCAGAAACTATTGAAGATATATAGATGAAATTTGGTACGCGTGATATATTTGCTTACGCAAATGTTTTGACGAAAAATTGCCAAAATCGGTTAACGACCACGCCCACTTTTATATATGGGTATTATAAAGTGACCTAATAAAAACATTTGAAGCGATATCTCTGTCAAATATAAAGATATATCAATGAAATTTTATGGCAAGATTCCAACTAAGGACATAAAACAAAAAACACAAAAATTTTGGAAAATGGGCGTGGCACCGCCTCCTTTTAGGAGCAGGAATATACGAGATTTTGGAGCCCATATCTCGACAAATAATTGATATATTATGACGAAACTTGGTGTATACACTTTTATTACTTGTAGCAATACATGTTGAAAATTTTAGCGAAATCGGTTGACGACCACGCCCACTTTTATATATGGGTATTATAAAGTGGCCTAATAAAAACATTTTAAGCGATATCTTTGTCAAATATAAAGATAATTCATTGAAATTTTGTGGCATGAGTTCTACAATAGACTGGAAACAAAACATAGAAAAATTTTGGAAAATGGGCGTGGATACGCCCACTTCATGCAGCACTCGCTTTATATAAAGTACACCGTGTTTCCATCAAAGGCAAACAAACAATAAGCATACAGCTGAGTATCTAATGTTCGATTCCACTCGAACTTAGGCTTCCTTACTTGTTTTTAACTAATATTTTTTTATTTATTTATTTAATAAAAATTTACAATAATATTTAAAAAGTAATAAAATCAAAATAAGCATAAGGGATCGGAAAAGCATAATTAGGGGAACATTTCATTTTAAACAAGATGCAAATAGAAAACTCTTTATATAAAATGCATCACTAAACATCTGAGAATTGCAGAAATATACAAAGCCGAAGGCAATTGAACCAACAAAAAATTTTCATAGAATTTTTGTCACTTCGAAATTGCATACAAATCAAAGTGTGTTTTATAATGGTCACTCAATTCTCTCCTTCTGAACTGGTGAGGGTCTACCTACAATTGATCTAGTTCCCCTTTGACACCTTTTCTCTAGTTGGGAACTAGAAAATTTGCTCACTAGTTATTGAGTTCCCTGCAGGGATGGTACGACGATATATAAATACCTACATATATATATGAAAGTATGTATATATGTAGATTTAGGGCATGATAACAAGGATATCACATAAACTTACATAACTACATACGCATTTGTGTCTTGCCGACCACAGGATATTTAAGTAATTTGTTTGTTGGTCCAGCAGAGCTTACAATAACAGTAACAACAACATAAAGCAATAAACAACAATAAAGCTGTTGTGGTAAATGTTAGCAACATGCAAGTAAAAACATATTTACATAAATTGTATGTACATATGTACATATGTATGTAAGCATTTAATATTACATACATACGTTTCTAAGCATTAACAATTTCACTGAAAATTCGGTCAAGGCTCTCAGAGACAGCAGATAAAGATATGTATGTATCACACATGGTCTTACATCTTCAAAATGTCTGTGCTTGAGCATGTCAACATTAACTAATATTCTTAGCAATTTTATTTTATAATGATTTTTTAGGTATAAAATCGCTTATTTAGGTTTTTTTTTACTTGTATACATGATCCGGCCTTCTAATTTTTTCAATACACGTTGACTATGTACACTAAAGAGATTTTTGTTTTAAAATAATTTTAAGTTTAAAATGTTTCTTTGAATTTCTGAAATGTTATCTCCTTTATATATGTATGTACATATATTACGCTAAGCGATTTTTTGTACGCACCATAACTTTTACACCTTTATACCGATTTTCGAAAATGGGATGTCACATGAAAGGGCTTTACCTGTAGATGTGCAGGAAGATTTAAAATTTCTGAAAAGGGTTGCCACCTGTTCAAAATTTCATTTTTACGATATAGTTTGTTTGATTTTTAAATTTCAGGTACTATATGAAAGGGCTTAACTGAAAATTAGTAATTTATAAAAATTTGTACAAAAAGGGTTGCCACCTATTAAAAAAATCAGTTTTACACTATAGTTGTATGATTTTTAAATTTGAGGTGTCATATGAAAGGGCTTGACCTGAAAATTAGCAATTTACTAAAATTTGTACAAAAAGGGTTGTCAACTGTTCAAAAATTCAGTGTTACACTATAGTTTGTTTGATTTTTAAATTTGAGGTGTTATATGAAAGAGCTTTGCTTGAAAATTAGTAATTTATTATTATTTTTACGAAAAGGGTTGCCATCTTTTCATATGAAAGAAAACTAGAAAGAGAAAGAGGACAGCGACAAATGACCTTTTGGAGGTCGCTTTAAGGTTAACATATTCTAGAAAATTATTTTGCATAAAACTTCACTATGTATCCTCGAACAAAATCTTTGTATAAAAAATCTATGTCCACAGAAAATTAAAATAACCAGTAACTATGTATGTAGGTATATGCTTCATTTTAAATTTTATTAATGAGATTCTATGGGCTTACAGACCATTTATATTCTGCCAATTTTAAGGGGAAGTCAAATTTAAAATGATAATCAAAAAAATTGTCAAATGTGACAATATGTGGTCTTCCACCCTCAAATTGCTCACAGTGTAATCGAAAGCCACAGCATCGCGTGGCAGGGTTTACTAGTTATAACTTATTTTATATTTAAACCTAAAGATTCCGAAATTGACATTCAGTTGTATGCAATACTGTTGTTTTTCCCCAAAAAAAGGTTATCTAAATACAAAACTCCATTCTTTGCTTTTAAACATGTTTCCTTTACATTGCGCAACATGTTGCAGTGTCTCCAAGGTTGCTAGCCATACTTTTAAACATGAATATATTGAGCGACAAGCGACTCACCATACTCTCTGACATATTAATGGGTACCATGTGATGTTTTAGTAATAATTTCATGTGTTATAGCATTGACAGACGGCAGCTATAATCCCGATTACCGCAACACTTATATTAAAATTTTACCCTGACAGACGGCAAGTATTGCGGATTAACAAAACAGCTGAAGGAAGGTAGGCGCAGCGGCGAATTCAAAAATTTCTTGTTTTATTTCCAAAGGTAGGGTAATGTCAAAATCAAAACGAAATCACATCATGGTCAATAGGAATGGGCGAGTCCCAAACGAATTCAGATTTCAACCAAGGCGAAATATTATTTTGACATTGGTAGATTACAATAACAAATTTCATTCGAAATTTCTGAATTCACTTATGCGCCTACCTTCCTAGATCTGCCTTGGGTTCTTCTTTTTGTTCCCTTTCATTCAAAATAGACATTTTTCACCAGAGACGTCATTACAAAATGCTCTAATCCGCTAAAATTTTGAGGACTAACTCAAGAGATATTCCGGATTACCTCCAGTTAATTCTCAAGTTAAGTCCGAATTAGCTAGATATTCCGGATTATCGCTGCCGTCTGTCAATGCTATTATCTTATGCATTCTTAAGAATTTCAATGAAGCTATGAACTACTCAACTTCATGCAAACAATGAAAAGTATGTATGTATGTAAGTATATGTACCTACGCATGCCATCACAAAGCAACATCCGCTTGAACATGTTGCTGCTAATTTCTTAACGCTTTGAGTATATGTGAGGCGCTCAGCGCCAAAACGGCTTAACCCTCATTTCAAAAAAAATCAAACTGACTATGCTGATCTAACCGGAACCTTCTGAAATAAATACTAGAAAAACTCCCTATTGCATAGTATAACACTAATGGCGTTTTCTTTTCTCGAAATAATGTTGCCCTGTTTGATTTTCTTAGCCATTTTGTAAGTTTGTCTGGTCCTTTCACCAAATATTGACCTCTAACTAAGTAAGAGTGCACCCTTATCTACAAATTCAGCCATTTTATAGAAAGTCAGGATACGTAATTCGATAATTGGGATTTAGGAGGGCAACATTTTTTCGTAGAAAAGAAAACGCCATAAGTTATACTACCTGCTGAAAACTGTTTTTCCTCTATGCAAACTTCAAAGAAATGTGGATGCCATAATGGCCTAAGCCGCTTAGGCCAAATCAAATCCTAGAAATAAAAAATATGTGTTGGTTAGGCCAAAACGCATGTTACGTTTTAATCAAGAGTATATTCGAAAAATAAACCAAGTTAGCCATGTTGAAGCATTTCACTAGGTAAAGATGACGGCAGATGCTATTAAAAGCATATCCTTAATCGAGAAACTTGTGACAAACATAAAAATCTCCGCAGACAAGACTTCAAAAGTTGAATGGCTTAAGATTCAGTGGCTTCGATTCCAAAATGTGAAGTCATTTATAATTCAATACAAATATTCAAATGAGATAGATGTTTATTTCAAGAAGTTGATATTTCAAAGAGGAGCTCCTGCAAGTTCGTAGACTGGAATTGGAACCGCTTTATCCTGGAGGAAGATCCATTGAAGCTGCAAAGTTTAAGGATTTACAGGAACTCAAAGAGTTCATACCTCCCATAAAGCATGATTTTTATAATAATTTAAAAATAAGTTCGAGAGCCGAAGACGAAGATATTCAGAAAGAACACGAATAACAATTATTATTAATTTTTATTATTTAAAACGCTAAAAATAATTTTAATTATTTATGTGAAGAAATTTTGTATGTTTTAATTAATGGAGCCAAAATGGCCTAACCCTCAGTTCCTATCAATATTTTTTTTATATGGATTCCAAAATGGCCTAACCCACTTTAATTATTGTATTAACCTTTTCAAATAGTCTTTATGTAATGTAATTAACACCTTAACCTTAAGTAACCTTAAACAAATATTACAACTAATCTTTATTTACGATTAATAAAAAATAAGTAAAAATATTTTAAAAACGTATTTTCTTTTAACTTTGTTTTTCTCAGAACCATTTTTTTGGGCTTAGGCCGTTTTGGCGCTGAGCGCCTCATGTATGTACATATATACATATGTATCTATGTATAATAAAATAGCAGTAGAAAATCAATAACAATAAAATAAAGCAATAAGGTGCTAACAGAATGAAAAATACGCCAATCGTTTCCGTTTCATACCGCTTCCCCTCATCCCCTCATCTTCTATATGTAATGCGCTTTAAAGTCTCTTTAGTTACATGCAAAATACATAAAATTGTTGCACGTTCTTCGCATTTCCATTATATCAACTCATAGCGAATCCTTAGCAACGGCATTCTACAAGCAGCACATTTCACATTAATTTTATGTTAATTTGCTACTTTTGAAAGTTAATTAAATTGATATTGCATTTGAGTGCGTGGCAAGTGTTGCTCAACGTCCGATTTTGAATCGCTTCAATCTTAGTACTTTTTTAACTTTGTAGGGGCAATATAAAAATAATTGCACAAAGTAAAATTATCCGCTCGCTCTTTGGCGCTCGATCCGCTCCGCTCTGCTCTTCTTGTGTGTTATGTTAATTTTGTTTTTGCAGTCGTTAATTTCGAGTTCATTGCAATCAATGTTTTGTAGTCGAAAAAAAAAACAAAAAAAAAACAAATTAATTTCTTGCAGTTGCAACATGTTCTCGCTGCCATCTTCTCTGCTAGTAAATTTTCGTTGTGTTGTCTACCTTTAACGTCCTTATTGGTGCTGCGCTAACTTTTAAGCAATTCATGTCACACAAATAATACTTGGCTGCTTGAAGTTCTCATTGGTTATTGGTTGGTAATTAGGTATATTGGCGGAGCGCTAATTTTCACGGCAGTAAAATTTGCTGTCTATGTTTCTGTTGCTTCGCGTGGAGTGCTGGGTGATGCTTTGAATTTATCGAAACACACTAGTCCAGCAACAGGGACATTTTCTTTAAATTAGTGGGGAGATTACACATCTCG
The DNA here is from genome assembly GCA_960531455.1 of Urophora cardui. Taxonomy (NCBI): domain Eukaryota; kingdom Metazoa; phylum Arthropoda; class Insecta; order Diptera; family Tephritidae; genus Urophora; species Urophora cardui. Next base: position 25,079,910 of record OY482673.1, on the reverse strand, counting down.
ATCGGCAGTGAAGCTATGGATTTAATGTTCATTCCAGTTAACATCTTTACTTCCTAGCAGTAAGCCCCTTTTTAGAATTCTACGCTCCAACTACTCCACCGACAGTGGCGGACCTAGCATAAATTGTCTGGGCAATCCTATGTGTGAAGCATAACCATTAGTCATTTATAGGGAAACCAAAAATTGGCACAAGCAAGTTTTTTTCTATGGTAGCTATCACATAGTGCTTAATTTAGTGTAGTTTTTAAGAAAAATTATACATTCTGACCTACTTTTGATAGAGCTAAAAATTGCCAAATTCATAATAAATGCTAATTTATGCTAATTTCACTATTAAATGAAAATTACAAAAAAAAATCGGAAAAAATATGTTACGGATTTTCTGCTCTCTGATTGGCTAATCGCTTCAATTTGTCAATTGAATTGCTCCAGATATGGTATGTATAGACGTCGGGTAATTTCAACAAAATTTTATTGCACATCTAACCCCCCATATATATTTCGTTTAATTTTCACAACAAGGGCATCGGAGCAAAAGTTTTGTTTTTCTTTAGCTACGTTCCTGCTCCATTCTCAAACATTTTTTTTCCTGGCTCTGCTCCTAACTCCCAATTTTTTTTTTGCTGCGAGCTCCGCTCTCGCTCCCATTCTTTTGTTGTGTTGATCGGGGATGCCGTATGTGGCAATAAGTATGAAATAGATTTTTTATACCGGAATCCAAATTTGGCGTTCGGTCGGCCGCGCTTTTGACAGGTGAGTAGAAATGTATGGAAATATATAGAGCAAATCGCATTGTGACCTCAAGCGTTTGATAGTAAATTTTTTGTAATATCGTATGTTCATTGCAACCCTGTATAACGACTGAGTTGAACATTTCTCTACTAAGTCGGGCGTTTGACATTAAGGGCCGTTTACTCAACCTCTGATTAACGCTAATCACGGTAAAAGTCCGGTTAAACATCATTATCGACGTCATCAAGCCACGTATTTATCATGTGGTCGATAATGCAGTCCATAAGTTAACCGGCCCTTTATCCTACGGTTAGCATTAATCAGAGATTGAGTAAACGGCCCTAAGTAAATTAAAATTGTTTTTTTTTGTTTTTTGATGAAAAATTATGAAATTTATGAAAAAATTCAACAAAATATATTAGTGGCAGTCAACACGTTTACAATCCAACATGTAATATCGAATGTCAGTGTGAAGCGGCTTTGAGGCGACCGACCTAACGCCAAATTACGATTCCGGCATATTGTCTTTCTCTTTTGAAACATGTACCTAAGAGTTTACATTTTGTTAATTTATTTTATTTTAGTTTACTTTACTTTGTTTTATGTTTTAAGAAAATGAACTGAAATAAAATAATTTTTAAGGCTAATTCTTTAAGTTTAACGACAATTTGAATTAATTTGTTTTAAAACATGTACCTGAGCTTTACATACATTTTAATATTATATTTTTTACGTTTAAAGAAAAAGAATTGAAATGAAAAATTTTTAAACCTAAAAAGTGCCAATTCTTTAAGTTTAACGGCAATTTTTTGGCGCCAAAAAAGCATTTTTTAGAGCAATTTTTTGGTTGCCCTAGTCATTTATGTAATTTTCTTTGCTGTATTATCTAGAAGTCTGATTGCGTTCCGTCATTGAATATGATTTAGAGTTCTCGCTTTTTTTAACATTTTCGAGTAGCCCGAATAAATGCTTTTCAAATTCTCGAACACTCCTTTGTTTGCTTATTACCCGTATGTTTGTACGGGCATTCGAACAATTCGGGTATTTGAAGATTGTTTTTTCTCGTTTATTTTTTTTTTTTGTTGTCTTCATATGTATTTTTTATCTTTGTTTTCCTGATACACATTTTTTTGTTTGTACACTCAGAGAAAAGGAATTAAAAATAAAATTTTTATTTTTATAATGCCCGATTTAAACCAAGTCATTTTTATTTTAAAAATGAAAACTTTTAAATTACAAATTGAATTTTTGAAATTAAAATGTATTTAGGATTTAAAAAGAAACACGTTTAAATTAAAAATGAAAATTAATGGAATAAAAACGAAAGTTTTTGATTCAAAATCTCATAGCGCTTAAAATAAAAATAAACATTTTTAAACTTAAGATATTTTTTCTTGATAGATATAAAAACGTGTTTAAAAATAATGTAAATACAATACATTTTTAAATTTAAATATCTTTATTTTTATTTTAAGCACTATGAGATTTTGAACCAAAAACAACTTTCGCTTTTATTCCATTAATTTTAATTTTTAATTTAAAAATGTTTCTTTTTAAATCCTAAACACATTTAGTTTAAAAAATTTTATTTTTTAAATAAAAATGACAGTTTAAAACGTGCATTATAAAAATAAAAAATTTATTTTTGATTCATTTTCTCTGAGTATAAGCTCGAATGTTGGTACAGGAATTTGAACAACGGGCTTCAAACAAACACGATCTGTTCGAATTGCTCGATACCCGGGTATCTAGAGATCTACTTTGATTAAATTCGGTTTGCATATTTGGTTTGTTGTTTATATTCATAACATATAAAACTGAATGTATTGAATTAAATCGAGAAAATGAGGATGATAAAGAATTTTTAAGTTTTTATATCTATACAATGAATATTATGAAGATATGTGGCCGCTGTGGTGCAGTGGGTAGAGTGTTCGCCTGTTATGCCAGAGGTCTCGGGTTCAAACCCCAGTCCGAGCAAACAAAAAAAAATTTTCTAATTAGTAAAAATCCAATTATTGGGTTTTTTAAGATCAGCGGTCACCTCTCGCAGTGGGCGGCATACCCTCCGAGTGTATTTCTGCCATGAAAACGCTTCTCACAAAAAATGCATTCGCCGTTCGGAGCCGGCATAAAACTGTAGGTCCACCCAATTAGTAGGAAAAACAAAAAGGAACACACCTCGAATTGGGAGAGAAGCTCGGCCATAAAACACGTCAGAGTTATAATAGCGCCATTGTATTATTATATTATATTATATTATATTATATTATATTATATTATATTATATTATATTATATTATATTATATTATATTATATTATATTATATTATATTATATTATATTATATTATATTATATTATATTATATTATATTATATTATATTATATTATATTATATTATATTATATTATATTATATTATATTATATTATATTATATTATATTATATTATATTATATTATATTATATTATATTATATTATATTATATTATATTATATTATATTATATTATATTATATTATATTATATTATATTATATTATATTATATTATATTATATTATATTATATTATATTATATTATATTATATTATATTATATTATATTATATTATATTATATTATATTATATTATATGTAGGTACATATGTTTTTGACTTTTGGTATTTTAGCTGTAGCTACTTTTGGTCAGCATATCAACAAGCCTGGCTAAGTCGAAAGTAAATTCAAGTTTTTTACCATCAGAATTATCTACAAAAGCAGAGGAGAAATTATTAGAATAAATTGGGAAGAACTCAATTGAATTGATTGATGACGCCAAACTTATAGGGAAATCTCACAAGAAAGCGCAGAGGTATTTTTAGTTTCCTTATACCGGCGGAAATTTTAGTAGTAGCAAGTGTATTTGCTTATTATCTAATATCTAAATAAAAATAGGTAAAAAAACTTTTTAAGTTAAACGGTTTTATGTTATACATACATTGCAATGTTTAAGATAAATGTACTAAAAACCAAAAAATAATAAAATAGATACAGTCGTGGGAATTATAAACATTTGCATAGACTAGACTAAAATAAAACCGTGGGGGACGTCAATTGTCTACAATCGTTGATTAAAATGTTTGTTTTGTAATGTTACACTATAATTAGGCAGTTGTTCAACCGACAACGATGGACGTGTGATAAGTAGGGCTAGAATGTGGAAAAAAGCTAGCAAGCTCGATTATAAGCGAGTTTTAGGGTTTCATAGTGGTGAGCGAGTAGTACTTTTATCATATGTTTTGTCGATTAAAGACAAACTACGAGCAGTGAAACGATTCCTCGTGTGAATGTCCAACGATAAACTAGTTGAAACATCTCTTTTATTAACATGGAGTGTATAACTATTGGAATTTCCATGAGCAAGAAAATAGTAAGTATTTTCCTCACCGTCTGCGGGCCAACTGCCTAACGACGAATTAAACGATTCTTCTATCGCACATTAAGTCGATAATTTGTAGACAATTGACGTGCCCCCGGTTTTATTTTAGTCTAGTCTATGCAAATGTTTATAATTCCCACGACTGTATCTATTTTATTATTTTTTGGTTTTTAGTACATTTATCTTAAACATTGCAATGTATGTATAACATAAAACCGTTTAACTTAAAAAGTTTTTTTACCTATTTTTATTTTCTAGTTTTTAGTTTTTATTTCGCATTCTGTTTAATTCATTTAGTGCTTCATTATTGCAAGGTTTCTTGCCCGTTAGTTTATTGCAGTCCAACGCCTCTATAGCGACCCACGCGCCACCTATCGGAAGTTTTTTTTAGGAAAATATTTCCTTTCAAGGTAGTAATACATGTTCCGAATTTCAGCCAAATCGGACCATAAATGCGATTTTTGTAAATATAGCGACCCACGCGCCACCTAGCGGAATTTTTTTTTTAAGAAAATATTTCTTTTCAAGGTAGTAATACATGTTCCGAATTTCAGCCAAATCGGACCATAAATGCGATTTTTGTAAATATAGCGACCCACGCGCCACCTAGCGGAATTTTTTTTAAGAAAATATTTCTTTTCAAGGTAGTAATACATGTTCCGAATTTCAGCCAAATCGGACCATAAATGCGATTTTTGTAAATATAGCGACCCACGCGCCACCTAGCGGAATTTTTTTTTAAGAAAATATTTCTTTTCAAGGTAGTAATACATGTTCCGAATTTCAGCCAAATCGGACCATAAATGCGATTTTTGTAAATATAGCGACCCACGCGCCACCTAGCGGAATTTTTTTTTTAAGAAAATATTTCTTTTCAAGGTAGTAATACATGTTCCGAATTTCAGCCAAATAGGACCATAAATGCGATTTTTGTAAATATAGCGACCCACGCGCCACCTATCGAAATTTTTTTTTCATAATATTGCATTGTCATCGGGGTTATACATGCGTGCAAAATTTCAGATTAATCGGTTGACAGGAAGAGGGTGAAATTTGAATTACTAAATTTGACCCAACAATAAAACAAACGGGGTGAGCTAAATAAAACCGTTTAAAAAAATGGGTGCTTTAGTGTTTGAAAAACTGAGGTCCAATTACCAAAAGTCGTGAAATTTTATTTGATTTTGATTTCCGTCGCTTTTTAAAATTATCTTGATATTTTGCCAATAGTCGCCAAATATCACAATCAACGCCTTTATAATCTGGTATTTGATATTTATATTTGCATGTACATGCACATGTAAGAAATTACGTGCATAAGTATGTACATGCAAACGAAAATCAAATCAAATATGCATATGGCTGTGAATACTGAATGCCGAAGCCAGCTTCACATTCGCATACAAATTTAATGTGAAAAATAAAAAAAGTGCTTTTCTAGTTTTTTTTTTCAATTTAAGTCTGAAAATAAGCAATTGATTTCTCCTTAGAGAAAGCGAGAAAACAAGCTATGTTATTCTGTTTTGAAAGTCAGGTAAAAGCTAATGTGTGGAAACGTTAAAGCATGCTAACTGTGCTGTGATTGGCTGTGCAAACAAAATACACATTGTGAGGTCAACGAACGTAATAGGCCCGTCACATAGCATACGTCAATCCGTATACGTCGACGTATGTGACTGACAGCTCACGTACTTGACGGAGAGGTCGCCACATAGGAAACGTTGGCGGATATACACAAATCAGCTGTTTGATTAACCTTTAACCACAGAGGTGGTGGCAAAAACTTAACTCTTTAGAATATTTTGTAATTTCTCTTTTAAGTTGCCCTATTGAAATTCAGTTTTCAGTAACTTCATATCTCCTGATAATTCTTAACAATTTTGTTTTATGGAGGAATGTTATACAAATGAGTAAAAACTCGAAAAGTAAATGGCAAAAAAAGTGAAATTCAAGAGTAGCTAAAGGTTAACAATCAAAAGCAATCAGCTGACATAGCGACGGATTGACGTATACCAAAAGTTGACTTTTGGGCAACTTCGGTACGTTGCGGCGACGGATCCGTCGTACGTGTGACGACGTACGTTTAAATGCCGACATTTTACTGAGCTGTCAGTCACATACGTCGACGTAGACGGATTGACGTATGCTATGTGTCGGGGTTATAAATCTATTTACGTTCTTTGGTGAGGTGGATTGGTGGTGTATTTGCGCTATTTTCTTAGAATACTTTTAGGCACCGTATGTTACAGTGGGGGCTATATTATTATACTCAGCTGTACTAGTACACAGAGTATTATAGTTTTAATCACATAACGGTGGATTGTAACAGAGTGAAATAATCGAGATAGATATAGACTTATATATATCAAAATGATCAGGGTGAAAAGAGAAATCGATTGAGCCATGTACGTCCGTCCGTCCGTCCGTCCGTCCGTCTGTCCGTCCGTCTGTCCGTCTGTCCGTCTGTCCGTCCGTCTGTAAACACTCTAACTCGCGCAAAATTGAGATATTTTGATGAAATTTGAAATGCAGGTTGGTATCGAGACTGGGACGGTTGGTATTGAAAATGGGCGAAATCGGACCATGACCACGCCCACTTTTCCTATATAGAAAAAATCGGAAATTTGGTATCTCAGTCACTAATACAGCTGGAGCGATGAAATTTTATCCACGTGTTGAGCTCAGGCCCCTAGGAAGAAATTTGATGACATTTTGGAAAATGGGCGGTGCCACGCCCACTTATTACGGGTCAAACCTTGCAAGTTTTATATGTCATAACTCAGAAACCGTTGAAGATATATCGATGAAATTTGGTACGCGTGATATACTTACTTAGTCAAATATTTGGACGAAAAATTTCCGAAATCGGTTGAGGGCCACGCCCACTTTTATATATGGCTCTTATAAAGTGACCTAATAAAAACATTTTAAGCGATATCTCTGTCAAATATAAAGATATATCATTGAAATTTTATAGCAGGAGTCCAACTGCGGACATAAAACGAAAAACACAAAAATTTTGGCAAACGGGCGTGGCACCGCCTCTTTTTATAAACAGGAATATACGAGATTTCTGAGCCCATAACTCGACAAATAATTTATATATAATGACTAAACTTGGTGTGTACACTTTTATTACTTGTGGTAATGTATGTTGAAAATTTTAGCGAAATCGGTTGACGACCACGCCCACTTTTATATATGGGTATTATAAAGTGACCTAATAAAAACATTTTAAGCGATATCTTTGCCAAATGTAAAGATAATTCATTGAAATTTTGTGGTTTGATTTCTACAATAGACCAGAAACAACAAATAGAAAAATTTTGGAAAATGGGCGTGGCACCGCCTCTTTTTACACAAAGGGATATACGTGATTTCTTAGCCTATAACTCGACAAATAATTGAGATATTATGACGAAACTTGGTTTATACACTTTAACAACATGTGTTAATAGCCACGCAAAAATTTATTGAAATCGGTTTATGACCACGCCTACTTTTTAAGAAAGATATATCTGGAACACTCTTTGGGAATTTGTAACGTGACATCTTTATAACTAGAAGTCAAAAAGGAATGAAATTTTGCACAAAGAATAATATTCATATGCTTAGTTGGATGACTGATAAAAATGTTGAAAATGGGCGTGGCTACGCCCACTTTATGCAGCACTCGCTTTATATAAAGTACACCGTGTTTCCATCAAACGCAAACAAACTATGAAAACATACAGCTGAGTATCTAATGTTCGATTCCACTCGAACTTAGGCTTCCTTACTTGTTGAGAACTTAAATAGTAAACACATTTAAAACGTAAAATAACCAGATTTTAAAGAAATTCGTAAAATGAAATGAACGAAAATATGTACGCAAGCCGGGCTTCTCGGCTTGTATGAAGCGCCCGCCTCTGTCCACCGAGGAGGAAACACCTTCCATTTTAGTGCATTCTTTAGACTTTTCCGCTCTCAGTAGATCCATTTTCTCTGTAAGCTGAACCAATTATAAATTTCAGCAAATCTGGACTTTTAAGTCAAGTTTAAGTTCAAATTAAAACTAACTTTCAGAGAGTAATTTCGCCTCACACCTAGGTTAGATTAGGTTAGGTTGGCCAGGGTACAGTGATCCCTCACATAGACCGAATATGGTCCTTGGTGTTTCCAACATCGTATTGGAGGCGTTATACCATGCTTGGAATGCAAAACTTCGCAAGTTTTAGTATTTTGTGTATTTTCCGAAGAGTGTTTTGTGTATTTGTGAAGATTATTTGTTGACCACTACAGGGGTGAGAGTACTCCCCCTTGTGGAGTGCTCCTATGTGCCCTCCTTGACATCGTCGAAAGGCTCCACCCACCCTTCACCGTCCGACAACTCAAAAGGTTCTCGATACAGCGCTGAATAATTGGGGGTATTCCAATCCATTCGAGCCCCTCCAACAGCGCCTCAGTAGAGACGCTGCTAAAGGCAGCTGAAATATCAAGAAAGACACCTATCGTATTCCCTGTAGTGAAGGGCCTTTTCGATATGTTGTTGTTGTGATTATTTATCCTGTTTATCCTCCATCAAGGCAAGATAAATGAGTTTTATGCCTTACGCCAGGCATCTCGAACCATGACTGAGGCCGTCTCGTATCTCCCCTCCTGGCTCACGTAGTCTGCCCTGTCGCAACCACCAGGAACAGACATCGGGGAGGAGAGACGGGGGCCATTGCCCAGGCAGCAACCTCTTCGAGGTTTCAGCAGAGGATTTTTGCCGCCCCAGAACACACCTGAATAAATATTATTTTAAATTTATTTCGACAACTTTAAAAAGAGTTACTGTCTTAAAACTGTAGCAAATTAACACAAGTGTTTTTAGCTTTAGAACACCTAATACTTACATATATGTGTGTACAAAAATTCTTTAGCATGCCAAATTCGTTTTTGCATGAAACAATTGACTTTGGCAGTCAGCCATGAAATTGATGCCCCAAAACTCTCTGCCCCAAATACTTACATACATACATACGAGCAAAATTTGCTGCAGTGAATAAATTTAAAATTTTTGTTGGAAAAGTTTTTTTGGTACTCAAAAAAATTAGAGCATGAAAAGCAGGTATGATGAACTGAGTCATTCCTGTTGCTTGGCTGGCTGGCTTGCTGCGCGTTTGGATGGTGTTGAAGTGTCCAGCGGCAAACACGCCAGCAAACAGCTGAATATACATGCATACATACATACTTAAATATGAACACTTTAGTTTTATGCTAAATGTTCTCACTACACGCTGCCTGCATCCCAAATCAGTCAAGGTCCAGCCTAAAAATATGAAAATAAGTAAAGTTTCCAGCTGCAGCAAACTTTTCCCAAACCAAAAAACAAAAAAGAGCAATTCCTTTATTCCAGCGCCTTTTTCCCCACTTTTGTTGTTACTCGGGCTTAACAATAAATGTAAACCGCTTAAATTAAGTTATTAAAAATTTTCATGCGCTTTTTACGCCTCAGAAATTTGTAAGAAATTAAGTTATACCTACCGTTGCGTTGTTGTTGATGACGCCCCTCAATTTTTGGCCTTAAGTACTTAAAATATTGCACGAAACGGTACTTGAATGCTTAATTATGCTGTGAAATGTATATAAACTGAAAAAAATTTGTATTTTATACTCATTCGCTTAAAATATGCATTAATATTAAGTTAAATGTTGCTAAATGCTGTTGCAGCAACATTGCAGCTGCTCTCTCAACATGTGTGTGCGGTGTGTGTGCTGATAATGATATGTTGCGGTAATGATGCAATTACATATCGCACACTAAATCAAAAACAGTCACAACCCAAAATTTTTCAAAATCGACTTTTTTCCATAAAACAGTTCTCAGAACACATACCTAACGACTGTGAAAAAGTCTTCTCCAACACTGCCTTCCTTAGGTGGAGAAATTCCGTTATGTCTGTTTTGATGTTACTTGCGTTTATGTTACCTGCTTGAACAGTATCAACTAAAGAGTACTATTTATAGTTGTGACAGTTTGCATTTAAGCAACAGTGTAGTTTTATTTTCAGTTAAAGAGTCTTATTTCGACTTGTGACACTTTAGCTGAAAAAATTTGAAATATATTTCGAATTGTGCCACTTTAGTTGATAAAGTGTGAAATAGTTCGCTATATCGTTCAGAGGTGTGATTTTTTTTTTTATAGAAAAAGCAAGTATAACCAAGTATATTATCTTTCATACAAGTAATTATGATAGTTGATAATTTAAATCAATGTAAGTATTACTATTAAGGTTAGAGTTTTCAAGATTATCATATTAGAAACATGTTATTAGAAATTTTATGCAAAATTTTTTTTCTTTAGTTTTCATTTGCTTTTGAAAATGTGTTGAAGACATGGATGAAGATTTAATTCAATTTGATTAACTTACCTGTTAAATTGCCTTGTTGAATTTACTCTTAAACTTGAATTTTATACTTACCTTTTTACATACTTATCTGTTATATACTTACCTTTTAAATTGAATACTTACCCTAAAATATACAACGTGAAGTTAAATTTTTTTGTTTTTCCTTTCCCTTTTGCTAATTAGTTAGTGTTTGAGGGCTTTTAAGGGTAAATCAAAACATATTTTCAACTAAGGAGACACAATTTGACTTAATACCATAAACCCAACGAAAAAATTTCAACTAAAGAGTCACAACTCTAAATTGGCTCGTATTGTCAAAACTACCAGGCTTTAATATCATTTGCAACTTTATTTGATTAAAAAATTGCAACCATGTCAGCAAAAACAGTTTTTTGCCTCCCCTGAATATTTCAAATTTTTTGAGTTGTGACGCTTTTTGATTTAGTGTGCGATATGTGTGTAAAGTTATACTTATATTATTTCAACTATTTTGACTTTAAAGGGCATTATTCTGATGAACATATTTATTTACTGTCGTACTTTTATGTATATATTTATGTAAATATGTATGTATGTAGCAACATATTGCTAAAGATTCGTAAAAGCTTAAAATAGCAATACTAAACTTAAAGCCCATTTAAGCGTCAATTTAAAGCTCATTTATGGATGTACATTAAGGTGGTGCCAAATGTATGGAGACAAGGTTTATATCATATTTTTTTAACCTCACCCCCTTGGTTGGAGGTAATATAGTCGAAGATATCACAAATAAATGTTTGTGCCGATCGGAGACCGTTAAGGAGTTAGGTTGCGTTGGCTGAGGTCTGAAGACCCCTTACATAGATCACATATGGTCCTTAGTGTTGCCAACATACCGGAAGCATTATGTTATTATATTTTAATCGGAATGCAGGTCTTCGCAAGTTTTAATATTTTGTGAATTTCCCGGTCCGCAATGCTCTCTAGAGACGTGAAGTATGCAGACCCGAGACAGTTAAATCGTAGTCTGGCAAAGGCTGGACATTGGCCATGGTATAAAAAATACAGGTATGTGCATTGTCATTTTGACGCTGTCTTTTTGATTAAAAAGCAGATTTTTGAAGTTTAATCTTATGTCAGTTTTGGAGTATAGCGATGCCAGACTTTTATTTTTTGAATGCGTAGATTTTTGTTTGAAAGTTTGGGTATTTCAGGAATCAAAGGCAGAAAGAGAACGGGCACTAGTGAGCAGATTTATGGGACTTCCGGTAGCTCCTCCTCGCTCACTCCACAATTCTTCATCCACTCTCCGCGAATAAAGGGTATCGTTGGAAAAATTTTATATCACCGATGGTGGTGTACATACATATCGTCGTTTAAAGTACAAAACCGCGTGACATTTTTGCCAAAAATGAGATTTAATCAAAAATACATTCCTGGCGTCCGTCCCCATTCATTCATGTAACAATTTTGAGATTCACACAACGCAATTCCAAATAATGACACCGTTTCAAAACCGCTTTTTTAAAGGAAATTTTTCGAACCAATACCGCGAATAATAGGTGTTATTGCTTTATAACCGTACTGTAATGTACTAAAGTTGATTATACTTTCATAAACACGAAATGGATTATAACTTTGCTTTATTGAAGAAAAGTTTTTACGTACGCCTGCAAAACCGCCTATACGTCACTATTGAACAAAATAAAAGACGCAAAACCGCTTATAAATACATAACCCCCTTATTATGGATTGTCATACGATAGCTATCGGCCGCTTGCAAGCGTATCGTATAAAATGAGTTTCCATATTATGAATTCCACACGCCCGCTAGGTGCACTATCGTGAATGACATTTGTTTAGGGTTCAATTAGTTATGCGTTAACTTTATTTCCATTACAGTCTATCGGGTTTCACACGATAGAAATTATTTCGTAATACGAATTACCCGACTGCAAGCGTTTAGCGTGTATCGTATTAATTCATAATAGGCCCCTAAGTAAGCCAATAACTGCACATTTAACTGTTTTTCGCTCAAATGATATTTAGATTAAGAATATAATCCAAAAATCTACCTTTGTTTGGATGTAGGTTTGCAAAATTCCGAACCGTTTTGAATTAAAACAGTTTTTACTGTCTCCTCTAAAATTTGGGTGGTAGCGGATACGCGGTATTGCACTTTATGCGACGATATGTAGTTATAATAGATCAATCTCCAAAACCTCCCCAAACTATACCAGAGTGATCACAAAGCCTAAATTAAAAGTGATCGTAACTACTAAACTAAATTAAAAACTCACCGAGAATACCGGAAAGGGGCTACTTTGTAGTACGGCCAAACTGATATTCCGCGAAGTAAAAATCCGAAATGAATCTTTTATGAATTACTGATGAAATTCATCTATGACTGAGGAGGCATCAGTGAGTACTTTCAAATAAATACTGCTGAATTTTTCATATAAATGGTTTGCTTTTTTCAAAAAAAAAAATAATAATAATAATAAAAATTGTACTCAGAAGAATCATCAATGATCATTCAGCAGTGAAACAAATTTACTGCAGGATGTGTAATTTTTTCAAATTGAAAAAATTTCTTTCAATTCAAATTGAAAAAATTCGTTACTATGAATACCATGGTTACAATTTATTTTTAAAACAAAGCAGTGAAAAATGCCATTAATGCAGGATTTTTATCATTGAGTATGGCAGCACGAAATGTCATAATCTGCTTAATTGTCAGGTGGTTAATATGGCGACGAAAACTTGACGTTTGTTTTACCTGGTATACTTATACCATGGACATTGGCAGAGAAGGTGCTCCAGAGTGCCTACAGCATCGTCCTCATTGCAAGCCGTGCACTCCTGACTCTGCACCAAACCCATTTTGAACGCATGAGATGGTGTGAGACAGTGCCCTGTTAGTATGCCGACTGCCAGTCTGCAGTCTGCTCTGGGAAGTGTAAGTAGTTAGTTTGCGGTTTTAGCTTTATATTACCGAAGCATGATTATGGTGATCTTGCTGAATGGTCTCCCACTGGGAATCGCCTTTACGCATCAATGCCTGATCTATTTGAGCTTTTTGGTAATTTAGAGAAGAGAAAACGTTTTCCGAATTTACTTGCCCTAGTGATGCACCGGCTTTAGCTAGCGTGTCCGCCCTCTCGTTTCCTTCGATTCCCTGGTGCCCGGGTACCCAGTAGATGGTAACGCGTCTAGACGCGCAGAGTACCTGTAGTTGTCGCTGCCATGCTCGCCTTAATTGCTGCCTGGCTGTCAATGAATATATTTATTCTAGATTTCGAGGACGTTAGTTCAGCTGCAAGTTCCGCCGCTTTTGAGGCAGCATAGACCTCAGCTTGAAAGATACTGTAGTAGTCCGGGAGTCTCCCACCCTTTCGTCCATCTTCGTCCATCCGTTAAGGAGTATTGCGCAGAGCTGAGAAATTCAGATGTCTATGAAGAGAAGAGAAAATTGAATACATTTTTTTATATCTAACGCCCGAAATCGATAGTCCTGCACTCACAGATATTAAATATAAATTTTGGACCCAATCGAAAATAGTTAAGGGGTATTGCAAAGGGGAAAAAGTGAATATTACCACATATGACCCTGTCTAACTTCCCTTAGCCACCTACGATCGGGAGCAAAATTTATATCTGATATCTTTGACTGTGTTGTTACCGATCTAGGGGATGTGACCGAAGAAAATCTATAATTTTATTGTAAGGGCCACCCTAATGTACATACAGTATATAGCCTACATGCTCATACTTGTACGAATGAGTAGATAAAAATTAAATATTGTCTTATACCTATATACATATATACATACATATGTATAAGTATATACGTACACCGGTGCGGTGCGGTGCGGTGGCGCCCCGTTGTTTTACTTAAGTTGCATTTAATTTTTAGTGCGTGGCATGCATAAATGCTTGACAAAATATCATTTTTTTCCTGTATTTTTCTTATTACAAAACTGCATGTTATTGGCATTTTTCGCCAGCAAACAATCAACCAGCAAGCAAACTATTTATACGCGCGTTATTGCTCGTTGTTAACATGACGTTTTTATACTTTTGGGTAGGCGTTTTTGGTATTTTATTACTTGTTGCCATTTGCGTAAAATAAAACGGCCAAGCATAAACGTATAACTTCTAGTGATTTTTTTTTTGTTTATTTATTTATGTTTTTTGCTTGCACCTTTGTAGCCTTTTAGTTGTCAATTTTTAAGTAGGCATAAAATTTTACATACTGTCAGATGTGTCTAGTATGTAATATGCAATGAAAGTTATAGTAAAAATGAATTCTGACAGAAGTGCAACAAACGGCAAGTTATTGAAACAGATAGTAAAAAATAATAATATTTTGTAGTTTAGCTGGTTGCAATATGCATATGTAAGTACATTCTGATCATAAAAAGCTTATGCGAGAATCGTTTTCTTTCTTACTAAAAATAAATATACACAATTCTTCTGGGAAATGAAGCATGTGAGAATTCCTTTTTTAACTAAAAAGTAAATTATGCGTGTCATCAATTTTACTAACATAAAATATATGTAGATTAGTTTCTTTCAAGTTTAAATGATTTTCTAGTCACCGTAATGACCATTCTAATGAACTGGAAAAAAGTGTTCTGAACATCCTTTTTTTTACTTTTTTTTGTGAATGATTGTGCAGAAGGAAATAAAGTCACTATATAACGATGAGAAGTGTCATGACATCGGAGCTGGAAAAGGCAATATTTGTACCTACCTAAATCATAAAGTGACATTACTCAAAATTCAAACATTTTCAGGAGAGGAAAACAACTTTTTTTCTTTACAAGCAATCATATGGCAAAATATCACGTATAATGGTAATTTTTCGGTCAAAAGAGACACTTATTGGAATGTTTTCTTTTGGCAATCGCTAGAGATATCACACGTTTAAATTTTCGATTTCTGGGATTTTGCCATATATTTCAATAACTGGGTCATAACTTTAAGTCTAGTCTTATAAAATACCCAAAAAGATAAAAATGGCGGAAATAAAAGTGATTTTGTAGTTAGCCGTAGAAGGAAACTATTTGAAATTATAAAAGTTTGTTTGCGTTTTCCCAAAAAAAAATTTTTTTTAGTTAAATCCCTATTGAATAAGACGTGCGATATGTTCTGTGTACCAGTTTATGAAAACAAGACTCGATTTCAAAAAAAATTTTAGTTGTGTCACTTTATGATTTAGGGTGCGATATGTAGTTACATAGATATGCCCTAAGATCTATGGAACACTTGGAATGGAATGGAATTGTGCTAGGACAGGAAAAACTATGTCTTTCTGAAGCACTCAGACATATCTGTCCATTATACTTAAGGCCTTAAGAAATTATCAGGATATAGGGAAAAGTTGGGATAGTGGAATTAGGGTTCCTTTGCAAGCTTCCCAGATTATTTAATAAATCTTAAAAGTTGGTCGAGTAGAGGAGAATGTGCATACGCCATTCACAATACAACGAAGGCCGAACAAGGTACAGAGAAAATGCTCCAGTGCCTTTAGTGCAGCTTGGATATCACTGCAGATACAAATTTGTTGTCCATGCCAACTCTCACGAATTATCCATTCTGCTGCTTGTGGCATAAATCTCCGATTGAAGAATCGTCGCCATTGTACCAAAAGCATAATGGCATCTGAAGTCGGCCTCCAGTGATGCAGTTTTGATAGAATCGTATCAAATGTGATACTTTTTTAAGCCGAAGATACGTAGATACTTTTTATTTTGCCGTAGAACAAATCTGATACAATTTTAATCCGTATCAAATAATTTTGATACAATTTAATCAAAATCAAAGAATATTAACCGATTCTTTTTAATTTTTAAGATTTTCTTAAAAATTTAAACAACCTGTGAATGCCACGAAAAACATGTATTGTGAAGGTCTTTGAAAATACAAAAAAGGGGCAATATTTTATCAAACTTTATAGTAGGCATCACTGCCCATGGAAGGAATGGGCACGGCTCACTAAAGCTAGCCACACATGACGGCAGAAAACGCGCGGCTTCATGTATGCACATTGCCCGATGTTTCTGGCGGGGAATGGTTCCTCGCAGAAATAATATATGAAATAATAAACAAAGAAAAGAACACTTGTTTAGTTTTGAATAATAACAATATAATCGTTTTATTTATATATTGGAATTGGAAAATGAGTTATCGGAAATAACTGCTTTTTGGATAGTGTATATTTATATATGGATATATGTATATATATAAATATTTGGTTTTGGAGAAAAACTTACCGCTGTGGCTAGCTGTCGAAATATAAGTATGTTCAATTTTCTTTTTGTTGCGCGCTGACTGAGAGAAAAGTATCTTCGTTCAGTCAACGGCTTTGATATGTGAATATGTGCATATGCATGTGTATGCGTGTAACAACTTGTGCATACATTAGGGTGGTGCTAAATATTTAGACGCTGGTCTAAACACCCGAAATACAAGGAAATCGAGGGTTTTTGTAAAAAAATTTTTGGTGATACGAAAAAAAATTGGACGTATCAAATTGTTATACGGGTTAAAAGCTCGAAAACAGCTTTCTTGATTAATAGTAGTGTTTTTTCCAAAAAAAATTTTCGGTGATACGAAAAAAACCATGAAGGTATCAATTTTTGATACCAAATTTTTTGAGGCTGCGGCAACACTCGCAGCCAGCCAGATCTACTGTCATACTCTGGTTTTGATCCGTCCGTGTAGATAATTTTCTTCGATCCTCCAAGTAGAATTTCTGGATCTCTCCATTGATCTCTTGTGGCAAAATCGACAGTGTATCGTCTACCAAATGATACTCGGTTCACCTGCTTGTCATTTGAGGCCAGAAACAAATGGTATTGCTCTGAAATAGGGAGGCGAAGTTATGCGCCACCGGATCTTTCCATAGCTTTCACAAATGCGTTATTTTTCCTTTGCTGCCACCGCTAGGTCTATGACGATAGAATCACCGTCTGGGCCAGAGCATCTTCATTCTTTCTCATGACATTATATACTGGTAATGGCTATTACTTATAAAATTAAATTTAATGCAAAAAATGTATACTTTTGTAACTATCATGAATCTTTGAATTTTTTCCAGTGACTTAACCCTCACCAAAGTACCATGAATTGGCAAGCAATTCTACCAGCTAAAACAAATTAATACAACTATATTATATGCAGGATGTGTTATCGCCTAAACATTTTCAAAAGCTATTAAACAAATTTCTGAAATTCCTTTTTTTGCACATTTACTATCGTGAGCTCAACTTGTTCGTTTGCCTACACAACAACCAAAACGCTATGCTGTGTCTCTTGATCCTTTGTCGTCTCACCTGTTATTAGCGCTAATTCGAAATTCCCAACACGAATTAATGTTCCTCGCAACGATTTATTTTCAAATACCTGCAAACACGATTCATAAAATAAAATAAAAAAAAAAAAACATAATAAAAAAACTAAAACAAAACGAAATAAAACAACAAACATTTATTTAAGTTTATATGCAGATGTGTGTGTATGTTTTACGTTTGGTGACAACAGGAATTAGGAAACTTTACCAAAATAAATTAAAGGTAATAACATGTGAACAGAACTACATAAGTGCATGACTAAAACAACAAGAGCAACAAACCATAAACTAACTGAAAAAGCAATATTCAACAACAACAACAATAACTCACATACAGGTGTCTTTGTTTTTGTCGTTGGTGCTTGGTGGTGTGTTTATGAATGACTGAATGTGACGGAATAAGTGAACGTACCCTTGTTCGGTCGGTGGTTCGTTTGCTTTGCTTTGCTTTGCTTTGCTTTGTTTTGCTTGTTGGTGGAACGTCGTGCAACGTGCAATGTATTTGGAGCAGAGCGTGCCACAAATGCCGTGTTTTAAAACCAATTAAAACAATTCAAAAACGACGAACCGCAAAACGAAAAAAGAACATAGTAGTCAAAAGCAACAACAATCAAACACACCAGCAACAGCAACAATGATAAACATAAACATGTGGAAAGAAAAATTAATTAATTACAATTCTGCAAATTACAAATGCCATTAATATTTTCTCAACCATGTTGCCTATGTTTTATGTAGCAACAAACAACAAAAACAACAACATCTGTGTGTTTGTGTGTGAAAGTCACACGTAGTATAGGTACAAGGTGTCACGAAAACTGTCACGGTCGCTGTTTGTTTTTTGGCGTGTGCTGCTGTTCCTTGTAAAATCAGCGCTAAGAGCGGCTTCTAGATGGAATAACTAACAGGAAATACTTCGCCAACCGTTGATTAACGGAAAGGTAACCGCCTATGGGCTTTTTCTCTACACAGACTTGAAATAGCAGGTGTACGAGCCTCGATGTTGTTCTGGTAATAAGAGCCAATAGTTCTCTGCTGTGCACTAAATCTTTAAATACTTCTGTTCCTCTAATCCGAAGACCAAAGACTCCCACCAGTTTCTGTAGTATTAAATACTTGTCCAACCGATTTAAGGTATGTTCAAAAGTAGCAGAATGGATAATTGGTGAAAGGTGGAGTGGACACCAAAATTGTATCTATAGTGACAGGCAGGCTGCACCGGAGACACTAGAAACTGCGCGAACCTCTTCAAAAATTGTTCACGAATGTAAGTTGAAGTTTTGTGCCAGAGAAAAATGGTATAAACTTCAACTTATGTGGGTAACCCGACACAGCGCTCTTCAAGGTAACAATGATTAGTTGGCAAATTGCGGATCAGCGGAACAACCTACTGGACTGCAGCCATTCATAGGACCAAGTATAGCGGGAACTGTGAAGTAAAACAGAGACTCCATGAGCAAAACTCACGTGAGGCGCTGGAACTCTACAGATTCCTCTAAAATTGCAAAGTGCGTTCTGAAAAAGCCTAAAAGGGAGGTAGCATACTTGCTCCTCAAGCAGAGAAGGTGGAAGCTTCGGGCCTTATGGGGGTGATTACTAGACACAATCCATGTAGACAGCACATGGCCACCATAGGCATCATCGAGAGCTCACTATGCCTATATTGTCTGAAGGAGGATGAAGACGGCAAAGAGCATTATCTCTTCAGCTGTCCAGCCTTTGCTAGACTAAGATTATGCATTATCGGGTTCGATGTATTGAGAATGGCGGAAGCACATTATCTAATACTCGACAAACTTCTCAGAAATATTCTGAGAAGTTTGCAGAGGAACTATGATTCCGCCCCCTGATTCAGCCCTCTCATACTTTTGAGTTCTTCACAGTCACAGTTGCGACTGATATCTATATATTAATAGGCTAACATTATTCCCATACAAACAATTGCCAGGTTGTTTAGCACATTTAACATACTCATATCCACATAAATTTTTTATGGATGTGTTCGTATGAGTCAGGAGCAGTGCATAGGCAAATAATTTTTTCTATAAATTAGTTAATTTCTTTATAATTAATAAATAAAGTTTTTAGTTAAGAGAAATAGATATCGTAAACGTGTTTACAAATATCGTAAACACAGTTGAGGAGTCGCTTTAATTTAAAAGCGCTCTCTCTATTTTATTTGCATTGGCCCAGTTTACGCTCAGATCAAAATCAACGCCGCCAAATATCTCCTATTGCTTTTCCATTAAAGCGAAAAATTAGAGAGAGTGCGGGAGAGCACACTGAGTAATTTTAATTTTGACCAAGGCATATCTAACAGGTAGGCTCGCCGGCGAATTCAAAAACTTCTTTTTTTATTTACAAAGGTAGAGTGTAATGTCAAAATCAAAGCGAATTCACATCATGGCCAACAGGAATGGACGCGAATTCAGATTTTAACCACGGCGAAATATCATTTTGACAATACACTCTACCAATTAAAATAACAAAATACATGGGAAATTTCTGAATTCGCCACCGGGCCTACCTTCCTAGATCTGCTTTGATTTTCACCATGATTTCGCGTCGGACCGTGACCAAAAGGGCAAATCAGTGTTGCGGTACAACTGGAACTTGGAAAGTGTTGCTTATCTCCGCGAAAAGGAATAATTTTTGTACCAATACAAAGTTGAACAAATAAATTGCATGGTCGAATTTCGAGCACCGGCGATACTAGTTCTTATTATACGTTTCCCTATGCCTACCTATGCCATCTCGTGTTATTCCAAGACTTTCTCGAACTTCTTTCCTACAATTGTGTTACCCTGTTTATTGACAACTTTTAAGCAGCAAACGGCTAGCACGAGAGCATACTCGTACCTACAACATGTGCCTGTGCAAGAGTCATTAAAACACGACTAAGGTTTTATATGAACATTCGAAAAGTGAAGAATGTGGGAACAGGACCAAGCAGTTTGCACATGTGAAGTGGTGAAGGTGATTTAAAGGGGCTGGTTTTGGCCAATTGCCAGAGTTCTTTGTGTTGTTGTTGTTTTCACTATTTATTGGATGATTATAACAAAGCGTATGATGATGACGAACGTAAAACAACGCGTTGCAACAGAAAGAAAAAAGAGTAAAAAAAGAACGAACGCCGACCGACGACCAGGATGAAGGAGTGTTTTTGTTGTTTTTCTTGAGGGGCATACAGCGGCAGAATGGTATGGCGGAGCGGTGGCAACGCTGGCACAGAACAACCGTGTTGAATTCTACAAACTTTACAATGCCTAATAAATCTGTAATTTGTAATTAATGTGATAAATTGGTGTTTAAAAACGTACATACATAGATACATTGAAGCAAGCAGCAAATGAAAACTTGAATAATAAATTACATGTTACTAAGTATGTATGTATGTTCGACGACGCGTACGGGTACACAAACGTTATCTATGCGGCATGCCCAGTGCAAGAGGTTTTGTGTTTGTTGCGCTTTAACGGTAAAGCAGGGTGGTTTCTTGCAGCTACCTGAGGAAAAAAATTTAATTACTTTGCTGGATAATATTTTAACTGTAGAATAGAGCCATTTTGGAATTTAGAACATTAATTTGTTGCCATCTAGGCAATTTAGCACAATGGATAATTATATGTAGTAAAGGTACCCATATAGTTAGGGTACCCAGACACATGTGATCAGGTGACGAAACTCGGCCGACATTCTTCAAATATCTTCAGTGTTAACACCGTGGCGGTTGAGAAAGCCGCATTCTTCTGTGATGAATCTTACATCATATGGGAGTGCCAGAATTAGGGGAATGTAAATCAGAGTACGGCCAAATTGTGAGAGAGTTTGTGTTGGTGAGCGCAGATCTCTGCCTAATGCAAATGGAACCTATTGTTTTAAAAAGCCTGAGAAGTACTCAAACCTTTACTCAGATATCTAACATCTAGAAGATGACATGGGAATCATGGCGTAACACAAAGGGATCAAAACTATTCGAAGGAATTCTAATGAAGTTTCTAATGAGATTCTAACAAGAATTTGCAAATATTCCATAGACATTGAGATTTGGCCCTTTATCCAATCCACGAAAAGTAAAATCCTTTATCGGTGAGCAAAAATCACATTCTATAAGTCGGTTATCTAATGTACCCGTGCTGATATACGGCGCCTCAGCATGAACGATATCAACATATAACATTAGGTGGCACTTGTGGAAGGAACTCATTTTAACAGTCATTTTTTTCGGAGGTCAAAAAAGTCCGCACCATAAAATGATGCTAAGTGAAAATTCTTGACATCAAAAATACTCCCAGGACCTCCACAGGATCAAACATACATCCTTTTTATTTTTCTAACTGTTTGGTAAAGAATCCTCTTGTAACAGTTAAATACGCACTTTTGTTTTCTCTGGTCAAAATAATATTACCAAATTTATCTAAGTCGCATAAGCCGTTCGTTTTTTATTAAAAAGGACTTCTATTTTGGCCGGGAAGAAATAAAAGTCCGGATTTAACTTTTCTTATATTCCAAATAATATAATATAATATAATACAATGGCGCTATTATAACTCTGGCGAGTTTTATGGCCGAGCTTCTCTCCCAATTCGAGGTATGCTCCTTTTTGTTTTTCCTACTAATTGGGTGGACCTACAGTTTTATGCCGGCTCCGAACGGCGAATGCATTTTTCGTGAGAAGCTTTTTTATGGCAGAAATACTCTCGGAGGGTATGCCGCCCACTGCCGAGAGGTGACCGCTGCTCTTAAAAAACCCAATAATTGGATTTTTACTAATTAGAAAAATTGTTTTGGTGTTTTGCTCGGACCGTGGTTTGAACCCGAGACCTCTGGCATATCAGGCGAGCACTCTACCCATTGCACCACAGCGGCCACCAAATACCTATATTAAAAGTCCAAAAATAGTAGTTTTCAAGGACTTTTATTTTAAAAGTTATAACTGTTTGGGTCCATGCTTGTGACTACTCGAGAAAAGAGTTGTTCGCTAGACTTATTAATCTTTAAGCGAATATTGAAGACACTTTAATGATGAGCTGTACGAGATTTACGCAGAAATCGGCACTAGTGAAAACAGAGCAAGAGGGAGGCATCTTCGACTACAATGGAAATATCAAGTGGGGAATGACCTAAAAACTCCTTTGTTATTTCCAATCGGCGCCAGCTATCAGGAAGAAAATCCACTAAAGAATCTCTCAACATTTTGTACATCACACCGCTTTAAAAATTCCATGTTTGCCAATTTCCAACAAACAAATCCATCTGAAACCACCAAGCTCAAGGGAATTCACTGTTCGATCGCTTGAATAATGCGAAAAACTTTATGTGCATGTAAATAGAAATGGAAAACAGTTCGATTCCACTTTGCTTTGTTTTTTTTTTTCTTATTTGCTTCATTAAAATTCGTTTTTAATATGCTTTATGGGCACATTTGGATGCGTTGCTTTTGCAAAATTGTATTTTAGTTGCGCTGACAATTTGGTGAAATGCGAAAATTGCGAATTATAAATGCCAAAATAACAAGAACAGCAACAAGCAAAAACAAGCAGAACAACAGCAAATTTTACATAAATAACAACAACAACCTTAACATAAACAACAACAAAAGCTGCCTAACCAATAACTAATACTAACAACTATCAACTGCGCTTGGTTGTAAGCAAAAACAGAATTTAATTGCCATGCGAAAATCGACGAAAACACAAAATACGTCAGAGTTGCCGTCGTTGTCGTCGTCATCTCCATCGAGTCAAATCGAAACAATCGCGCGCCGGGTCATTCAACGACATTTATTGACTCTAAAATACAAAAAACAACAACAACGAACACATCAGCTAAAACAATAATGCTGTGAGTACGCAGTTTTAGTGAGTTGGCAATGTCAGCATGTGACCGCCAACACTAGCACTAGCAGCAGCATAAACAACAGCAACAGCAACAAAAAACAATAACAACAACAATACAAACCTGCTAATGGGAATTGTTTTTGCATGCAACAATGCGTCACTAGAAAAACTAACATGTAATTGGTTAGGCGGAGAAGAAAAAAAGTTGGTGGTTGCTGGTGGGGTGGTGGCGTTGCCAATTGATCTAAGCGCCGCACTACTATGACAACAACAACAACAACAACAACAACAACGAATGAATGACAATTGCAACTAACAGCAAAAACAACGCACATTCATAATTAGAATTGGTTTTTGTTGAGTTTTAAGCGAAAGTGCTTTATACGAGTAAGTATATACCCAGTAAAGTATCCATACTCCAATATCTGTTATTGGTATCATCTATGCGTTGGTGCCATATGTATCTACATTATTAGCCCGTATCGCAAAAACTAAAATTCTCCGTACGTCCCCCCCCAATATTATGTCTTTTTGGAAAACGTTTCCGGAAACATTTGTTTATTTTTTGGGCGCCGCTAGATGTCGCTCAAATACATTTTTTCACATCTTCGGTATTTATAGTTCTATCCCTTACAACTTTAATACATCAGTGTATTTAGCTTAAAAGGAATGTTTATACTATATAATCTTATTAACCCTATGTGTGCCAGTTGGGGTCACTACAAACCAGTACTTAGTTTATACCACCCTAATGTACCTTTTTTATATCTGCATGTTAAACGTAGTCAAAAATCATTAATCTTTTGCTAAATAAGTATTTCGATCGTTTCATTAGAAGCCGAAATAAAACACGTTCAACATTCCAAGGAACATATGTTTTTCGCTTCCTGTGGTCTTTTAGGTTCATTTTACAAAGATTTTTTCTGAGGAGACCCCTACTGAAATTTTATGGCGAATAAGTTTCTAGAACATTTTAACTCTCTAGCGGCCTTAAAAATACTATTTTTTCTGAATTCTTAAAAAAGGGGGTCAAAATAAACCCTTTATTAGCCGTGCTAGAGGGTTAAAACGTAGGCGTAAAAAAAATAAAAAATAAAAAATTTTCCGGAAATGTTTGCAAAAAAGACAAAAAAAAATTAAAGCGTGAATAACGGGTATTTATGAATATTGATGTGTAAACTGTTTCGAAATCGGATATTTATTCCCTTTTCCTTATTCCTTTTTTCCTGATTTTCTATGGATTAAAAGGCAACTATCGTGTTTGTAATTTTTTGTTGTCATTGTGACTGCTACTATTTTGTTGTTTTTGTTTGTTTTGGTTTTTGGTTTTTGACTTTTGATTTTTTATGTTGTTTTGTTTTGTATTGCTCAGAAACATGCAAGATCATCCGAGTCCACGTTTGACCCATATCTGAAGACCCGGCCTAGGGGTCACAATGAAAAGAGCTTCATATCGAAGTCCTGCTCAAAACCTTTCATTTGATACCAATATTGCTCAGAAACATTCAAGGATCATCCGGGTCCTTCTTTTGACCCATATCTTGAGACCCGGCCTAGGGTTCACAATGAAAAGAGTTTCATATCGAAGTCCTGCTCAAAACCTTTCATTTGATACCAATATTGCTCAGAAATATTCAAGGATCATCCGGGTCCTCCTTTTGACCCATATCTCGAGACCCGGCCTAGGGGTCACAATGAAAAGAGCTTCATATCGAAGTCCTGCTCAAAACCTTTCATTTGATACCAATATTGCATATAAAATTAGATAGGTAGATGTAGGTGTGCATATCCATACATTTGCATACATGTTCAAACAGGTTGGTCCTTTTTATTTTGCCTATTTGTCGCATTGTTGCAGAAAACAACAACTTCACTTCGCTTCGTTGCTGTTGTTGTTGATATTTGCATTTGCACGGCTATGAATGCAAGCATTTGTAAGTACATGTCTATCTACCTACCTACCACTGACAGTGCCAAGCGATTCACACGGACGCAGCAGTGCACTAACACAAAGGTCATTTACGTTTACGCGTAAACTTTACCTGTTTTTCGAAATCACTCGTAGCTACAGCAAAGATGTTTACACATCAAAAAGAGCGGGCGTACGGTGTACTTTTTTTTTTGGTACCGATAAGGCGAGACGGCCTGATGTACATATGTATATCAGGACGGAAACGATAAGCGACTTGTAGAGCGTAAATTACCACTTCTGGCTATATAAACATAGTTATCAAAATAAAATATATACGGAGATAGGCAACTCTTTGGGCAAACATAACTAAAAATCCAAAATCCATCACACCCCATCAGCAACACTCGATACATTTTGTTTATTGTTGGCTGAAAACGAACGCATCAATGAAACAATGGAACAACGCACAATACCAAATGGTAACTTGCTTAGAGCGAACAATCAAAAGGATAGGAGAAAAAAAGCAAAAATGAAAAATGAAAAAAAAAACTTAAAAAAAAAAACAATTGGCAAAGCGTATCAAAGCTTTTGCGTCAGTAAAGTCAGCCAGCAAGCAATATCAGCAGCAGTTTAGACGTAGATACATACATAGATAATCGTACGTGCATACATACATACACACTTGATGCAATGCATGGCACCCATTCTCCGATTTCTCAATAATGCAAAACTGCACACAATTTTGTATGTGTGTGTGTGTGTGTGGCAAATGCAACAACAACTTGATGCGTTTTCCTTCATCTCTTTGACTCGCTCGATGTTGCAACAAAAGCACACTAAAACAACAAACAAACAGTAAAGCAACAGAGCAACAGCGCAACACTGAAAACAACAACGCCAATGGCAATGATGATAACGATGATGATGATGATACAAATGTTGCTGATAATGATATTGACGACAAACAATGCCAACGCAACGCACTTGACATCAAACAAACAAAACTCCGAAACTCTGAAACAATTGCGTTGTAATAGTTGTTGCTGTCATTGTTTGGCGGCATTGACAGGCGCGCAAATTGTTATGTTTCTAATGTTGCCAAATGTCGCAAAATGAGTCGATAAATGATTGTACGGTGTGTAGTAGAGACAATTACAAAGGTAAAATTTGTATAATAAGGGAAATAGAGAGAGAGAGAGAGAGAAACTTGTACAAGAAAAGGATAAGGATTAACAATTACGCACCTCTTGAAGATTAAAGTTTATAAGCTAAACGCCGACGATATTGACATCATTGGCACTAATACTCGCGCTGTAGGTTCTGCCTTCACCAAGCTGTATAAAGAGGCTAAAAAACTGGGTTTGGCGGTTAACGAGGACAAGACGAAGTACCTACAGTCAACACACACAGAAACAGCACTTTTTGACAGCCACGTCATTGGAAAAACAGCCGCGCTTTAGTGGAATCATCTAGAGTCTAGACGTTTACGCGTCAATTAAGAAGAAGAAGAATAATCTAAAATGGCATACGAGGCACCAGACTTCCGCGGTTTCTCAGAAACATACATATAATATGGCCTTGAGAGGAGAGTTCTTTGGTTGATTTACTGAACATTTCTGAGTTTAAGGATTAATCGCTCTCTGAGATTTTAGTCTCTTGGAGTTTGCTCTTATGGATTTCGGTTTTTTTGCTCTATCGGTCCCTATAATCTAAGGCCTCGATTGCTGTCATCGATTATTTTTGTCTTCCTGCTATCGGTAAACGAACAATTCTATATCACTTGCCCAATGTTCCACACATTATTTTATACGTATGTTGTTATAACACAATTTAATCGTAATCGAATGTGCGCGACGACAGACGGCAGCTGACGCTTTTCAATCGATTACTTTACTTTCAATGAGATCTATGCAACTTTACGATTTGCCGAATACTCATGCTCATATGCTCATCATGTCGTTGCATAGCTAAACTACAACAACAACAAAAACAATAACAACCACTTTGCAACAAAATGCTGCATAAACAAATAAACTTTTTACTATGAAACAGTAGCAGCAACGAAATGTGACAAGGATGTTTTTCGTTGCGAGATGAAGAACGATGATGAGGATGAGTCGCGGATTGAATTGAATGGCAGGCAGCGAGCAAGCTTGTTGGCGATACGCAAAGAGGAGAAAGCAGTGTGTTAGCAACATAGGGAGTCAAAAGCGTGTTAGATGACACAGAGGGGTGGAGAGGGGTCGGTTGTGGTGAATTGTTGAGTGCGTCAGTTGTTTGATCAAATTGGCAATATTGTCGCTTTTCGTTGTGCATCAAATGTGCAATTAAACGACATGTATCAGCCTTTTTAAACTCCAGTGAATCAAAGCTGTGTTGTTACTACTGTTGTTATTGTTCTTATTGTTGTTGTTGTTATTTTTCTTGTTGTTGTTGCTGTTTTTTATTGCTGTATGTCGTTTTACGGCATTTCATTTGAAACAATTGTGCAAACTATGAAACGAACTAGTACAATAAATGAAAATTTACTACACACAAAGAGAGATCTCTGCTTATATATTTATACCCAGTGTGTGCTAATATAGAGAGGATTATAATCTGATGCTTTTAACCAAGGGTTAAGTGATAGATCTAGCGCGCGTCATTTATTCCATTGTCTAGTTAACACCTCACCGGAACTTAATTTGATGGATGAACGAATGATTGCCCACAAATGAGTTCCGGCAAAGCGTTTAACGGATTAGTGAGGTACCGACCTCTGGATTTTCCTATATGAGAATGAGAAGATTAATTGACTGAGCAATGCGTCAGGCTTTCCAACCAGCTATACACGCTCTTTGTATTCAGGGGCTCCAGCTCTAGCTCTCGCTTTCTCCCTCTCTCTCTCTCTCTATTTATCTGCGTTTAGAAAGCATTGTCCAATGGGTATCTGAGGGCTTTTCCGCTTGGAACTCTTTCAGCTTTTTCTGTTCCATTTGACATTTGCTCAATGTCAATGGTCAAGGATTATCGCATATATGTATGTATATACGTTTTATATAGTAAATTGGGGAGTTTTTATCGCAGTATACAATGTACATATGTATGTATGTATGTATGTATGTATGTATATACCAATGCCCGTCTGTTTGACTAAAGTCAATTTTGATATTCGCAGTTAATTGCGAATCGCTTCAAATGACGCACAACAAACATTTGCCGACAAAATAGTAGAGCGACGGACGACGACGACGACGACGAGGACGACAATGACAATGTTTCGTTTACACAAAAAGAAAGGCCGTCAAGACCAAGAGGTGGCAGGTGACCAAAGGGAAGCCGGTGCATTTGAAAATTTGAAAGGCGACTGTCTGGACAAAAGCAGCAGCAACAGCAACAAACAACAGCAAGCACTAAAATGCAATTAAGGATTCAAAGGCTTGTACTCCCTCTCGACTTGCTGGTTACATACATAGGTATATGTATAAGCATGTTTGTGCATGTACCATGTACATATATTTGTACATATGCTCACTTTTGTTTTAGTACAGACACAAAATTTAAAAGCTCATATATTGTCCGTCGGCAGCTTAGAAGATAAACATTTCGATACCATCAATTTTGGTGACGCCAATGTCAGTAATTTAAGTCTCGGCTACAATGAAACCACAATTCACATGTTGGTACATTTGTTTGTTTGTTTGTGTGTCTGGCTTGGGAAAATTTAAAACGCTTTAAACTTGTTAGCACTTGTGTTAATTAAATAGTTAAGAAGTAAATCAAGAAGATGTTTGAAGCCGTGAGACAATTTAAGGTAACTACTTTGGCATGTGTTTACAAAGATTTGTCCCACTTTGTTTATTAAATAGTTGTAAATTAATCTGAGTGCCAACTAATCCTATACACATACCTATATCTATATATCACGAATTACTCTCAATGAGACATGTTTTGTACTAATAGGTTAGGTTATGTTGGCCAGGATACAGTGATCCCTCACATCGATCGCATGTGGTCCTTAGAGTTGCCAAAATCGGCGCTAGAGACGTTATACTAAACTTAAAATGCAAGACTTCGCAAGTTTTAGTATTTGGTGTATTTTCCGAAGAGAATTTTGTGTATTTCTGAGGATTATTTTGTTGAACACTAGGGGTGAGAGTACTCCCCCTTGTCGGGTGACCCTATGTGCCCTCCCTGACATCGTCGAAAGGCTCAACCCACCCGTCACCGACCTACAACTCAAAAGGTCCTCGATCCAGCGCTAAATGATTTGGGGTATCCCGATCCATTCGATCCCCCCCAACAGCGCCGCAGTAGAGACGTCGGTAAAGGCACCCGAAATATCACCTACCGCACACCCTGTAGTGAAGGGCTTTTTCGATATGTTGTTGTTGTAATTCTTTATCCTTTTTATTCTCCATCACGAGAAGATAAACGAGTTTTATTGCTTCCGTCAGGCCCCTCGAACCGTGAATGAAGCCATCTCGAACCTCCCCCCCTGGCTCGCGCCTTGAGGGGACCTACTCCACTGGACAACAGCCTTTGCTAGCCCTCCGCGTTCTCCCCCCGCAGTTTGGCCTGTCGCAAGCACCAGGAACAGCCATCGCGGAGAAGAGACGGAGGTCCACTGCACAGCAGGAACCTCTTGGGGGTTTCAGTCGAGAGTTTTTGCTGCCCTTGGTACTAGTAATTTGGATATCTTTGAAGTAGGAAAGGAATTGATCGCATTTATTTGAACATGTTCTATGAAGAGAACTTATGGATTTATTTAACAATGAAATGGACATGCTTCGTAGAACTTTTTCCCTTTAACTTTTCTACGGAGTGAACATTTCCCCTTTCCCCGCGGTCACCGTTGGGCCGCAGATCGCTCGTTTATTCCATGATAGGGCGGACACTAGATATTCTTTTGCTTAACTTTTCCATTGTCTAGGAGCAACTCGTCGTAAAATCTTTTTCGATGAATGCTTAATTTGGACATCTGACTTTGATATCGTCCAAAGTTTATATGCCAATACGTAACAATTCCGACAATACCAACTTTCAATCAGATCTGGAGGTATTTCAACATTGGTAATAAGCTGTTTCTCAATACAAACAAATGCAGCGTTATTTCTTATACCAAGTCTCCTAGCCTTATCAGATTTAACTATTCGCTAAATAATATTATATTAGACCGATTATCTGAAATAAAGGATCTTGGAGTGATTTTTGACTCCAAACTTACTTTTCATAAGCACGTAGATTACATTCTCTCTAAAGCATTATCTATGTTAGGATTTGTTAGAAGAAATGGAGCCGAATTCAAGGATCCGTGTACAATAAAATCACTTTACATCTCATAGGTGAGAAGTCATCTTGACTATTGTTGCTTGGTGTGGAATCCCTTTTATACATCACAAATTCATAAAATTGAACGAGTTCAGAGAACATTCACCAGAATGGCATTATATAGAATGAATTGGCCAAATGGTTTACCGCCCTATTAGGGCCGGAGGAAACTTCTTGGCTTACAATTGTTGCAAGATCGACGGACTTACTTTGCCCTAATTTTTGCATATAATTTAATTAATCATATCATAGACTGTGATGATTTGCGTTTACTGTTCAATTTCTATGATCCGTCGCGAGATTTAAGGGATAACCGTGTACTTGTCGAGCCTTATCATAAGACAAATTATGGTTATAATGAACCTGTCACTAGAATTATTCGACTTTGTAATAGCTATGTTAATAATATTGATCTCAACACTAACTTATATAGATTTAAGTTGAATTTATTTACAATATTCAACTGAAATTACTAATTTAATTTAATTTAATTGTCTGTAAGGATCTCCAGTAGACAGAAATAAATAAATAAATAAATAAATAAATATATAAATTCTTTCCCGAGTTGAGAATATACTTCTCCCTGGTAAGTGTCCTCGTTCTACCTTTTTCGACATGCTTGCTGGGCTCAATTCACGGGCTATCTCCGTTCGTCAACTGAAAAGGTTCTCTATATACTGCTGAATGACTGGGAATACGTATCGATTCGAGTTTCTCCAGCAAAGCTCCGTGTTGAAATGGAAGTCACCAGAAATATCGCGGTGGCTTATGGATATTAGGTTTGGTGCTAAACTTTCCTTAAGTCGATTTCAGTAGTCGCTCAAATGTTTGTGATTCGATAGTCCTTGAGGTAATTTAGCTTCTTTAACCTCTCT
Source organism: Urophora cardui (assembly GCA_960531455.1). NCBI lineage: Eukaryota > Metazoa > Arthropoda > Insecta > Diptera > Tephritidae > Urophora > Urophora cardui. The sequence goes on along the minus strand of OY482673.1, from coordinate 25,048,112 downwards.
TCTGCACATGATTAAATCTTAAACAGTACTCGAAGATGTTCATCAGTCTCGGAATTAGAACAGTGCCTCCTTGTTATAGAAGTATCATTGAAGATGCCGTCCACACTCATAGACTTAAATGAACGGAAGGATTTAATTGCCCAATTTAGTCTGTAAATTTTGATTAGCTCATCCAGGCCATCGTCCGCTGCTGATCGTGCTTCAGCTACACATGTCCACAGGCCCATCAGAGCAGTCCAAAAAGTGGGCTCCCATCAATATTTCCAGTGTATCCATATTGCCTGACCTCTAATATATGTAAATCGTTTCTACGGAGCTACGAGGGTCGCGCCCGTGTCGAGGTAGAGACCATTACTCCCCACTAGACTGTTCTCTGTTCGTTAAAACTAAATGCAGCCATCGAAAGTGGCTTTGAAATCGAAGTCTCTGAAAGTAAACTATGTTTGTATTAAAGGTTGTTCCTCATACATAATTAGAAATACATACATATATTCCTAATCTGTTCATACATTTTACATTTCATATAAAAAAGGGAAAATTCCAATTACATAACAGCTACATTAGCGGAAGCTCCTGCAACTAAAAAAAAAAACAAGTTAAAAGTTAAATAACATTTTCTTTAAAACTTTATCGTTGAATCACGATCTGTAAACAACGATCGATGATCGACAATCAGCGGCGATCTACAACCTGCGGCAACCTGTTGACTTGTTTCACATACAAAGCGAACAAGAGTTTAAGTTGTTTTGATGTTTCTTGCTTGCTTTTTTCTTAAAAACTTTGTTTACGATTATCTGCTGTTGCTTTTTTTATTTTGGCAACAGTTGCTAATGTTATTGTTTGTGAACAATTTCAAACAAATTTGACTAAAATCAGGCAAAGCAGCATTTATTTAGCTGCAATTGCATGTAAAACTACAAACGAAAAGAAATCAAAGCAAACGGAGTAATACAAATAAATAAATGTTAAACACTAATACGTACAAAGAAACAAAAAAAAAACATTTAAATAAAAAATAAATGAAAAATAAAATAAATCGCACATTTTTCTAGCGGTTAGCCGGTCGTTCTTTCACAGATTCCGCTGTTGGCGCCTGCGCAGTTTGCCCGCCGATAGCGCATATTTTCTTATCAATTGCTTGTCGCACAATCAAACACAAAAACACACACAGTCTACCCTGCAACAAATACAAACACAAGCAATAAAGCAAATAAAAATTGGTATTTTATACAAGTCTTCAAGCATCTCGGCATCTCTGCAATAATCATTCACGGCAGGCAAATCGCAAATCGCTCGAAAATCGCTACATGAAAATCGTGCAATTGGCTTGTGAACATTACAATAACACTGTGGAACAAATTTAGGTCAACAAAAGTTAACTCGGTTCTGAAAGTTAGGGTTGAAAATAGAGGCTAAATTAGAAGACCCGTATCGCGGCGTTTGCTTAGGTTAGTTCGAATTTGTTTTTAATCGACCTTTGAACTTTGCAGGCAAATTCCGATTTTCAGCATATTGTTTGTATGGTTTTTTTGCTATAACTCGTCGACTAATTGCGATTTTGGATTGTTGGAGTGACAGCAAACGAAAGAAAATTAAATTTCCTATACAAGGGGTCTATAACATTTTTCTCTACCTCTTATAGTTTCTGAAATATTGATGATTCAATTTGAATTTTTTCGATTTTTCAAAGAAAAAATTGACTTTGTCAGGCAATATCTTTAAAACCAAAATTTTCACCTTCGGTTTTACTCCCTTGCGTGAAGCTACATTCTATTAGCAAAAAAATAAGCTATCAACGAAGAAAATCCATGGTAAAATGGAAAAGTTATAGGCGATCATGTAAATACAGCCAAGTCGCGCAATGCCAAGCTGAGTTTATAGACTGTAATCCATCACAAAGCGGACGTATTAATTTTTACATATTTAGAGATTCAGGCAGCTATAAAGTCTATTTTGTCATATAACACCTCATCCAAATGTGTGGCGGACTGCAAAGAAGCCTTAACCCTTCTGTTACATTTAGGTCATTTGATGACCTTTTTTTGTTTAATTTTCTCATAAATGCTAATATGAACAAAATTTTAGAATTTCCCTCAATGTATTTCTGTATTGAGGAAAATCCTTTCGCAAAAGCATAAAAAGAAGAATTTTGCATTATCAAACAAGTGGTAACATCAAGAGTTACGTGTGCGCCCCTTCAGGTCATTCGGTGACCGTCAGTGTTATTTTGTGCGCAAAAGCTGATTTTATTAAATTCGTATAAAAATGAAAGAGTGAAAGCTTCGGTAAGTATTTTAATTCCAATATTTTATTATTTGTGATATATTTGCAGATTAATATATGTATGGTTTAGAGCCAAATCGCCTGACACGAAGCCAAATAGAGTATATCATTGATAATGATGTGGATGTCAATGAGTGTAGTGAAGTTGAGGGCGAAGACAATATAGTCGATTAGTTTGAGAATGATGGTTCTTCTTACGAATATGCAGGAAGTGATAACGACGAATTAATTGACCTTGTATTGGAAAATGAAGGTAGTACCCACTCCCGTGTATTATTCCACAGATAGAAATATTGAGTGGTCAACGTAGCCGATTAGGCAGAATAGTGGTAGGACCACAATAGAAAATATAATTTACCGAAACAGCTTCTATAATTCTACAAAATCAGAAGTGCATACAACTTACCAACTTGTTGAAACATATGCATACAAAAGACAAACCAATGTATGGACAAAATCGTACATAGTTACCGTTTCCACAATCTTTGGTCTTGAATATAGAAATTAAAAATATATTAAGTATATGCATTTAAATAAGTGTATAATCCGATAAATAACACTGCTCTACAGCCAAAAAATACTCTAAGCGCGACCATACTATCTATATGTAAAATCGGTCGCTGATTCCGAAAATCTGGTTCATTTTTAATTCTATGGGAAGGTTTTTGAGATATCGGCAATTTACCGTTATTTGGCCAATTGGTCCACTTAATCCTGTATGCCTCTTTAACACAGTGTGCTATCTTCCTTGGGCTAACACAAAACGAAAGAAAATAAAATTAACTTTTCATGGCTCCTATAACATTTTTTCCTAACTCTTATAGTTTCTGAAATATTGACGATTCAATTTGAATTTTTTCGCTTTTTAACGATTTTTTGAAGAAAAAATTGACTTTGTCAGACAATATCTTTAAAACCAATGTTTTCACCTTCGGTTTTACTCCTTTGCGTGAAGCTCCATTTTATTACCAAAAAAATAAGCTATCAACGAAGAAAATCCATGGTAAAATGGAAAAGTTATAGGCGATCATGTAAATTAAGCCAAATCGCGCAATGCCGCTATACGGTACATTCTATGCATATTGTACCAATACCTAAACAGCTGCAGTAGCAGCACATTGGCAGCGCAGTAGATGCAAGCCCATTTACGGGTATAACATGCATAAAATATACCCGTGCAGAGGCATTGCGCGACTTGGCTGTATTTACTTGATCGCCTATAACTTTTCCATTTTACCATGGATTTTCATCGTTGATAGCTTATCTTTTTCCCAATAGAATAGAGCTTCAGGTAAAGGAGTAAAACCGAAGGTGAAAACATTGGTTTTAAAGATATTGCCTGACAAAGTCAATTTTTTCTTCAAAAAATCGTTAAAAAGCGAAAAAATTCAAATTGAATCGTCAATATTTCAGAAACTATAAGAGCTAGACAAAAATGTTATAGGAGCCATGAAAAGGAAATTTAATTTTCTTTCGTTTGGTGTCATCATAAGGAAGATAACTCACTGTGTTAAAGAGATATACTGGATTAAGTGGAGCCATTGGCCAAATAACGGTAAATTGCCGATATCTCAAAAACCTTCCCATAGAATTAAAAATGAACCCGATTTTCGGAATCAGCGACCGATTTTACATATAGATAGGATAGTCACGTCCAAAGTACAGACAAAAAATTTCATTTTGTGATCCAGTGTAATCAATTGAACTAATACATTTTGAAAATTTCCATTGAAATTATACTTCCATATCGATATATATGAAAAACACAGGTAAGGTCATTCCGTGACCTTAATGTCACATGCGAAAGTTTTTTTGAATGTAACAGAAGGGTTAAGGGAAATATGCAAAGCTAGTAGGTACTATTCATCTGCACTGGATACCAGGCTACAAAGGGGAATAGATGGGAATGAGAAAGCTGGTGAGCTGGTGAAGAAGGGTGCAGATCTCGTAGTAGAACACTCCATGGACTTTCCGATGCCACTCAGTGAAATTAAGCATAAGTACTATGTATATATAATGGGCCAGAAATATAAGGCGTGGAAGTAAGCGCAGAGTCGTAACATGTCCAAAAGTATGTGTAAATCGATGTTAATTAACTGCTTATTACGTATCCCTGAATACGGATGAATGTAGACTTATAATCGGCATCCTTACATGACAATGTTTTTTGGCATCAAATGTGTTCAAAACGGGACTAGGTTAGGTTAGGTTGGCCCGATACAGTGCTGCTCTACCACATATGGTCTACCACGTGCTTTTTCGCGCCGGCGCGCCTGCCCCAAATCTACAAATCACAATCCTTATGCAAATATTAATTTTATTTAGTTACCTTAATAGCGCTGGCTGAATGGAATAAATAAATTAATTTCCACCTTAAATTGTTGAAACTTTTTTATTAACAGCAAAAAACAATTGTTACATAAACTATAATATAAAATAAAGAAAATAAATATTAAAGAATATAGACAAATCCATATGTAAGGGTATATTTAAATTCATTTGCTTATTTTGTATGATAATAAACATGCATACATATATTTACATATGTACATATTTATATATATAGGCACTTTAAAATAAATATATGTATATACAGTGTTGGAAAAAATAATAGGGACAAAATTTTGCAATTCTCCATTTATTTCATTTTAAGACCTAATAATAATTACCATATCGCACACTAAATCAAGAAGCGTCACAACTCAAAATTTTTCGAAATCGGGTTTCTTCCATAAATTGGTATACAGAATATATCTCTAGCGGCTGCCAAAAAATCTTTTCCATCAGAGTCTTTTTTAACTGAGAAATAACTATTATACGTAGCCTTTTCCCATATCATTGCATATAAAAATTAAAAAGTTTTTTGCCTCTCCTGAAAATTTTTGAATTTTGAGTTGTAACGCTTTTTGATTTAGTGTGTGATATATTGATGCTTACACGGAGAGGACATGCTTCAATGACTCTGGGATGGTTTTTGTATAATAATTTAATTTTTATGAATAAAAATAATGAAATGTATAATTTAAGTTGGAAATAATAATAGGGACAAACTTTAAATTCGATTGTTTTTTCAAATAAACTACAATATTACTGCTGCAGCTAGATTTAAACTAATGTTTAGTTGAAGCTCCTTTATTTTTTATAACTTCCTTACTTCTTCGTGGCATAGAGTTGACCAAATCAGCGCAATTTGCAACTGGTATTAAGTACCAAGCTTCTTTAATTTTTTTTCCATAACTCTTGCTTATTTTTCCATTTTTGATCCCCCATCGTCTTCTTTAATATTCCCTATAGGGCTGAGGTTCGACAACTGTGAGGGCTACTCAAAAACAGCAACTTCCTTACGTTCATGAGTTCTATGAGTTTTGATTCTGGAGGCATTTTTGGGGTCATTTTCGGCATCTAATGATATCAAGGAGGGTTGAAATGGTGCAGTTTTGAGTAGAACAATTAGCAACAGACCGCGAGAAGTAGGACTAAATGGAAGAGATTCCAGAAAAGTTCCGTATCTGAGAAAAAATTATGTAAGCCAACGAACTGAAATTTTCCAGTAGCTTAAATTCTTTAGGACTGAGGCTAGTAAAGTAGGGAAGAGCCAAAGGTTTTGTTAATAACTTTTAACCGGCAAAAAAACAAAACATTTCCGCATTCAGCTTCGTGTTCCTGAGGTCAAAACACGTCGATTGGTTCCTTTTTTTTTAATTTTGAAGAACTTTAGCAGTTAGCAAAACTAGGAAAATATGTACACATCTCGCTCCATACGGGTATGGCGCGCCAGCGCACGCCGCCGCGCCGATACGCCGATTTCACGGATTATGGCGGCAGCGGCCGATTATGAAGGTAATCGGCGCGGCGGCGGCGGCGGCGGCGTCAATCGGCGGCGTATATGTCTAGTCCTTAGTGTTAACAAAATGGAAAATTCGCAAGTTTTAGTATTTTGTGTATTTTCCGAAGAGTATTTTATGTGTTAATGAAGAGTATTTGTTGACCACTAGATTCCACAACAGGGGTGCTCCTATGTATGTGCCCTCCTTGATATCGCCGAAAGGCCCCACCCACATGTCACCGTCCGACAATTCCAAAGATCTCCTATCCAGCTCCGAAAGATTTGGAGTATTCCGATCCATTCGAGCCCCACCAATAGCGCCGTTGCAGAGACGTTGCTAAAGGCACCCGAAATATCGAGAAAGACGCCTATCGCACTCCCTGTAGTGAAGGGCCTTTTTGATATGTTTTTGTTGTTGTGATTCTTTATCCTGTCTATTCTCCATCACGACAAGATAGATGAGTTTTATGACTTACGCCAGGCATCTCAAACCATGACTGAGGCCGTGTCGAACCTCTCCCTGGCTCGCGCCTTTAAGGGACCTACTCGACCGGACAACAGCTTTTCCTAGCCCTCCGCGGTCACCCCCACGCAGTCTGCCCTGGCGCAAGTACCAGAAACAGGCATCGGGGAGGAGAGACTGAAGTCCGTTGTCCAGTCAGCAACCTTTTTTAGGTTTCAGCCGAGGATTTTTCCGCCCAAAAAGAGACTAGGTAGTTGGTGAAATTGAATGCGCGCGATGCAGATTGCGTAAAGAGTCGATAGAGCATGTTCTCTGCTTCTGTCCAGCGTTTTCCAGACTACGGCTTCGGCTACTAGGGGAATTTGTATTCAGCGATCTCGAATCTGTAACAAAAATAGGAATAAGGAAACTCTTGGTATTTTCCAAAAGGATGGGATTGTTCTTCAGTTTGAGGCCGGGCCTTTAATGTAGAGGTTCCCTTGTTTGAGAACTCTGCTGGTAACACTACTTACTTATGAGGTGAGGCCATTAGTGACCAGTGAGGTTAACCTTAACTAAACTAGCCGAATATTCTGTGATATATGGACATATTCACACACGAGTATGTAGGTATGTATGTATTTTGATATTACTGCCACCAGTAACTTATGTCAAACATGTTCGTACGAATAACTCTGTTAAACAATTAACCGAAGAGTAACAACCTTATTTATACGCTTTATTTATAGAGATATTTATGTGGATATATTTATGTATGGGCTTATATGTATGTACGTACATATATAAAACAAGAATATTCAATCTACCCAATAATTTTTAATCACATTCAATCGAGAAAATTTTGCAGTGGATTTCCGATAATTGTCTTCATCATGGCATTATGCACTTACGCTTGCGTTTATTGTTGCTGTTGCTGTTATTGTTGAAGCTGCTTTTGTTACAGTACAAGTTCGTAATGAAAGTTTGTATGTGCATGTGCATGTGCATGAACTTTTGCATCACTGAGACAACCAACGCACGGCTAGTAAATGGATATATGTAAGTGCTTGCACAAGTTGAGTGAGTGATTGTTGTAAATCGATGAAGTGGACCACCAATGTGGTTGTGGCTGGTGGCTGTTGGCTGTTGGCTGGTCATTCTACATTTACAAAGAGTCCTTCACAGCGCAAGTAAGCATATCAACATGTTGCTGCGCGAACTACAGCAACAATACGCGCCAGCAAAACCAAATAAAAAATGAAAAGTGAAAAAAATTGCAAAAAAAAAGAAAACACAACCAACAACAAAGTAGGTATTGCAGATTAAACGATTTAAAAAAGTCGTGAGAGGCTAAACTACCACGCGTCATTTGTTGGTAAAGTAACGCGTGCAGCAGAGGTTGAATGAGATTAATGAATTTTACTAGTAGAGGAGTTCATGTATACAATTTTTTCTCAATCTATATTTTCAGAAACAATTTTTGAGCTCGAAAACACCATGACTAGGCGATTCTGAAAAGGATAATGAACGAAGTCAGCGAACCTTGAGTTTGAGGTGTGTACCTATTCCATGCATTTATTGCATCTATTGGACTTTTAAAGATCTTAGTTTGTAGCATTTCGTAAACGTAATGCTTTTTTAGTGATAAGGAATAACTTTTGCTGAAAAAAAAACATTTTCAAAAAAATAGTCTCTATAAAAAAACATTCCGCGCAAGTCGGTATTAAGAAAATCCTGAAACCTGTGAGTCCCTAATGTGCATAATATGTAGGTGTTTTGATATGTACATATGTACATGTATGTAGGTATACATACTCTGTTAATAACATACTTATGTACTCTATTCATTGTTGTTGTTTCATTGGCGTATTTAAGGATCATTGAAACTTCGCGCGAGACCGGTTGAGTTGAAGTTGGGCGGCCAATGCAAATGGAAAAAAAAATAAAAGCCTTTTTAAAAGCGCCAAGCAAAGCAGAACAGCTTATGAACATGAACATATGTACATGTACACATGTATGTATGTATGTATGTACGTTTCTTAGGGTGGTCCCCAAATATATGGAGACAAATTTCATAGCATATTTCCTTAACCTCACTGCCTAGGTCGATGCATATTAGCATCGAATATAACGTTCCCTCAATATAACAATAGCGTATAATTTTTTTTGGGTTTTGAGAAAATCGAGTTTAAAGTTCAGATATCTTTTAAATTTTTGAACAAGAAATTATACACGATTTTTTCCAATGACATTTTGACCCACTTTGTGGAAATAGAATTTGACGAAATTTTGACCAGACATAGAATCAATGATGGAGATTCTAAATATGCAATAAAAAATAAATGGCGTATGAGCACATACGCTATTGTTATATTGAGGGGACGATAACACATATAGGTTTTTGTCTCGGACGGAAACTGTTAAGAAGTGTTGCACAGGGGTCAAAATTCAGAAAACTCTATGGAGACTCAAAAAATTATGTTTAGTTTTTTTTTAATATAACTGCTCAAAATCGATTGTCCTATACTCAAAAATACCAAATTGAAATTTCGGTCCAGATCGGAAACGAGTTAGAGGTGGTCCAGAGTAGTCAAAATTTAGATTAACAAATAAAGATCAAAAAATTAAATTAAATTTTTGTATATCTGATGACCAAATCGATAGTATTTTACTCAAGCATATCAAATATATATTTTGGAGACGGTTAAAGGGTGTCGCACACAGTCCCATATGATTATCTGATCTTTTACCCACCCCTGTGCGACACCCTTTATCAATATGTGGTCGGGACCAAAATTTATACGTGGTATCTTTGACCGTATAATAACCGATTCAGGGGATGAGACTGAGTTAATGTTCATTTAATTTTAAGGACCACCCTAATATTTCTATATGTACAACAACAGCCAAAAAGGGCAGAAAACAAGGGGAAACAAAGAGACAGCTGATAGACTGGGGGCTGGCAAGTGCTGGCTTGCGGAGAGACTTGTGTTTTAGCGCTATTCTGTGCAGTTAAGCTTGAAAGCAGCGCAGTCGCCTGCCGCATCCTCGTCAATTTCGCCTTCGCCGTTACCGTCAGCGTCGCTGTCGTCAACACAATTCTCGTTGGCTTTTAATAAAGTCATTTGATTTTAAGTGTTGCGATTATGCGGCATGCCACAGCCGCCTTGTATCACACAGCCTGCCCGCGTACAATGACTGTGTGTGGTGCAACAATTTTATAAGCATGATTTTTGTTTTTTTTTTTTTTGGTGTTTTTTTTAGCTTTGCTTTCATATTTTTTTTCCTTGTATATTTTGTGATTTTTATTTTTACTGGCGTTTTTATAGCCAGTTGTGCGTGTAAATGTAATTATCCTTTTTTTATTATGTTGCAACATGTTGTAGGTACGCTCATTTGAGTGAACTGAATTCGTTTTCAACATAGAAAAATTTGGAAAAATGCCAAAAAATTGCATACCGTCGATTATAGCATTTTCAGGTCAAATCAAAACTTTTTCAAGTCAAGTGAAACAATTTTCAATAGAAATGAAATCTCTTTCGATATCAATTCAATTGAAAAAGTTCAATTTCAATTGAAAAATGTTTCACTTTTGGTTTTTGGTCGTTTTTATTTTCATAACTACTTCATTATGGAGTTCTCGAAACCATTTTTTTTTTTTTTTTTTTTTTTTTTTTAAGGAAAAATTGGTGTGAAAAATTAATACTTTTTTGGTAGAAGTTATAGATCAGGGCTGCTCAACGCTCTTGTATTGAAAGTACAAAGCTCAATACATCTACAAATTTTGTATATGCACTGAAAAATTTTTTTGCTCATTTAAATTTTTTTATGAATTCCAATAAAATATTAGTTTAGAATTTATTTTCAAATGGTAGTATCACATACATACAAATTTTTTTATTTTTTATATGAAAATTTTTTGAATACTAATTTTTTACAGTGCTTTCATTTTTTGATTTTTTTTTCATTACACATTTGTTATTGTAAATTTCGATTTCTTACGGCGTGCTCGAGCTCCTATACAAAGTGCCTTTGCTCTGCACATTCAATATGAATCGTAGGCACATACATATAAAATTTTTTTATATCTCAGTGCTTATGGCAGTGCAAAGAAAATTTTATTTTCATATTTGAAGAGAAAATATGTATCTATGATTCGGTACAAAACAAAAACAATTGTGCTTTGAGTGCCTATGAGGTGAGCAGCCCTGTTATAGATCCATTTCGGAGACCAAACAAAAAAAATGGTCTTGAGAGCTCAATAAGGAAGTAGCTATGTTTCACTTCAATTTAAAAATGTTTCACTTGACTTGAAAAAGGTTTCCGTTGACCTGAATTGTATTTCTGAAGGAATTTCAAAACAACTTGATATCAGAACTTTCTTATGAATTGTCTTTATTATGCGAAAACCAACAGCTTGTTGTAAAAAACACAGTTCAATACAAATAAAGACAAATTTTTGAGTTTTGAAGTGAATGTTTTGTTGTTTTTTGTTGTTGTTGTTTTTTTTTTCCCATTTCAGTCGCAAGTCAAGTCAAGTTGATGGGGGGCAATCTTTAACGCCGCAGTGCAGTTTATTTTTTTTATGCCGTGGCTGCCCTCGGGCGGTCAAACAAATCGAATTGTGTGAAACAACAAGCAAAAAATACCAAAAAGGGAGGAGGGAAAGCTTAAAATAAACAAAAAAAGCATCAAAAAACAACAACATGCACTCGAAATAATAAACGAAAGTGAGATTACACAAAATGAAATGAGCACGAGCAGACAAAGCGACAGACAGCCAGCCAGATATGCAGTCACAGCTAGCAAGTGGTAAGTGGCATGCAGCATGCGGCAAGCGGATGGTAATGTTGCACGGACACGCCACAAATCACAATCGAGGCCAAATGGTTTGCTTAGTTGGCGCGGTGTCAGCAGCAGAGCGCGGCCGCCAAACAGCACGAGGCTTGAGAGGGTGGTGAAGCGGCGATTTAGGAGTGCTTGCCACTTGCGCTATATCTAGTTGTTGCAACATACATACGCTAATATTGCTTTTATTTTGTTTTAATTTTTATATTTTTATTTCACTTTATTTCTAAACCACATAAAGTCACTGTTGCCGCTGCTGCGCCTCTTTGTGGCAATTCACTTTATCGCGCGTTTTTAGCGCAGCAATAAAAATAAATTGTTGCACATGCGCGAGCGAAAGAGCGAGCGATCAAACGAATTGCATGCATTGCAAACTAAAATACACATGAAGCTGATGAAAACGTACAAATGCAGCAACGTGCACGCCGCGATTTTGTTATGTTTCATGCTGCGGTTTGTATTTGCCGGCTTTTTTATTTGTTTATATATGTTTTTTTTTTCTTTCATCTACAGCAGTTGTAGGCAAACGATTGAAGGCATAAAACGCCACAACCACAAAAATGCATGCCATGCGTGGTGGGTGTGCAGAGAAAGAGGCAGCATGCGCCCGCCTGTGGCATGCCACCACCATGATGCGATATGGCAACATCATCGCTGTTGTGATAAAAAAAACCTTGTATGTACAGTGTGTAAACAGAGAAAAGTAAAACAAAAGCAAGAGATTCGTATCAACACATGATTAGATGAAGCACAATAAAACAGAAGGAGCTGCAAGAGCAGCAGCAGCAGAAATCATTTCTAGAACGAGCACAATAACTGTGAAAAGAGCTAAGCAATTGCCTTTTATTGTTTTTAGATGTTTTAAACATATTGATATTGTTGCGAATAGTATCTATACTCAAATCAATGTTTACAAATATATGCATGCATGTTGTATGTGGAGCACATGCATGAGAGCAAAAGCTATAGTGGTGGCGAATAACACTTGTACGGCTAAATGCAAAAAAAATTCTACAAATCAATATCAGGGCAGCTAGTAACTACACAAAGAGCGAGTTTCTTTATGTAACGAACAGCAGCAACGACGAGGTTTGAATAAATTTCAAAAAAGTCCAGCAGAAAATATATCGAGCACTTCCTCGATGAACTGAAGTAAAGAACACTTTTTGATCAAGTTTTGATCACCTATTATTTATGTTACCCACCCAAGTATTTCAATGTAGAAGTGGGCATATTTTCTTCCAGCCCATTTTCGAAGCGAAATTTTAGTAAGAGAGAGAGCGGGTTTATCTTAAAATATGGCCATTTATTTCTCTCCTCGCTAAAGTTAGATATGATTTTTTTTTTGTACTCATTTCGAAAATATGTCCCTATACTATGATCCGTAAAAGTCTGTTTTTTTGATGATCGCCCTGCCGAGTGACAATGAAATAGTCCAAAGCCTGGATTAGTGTGTCCATTAACTAGTTTGCTGCTACATAGGTCATCGCAATGTTAATTGAACGAGATTTTTTATGTGAATTGTAGCAGGTTTTGGGCGGCAAAAATTCTCGACTGAAACCTCCAAGAGGTTGCTACCTAGGCATTGGACCTCCGTCTCTCCTCACCGATGCCTGTTCTGGTGCTTGCGCCAGGGCAGACTGCGGGGAGAGACCGCGGAGGGCTAGCACAGGCTGTTGTTGTCCGGTCGAGTAGTTTCCCTCAAGGCGCGAGCCAGGGGGGAGGTGCGAGACGGCCTCAGACGTGGTTATAGGTGCCTGGCGGAAGGCATAAAACGCATTTACCTTGTCGTTATGGGGGATAAACAGGATAAAGAATCATAAAAACAGCAACAACACTCCCTTCACTACAGGGAGTTCGATATGTGTCTTTCCTGATATTCTGGGTGCCTTTAGCGACGACTCTACTGCGGCGCTATTGGAGGGGCTCGAATGGATTGCAATACCCGCAATTGTTCGGTGCTGCATCGAGGACCTTTGGTGTTGTCGGACGGTGACGGCTGGGTAGGACCTTTCGACGATGTCAAGTAGGGCACTTAGGGCCAACCCACAAGGGAAAATAGTGTTCAACAAAATACTCTTCATAAATACACAAAATACTCTTCGGAAATTACCCAAAATACTAAAACTTGCGAAGGTTTGCATTTTGCAAGTTTATTATCACGCCTCCAATACGATGTTGGTAACACTAAGGCCCGGTTTCACCAACCGGTCTCAACTTAGTTAAGCCGATTTTTTTACGTTTTCAGTTTCACCATGCAACTGAGCTAAGTCACAAGTTAGTCAGCTTTTGTCTTGACTAAAAATAAACTAAGAATTTGAGTCGCTTTAGCAAATTCAACTACCAAAAGAGCGAATATGACAAAAAAATGAGCAAATACAGGAACCAAAACAACCAAAAAACCCAGTATTCGCCATAAAAGGTTGGTTACAAAGCTATCTTCTTAGACTATTTGGTGAAACCCAAAAGTAAGTTAGCCTCAACTAAGTCAAAACTTAGTTTTAGTCACGTTGGTGAAACCGGGCCTAAGGACCGTATGTAGTCTATGTAAAGGATTGCTGTATCCAGCCAACATAACCGAATCTAACCTAACCTAACCTAGCAGGTTTTGGTCTACTTGAATGCCACAAGTGACTACTCTATACATACGTTAATGGGTTAGTTCCGCTTTCTGCGGGATTGGATTGGTTAAAATTTACACATCAAGTTGTATAAAAAGTTTGTTCTATATCTGTGGAATTACTTGCACATAAGATTATTATAGACACACCTACATGCTAATTCCTAATCAATGCCTTTTGCACATGCTTAATTTCGCAAATCCAATGGTTGAGAATTTCAACAACCTATAGCATAATACACTATAGGTTAGTTATAGTTGTTTTTTTTTAACTTTTTATTTTTTTAACACGCTTTTATTAGTTTCGCCTGTATGTATGTATGTATGTATGTATGTATGTATGTATGTATGTATGTATGTAATTTCTAGCTGCTGTCTAAATATATGCAACGCATTTACTAATGAGATTAGGTTACAACCACCGCTATGTTCCAACAGATGGCGCGCGTGTATTTATATTTTTAAAATATTCACTTATTATTCTCCGGTTATACCTTCACTGTTATATTTATTGTTGTTACAATTCTTGTTCCAATTGCGGCTTCACAAAATCCGTTACAAGTTTATCAATTATGGCGAATCATGGCAGCGGATGTTTGTAGAACCTGGTAGTGTGGAAAAGCAATGACAGACACTTTACCACAATAACAACAGCAGCAACAACAACAACAGCAATGTTTCATTGGAAATATTGCGAAGCTCATGCAATCAGTTTGTAAAATAACTGGAGAAAATTATTGCGGATGAAATTTCTCGGAATTCGTTCAACTGCATATGATGATTGGGTTATTGTTGTTGTTGCTAATACCATTACAGTATGTTTTTTTTTTGTGGTTAGAAACGATTATGAATCGTTTGGCAATTATTCACACTTGTAAGGCTGCCATGAAAACACTAAATCGATAGTGAAAATGCTGAATAATTCACTGAAATCTATGCAAATAGAAATTACTTTTCTAAACCGTTTTTCTTTTCCGCTTTTTGTGCTAAATACGTATGAGGCAGGCATTTATGTGTTTTTTTGTGTATGTATGTATGTATTAGAAGAAATGTATTATTTAATCAATAAGTGTTTTGTTGGCACTACCTAATCATCAAATATTGTAGCAATTAATTGCTTAATTGGCGAGAAAAGGGAAAGCGAATAAAGCGGAAAAAGGCATTTGGAATGATTTCCATTTTTTGAAGGAATTTGGGTTGGCTTTTGGATTGTAGCTTCATCTCATTCAGTGCTTAGTAATTTTTGAAGCCGTTTTATTTCGGCTACTTACTAATTTAAAGTATTTGTCAACATTTTAATACCTTTTTGGGTAGCTTAACAGAGCTATTCTGGCAACTGTCTTTCCATAGACAACTATCTTTCCAAATTTGTTTCCTTTCAAAAGACAGTTGTCTTTGGAAAGAAAGTAGCCCTATAAGTAGGCTTGCCATAATTTTTTCACCCCAATGCCTGACTAAGGCGAAATGAAAACAGCCTAAAGTTAGAAAACCATAAAATTCATTCAAGTATATTTAGCAGTCTAAAAATTACAAGTTTATATATGTAAATTTATCACATTTAAAAAACAATTCACAATTCACTGATATTTTTTTGTCAAATATGGGCTATGAATTTGTCTTTTTATGCTTATTAATTCTATTAGATTCTTCTGTTGATGACTTATGTATCTAAATTATGTTGAAGGAAATAGCACCAAAAGCACAAGTATAAATGAAAATTAATTGTGACAATTCGAACAAACGGGGTTATATATTGCACCAGAAATTTATCTGGTTTTATTGTCCTAAAATCGTAGTTATTGCATTCGCATGTAAAATTTTTTATCTGGCACAGGATCGGCGTTTAATGAAACACTGCTAAAATAAATTACTCAAAAGCCTGTGTGAACGCACGTAATTTCGGAAAGTAATTTCGGCTAATCAACGTAATTTAAAATGTAGTCTGAATGTGCTTTTATGACACGGAATAAGAGAAAGAAAGAAGTTATCGATAATCGCACAAGACTTAAACTTACGCTGTGTTTACACTCGACAAGATTACATATCTAATGTTCATACGGCTTTGAATAAAACGAAATAAAATTTATACAAAATATCAATGTACACAAAAAAACTTTTCAAAATGCCTGACAAAATTCGTTAGGCGCCTGATTGCCTGACAAAGTATGTAATGCCTGATAATCAGGCCAAATGCCTGACGTATGGCAAGCCTACCTATAAGACAACAAAAAAAGAAACAAATGCCAGCCAGGGATTCAATAATGAACCAGGGTAAGAATTTCTGAAACGGATCACTTAAAATTGTAAAAATTCAATTTTAATCAATAGTGGTATTATCGAGTAGCTACTGGCAATACAAACACATGCCTATCCTTACTTTTTTTATACCTTTCATGAGAATGAAATGGTATTATAACTTAGTGCCAAAAAATTTTTGTCGAAAGTACCAGAAGGAAGCGTGGGGGACCCACCAAAATATATACCGATATGGTCAGAATCACGAGCTGAGTCGATTAAGCCATGTCCGTCTGTCCGTCCGTCCGTCTGTGTGAACGCAAACTAGTCCCTCAGTTTTTGAGATATCTGAATGAAATTCGGAATACAGGTATGTTGTTACATGCAGCTGATCATTTGTCGGAACCGGCCGAATCGGACCACTATAACATATAGAAAACAACCGATTATTCAGATATACATGAAATTTTTTGATGTAATTTGTGCATAACTTCCCCATTTATACAGCTAAGGACATGAAACTTTGAAGTAGACGTGCCCATTTTGGCTCAAACAAGGTTACCGAAAATTGTCAAGATCGGACCACTATAACATATAGTTCCACAACATCCGATTATTGAGATATAAACATTTTGGTGTATAACTCCTCCATTTTAACAGCTAACTGAAATTTTGAAGTATTTGTACCCATATGGACCCAAACGAGATTGCCGAAAATTGTTAGGATCGGACCACTATAACCTATAGCTCCCCTACAACCGATTGTTCAGATATACACATTTTGGTGTATAACTCCTCCACTTTAACAGCTAACGGCGTGAAATTTTGAAGTATTTGTACCCATATGGGCCCAAACAGGGTTACTGAAAATTGTCAAGATCGGACCATTATAACATATAGCTCCCATACAACCGATTGTTCAGATATGGACATTTTGGTGTATAACTCCTCCATTTTAACAGCTAACGGCGTGAAATTTTGAAGTATTTGTACCCATATGGGCCCAAACGGGATTACCGAAAATTGTCAAAATCGGACAATTATAACATATAGCTCCCATACAACCGATTGTTCAGATATGGACATTTTGGTGTATAACTCCTCCATTTTAACAGCCAACGGCGTGAAATTTTGAAGTATTTGTACACATATGGGCCCAAACGGGATTACCGAAAATTGTCAAGATCGGACCACTATAACATATAGCTCCCATACAACCGATTGTTCAGATATGGACATTTTGGTGTGTAGCTCCTCCATTTTAACAGCTAACGGCGTGAAATTTTGAAGTATTTGTACCCATATGGGCCCAAACGGGGTTACCGAAAATTGTCAAGATCGGACCATTATAACATATAGCTCCCATACAACCGATTGTTCAGATATGGACATTTTGGTGTATAACTCCTCCATTTTAACAGCTAACGGCGTGAAATTTTGAAGTATTTGTACCCATATGGGCCCAAACGGGATTACCGAAAATTGTCAAAATCGGACCATTATAACATATAGCTCCCATACAACCGATTGTTCAGATATGGACATTTTGGTGTATAACTCCTCCATTTTAACAGCCAACGGCGTGAAATTTTTAAGTATTTGTACCCATATGGGCCCAAACGGGGTTACCGAAAATTGTCAAGATCGGACCATTATAACATATAGCTCCCATACAACCGATTGTTCAGATATGGACATTTTGGTGTATAACTCCTCCATTTTAACAGCCAACGGCGTGAAATTTTTAAGTATTTGTACCCATATGGGCCCAAACGGGGTTACCGAAAATTGTCAAGTTCGGACCACTATAACATATAGCTCCCATACAACCGATTGTTCAGATATGGGCATTTTGGTGTGTAGCTCCTCCACTTAAATAGCCAAGACACCATTTTAACCCACAGAATTAAAATTATAAATTAAACTTAATCAGGCTATGTACATACATAGGTAACTTTTCATTTCCCCACTCATGAAAGGTATGAAGTCTTCGGTACGGCCGAAGACAGCCGCGCTTTTACTTGTTTTCTTAAGCGTTTATCCTGTTTTATCGCCAATTGAAATTTTAGGTCCTTTTTGTTTCAAATTGGAATATCTCGGGATATACTGAACCGATTTTGATAATTGAAAGACCAATTTCCTTGTCTTTAAAAACCCTACAAGACTACATTTTTTATTTTTAAAAATTTTAATTTTGATTGTATATATTTTTTAAATTTTTGCAAAAACCGTGCAAAAAAAAATGAGGCAATGCATCTGTATGTAAAAATATGTTCTCTAAGATATTCCGTTGAGAAAAAAAATGGCCCGGCTCTATGAATACCAGATATTTTAATTTGAACACCACCTCCTCCAAATTAAAAAAAAATATAATTTTTTAATTCATTTATTGAACAAGTTTTAGAGTAGTGAACCAACTAAAATAGTCAACTCAACATCTAGGAATGTGTTTTTTTGGTATTTGAGGTAATTTTAAGTTGAATGTGTGGGGTATTTTATAAAAAGCTTATGAACTATGTAGTGTGTATATTAGCGACAATTACAAGCTAGAATCACGGTTTTTTCTCGGATTATTTCTCGATCCTGCATAAGACACTGGTTTCCGAGTAAGAAAATGCAATAAGCACGATTCTGTAGCTGTTAGCATTTTTTATGAAAAAATGATTCGGTATTTGGCAAACATACACGGCAAGGGGCATATAAAAAAGCTTTTTTTTCCCGGAATGGGTCAGCAGCTCAATACAAGAACAAGTCAAATTTTATAAACATGGTATGTGTGCAGAGAGATACCGGTATATGCATTCAATGGATTTTCTTCGCGATATCACATGGCAGGCGACGGAATACCGAGCAAGCTTGCAACGACCGGTGCATTCACAAATAACCACGAAGATCGATTTATTCGAATGGGCCCAGCATTTTTCAAAAAATATAAACTTAGACTTTTGTACGCGAAATTGAGGCTGATCGGTTGAAATCTAAATTTGCGAATGCTCTTTCGATTCCAAAAACGCGAAAATATCACTCGTTCGAACCAGCAGATGAGGTTAAATACATTACATGCAAAATCATTTCTAGCTCGGAAAACAGTGTCTTATGCAGGGTCGAGAAATAATCACACTTCTGTTTGAAAAAAACCGTGATTCTAGTTTGTAATTGTCGCTAATATACACACTACATAGTTCATAAGTTTTTTATAAAATACCCCACACATTCAACTTAAAATTACCTCAATTACCCAAAAACATATTCCTAGATGTTGAGTTGACTATTTTAAGTGGTTCACTACTCTAAAACTTGTTCAATAAATGAATTAAAAAATTATATTTTTTTTTAATTTGGAGGAGGTGGTGTTCAAATTAAAATATCTGGTATTCATAGGGCCGGGCCATTTTTTTTCTCAACGGAATATCTTAGAGAACATATTTTTACATATGTTGCTTTTTTTGTGTGCAAAAAGATGCATTGCCTCATTTTTTTGCACGGTCTTTGCAAAAAGTTAAAAAATATATACAATCAGAATTAAAATTTTTAAAAATTAAAAATGTAGTCTTGTAGGGTTTTTAAAGACGAGGAAATTGGTCTTTCAATTATCAAAACCGGTTCAGTATATCCCGAGATATTCCATTTTGAAACAAAAAGGACATAAAATTTTAATTAGCGATAAAACAGGATAAACGCTTAAGAAAAAAAAAAGTAAGGATAGGCATGTGTTTGTATTGACAGTAGCTACTCGATAATACCACTATTGATTAAAATTGAATTTTTACAATTTTAAGTGATCCGTTTCAGAAATTCTTACCCACCAGTAAAGCGGCGATCGCGAACAGCTTTCATAGGCCTCCCTCTGTAAGAACTACTTTTTATGACTTATATGTCACCCTTAACATTAATTGAAGGAATTTTTCTTCTAACTATTTTGTTTTATGTATGCAACAAAACCACAGGGTGTCCATCGTGCTTTAAAGCCAAAGCTTCTAGCAAAGCTTCCATATACATAGCTATAGCACAGAAACACAGTATAAATAAAAATGCTTCTTATAAATTATGTACACATTTGTAGACATAAATATTGTATATAGATACATATACTTGTACATTAGCATAAATAAATTATCTATATACAACTCACTGTACAAAATTAATTGACAGCCATTAACTTTCGCACGGCAAAAGCAACATTTCCGGCTAAATAATAAATTTTCAAATGCAAATGATTTTGCATTGCCGAGCATATGTACATAATATGTATGTATGTACTTATAGAGACATCAAGCACTAGATTTTTACATGAGATCAAAAATACATAAAATGGTGTACATATACAAGTACTCATAGCAGCTCATAATTTTGGAACATACACAATTGATTAGAATGAAAAAACGCTGTGTGAGAAAATCATTTAAATTCAACAAAGTAATACTCAAAGCATAAACAAGAACAAGTAGCTATAGGTACAAATGGCTTCGAAAACAACAACAACTAATATGCTAAAGTGCGATTGAATTGATGAGATCGTTGACTTCCTGCTAAGAATGTTGCACATGGCCAAATGACTGTTGTTACTCAAATGGTTAAGCAAGCGTTTTTGTTGCTTTTATTATTGTTACTTTTGTTTTTGTTGCTCTTCTTTTCGTAGCGCTCTTGGATGCTGTGACTGTTTCTGTTAAACTAAGCTGAAAATATTGCGAACTATTTTGAATGCAACACTTGCCACAAATCAACATCGCTCTCATTCGCTTGTTGCACGGATGGACTGTTTTGTAAGAAAATGGATTAAAACAATTACTGATTTTATTAATTTATAAATTTCGGTGTTCAATGCGATCTGAGAAAAATGTTGATCGATGTGAAGTTTTCGGAAAATTGGTTCAAAATCGCAATCAGAGGTTTTCCTTAAGTACAACATACTTTCAGGTGCTCACAGCAGATAAACAGAGGATGCCGCAGGGCAAATAAATTTAAAAACATCAGCTGAAGGTGAAAACTGCACTTTGCTTTCAATTTCTTTCGCAAAATTCAATTAGAAATCGAAATCAAGTAAAAAAATTTGAGCATAGCAGACTTTTATGTGCTTAAAACAGGAACTAACAGGGTGTTCCCAAGAAAAGAATTCGAAAATGTAAAAAAATCGATATAAAGCTGTAATTATCACACTAACACTTTCACATATTGTGCATGTATTAAAAGCACAAACAGCTCTTGGTTACACCCAGAAGAAACTCGATTATGGTTGAAAACTAAAATTTTTAAATTGCAAATGGATATAAATATTGTAATTTTTATATCACAAAAACCCCACACACAAAAAAATAAAAAAATAAAAATAAAATAAGAGCAAAAACCACAAAATCGTATTTCCTAATAGGGTCTATACACGATGCGTCTGATTCAAGAGTCAGTTTAGGTGTATTAGTGAAAATGTGAATGTAGTAGTTTACACCGACATGTCTCTGGCATGATTGAAGAGAATCAAAACTAGTTTGATATTTTGATGTGACGCGGCGAGTCAACACGTACGCAGATAACTCGCGAGTCAGACGCACTGTGTATAGACCCTATAATAAAAATATTTATTACGCAAAAAATTTGAAATAAAAAAACAACACCAACACACAATCATTGACAAACGTTGAAAGACTACTTGACCAACAAAACCTGCTAGCTTTACAGGTCAACGCTGAATGAAAATCTTTGAACACAAAATTTCTTCGTGTGAGCGAAGAGCTTTGTAGTGTCGGTGTGAGGCTGTCGGTGTGAAAGCTATAAAAAGCTTCTGCACGCGTGCGTAGGCTGCTATAATCAGTGAGTCAACTTTTTCTAAAAGTAAAGCATATTTTGGAGAACTTCTAACACAGAAACATAGGGTGCTTCAGAGAAAGAAAAATCGGAAAAGTTGGAGCTTTCGAATACTTGGACATGTTTTCCTTCCTTAGAACGATTTTACGGAAATTCTTTACTCTATTGGACTTAACATAGCCCACTGGTGGCCTGCAATATTTATGAGAGATTATTGATAAGACATAAATATTCCAAATACAAACCTTCGATCCAAATGTTAGTAGGAGGTTTTTGGTATAGGTTTCTACTTGTGCAAGAGCAAGTTCTATAACATTCCACTAAAAAGATAATAATATTTTTTTTAACATTACATGACATACATAAATCAACCTCATCACCTTTGTGCATAATCAAATTATATTAGAAGACCACTGTCTGTCTGCACGCCACACTAATCTCATTGGTTGTTGTTGCACTAACAAAATAAGAGAAATTACATTTTGCTGCATGTTGCCAGTTGACTGTTGGTTGCATGCCACATTGCGTATTGAGCTGTCAGCGGATGTCTTGATCTACACTTGTAAATCGTTAAAATTCGAATGCGAAAATGTTAAGGTGAGAGTTGTGTAAGCGTACACAAACGTACAAATAAATATATGTATATGTAAGAGCATAGTTAGATATTTAAGGAATCAACAGGCATTATAACAGTAGACAGTAGAAAGCAGGCAGGCACAGTGGCTGCGGCATACAAGGAAGACACAGCAAACACAGCATGCAACATGCAACTGCCCCGCAATGCAATGTGCTGCTTGGCGGCATGACGCAATTGCTAGTTGGTGGTGCTTGTGCTGGTCAGAAAAAAAAAACGTTGCTTGACTGGCAATCGATCGCTGGGTCGATTGGTGGTAAGTGGTTGTTTTGTTGTTGTTGTAAATATTTTATTTTTTTTCCTGCTTGCAGTCAGATCGATGCCGATCGATCATGCGGCATGCATATTTGTGGATGTAACGGCGGACGCACTTGGATGCATTGAGGCGTTTCTGGCGCTCGTGTGGCATGTTACTCATGGCATGTTGTCTGCTGTGTCTCGGCTGCGGCTACGGCTGCTGCAACATCTATTGCTTTGGGCTGACTGGCTTGCTGGCTGGCTGGAAGGAAGCTGTGCAATTTCCTACAAGTCGTTTTACTCATCTTTGTTCATTGTTTTGCTTATTGTTTTTTACTTTTCTTTGCTCTAACAATATTCCCAGCCAACTTGAATAGTTTGAAGTTAATCGTTGGCGCAAACACGCAACAATAACGACAGCAGCAACAGCAACTCGGCAACTGCCACAACATTTATGCAGCATCATCTAACGGCGCTTCTGTTGAAGCATCATGCATTTCTAGCGTAGTTACATTTTGGGCTGATCGGTTTGTTGCAGGCATCATTGACATTTGGCATAGATTTCACGTCAGAAAGTCCGGGTGTACGTATGAATCATTGTGATGGTCACCATCAGTCAGTGAGCGCAGCAGCAATAGATCACATGTATGTACATATGTATGTATATATGTATGTATGTACGATTAATATATGCATTTATGCATGCAGCACCCGCAGCAGTTATCGCTGTATAGGATCATGTTTATGCATGCTTATTTGTTGCTGTTGCAGACTGGCAACTGCCTGCCACTGGGCATTGCAACATGATCGCGCGTTGGTTTGTGGGTTTTTTTACGTAGATGTTTGTAAGCTTTTTATGCTCTTTCTGAAGCTGAAATGATAGTGTTACTTTTGGTCAAAGTCTTAGACCGATAAAAAAGTAATGTTTCCATTGTATGGGAAGAGAAGAAAAGATAAGAAATAATTACTGAGGTATTCTAGCTTATATATTCCTACTTCATCAAAAAATTTAAGCCTAAATAAGCCATTGAAAATAAACTATTGAACTATCGGGCTCCTATATATATATAAACTAGCTGACCCGGCAAACTTCGTTCTGCCCATTATTATTTTTAATAGAAAATTAACGATTTTTCACTACTTCATTGTGTATACAACTTCAAAAATATATAATTTTAGTATTCAGTTTAAGGCTGCACGATACACAACATTTTTAGTTTTCTGTCCCGGAGCGTAAATAAATTGCGAGGACGGTTTTCCAACACGGGAACACGCCACATAGAGCTGACCATGTGAAAAGCATGACATTTCTAGGTTTATGCCACATACTTCCAACGACTGCCCTTGTGACTTGTTAATAGTCATCGCAAATGCAGGTTTCACTGGGAACTGCATACGTTTGAATTGGAAGGGCAAATCTGTTGAAGATCAGGGAATCCGAGGAAGTAAGCATTCCTCTCCCTCGAATGGGCCTTTCAAAATGCTTGCCAGGCCCCTCCTCCAACCCTTTTAGATATATTCAGCCTCAAAAGTTTAGTACGTATGGGAGGTGCAATGCCCCATTTTTCGATAAATCTTTTTTTTTTGGGTGAACATGGTATTGATATCGTATATCTGCATAGTGATTTCTATATACATTCCATGAACGCTTTTCGGGATAATTAGCCTTAAAAATTAAGAACGCATGGGAGGTGCCACACCCCATTTTCCCAAAACTACTGTTTTTTTTTTTTTTCATAAGCATGCTATTGATATCGTTAATCCCCACATCAATTTTCAGGTCGCAACCTTAAACGCTTTTATAGATTTCAGCTTGAAAAATTAAGTTTTTATGGGAGGTGCCACGCCCCCTTTTCCGATAACCCCCACTTTTATACGTGGGAATGGTTTTGATATAATATAGTTCTGTACCAATTTCCAGGTCCCTGCCTTAAATCCTTTTAGAGATATTCAGCTTAAAAAATTAAGTGTGTATGGGAGGTACCACGCCCCCTTTTTCGATAACCCCCACTTTTATGCGTGAGAGTGGTTTTAATATCATTTAGCTCTATAGCAATTTTCAGGCTACTGCCATTTATTCTTTCTGATATATTCAGCTTCCAACGCTAAGTATGTATGGAAGGTGCCACGCCCCTTTTCGCATAACTCCTATTATTTTGCGTTAATATAGAATTGTTATCGTTTGTCTCCACACCAATTACCAAGTCCCTACCTTAAACAATTTTAGAGATATTCAGCATGAAAAATTAAGTTTATATGGGAGGTGCCACGCCCTTTTTTCTGATAACCCCCACTTTTCTGCGTGAGAAGGGTTTTGATATCACCTACCTCTATACCAAATTTCAGCTCCCTATCTTGAACTCTTTTAGAAATAATCAGCTTTAAAAATTAAGATTGTATGGGAGGTGCCACAACCCCTTAATATTTTTTAATTTTCTCTTTGACTAAACCTTCGCGGGGTTACAACAAACAAAGCCCCCTAAGGAAGTATTTGATTTCGTTCAGCCGTTTTCAAATTTTAGCGTTACAATTAAAAACCAAATCATTTTTATATATATAGATGTGTCCTTTTGTCGAGCATTTCAATACAACACTCACCCGTTTAAGTAAATAAATAATTTCAAAACAGGCTTCCTTAAGTCATTAATCAATTATAATTTTGTATCAATTGTTGTGCCTCGGGTCAGCTAAATCACAAAATAACAATTTATCCGTCCTCTTATGAAAACATGTCGAATAAGTTAATGAAACAGGCACCCGATCCTCCTAATTGGCTCCTTCTCAAAACAATTTCCTGCAAAAAAAGTTAACACTCTGCTGCTGCCCAATGGCCCTTAGTCTCCAACACATGACACATAATCAACTATAGTAGTCACCTTTTTCAATTGTTTGTATGAATTTTTATGCAATTTATACTTAGAGACATTTGCTTGTACGCAATACTACGTTGTTGTTGCTTAGAAAACAATGCGCTGAAAAGTGTTAACACAACACGATGCTCGTGATGACAATTATTGCGCCAACTTTTTGAAAAGTTATCTACTCTGTTCGCAAACAAATAATGGTACATCGAATGTTCGTGAATAGGTCAGTTGGGCAGTTAAGGGGAGAAGTTATTTCTTTGCACAGCGAACAGTTTTTCTCAACGTAATACAAAAAAGAGTCTGCCCTTTTGTGATGTATAATGGCATTTCGGGTATTTGAATTGCTGTGAGAGTTCCCTAGTCAAATTATTCTCCTTTGCGACGGTGTTTACATCGTCGAAAGTCTCCACTCACCCGCCAACGTCCGGCAACTCAAAAGGGTTTCGATTCAGTGCCGAATGATTGAAGATATTCCGATCGGTTCGAGCCACTCGAGCAGCGCCTCAGCAGTGGCGTGTTAAAGGCACCCGAAATGTCAAAGAAGACACCTATCGCGAACTCCCTGTAATGTATGGCTTTTTCGATGTGTAGTACAACATTGTGGAGGGCATTATCTGTTGATTTGCCCTTTCCGTAATGAACGTGTCCACTAGCCTCTGAAACGATTTTAGTAGAAAAGAGGTACCTAAGGCATATTGGTCGATAACCTTTCGGGTATAAGTGACTACTTTTAACAACCTGTCTTCGGTGGAAATACAACTCTTGATACTCTCCATGATTTCAGCACGTAGTTAAGCCTAAAGCAGTTGTTTAAAATGGTCAGGAGTCTCGGAATTATAACAGAGCTTACTTTTTGTATAAGAAAAAAGTTTATTGCCCATTTACGCCTGTGGGCTGTTACTAGCCCGTGCACGTCGAGGCCTATTGAGAGCCGTAGGTCGGTTCCATTTGGGAAGATCAGGTGGACAGTGATGCTGACTCCCTAGGTATTCGCAAATGGTGCCACGCTGTACGAAACAAAAATAGCTGGCGTACTATGTTGGACTCGGCCAAAATCGTCTAGACGCTCTGAAAAAAATACCCGTAGTTAAATCAACAACTTTCCGCTGTTGAATCTCCGTATTTGATTCAACAGCAAAAGTATTTGTTTTAACGGCAAAGTTTTTGATTCAACAAATTTCCGTAGTTAATTCAAAGACGTGCGTTGTTGATTCAAAAACTTGCT
Source organism: Urophora cardui (assembly GCA_960531455.1). NCBI lineage: Eukaryota > Metazoa > Arthropoda > Insecta > Diptera > Tephritidae > Urophora > Urophora cardui. The sequence goes on along the minus strand of OY482673.1, from coordinate 25,021,099 downwards.
TGCTGTTAAACATTTTTTAAGTAAAAAGAAAGAAGGATTTGAAAGAAAAAATCAAAAAAAAAAAAATAAACAAAATTTTTCAAATTCGTTCAATTCGTTTCAATTTTAAAATAAAATAAAGAAAGTAATATACATACATAAATAAAAAAATTAATTAAACAAAAACTAATATCTATTGATAAACTCAGCTTTTTGGATGTCGTGAGAGTTGTCTGCAGATGTACTGATGCGTTTGGAAATGGTGAATGGATGAATGACTAAAGTTCGTTTGGTGACGGCGGGCCTTAGTATTAAATTAATTAATTATTAATATTTCTACATATCGAGCCCTAACCGCCAAAAAGTGCATCCAACAAAAATTAAATTTTACAGGTCTTTTTTGTTATTTTCTTTTCATACAGTTGGTAATCAGCCTTGAAATTTATTTATGGCCGGTTTCACAATCTGCGGTTAATTTAATCGCTGGTTAGTTTGACGTAAATTGTATGGCGAGCTGTCAAATAAATTGGTTCACCGGGCAAAAATCTCTGGTTAAGTGCTTAACCGGAGGTGGTGAAACCGGCCTTAAGTCTATGAAATTATGGGAGTTGATTAAAAACGCTAAAATTGATAATTTTGTTGGATACACTTTATGGCGGTTAGGGCTCGATAAGTAAACATACATATATTATATGTATAAAAAAAATAAAATAAAATAATATCTATTATATTAAAAAAAATACCATTTTTACAATTTTCTTGAGGTTAACTTAAATGCGTAAGTATTTGATTCAATGGTGCCCGTTTTTCGACCAAAAACTTTTGCGGTTAATTCAAAAGTAAACGTTGTTAGCTTAAATACGAAAAGTATTTGAATCAACAGTGCTCGCTTTTGGACTAAAATTTTTTGCTGTTAATTCAAAAGCAAAAACTGTTAACTTAAATGTAAAAGTATTTCATCCAACAGTTTCTGTTGTTAACTTAAATACGAAAAGTATTTAGATCAAACACGCTCGCATCTCTGAAACAACAACGGAGCGTTGTTAGGCACATTTCAACTGCGGAAAGTTGTTCATTTAACTGCAAAAGTCTTTGTATTTACAACGTTTTTTTTTTTCAGAGCGGTTACGTGCCAATTAAGTAAGTAAGTAAGGTCGGTTCCATCTACAGCTACCTTAGAACAATCGGGAAGGTGGGCTTCCATCAGATCTTCTAACGCTTCCATACTCTCAGCGTTCCAAGCACCATCATCTTTACGGATTAGGATGGGTATTTTTGGCGTCCTAGAGAGAATCTGCCGAAATATTGATGCTTTGGCTGTTTTTCCGATGTCGCTGCAGGAATTTTTCCAAGAGTTTCTTTTAGCTTTCCTCACCTCCCTTTTGTAAATGGTGGATAGTAAGGATTTGTATTCCCTCCAACACTCCTCGCAGTCAGCCTTTTCGCCAGCTTGAAGAACTCTCTTACATCTCGTCTTTTCTTACGAATATCCTTGTTCTACCATGGATGCTTGAGTTTTGTTTGCCTCGATGCTGGAGAGGATTTACGATAAGCATCAAGTATCTTGGAAGTAGAAGCGTCTATTTCAGATACTGTTTTGATCATTTCTGACACTGCTTCCCCAATGGATGAATTGAGGCTTGAACAATATGGGCATATAGATGCCTTTTTTCGGTTGCTTATGATTATTTTTTGTTGTTGTACATATTTAATTTCTTAAATATCGCATTTCTTCACAAAATAACTCAAATCTTTAAATCATACCACTTAAATTCTCTAACAGCCATCAAGCTTATAAGAGTCTTTGATGTCTTGCAACAGGCAATAAACAACTTCAAACTTGCCACCGTTGTTTGCGCTGCACAATATTAAGTATTTGCATTGCTTCGTATGCGCTGTTGCGCATTCATATGCGTTGCATGCTGGCGCAATTGTTGCTGCTGCTGCCTGCCCACGCTGCTACGCATAATCGACGACTACGCTGAGGCTATGTTCATATTCTCGCCCCAAGTGCAACACACGCAACTTGCAACATACCATACAAACACAATTGTACATGCAGTGCGTATTTCTGATTTCGTCATATGATTGACTGCAACTAATATTTGCGACAGTTTCCAAAGTTCGAGTTTGCAGTTATGCACGCACTGTATGCATAAATAAATGAATATGAGGCATGCAGAGATGGGCAGGCAGTATGCCAAATAAAACAAGTTGTCGCAAAAGTTTTCATCCGATTTGAATTTATGCTTAATTCCTGAACACATCAGCAAAATGGCATGGCATTTTTGACTTGCATGTCACCACCTTGTAAAGCGTAGACAACTTTCGAGTTCGCATTTTACCTTTGTGATATGCATTTTTTTGCGTGTGTACAATTGTGCATATTTATACTCATCAGCAATGTATGTGTATTTGCGGCAAAGTGGTTATACGGCAGCTAAGGCAGAAGCAACAACTGTTGCACTGTTTGCTGCATATTTTAGCATGGCAACAATAAACAACAACAACAGTAATAAAGTGAGTGATGTGCCATAGGAATAGCAATTCAACGACAATGTAACAAATTCTATAAACGCACACACATTGTACATACATATATACATTAGGTAGGGTCGATTATTTTTCGATAAAATCGCATACGGGGATAATGTGCTTTAGACTACTCAAAGAAACTTTGCCAAAGAGACCATGGGTCTTAAACCAATTCTTAGTCCGCGGGTTTTAAGCCAAGATTTTTTTTTTTTTTCAGGTAAAAAAGAAGGCATAAGTAAAGGATACTGTCCGGTGAGCTACAAAAAAAACAAAAAGTGGGCGTGGTCCGCATTTTGTCCTTAGTTCAGTGATATACTTCTTTTTTGGCGCAAACGATTTTTTAGGGAGTTAGAGGGGGATGAAGTTAAAAAAAACTTTTTTTTAAAAAGCCTATATCTTCCAAAATATTCACTCAATTTTTAAAATTAAGGTATCATTGCTTATTTAAAGGCCTTTCATATGACGTATCAAAATTTTCGTAAATTCCTTACAAATTTTGTTAAAAAACAAAAAACTCAAATTTTGGTATTTTTTTTAGGGAAAAACTGTGATTTTTTTTTGTCATTAAGTATATTAAAAATTATATTCATTTAAAATAGCATAAAAATATCTTTCATTTCATATACTATTCTCTATAGCAAGACTTCTATATAATTAGCTATCGTGAAATGAAAAGATGTTTTAGTAGTTTTAGGTATACAGAGAACCATGAAAAAAGTTGTACAGTAGGCTTTTCTCACACACGAAGGGTGTACTACGCAGAAGGACATCACCGTGGCGGTAGCCACGGTTAGGGCACACGTCCGGACCAGGGTTACTTTTTATAAGCGCGGCCGAAGGCCGCCAACGCAGAAAGTGTTCTGCGCAAAAGCACTGTGGACCGGGCCATAGATATCACTCCGGAAAGAGAATTCTGGCGGCTGAGGGTTATTTTTTTATAAGCGCGGCCGAAGGCCCCAACGCAAAATCTGTTCTCCGCAAATTTTTTTTATGTATCTATCGTATTTATATGGAGAGTTACTAAACTTTAACCATAAATTCCTCGAAAACGAGGTACGTCCGGCGCCTAAATTTTACGGATTCAGAACACCCTTCCCCTCCCCTACCCCCCGGTAGAAGTCGTTTTTTTGGGGGCGTGTGACATTATTGGAAAGTTTCCCCATAGATGCTATTGCGGAAGTAGAATTCTGCCGGCTGAGGGTTATTTTTTTAAAGCGCGGCCGAAGGCCGTCAACGCTATTCGGGGTTCTGTATAAAAGTACTGTTGTCCGCGCTATAGATGCTTTCTTGATATTATACATAACTAACAAGAATTGTTTTGCACGTTTTTAACAAAATTTTCGTAACAAATTATATATCAAATGAAAGGTAATTTAACGTTCTTTTTAATGTAAATAACTTTGTATAGTGTTAATAAGGTCATTTCAACAAAAAAAAAAAGGAAAAAACAAAAAAAAATTACCAAAATTAAAGTTTTTTTCTTTTTTACAAAATTTGTGTGGAATTTGGGGAAATATTTATGTATTATATGAAAGGCATTTAAGTAAGCTTTCCAACGATGCCTTAATTTTAAAAATTGAGTGAATATTATGGAAGATATTGGCTTTTTAAAAAAAGGGTTTTTTAAACTTCATCCCCCTCTAGCTCCCTCAAAAATCGTTTGCGCCAAAAAAGAAGTATATCACTGAAATGAGGCCAAAAAGGCGGACCACGCCCACTTTTGTTTTTTTTTTAACTCACCGGACGGTATTCTTTACTTGTTCCAAAAAGAATTTTGCACTTTGTAGGCAGGCAAAAATGATTCTTACCAAGAAGCCAGGATATACTTTTCCGAAGGATTTTGATGTGCTGAATCCGAATCTGAAGTCAAAATGGCCAAATTCGAAATAGTTTTCGAGATATCTTGTCTGCCTACAAACCTGACAAAAAAACTTCGGCTTAAAACCCGCGGACTAAGAATTGGTTTAAGACCCATGGTTTCTTTGGCAAAGTTGCTTAGAATAGTCTATAGAACATTATCCCCGTATGCGATTTTTCACTTTTTTCACACCCATACAAATAGACCCGCTCTAATATACATACATACATATATTACCGCACATGTCAGTTTAGATTTTCAGTTACAGTGTGCGTTATAAAAGTGTGTATAATTATTTATTATTTTCAAAGTCTTAACCTAAAGAAAAAAAGTTATGAATAGAGCAAGTGGATGCCGAAAAATAGTGTCTTCTTACATTTTCTTTATCTATCGCCCTATGTCCCTTCTGTCCATCTTTATAATGACTGAGGATCGCATCTCATTGCATGAAGGCCACAGATTTCTGCAGACCCTGCAGTCCTGCAACCGCTCCTCGAATCAGTGCCGGGAGATTCGGCCCTTGATGAAACCCAGGTGCGCAAGAACCGACTGCGCCACTGCGATATCAAGAGCCGACCCTTTCCTGGCCAGCTTATTAGCCATTTCGTTGCCTTCATATCAGGTATCCCTGGCTATGTCGACTTTCCAAGCCCATGATCGACTGTCTGCACTGTCCGACCGGGCTTGATGATACTGTTGTAGACCTCAGAGCCGCCTGATTATCTGAAAAATTCCTATTCTGTTTCCGGCATTGACACTTTCCGTTGCAAGTAAAGTCTAGTAAGCTTCCTGTATGGCGAAAACTTTGGATTGAAAGGCGCTCGCCATATCCGGGAATTGATATGGAAGTGTCCGGCTGAGTTGCGAAGATACCCGCTCCCGCTCAATCTCTTTTAGCCCAGAGTCCAAATGCAACTCACCGACTCAGCTACTCTAGCTCTGTCTGATGATACCCTTGTTTGCGCTAAATACGAAAGATCCTATCTCTTCAGTCATTTTTGGTCTGATACTCTATCACTTACCTTTGTTTACTTTGGTTACGGTTCTTTTCACAATTAATCGCAAAGAGAACGACTTCATTCGCAGCTCAGCATTTTGCCTTTTTACAGGTATGTACAGAGTTTTTCTCTGAGAGGATATCTCCGATCTGGTCTAGTGTCCTAATACATCTTAGCCCTGTTTTTTTTTTTAAGCGCATATACATCTGCGCTTAAATTTTGTATGGATTTCTAAGCGCACATCTCTATCCGCGCTTAGTTGTCCATTCAAAATTTAAGCGCAGATGTATATGCGCTTAAATAAAAACACGGCTATTGTATTTTCTCTGGCTTGCAGTGTTTCCCCACTTAATTTAGCCCTTTACCCTTAATCTGAGGTAATGAAATACATTTAAGTAAAAATTACAATTATTCTCGCATTAAAAATATCCAAACCACAAAATCACCTGTGCGCATTAGTTTAACACCCACTGTTTATCACATCCCAATAAACATTTTTCTTTATTTTCAATTTGAGATGCATTTGAGAATAAACCCTTTTCTCAAACCTCAAACGTTTATTTCAAATGCATATCAAATTTCCCTTGATAGCGTTCTCAATCTAAAAGGCTCATTTTTAATATGGAATTTTGGGCTGATACTCAAATTGAGAAATTCCATTTTCTCAAGCCTATTTCAAAGATAAATTTTTTCTCAAATGCTTCTCAAATTGTTCACAAATTGATAAACAATGTTTGAGAAGCATTTGAAAATATGTTTATTTTCAAATTATATGTATGCCGATTCTCAAATTGAGAAACAATATTTTCTCAAGCGTTTGAGAATTTCTTTTTCAGTGTTTAATGGGATGCATCATAACTTGTCACATTGTGTGTAGTAGGAGGAATATGAATACATGTGTGTGGGGCATGCATGCATAATATTGCATAATGCTTCAAAACTCTGTGCAAAATCTGTGTGACATATGCGTACATAAATCATTTTGATTTTTTCCCGCACAACCTTTTCACTCATTCAAAGCATTTTTCTTTTGCTGTTGCTGTTGTTGTTGTTGTTGTGTGGCATATTATTTCCTTATTTCATTCTGCACACATCGTGTGGCATGTTGAATGCGAGTCAGTTTTATGTCCGTCCATTCGCCCTTTTTATACTCAGCTGTACTAGTACACAGAGTATTATAGTTTTAATCACATAACGGTGGATTGTAACACCATAAAATAATCGAGATAGATATAGACTTATATATATCAAAATGATCAGCGTGAAAAAAGAAATCGATTGAGCCATGTCCGTCCGTCTGTCCGTCTGTCTGTCTGTACGCACGATAACTCGCGCAAAAATTGAAGTTGGTATTAAGACTGGAACGGATGGTATTGAAAATGGGCGAAATCGGACCATGACCACGCCCACTTCCCCTATATAGTAAAAATCGGAAATTTTGTATCTCAGTCACTAATAGAGCTAGAGTGATAAAATTTCACCCACGTGTGGAGCTCAGGCCCTTATGAAGAATTTTGGTGAGATTTTGAAAAACGGGCGGTGCCACGCCCACTTATTAAGGGCCAAACATTGAAAGTTTTATATGTCATAACTCAGAAACTGTTGAAGATATATCGATGAAATTTGGTAGGCGTGATATACTTACTTAGGCAAATGTTTGGACGAAAAACTGCCAAAATCGGTTAACGACCACGCCCACTTTTATATATGGGTATTATAAAGTGGCCTAATAAAAACATTTTAAGCGATATCTCTGTCAAATATAAAGGTATGTCATTGAAATTTTAATGCAGGAGTTCAACTGCGGATATAAAACGAAAAGCATAAAATTTTTGGAAAATGGGCGTGGCACCGCCTCTTTTTAGAAGCAGGAATATACGAGATTTCTGAGCCCATAACTCGACAAATAATTTATATATAATGACGAAACTTGGTGTGTACACTTTTATTACTTGTGGTAATACACGTTCAAAATTTTAGCGAAATCGGTTGGCGACCACGCCCACTTTTATATATGGGAACTATAAAGGGGCCTAATAAAAATATTTTAAGCGATATCTTTGTCAAATATAAAGATAATTCATTCAAATTTTGTGGCATGAGTTCCACAATAGACCGGAAACAAAAAATATAAAAATTTGGAAAATGGGCGTGGCACCGCCTCTTTTTAGACAAAGGAATATACGAAATTTCGGAGCCCATAACTCGACAAATAATTGAGACATTATGACGAAACTTGGTTTATACACTTTTATAACTTGTGTTAATAGACACGCAAAAATTTATTGAAATCGGTTTATGACCACGCCTACTTTTTAACAAAGATATTTCTGGAACACCCTTTGGGAATTTGTAACAAGACTTCTTTGTAATTAGAAGTCATAAAGGAATGAAATTTTGCAAAACGAATAATATTTATATGCTTAGTTGGATGACTGATAAAAATGTTGAAAACGGGCGTGGCTACGCCTACTTTATGCAGCACTCGCTTTATATAAAATACACCGTGTTTTCACCAAACGCAAACAAACAATGAAAGCATACAGCTGAGTATCTAATGTTCGATTCCACTCGAACTTAGGCTTCCTTACTTGTTTCTTGCTCATTTTCATTCACTTTACTACTGTTACTACTCTACTACTACACAAAATTTAAGTTAATCAAAATTCACCAAACCGCTGAAATAAAGTGGTTAATATTGCATGGCTTTTGCTTTCTTTTTTTTTTTTTACTTTTTTCATTTGTTTGTTTGCATTATTTATGAGTTTTGTTTTGTTGGTTGCAAATGCAGTGATGAGGTACAAAGCTTGTTAGGATTTGGTAGCAAGGTAGGGTTAATAAATGCGTGGGTAATTGAGGAAAAGCTTGCGAATGTTACTTCTTTTTGGTTTAAAATTTGCATGTAGTTAAAGTGGCGGTAACTTTTATTTGTTAGCTCTGTTTATTCTTCGAACAAATAATATTTGAGTTCAGCCTAAAATTGGCAGCTGTTGACGAGGCTTCCCACGCTGCTATTGCAGAATGGTCGCCAGAAGGAGGCATAGTACTGAAAACTTTGTTTGATTGGCATTGACTCAAGCAGAAGATTGAAAGTCATTGCCCTTTTAGAGCAAAGGAAAGGAGTTCTCCATGAAAACATTTTAAAAATTAAAAACTTAGCAATCGGTGAAGGAAACCCAGCTTTCTGAGTGCTACAGAATTTGCACATACTTACAACAATTGAGTTCCAGTAAAGTTAACAAGTATGTATGTGCAAAAGAGAAGAAAAGTGTACTGTTATTTTGACCGCCTATCATTTTCACTACAATCCAGCAATTCAGCAAATCCCACACATACATACAAACAACATGAATTGGCATTCGGTCAACATAAATTACAGTTAATTTCCGTTAGATCAAAAAGCCTTTTGTCTGCCAAATAGCGCACAAGCAATTCTTCTCAACTTGTAACAGTTGTTGCCGGAATTAATTCACATTCAGATACCTTTACTTACTACCTACATACTTATCTATGCATTTTGGCTAATTTATTAACCCGGATTTTCCCAGAACTTTTTTTGTTTCAGTTTTTCACAAAAGTATGTATACCAATAAATTTCGACCTCCTGAGCATGAAATTGAAGTCCGTTTTCCAGTACCTTGTCGCACTTTTCCGGAAAATGTGAAAAACTAGCGTTACCATATGGTAGCCGTGGGTCGCCTAGGGTACAGGTTTTTGTTTAAAGGGTAAATGATGTTTGGAAACTTTTTTTTTTAGTTTCACAGGAAAAAACACATATTTAATTCACTTTATTGAGATTTAAGTAGGTTTTAAGTAAAGTTATGCAAATAACATATTTTTTTTTTTAAATACTTCCATATGTAGGGTTGGCCTATTCTGGCCAATAGCATATATTGCACTTTGTTCGCAAATGTGCTTGATAAATAATAACAATAATTAAAAAACTTCTCTAATTGAACATGACGTAGTATATTACGACAATCTTCGTATTCGCCAGTGGAAAAATTGGAAGAGGAAATGGTGAAATATTCTTCACCCATTCATCTTCTTGGACAAAATGGGGCAATGTCGAGCTACCAGCCATTACAACTTCTCAGTTGCCTTTTAGTTGGGCCGAGCAAACATTATCTGGTTTACCCACACATTCCTCTTCAGTATTATCTTCTCCAAAAATGTTGTAATATTGATGAGGCTCCATGTATGTACCTAAATGACAGTTGGTATGTCATTTAGTCCACCATCGTCGAATGCCTCATCTTGATCTTGAATGAAATCATGCATTTTTTGTAATGTTAAACCTCTAAAAGCAGAAAATTTATAAAATTCTAACAAATTAATAACATTACATTAGTTAAATTTACACAACGGCAGAGAAAATCACGCGAAGCCCAACAAAAAAAACCTGTACCCTGGACGACCCACGGCTACCATATGGTAACGCCTTTAGAAAAATGTAAAAAAATGTTGGAAAGAAGAATTTTTTCTTTAAAAACTAATTTACATTACATACATAATTTCATTAGCTTTCAAAAAGTGTAATTATTTGAACAATTTATTCTAAAAGTTATAAATAGACTGCGGATCTTTATGCAATTGCATATTTTTAAGGAAAAGAGATAGCGATATGGTTCCAAAGAGAAAAATTAAAGTTATTAACAAAATATTCTAAATTTTCATATTTATTTCTGCATATTTTGCATATTGCATATAACTTGCATATTGCATATAACTTGCATATTTGCATATAACTTGCATATTTGCATAATAATTGAGGTTTAGCAGTTTTAATCCGCAAGTTAGAGTCTCGCGGAGTTTCCCTAATGGCTTCAATGGCCCTAATAACAGAAGCTTTTGAAGGACTTGACGCTACGTCAGGATCATGTGGGAAAATAGTTTTGGTCAAAATTGAAGCTATTTCAAAAAAGAACCTGCTTTTGAAGTCATATTAGGAGTAGCCAAAATACTTTCAGGTGACAACAAAATATTAGAAACTGGAATACAGATTCCCAGTCAATTTTGGAGCGAACTTAAGTATGCTCCGGTTACATCTTGTGATGTTGAGCGTTCATTTTCAGCATATAAATGGATCTTAACCGATAAGCGTCACAATGTTTCCATTGAAAATGTGGAGAAAACACTTGTAGTATATTGTGGTCTTAACTACAACTAAAATTACCTCTTTACATTAAAAATTATTAAAATAAAAATTAGTTCCCATTTGCAGTTTGTTTTTGGGTGTTAATGGGTTTTATATTTGCATAGATCAAAAGATTCAGCATAGAACATATGATTTTTGCATTCAACTATACTTTACTTATTGTGTATATCACTTAAAATTCCATATCTGATGTAAAAAATGTGTAGTTTTAATATGCATATAACTTGCATATAACCTGCATATAAGTTGCATATATTTTGCATATCCAAAACAGAGCAAGAAAATTCGCTTTGGAATGTGTATATATAGTTTTGAATCAATATAACTCTTAATAAATCATTTTAAATTTTTTGCATAAAGATCCGCAGTCTAGTTATAAAATATACTTATATTTACCGACATGCCATATCTGAAAACGGGAATTTTCAGTACTAATTTTTGTCACCTCATTTTCAGACGCAATAGCTTCGACATTTGAGCACAGAATAACACGATCTTTACCTTTTTGCAAAGCCACATTAATTTTTCATTGAAAATCGGCATTTTCTTGGTGTTTTTTCTTTTCCTTTTGTTTATTTTCTTGTAAATGTAAGGGGATGTTTAGCGTTACCATATGGTGCTCGTGGGTTGATTCGGGTTAAGACTCCAAAAGTCGCTTAAGATCGCTCATAGCTTCACATTGTACGAGCGAGCGCTTTTACTAGTTGATAAGCATAGAAGACCACAAGCAAAGCACAATTGAGCGTCCAGCAGAGCACTTTTCATGTCAGTCCAAACAATCACCTGTCACTAACGTTAGACTTGTAAATTGAAGAGATTTTTCTTTTTTGTGCTTTTTTCGTAGTCGTCGTTTTTTGCTGCTTTCTGCTTTTTGGAAATTAATAGCAAACAAAAAGCCCCGCTGATACGAGTATCATGTACTTTGCCATTTTGTAAGTACAGAAAGCAGATTCATAAGTATGGCAAGGCACACTGTGTAACAAATTTGGTTTGCTTAAGTGTGTGGGTTGAAGAAAAAGCTTAAATTTTAAATTTTTTATAAGCGTTGTAATTTTTTGATCTTGATTTTTGATTTTCTGATTTTCAAATGGAAATTCTGGAATCAAATTATAATTTTATGAATTTCAAATGAAAATTTTCAATTTGAATTGTAATTTTTTCAATTCAAAGTGGATATTTTCTGAATTTGGATTGAAATTTATTCGCTTGAGTTGTAATTTTAAAATGTGAGTTGTAATTTTCTTAATTTGAATTGCAATTTTCTGGCCTTGAGTTAAAATGTTCCGAACTTGAATTGTAATTTTTGAGCTTGAGTTGAATTTTGAATTGTAGTTCTCTTAATTTCAATTGCAATTTTTGAGCTCGAATTGTAATTTTAAACTTCTAATTCTAATCATCTTAATTTGAGTTGTAATTTTATCAAAATTTTCAGAATTTGAATTTCATTGTTTGAGCTCGTATTGTAATTTTAAGAACTGAATTGTAATTTTCTTAATTATTAAATTATAATTTTCTGAGCTTCAGTTAAAATTTTCTGAATTTGAATTGTAATTTTCTTAATTTGAATTGTTAATTTTTTGAGCTCGATTTAAAATTTTCAGAATTTGAATTACAATGTTTGAGCTCGTATTGTAATTTTAAGAACTGAATTGTAATTTTCTCAATTATTAAATTATAATTTTCTGAGCTTTAGTTAAAATTTTCTGAATTTGAATTGTAATTTTCTTAATTTGAATTGTTAATTTTTTGAGCTCGATTTAAAATTTCCTGAATTTGAATTGCAATTGAGCTTGAATTGTAATTTTAAAATTTTAATTATTTTTTTCTTAATTTTAATTCTAATTTTTGAGCTTGTAAAATTTGAATTTGAATTGTAATTTTCGCAATTTAAATTGAAATTTTTGCACTCGAAGTATTATCCTATTTTCTGGAAACACAATAGAAAATTTATGTTTACGGTCATGAAAGGAAAATGTTGCACAAAGCTGCAGAATCCCTATGGACTATGTAGGATGGTGTAAAACACAAACACAAACACATCTCCACTAAATATGTAACAATTCATCTTAGCAACTGCTTGAAAGGCCTCGTTGTTAGTTAGTTACTCAGTTTATGTGCGATTTATGGGAACATATTTACTCACTCGTACTCGTACTACAAAAACGCAAAAGCCCAAGTTTGTTAGTTCGAAATTCTCAAGTTCAGAGAATACTTGCAAAATGCGCTCCTTCAAATGCATTTTCGTTTAAAAGATGAACTAATAGTAAAACGTGACTTGGATTATTGTTTGTGTTTTTTAGTTCATGTACGGGTAAGAGTGTGCGAGTAATTGCAGCTGAGTTGCACTTATTCGTATTTGAATACACATTTAGCCAGTCAGTCAGTCAGTTAGATCAGTGCCGTAGCGAGCCTTTTTGGCGCCCGAGGCAAGCTTGTTATTCCCGCGCCCCCTGTTCAAAAAGCAGGACAACAAAACTTGTTCTATATAAGAATAAATGGCAAATTTTTTTGAACAAATTATTCATGCATATATATATTTGTTAATACTGTAGCATTCACCATATAATACTGTGTTAAAAAAATGTTCTTCTAACATTTACAATTGAATTTTTCTTGACTTAATAGAAGCGAATTCGTTAATAATATCGTCGAAATTAATTTTACTGGCAATTTCGTTTTCTATCGATAAAATAGCCAAGTTCGACACTCTTTCTTGGCCCATTGTTGATTTCAAATAATACTTAACGAGTTTGAGTTTGCTAAAGCTACGTTCACACGTAGCGATTGTTACAGGAATCGTCGAAAAAATTCTGAAAGCAGTTTCAACGTTTGGATATGATGCTTTTAAACCATAATCTTGAATAATTTGAAGTAGTTCTATAACAGTCGTGGATTCGAGACGATCAGGGATGATTGACAAAGCTGCGTGCTTGAAATCTGAAATTTTCTCAATAAATTCTACGCCATTGATGTCTTTTTCGTATTTGATTGCCAAATCCATCGCTGCTTTTTTCACTTCGGTGCTACTCATTTTTCAAAAACTCGCCAGACAAAAATCCGAAATCATTGGCCACATCCATTTTACAGTCCGACAAGAAATTTGACCATAAACCAGACCATACTTTCCTAAAGGTTTTCGATGCGCTGAATTCAAATCTGGACGCAGAATTGCTCTATCACGTCAGGATTTTGAGATATCCTAACCTAAATGTTCAAAAAACACCGTTTTTGCCTATTTTGAGGTTATGTACATATATATAAACGACAGATTTTATTTTTTTTTTAAAGCACACATAGCATCTTAAAGAAGAAGTCTTTCTCATACGAATGGCATTGAGTTTGCTCAAATATCTTTTTTTCGCTAAGATAGAGCAATTTAAAGTTTCAACGCCATTCGTAAGAGAAAGACGCCATTCGTAAAAGAAAGATGCTGTATGCGCTTTTAAAAAAAAAAATCTGTCGTTTATATATAACCTCAAAAATAGGCAAAAACGGTGTTTTTGCACATTTAGGTTAGGATATCTCAAAATCCTGACGTGATAGAGCAATTCTGCGTCCAGATTTGAATTCAGCGCATCGAAAACCTTTAGGAAAGTATGGTCTGGTTTATGGTCAAAAAAATCGGTCTCATTTTGTCGGCCTGTATTATCTTTTTATACCTCCTATGAACCTATCAACTGACTCGTTGATGTCAATGTGAAACTTTTCATTATCCGGAATTTCGGGTGCGTCGTCTTCTCCTTCATACAATTCCAATTTTTTCTTCTTCCTTGACCGCTTGCTGACATTGCTCGCTAGTAGACTAGTAGCTAATGCAGAAACACGCTTAAAATTTTATTTGAATTCTGTGTCGCGAAGTTCTTGTAGTGAGTTTTTCAAACCCTGAATCAAATGTGCAGCTTTTTCCAAAGTCAAAATTATCGTTCGCAAAGCTTTCGTAACGCGATCAACCCGACTTAATATCTGATCCCAGACGTCGAGGAAAAGAAGAAACCCTAAATCAATATTTTTAATCAGATTTTTGCCAGATGATTTGTTGTCAGGATTATTTGGATTGGCCATTATATCTTGAAGTACTCCAAGAACTGCCTCAATTTGGGAATTCAATGATTTTACGGCATTAGCTTTTGATGCCCATCGTGTGTCCGAGTGCCCTAATCAAAAGCAAGAGAATGAAAATTCGTGCAATTTTTTAACCACTGGTTACATTCCTAGCGACGCGAAAGGGTTGCGCAATCGACCAATCAGCTATGTAATTATTCGGACGTAAGTAGCTGGTTGTTGACAAACAGGTGTCGCCGCTATATGCATATACAGTCGACTCCCTAATATTATCCTACATTAATGTTATAAGAAATGTTCTATTTATCGAGATTTCTTGCTGTTATTACATTAGGACCGTTCGGCGGCAGCAAATTCCTGCAAATTGCAGAAAAAACTGCAAAATCGCGTTCTTTGACGCAAAAACTCAGTCAAAATTTGCAGAAGAGAGCGCAATTTTGACAGTTCAAAGAAGAAGAAAGCTGCAAAGTTTTACTGACGAAATTTGTCGTTGCAAAGTTCAGTAGACTGAAAAAACATATGATTTGTGATCATATGGTTGCAATTTAAAAAAAAGTCGAAAGTGATTTCAAAGTCAAAAAACTAAGAAAATCGGGAATATGCGTGATTCAATAGAAAATGAAGTGAGAAAATTATATTATTTTAATTTATAAAGTTTATTTAAATGATTCAATTTATTAATAAGGTACCAGCTAAAAGGAAACGTGTTAATGACAGCGCAGTGGGATCATCGTCTGCACTCTCGGGATTCTGCGTTGTTGAATCGCAAATAGGAGGTACATATACTACTTAAATGGGAAAATTATCCATTATTGACGCACGCCCCGAAAAAAAAAAATGACTTTTTCACAGATGTCAGAACAGAAATAAAAACTTGCCGGAGACTTATAGTTTATGAGATACTTGTTGTTAAAGTTGTGAAATCCACAAAACAAAACACCAAAACTGCCCACTATTACCGAGGAAATACTTCTTTGCGTTGGCGGCCTTGGGCCGCGCTTTAAAAAGATAACCCTCAGCCGGCAGAATTCCCTTTCTGGATTTATCCCTGGACCAATCCACAGTGCTTTTGTGCAGAACATAGAACAGTGGCCACTGTGGTGCAGTGGGTAGGGTGCTCGCCTGCTATACCAGAGGTCTCGGGTTCAGCCCGAGTGTATTTCTGCCATGAAAAAGCTTCTCACAAAAATGCATTCGCCGTTCGGAGCCGGCATAAAACTGTAGGTCCACCCAATTAGTAGGAAAAACGAAAGTTAAGGAGCACACCTCGAATTGGGAGAGAGTCTCGGCCATAAAACTCGTCAGAGTTATAATAGCGCCAGTGTATTATATCATATTATTATAGAACACTGCACATTTAGCTTTCCCTTCGATTCCATTTCGTAAAATTTTAATTTTGTTATGCACTTGTGAGTAAAAACAAACAGCTGATTTTCTGCAAATTTTGACAAAGTTCTGTTCGGTGAAATGCCAGTAAATTTGCATAAGTTTCTCTCTTCGGGAGAGCAAAACATATTTTTCCCTTCTTGCAAATTGCTGCAATTTGCTGCCGCCGAACGGACCTATTATCTTGCCAGTTTTTGCAAATGTACGTACCTTTTTTTTTATACATGCACGCATGAGCGCGCTTTATCGGTAATCACAACTTTCAAATAAATGTATGAATAATCGACTATCATAAGCATTCTAATTTAAATATTCTTTCAATTTCACTACATTAAAAATAAAGGGCGCCCATATACATACATACCTATTACTTTTGAAAAAAATTTACAAATCTGATGATCAAGGCAGAACCTTGCGGGTTCCTGGCAAACGAACGCCTATTTTTTCATTATGTTTTTTCAAAAAATACTTCTGCGAAATTTTGTTTAATATTACCGAAATTCAGCGCCCCTCTCTATTGGCGCCCGAGGCAAATGCCTCGTTTGCCACACCCTCGCTACGGCTCTGAGTTAGATAGCCATTTAATTCATCTCTCACAGTATTTGAACTTGCTCAAAACTTTGCATCACACTTAGTTTAATTGAATTTCAAGCTGTTTTAGAAACTAACTGTTGTATTAACTAGTGCTGATAAATGGCTTTGTTGGAAAAGTTTGCGAAGAAAGAAGAGTGAGGAAGAAGAGTGAGTTAGAATAAGAAGTATTTTGAGGAAAACTAACAGCACTAAGTATTTTCATGAAACTATGTAAGTAAGGAAACGAACAAATTGCTCATGAAGAAGAACTAAAAAGGTAGTGGACTCGGCTTAAATTCTGAAAATTACAATTCATGTTCAAAAAATTACAATTAAAATTAGAAAATTACAATTTAATTTCTGAAATGTAACATTGAAGTTCAAAATTACAACTCTAATTCTGAAAATTACAACTCATGTTCAGAAAATTACACCAAAAGTTTATAAAATTATAATTAAATTTCAGAAAGGTACAATTCCAATTTAGAAAATACAATTCAAGTTCAACAATTAAAATTCAAATTACAAAATTACAAAATTACAACTCAAATTCAGAAGATTACAACTCATGTTCACAAATTACAATTCAAATACAGAAATTTACAACTAAAGTTGAAAAAATTACAATTCAAGGTCAGAGAAGTACAATTCGAATTTAGAAAATTACAATTCATGTTCAGAATATTACAGTTCAAGTTAAAAATATACAATTCAATTTCAAAAACTACAATTCAGGTTTAAAAATTACAATTCAATTTCAAAAATTACAATTCAAATTTAGAAAATTAAAACTCACGTTAAGAAAATGCATTCAAAATTGGGTATACAAATGATTTTATTATTAACTACTTGTTCTGGGATTTAAATAAAGTAACCAATACTTCACATTCCACAAATTGCTAACCGAAATTTTTGAACATACATATGTACATACATTCGCAGGAGCTCACTCATCAAGGAAGCTACTAAGAGCTATCGGACTTTATTTAAAACAATTTCTTACAAAAGTAAATAAATGTACGGAAGTATATATTGTCGGCAACGTAGTGTGTGTATGTCTGTATGTATACGGAATCTCATACACCAAAATAACAGCAACAACAAACAAAGTGCATACAATTAATATGCAAACATTGCCGAATTGCTTTTGCAAATTGAAATGAAACACTCGAAGAAGCTGCAGAAATATCTTTAGAGAAATATTTGCCTATGTATGTATGTTTGTGCGTATTTGTAGGTTTTCATATTTGTAATTGCTTATCACTAATCACTTATTTCAAATATTAAATTTCCATGTCGTAAGTAGTGAAAATGTAGGTACTCAGATAAGTCATTGCTTTCTTATTAGCATCATCAGTGTTTGAAAAGCCTCACATGTCTTTCACAAAAATTTATCTATTTTTACACATACTGCGCAGTGCGTCTGTATTAATCCAGGTACACTTCAGGTACACTTGCGAAAAAATTGTGGTAGGGAAATAACTAGATTTCAAATTTTAATTAGGAGGCGGAAGAAAGGACTCGTAAGTGTCCACCAAACACCAGGTTTTTTCTCAATGTATTCTTCCACTAAAAAAAATAAATTTCTGTTATCGTGGGTAACTTTATTACAATGCGATATTTTCTTTTTATCAAATACTTACATCATATTTACAATATGAACACAAAACACTAACTACAATTCCCACCAAAACGGAAAAAATAACGATGCATTTTAACGTGAACAACACTAACAACAATAATAACACATCACTCAACTGCCCCCTTGTTTGTTGTTCGAAGACAACCCAATCGCAGAAATAATCAAGCAAAGTACCTCAGGTTGCTGTGACCGGCGGGAAAAGCTCTTCAATTGGCTTCAGCTAAAAAGAAGGTAAAGGAGAAACGAACGAATGAATGAACAAACGGACGACGCATGCGCGCACTGTGCGTAGGCTTTTAATTCAAATGCGTTTGCTATTTACTTGGTTCTTGGTGCTTCACTGATCCGCATGTATTTTGATGCATTTTAATGTGTGCGATATTTGTGCATACATATTTTGTTATCCTTTGTTTATTTATTTTGTTGTTGCTTTCGCTGTTGCTGTTTCTGTTGTTATTGTTGGCAATTATGACACAATGTAATTGATGAAATTCACATGTTGGTATTTGTGTCATCGTTAAGATTAGATGATGTTTTATTGTTATTGTTGGCTTGTGTGGCATTGTACAAGGCTCGGTCGGTCATTCCAGTGATTTTAGTGGCGCAATGGCGCATAAATCACTTTTGTGGTCATTCAAAGTGCTGAATACAACAAAAGCTTGAGTAAATAGGTTGGGAATTGAGGAAGGATGTGAGGGAATACATGTATTTAAATTGTGCATAACCGTACGCGAGATATGTACATTTTAAATGAGAGTTAAGTGCGTTTTTGGTTTGGGCAGTGAGCGCAAAGTTTGGATTGAGTTAGCTCGTGTTTTCGAAATAATAAAACCTTTCTAGGCCATTTGGGAGGCATTTAGATTCCGACTACGGCATTTTGACTCATGTTAATAAATGAGGAACATCACACACATTTTACCCAAAGTAGCGCAATTCACTCCGCTTTCTCCCACAAGATCTCCCTCATAATTTTTCCGGGGTCAGATTTAGATATAACCATATGGCCAATTTGAAATATTCTTAGTGTGGTGCCTTGAAAATTTAAGTAAAAATTAGGCTTATCTTTTTTCCAACTGCAACCAAATCACATCCGCCTTAGTAAATGACTGTTGGGTGATCTATGGGGCCCAAAAATTTAAAAAAATAAGCCGACTAAAATTAAGAAAAGACGCTTTGGATTCACTGGTTACATTCAATTATCATCAGCTATCACTTAGGAGGAAGCGATCATAACCCTTTTTTCATTGAACCTATGACTTCTTAGTTTGAATGCTCCCAAAGAAGCACCCTGCTTTCACATATGAATATAAGTAAATTAATGCTTGACACTTTAAAGATCTTTATCACAACTCAAACTGTTGGCAAATAATGAGCGACCGTGGTATTCAAATTTTATTGCGTCACAAATAAGCCAAGCTTACAACAACAAATCTACATCTAAAACCATAATAAAAATCAAGTCGCAGACAGAGCTTTAGGTTAATCTGCAATAAATCCTTGGGCTAAGCTAAACAAACAATGGATTTGCAGGCGTTTTGAGAATAAATGCATACAAAGCACTTACGGCAACTACTAATATATATACATATATACCTAGGGTTGCCAGATACCTTTCCCGAAAAAATCAGTACATTGCCTTCCAAAAAAAAGAGCAATATATGCGGAGAAAATCGACTTTATTACTGGCATTTATATTTTTTTTTCCGTGTCGTTAACTGTCGATCATGTTTCTATGACATTTAACGTTCGCGTTGCTTCCTCCTTCTTAATCATTTCATGCTTATGCCGTGGTTATGCTTACGAGCAAAACACCGATGAAATTCGGACACATTTTCGTCATCGATGAGAGGTGGTTACGCTTAAATCGATGATTAGAGCGCACATACCCAACATAACACATTATTATCCCGAAGCCTCGGGTGCTTGTTTCACCCAGCAAATTTGATCGATGTCCGAAATTTCTCTCACTCGTCGGAGTGCACAACAACAATTACACGTTGGTCGTCGAGTAATATCGCAGGGTGATAAAAATGAATTTTTTTAGTGTCGGCTAAAAATCAGTACAAATCAGTACAAAATCCAAAAAATCAGTATTTCTTAAGGTTTTTAAAACCATCAGTACGGGGCACGAAAAATCAGTATTGTACTGATCAAATCAGTACGTCTGGCAACCCTATATATACCAGTGGCGGCCCTAGCAAAAAGTGGCTGGGCAAGCCTATGTATGATGCATAGTCATTCGCCAATTATCTAATTTTCTTTGCTGTATTATCTTAAGGTCTGATTGCGATTCTGTCATTGGCTTTGCTTAAATTCGTTTCGCATATTTGGTTTGCTGTTTATATTCATACCGTATTAAACTGAATGTATTGGAGTAAATCGAGAAAATTAAGATGATGAAGAATAATTAAGTTTTGATATACAATGGATAATGTGAAGATATGTTTGTATATTACTTTTGTTGTGTTATCTGTACCTACCTACGTTTGGTTAGCACATCAACAAACCTGGCTCAGTCGAAAGTGAAACCAAGTTCTTCACCAACAGAATTAGAAATATCCACAAAAGCAGAGGAGAAGTTATTGCTAGAGTCAGTACTGCTGAACAGCACTGTTGAACATCAAACCACGAATGCCAAAGCCAGCTTTTCATTCGCATGCAAATTTGATGTGAAAAATAAGTAAAGGTTTGCTACTTTTTTGTGCAATTTATCTCTGAAAATTTGCAATTGACCCCTTTAGAGAAACCGAAAAAACTAGCTAAGTTATTCTGTATTGAAAGCCTCACAAAAGCACATGTGTGGAACTGTTAAAGCATGCTCACCAACCCAGATTGTGCTGTGGTTGGCTGTACAAACAAAATACACGTCATGAGGTGGGTTGGTGGTGTATTTGCGCTATTTTCCTAGAGGTCTTTTAGGCACAAATTGTCGGATGTTAGGTACAGTGGGGACTGTTTATCGTGAAAAGTAACCAGATTTTAAAGAAATTCGAAATGAAATGAGCGAAAATATTTAGACCAACCGGGCTTTTCGACTAGTAGGAAGCGTCCGCCACAGACGCATACATACATAAGCACAAGAGGTATTTTTACATTAACAATACGCACATATTTCAAAAATATTTTCTCCATCTTTATGCCGTGACAATCGCATTTTACAACAAAACAAACAAACAAGCCTTAATGCATCATTTACAGTTATGCTGGGCGGTAAATGGCGGCGTTAGTTGGGACGTTGCGTCTATCGTAAATGCAATCAAATGGAAATGTGAAATTATGAATGCGAGGAATGAAGCACCAGGCACATACATACATATACCCACAAACATACATATTTACATATGTATGCATATGTACCGCAATGAAACACACCCGAATAACCGTATAACTTTTTAGGTTTCTTTGTTCAAGAATCTGCAAGTATGTATTTTTTTTTTTCGCAATCAACTAGGCGATGGTTAGCGCCTTCTTGCTTGTGTGTGTGTATGTATTTTACGCTGTGGGTGGAGTGACTATCCCCGTTACTTATCATGATCACCTAATTTTACCTCATTCAACACCGACCAACTGACGACCGACCGTATGGCCAAATGCCTGCTGATGACGTTGCTTTCTTCATTCAATCTTTTTTCTTACGTCTGTATATATGAGTCTCTCTTGCCATCCCTCTTCCATTACTCTAGCGCTTTCTATGCAATTGGCTACCACACCCGAATGCCATGAGTACCTAAATTCCATATGCACCTTAAAGCACACAAATACATACATTTAAACTTAACTTTCATAAGCGATCTTGCTCGTTGTCCGTTGATCTTGTCATGTTGTAAATTTGTGCTTCAACATCGTGGTCGTCGTCCTCGTCAAGCAAAAGTGGCCAAGTTAACTGACGGCTATTGAATTCGCAGTTCAACAGGTTAGATATACGAATTGGTTTGCTTTTGACCATAATAACGATCGTAAATCGTGTTATGAGTAATAAAAAGATGGTGGTGTATTTAGTAGGGTGCATGGGCGTGATGTTAGCTTATACGACTGAGAATGTCAGCTGAATAGATGGTTTACTTCTCAGTACTAGTTGAAGGATCCACAAGGTTTCATAGCATGATTTGCAAAGTAACTGATGGACAACTCCTTTGTAAATTCTGGATCGACTTCAGCCTTAGAGACTGAGATGAAATCCATATTGTTTTACTGCATTGAACATCAAGATATTACCACAGCCCTGAAAGTTGACTCAAGCAAATCCCCACGAAGACAATCTGAACTGAAGGACCTTGTCTGATTCGCGTAGGGTACATAGAGCATTATGAATGTAAGTACAGCAATGCTAAGAAAATGCAAATTTATAGTAAGAAATTTCATTCAAAAGCCTTGCAACCCACACAGCAGTGCAATTTGCAAATCGCCAATCTGCTCTTTCCAAATTTTTGTTTTTTTTTTTTATTTACAGAGCAAATAATACTACATAGTACTTTTATACGCTGAGACATATATGTATGTATATATTTGTACATATGTACTTATTCGCACATTCGTTTGTTTGCAAAAACTGCTAAGAATTTGGTGAGTAGGTTGTAATCAAAGCACTTGGAACATACATAACTAGATGATGGTGATCTGACACAATAAACAAACAAGGAAAAATTTAAGAAATGGATAATGAAATTCAAAAAAGGAAAAAACTTGCATATAAAAACTTCTTATATATTTTTATATAAGTACATACATATGTATGTACATATGTATGTATTATACGTAGGGACTAAGATTTTAGCAGTCGAAGAGGGGCAGTCAACTTGAGACACGTTTAAATATGGACAAATACGAGTAAGTATATAGTAAGTATGCACTGTGGAGTGTGGATGGGCGTAAATTTTCAGGAGGATTTGTGGTTTCACTTCAAGGCAAAAAAAAATATTTTTCTGCAAAAGTCTTAATTTTTTGTTTTCAGGTGTCTGGAAGACGATTGTTAGGTATAGGAGATTGAGAGAATGAACATCAGTTGAAATCCTCAAGTTAGCCATATCTATAGAGCAGCCTTAAAGCCCAATGAAGAATCACGCTTGTCATTAATCGCTTATTTCGACTGAGTAGACAATCGAAAAGTAAAGTCCGCACTCGACGAAAGAAAATCACATTCTACAAGTCATTTTCATTCCGATATACGGCAGCAAAGCATGTACGATAACAACATCAGATGAGAAGGCAGTGGGATTAATTATTCGAGAGAAAAGTTTCTTGGAAGATTTATGAAAGATGGCGAGAAAGATTTAACGATGTGCTGTACGGAGAGAGACCTCCACTGCGTAGGAAACATTATGTGGAGCATGATTTGACTTTCTTTGCTGTTTCCAATTAGCGCCAAAATCGTTTAGAGTCTAAACTTTAGACGGTTAAGCGTCAATTAAGATATAGATCAGAAGATATATGTATGTATGTATAGCAAATCTAACCTTGTTATTTTTGTGATTTCATATGCAGTGGGAAATTGCCGCAGATCTCTAAATGAGATTACCTCAGCTGTCTGCTATTCATCTGGTATGAATGAATGAACACTGTAAAACACCGGGAAATTAGATGACAGGCGAATTTGCTAGGTAGGGCTCATACGTTCCACTTTCAACGTCGAGGAAGGGTCTAGATATGCTGCTCGCTACCAGAAAGTTCATACTGAAGGAGTTGTACCTACTTCAAACCAAGGCTGCACAACGATATCAACAAAAATATTTTGTTTTGTTGAATATCAAATAAAAATTAACAAAAAAAATTTTGTTTTGTTGAATATCAAATAAAAATTATTGAACAAAACAAAAAAACCACCCCCAACACACAATCATTTACAAGCATTCAGAGACTGCTCGAGCAGCACTACCTGCTAGCTCAACAGCTCAATGCTGACTAGTGATGAGCGATATATCGCAAACGGTGATTTTTTCACTGTGAATAAAAAATCACAAATCGCAATTGCGATCACTTTTTCAAAATAGCAGTTCACTACTTATTGGCAACTGCTATCGATGTAGCAAGTAAGCAGTTCACCTATGTGAATCGCAATCGCAAAAGCATTATAAATTTCTTTTTGTTTACACTTTTGAGCAGACCACATACGTACATATATAGAAATATAAGAAAAAAACATTATTGAATTTACAATTTGTCTTTGAAAAATATTTACAAACAGCGATATTACTGCGGAATACGTTGTTATTGCTATCATTTTGTTAACATAAAATAAAGACAGGTTATATCGCTCAGAAAACGCAAAATTAATCTCTACCGGTAACTGATGATTTTATACCAGTCCATGCAATCGCAATAGCAGTTTAAAATCACAGTGATTTAAAAATAGCAATCACCGAAATCACAGATATCGAAAAATCGCAGTTTCGCTCATCTCTAATGCTGACTGAACAGAAATTTGCAAAATTTCTTTTCGTGCACGAAGAGTTCTGTAGTGTCGGTGTGAGGCTGTCGGTGTGAAAGCTCTAAAAAGCTTGTACCGCGTGCATAGGTTCTGAAAATGCCTGCTTTAAAGACATACATAAGTGTAGATAAATTCACAGAAATCATCCATTTTCGATTAGATTTTTTACTAATGAATTCATTTTTTATCATGGTATTGATCTTTCCAACTCGCTGTACATATTATAGAAACATGTCGAGAACCTCACATAAGAATGTTATAGTTAAAGTCAATAGGCTGTTTAAAATTCTAGAAATAAATACAATGGATGTGAACCTGGAATCAGTAAAACGTTAAGTTGTGATGGGAATCACTTGATTTGAAAATACTTTTGAGTGTAGGAAAAAACCAAACCGAACGACCTTCGTGACCTACAAACCGTACCCACGTAAATATTCGGGACCCCTTCTTCGTTTTTTGCTTCGTTGATCTAATTCACACTAAACTTTATTTTAGATCAGGGGTCTTCGTTTCATAGCACTGAGGTGCAACGCTCAACTCACACAGATTGTTATACTCTCTCGTTTTGTCGTAGTAAGAGCGCAAAAGTTAGGTGACCATCTACAACCGTGCGACGATTCAGTTGCTTGCGGGCAAGCAAAAAGATAACAACGTACACGCATACTTCATTTTCATACGAACGTACACGCATACATCGTTTTCATTGTGCAACGTGGTATAGCAGCGCATAAAAGCGAAAAATATATGCGTGCACGTTGTTGTCTTTTTGCTTGCCCGCAAGCTACTGAACGATGCGACGGTAGTAGCTGGGCACTCAACTAGTCGTTTTCCACTAATACTGCTGCAGTTACTAACACTGCTGCAGTTAGAGTTTTGGGGATCTCTGTTTTAGATATAAATAATAAAACTTTAATGGGTTAATTTTCTGTATCTCACGAATTATTACCAGAGATGCCAACTTTCAGTTTCAATTTAAGAATTTTTTCGGTGGATTTTGTTTAAATTTATTTAAAAATAAATTGACGCTTAAATTACTTATATAATATTTAAGAAAATAAATTCTATGAAGCAGTAAAATGATCCAAAAATTTACTAATACTATAGATGTTTTAATAGGAAATTTATGTCTCGGGGCCTTGAATATATTCAAAGATTTGGCCTTGAAATTATTTTTATTTTCTTCTGCTCTCCTCATTTATTTATTTATTTTATTTATTAATTCTACACAAAACCAATTCAGCTGTCAAACATGTTAATTACTATTTTTTATATTTTAAGAATATGCTGATATTTGGTCGTACCATACGAAAACTAGTACATTTAAAATTTCTGACGAAAGCTGGCAATAAAAAGTTCTGTACGAAAAGTAGCACATTTAACTTTGGCGGACGAAAAGTAGGACTTTAAATTTTTGGCTGACGAAAAGTAGCAATAATTATATACTGTTTATACATTAAAATTCTTGTGGTTTGAGTGAAATTTCTGCATTTCGTCAGCCAAAAGTCAAAGTTGCGACTTTTCGTCATCCAAAAATTTAAAGTGCTTGTATTCATCAGCCACACAAAATCGTATATGTACTAATTTTCGTATGGTACGACGATTTATTTTGAGCATTTTTATTGTGCATAGCAATATGTACTTATGTACCTATGAACATACATACATATATGTACTTTAATTCGCATATACCACAGTGCACTGCCAGGAGATCAAATTTAGTATATTTTGCACATACATATATAATCAACAATAGTAAAACTAAAAATGCCCAAAATTTATCTCTGCAATCAGTAGCTGCGGCAACTCTTACTCAGAAGTTTTTACATTTCCAAAAACCACCCCATTTTACTACATATTTAAATTTTAAAAACTCTCAGTTTCGTCAAATGAAGTGCACTGTGGGCAATATCAAACAAATTTTGTAGTCCAGAATTGTATTAGCTTCTATTTTAATTTAATTTCATATTACTTTAAAATAAGAAGTTGGAGGAAAAAATAAAATATCAACATTATAAAAATTAAAACACTTAATAATAATAATACACTGGCGCTATTATAACTCTGACGAGGTTTAAATTAACAATAAACAGCTGAACAGTGATCATATCCCAATAAAGATGGTCATATCAGAGAGTCACTCTTCCTCTTTCGGTTTTATAGGTTGCCAAATTATCATATTTTGTATTAATTTTACATTCTTCATGATAGTGAAAAACTGTAACAAAAAATCGATCAGCTGATTAGCGTTACGGCTCAAAACCAAAATTCATTTGTTTTTTATTTTTTAGAAACTAGAAAAAAATGTTAAGCATAGATGCAACTACAGTTGTTTCACCTTAGCTCCCTCTAAGACTCATCAGCTTATGGCCGAGCTTCTCTCCCAATTCGAGGTGTGCTCCTTAACTTTTGTTTTTGCTACCAATTGGATGGACCTACAGTTTTACGCCGGCTCCTAACGGCGAATGCATTTTTTGTGAGAAGCTTTTTCATGGCAGAAATACAGCAGTCACTTGATGTTTTACAAAATGTGTATTTATTGAAATAAAATAAAATTAGTAAATTTTAATAAAAAATTAAGCTGAGAAATCTACTTTCTGATACCAATGTAGGAGATATTATGCGACTAGCTGTAGCGAAGAAAATATCTCCTAATAAAGAGGAGCTAACGAAAAAAAGGTAACGAAAATGACATTTTTAATGTTTATTTCCTGTCATCTTTTTTCATTATTCTTTGAATTTCTTTAATATACATATAAAATGTATGTATTAAAATCAGTCCATTCCAAATGTGTATTAACAAAATATTTTAATTTTGAAATAAAAAATGTTTATTTTATATTAACAATATTTTATTGACTTTGCCACACTGTGCTCATTCTTATATCCATGATACAAATATGTACTACTATGCAGGTACGTATTCGGGGGCTTTTCTGGGGGTTCCATCCCCCTCAGGGACTTCCACATTAATTTTTAATACTAATGAAAATTGAATGTGGTATTAGAATAATAGTTAAGAAGAACGCGCAAAATCGCGGAAAAAAGAAAATTTAAATTGTCAAATATTTACTAATTTCCATTGTTAATTCGGAAGACTATCTGGATAAAGATTATTTAGAAACATTGTTAATTCGGAAGACTATCTGGATAAAGATTATTTAGAAACATTGTTAATTCGGAAGACTATCTGGATAAAGATTATTTAGAAATTCTAGTAGATTAAATGGCGAAGCTATACGCCAAAAAGGCTATATCTGAAAAATCGGTCGTAGGGCAGCTATATGTTATAGTGGTCCGATGTCGACAATTTTAGTCACATTATTTGGGTCAGTATGGGTACCAATACTGCAAAGTTTCTTGTCCCTAGCTTTTCAAATGGAAAAGTTATACCCCAAAATCTATAATCTGAACAATCTGTTGTATGGGAGCTATATACTACCGACAAATGATCATCTAGTCATAAAAATATATCCATATACCGAAGCACTGATTATTATTTTAGTAAATGTAAAACATATGTAGATATAAATATGGTGAACATAAATATTCGAAAAAAATCAAGGGCTCCCCCCGAAATATTTTTTTGGTGGCCTTATTTGGTTTTTGAAGTTTGACTATAAAAATTTCTTTTGAGAGTCAAGCAAACATAAAGTGACACAACTCAAATTTTTTAAATCGAGTTTTTTGCATAAATAGGTGCACAGAACATATTTGTAGTGATTGAGAAGAGAAAACATTTCAATAAGAGTCTCTTTTGACCAAAAAATTACTATTTTACGTAGCCTTTTGCCGTACGATTGCTCTCAAAGAAAAAAGTTTTTTTGGCTCTCGTTAAAATTTTTGAATTTTGAGTTGTGTCACTTTATGATTTAGGGTGCGATATAGTCTTTAAATACCCACCTGCTGGATTCCGTTGCAAGGAAAAACTAAAACATATATTCGTTTGAATGGAGAAATATCTATCTAAGTTATTCATGTATACATATGTACATACATATCGTCGTACCATACGAAAACTAACATCAGATTTTTTGTGGCTGACGAAAAGTAAAAAGTTCAAGTTTTGGCCGACGAAAAGTAATAAAATCGAGTTTTGGCTGACGAAAAGTAATAAAATCCACTTTTGGCTGACGAAAACTATCAATTTCGTTTAAACAACAACAATTTTAATGTAAAAACAGTATATAATTACTGATACTTTTCGTCAGCCAAAAGTCGATTTTATTACTTTTCGTCAGCCAAAACTCGATTTTATTACTTTTCGTCGGCCAAAAGTCAAATGTTCTACTTTTCGTACGGAATTTTTTTATTAATAGCTTTCGCCAGAAATTTTAAATATGTTAGTTTTCGTATGGTACGACGATATGTACATACATATATAAATGTATTAGGAACCCAGTATATTGAATAATATATGAGGATGGTATAAATATTTGAATCGATTTAAATATTTTAAATGATTTCTCATATAGCCTTCAATTTTACAGCTCCATTTAGCATGCCGGTAAGTATATTTTCGTTTTCTCAATTTCTTTTTCCACTTATTGGATAGATAAATTTATGAAGTTATATGCAATTAAATCTCGCTGTCATATTGTTTCTTTGTTATGGTTTCATTTTTTGTTCAAATCGAAATAAAAAGTTAGAGAAATTAACAATTGCTACCTCCAATATTATTCAGTATAATGCGCAATAAATACATGTACATACATACATACATAGTAAATATCTGTGTACACTGTGAATAACTCAGCTAGACATTTCTCCATACATGTATTTATGTAGTCCTTCCTGGTTATTAAATTCCACAGGCGGGTATCTAATGTCTCGTTATTCCAGAACTTGAGCGTCCTAAATTTTTCTCGCTCAAAAAAATATATATTTTTTAAACTTCAAAAGAAATAGCCAATGGTGTGTAGGCTGAGATACAAAAGGAATGCCCATTTTTTTAGAAATAATACTCCATTTTGTATGATATTCCCACAAAATCTCCCCCCTTTAATACGAAATATCTGGATTTTCATTTTCTAAAAAATGAATTCATTTGAAATATGTTTATACTAAACAAATAAAATCCCAATATACCAAATGCAATGACGAAATGTATCTACAACACTTTTCATATTTTTTTCTTCAGGAAGAAAGTTTTACCCTCCATAATTTTCTCCAACTAATTTGTCAAATATTGATTTTATGTGGTACTATCAATTATAACTGCCACATTTCCTATACATTTTGCATGCTTATAACCTTCCAATTAGGTCTATAATTGCCCAACAAAATATATATTTTTTTTTCATTCCGAAGTTCAAACTAATGTTTACAAGTTTGAAAGCAAAATTAATTTAAATTGTTATATACACGCTTTAAAAAATTTCAAAAAAATATCCATACAAAAAAATCAATCCCTAAATGTTTCCGAAAATCCCTTAAAATGGGTGATCTCCATATCTGGCAATCTAGAGTAAAACTCTGCCAAGCTCTCTTATTTACAAACACATATGCAAAAGAAACATATACGTACACGGCTGTTTCTTACCCCCCGGTTCAAATTTTGTTCCTCTATGCTCCATAACTTCGCTTAGCCCCTCTGCTACGAGCTCTTGCCCATCACTAGATTAGTTGATTATCAAAAAAAAAATTATCAAAATTATTTTGTTTCGTTGATTATCAAAAAAAAAATAATAATAAAAATTTGTTTCGGGCTTACGGCTTCATTTTACTTTGAATTATTATTAACGTTATTTTTTTTGATAATTTTTTTTGTTGGCTACCGAAACAAAATTTTTTCAATATTTGTTTTTTGATAATCAACAAAACGAAATTTTTTTTGATAATTATCAAAACAGTATTTTTTTGTTCAGCACTTAACGTTAAAATTTTTCAAAGTTGAATTGACAAAATATTTTTTCGGTTATTGATAAAAAATAAAGTTAATGTGCAGCCCTGCTTCAAACAAACTTATGACATGTGGCGAAACCTGATACAAAACTTATGTGGCGAAGATGGAGCGCCACACGAACTATAAGTCTACTCGCACTAGGTAGATCGGAGCTATCATTAATGACTGGCATATAATCCCGGGGAAGCATGCATAAAGCTTCAATGCTCTCTATAATGATTACTGCAGGGCTTGTGAGGACGAAGATGAGCCAGATACAGTAAAACACTTTCTGTGCGAATTTACAGCATTGAGAAGGAAGGAAGAAAATTTATGGGAGATCTGCATTTCAGGGAGCTAGGCGACCTAGCTAAGGTACATATATTTGAAGAAATTTCTATAATTTGTGGAGACCACATGTTGGAATAGGAGGGTCTTTTGGATCCACATGGTATCACAGTGGCATAATGGGACCTAAGTGCGCTAGTGGGAACTAGCAGCTACTGTAACCTAACCTAACCTAACCTATACTGTAGAACCAGTGATAGAAAACGTAAAACACTGCCAGAAAATCGAGGTAGTGCTAGTAATAGTGTTGCTTTGGTTGTTAGCTAAACCCCTGATAGTCAAGTCACTCACCTGCTGATTTGTCTTTTCGAACAATTGATGCAATATAAACAAATATAAACACAGATTGTATAAAAAATATATTAACTTAATTTATTAATAAATAAATGCATATACATAGTATAGTTAAAAAAGACACCTTCCTATTTATCTTCAATACATGATTCCTTCTCTCATACGCAATTTTGATTAAATCAACAATGTGTGCTATGTATAAAATTTAATATGCCATAACTTTGAAAATAACAAGCAGCTAATGGCAAAATCTTTTTGTTAAAAAAAATCCCATAAAACATTCTTAATTTCAGGGGCAAAGTATACAATTTCTGCTGATTTTTATACCTTTCATGAGAATGAAATGGTATTATAACTTTGTGCGCCGAAAATCAAATCTTGAGAGTACTAGAAGGAGGCGTGACAGACCCATCAATATATATACCGATATAATCAGAATCATGAGATGAGTCGCTTAAGCCATGTCCGTCTGTCCGTCCGTCCGTCCGTCTGTGTGAACGCAAACTAGTCCCTCAGTTTTTGAGATAATTGATTGAAATTTGGAACACGGGTGAGTTTTGATGCTCAATCGATCATTTGTCTGAAATGGCCGAATCGGACCACTATAACATATAGCTCCCATACAACCGATTATTCAGATATACACATTTTGGGGTATAACTTCTCCCTTTTTACAGCTAAGGACACGAAACTTTGGGGTATTTGTACCCATATCGGCCCAAATAGAGTTACCGAAAATTGTCAAGATCAGACCACTATAACATATAGCTCCCATACAACCGATTGTTCAGATATACACATTTTGTCGTATAACTTCTCCATTTAAATAGCCCAGACACCATTTTTTCTAATAAATCGTTCCATAAATAACCCACAAAATTGAAATTATAAATTATACTAAATCAGGCTATGTACAACCACAGTTGGGCAAAATTTATTCGAATAAGAATAATAGATGAATAAATTTTTTTTATTTTTATTTGAATAATAAATAATTTCATTTATTCAAACAAAACATTATTCGAATAATAGATAATTTTCATTTACATATGTAAGAACAAACAAACATACAAACAAAAAAAAATATACAAATTTTTTTTTTACTATTACTCAGTTGTTTTTTTTGTTGTACCCTGAGTTTTTATTTATTATTTGAAATAACGAATAAACCTCAGAATAATTATTCAAATGAATTTATCTGAATAAAATTTGAAAAATAAATTTTTATTCAAATAATTATCTAAATAAAAATTTATTCGAATAATGCCCAAGTCTCTGTACAACATACATAGGTAGCTTTTCATTTCCCCACTCATGAAAGGTATGAAGTCTTCGGTACGGCCGAAGACAGCCGCGCTCTTACTTGTTTTCTTTTGTTGTAAGCAAGTCAACACATTGTTTGTTGTTGTTGTGGCTTCAATGGTGGCCAAATCGTTTTGTCTATGATCAGCGCAAGTACAAATTTATAGAATTTAAAATCCATTGCATTCACGCGATTATCACTGATCTGACACACTGGTAGGTAGTAGTACGTTGTTTTAGTTTTTTTTTTTTGGTTGATTTGTTGGTTGCTTGTTTGTACGCTTGCTTATTTGTTCGTTCGATCGAAACATTTTGTGCGTTTGTGTATTATGGTAGTGCTGCTGATGATGGTGGCATCAACGGTGTCTATGCGCAACCAACGCTGAGTCTACGATGTACCTACACATTTTTGCGCGAAAGATGATTAGGCATCTGATTACCAATACGAAGCTTGGCAGTTGCCTACAACAGCAATAGCTAACATTTTTTATACGCAGATGTGCTCAGAAGGACCAGGTTTAATACTCAAAACGCCTTTTCAATTTCATGCTAATACTAAAATTCACTACTGGGTATCTGTTTAATGCTTCCATCCATTCAGATTTAAGTCTTCTTACATGTTTGTTATGCTTGTCATCGTACTTGCCATTGTTGTTGTTCTTATTCTCGTTGCTGCTGGACGACATGTTATCCTAGTCGATATATTCCACTCTTCACCTCGTCAACTAAAAACTTCTTCTAAAAACATTTAATTTTGTGACCGTTGTTTGCTGCTGCAGATTCTTATTTGATCGCTGTTGATGCCGTTACTGTTGTCATTACTGCTGTTGCTGCTGTTGTTGCTGCTGTCCTTTCTGCTATTATTGCTGCTGTTCCACTATTGCTGCGGCAATCACAAACAATCACTAACCGAAGCCAAACCAAACAGTAGTTGTTTCCAGCCTAAGTAAGCACAAATTCGTAGTTATTTGCTCGTGAATCTGCAAAGCAGCAATAATTTGACATTTTACTAAAGTAGTAGTAGGTATCTCTGCGCAATTGTTCGTAGGCTCGCGCGTAATCATTTTTTGGTCTAAAATTGTCCTCCTCTATTTTTCCTAACACCGTCTTTCTTCGTTGCCTTCGTTGGTTGTATGCCTGTAGTTGGGGTTTGCCTTTTGCAAGGGCATTGAGTTGATTGCTTTGGTGAATGGATAAAATGGTGCGAGTTTGGTTAATCAGTCGTTTTGCATCTGAATGTCAGTTCTACGCATGTTTGCAGCAAACATACTCATGCATATATGTAAGTACGTATATTTGTATGGATATGCGCATTGTCACACCCAGAAAACAAAGTGACACTTGAACACCCAATGAAATGTTAATGACATTCAAACGAAGGAAGAGGTAAGTGAGGTGAATAAATGTTTGCAGTGAAGTGTTGTTGTTGAATCATTTCCGGATAAACCAAGCTTCTTGTGGTGATTTCCCTAGTACCATGCCTTTTTCAGTATTCGGTAAAATAAAACGCAAATTCAGTTCGGGTTGAAAACGATCCGCGGCGTAAGATTATATATTATTTTTTTCAGGCCCAAAGAACAATGATTAGCGAAACGATTTTTATTTTATTTCATTCATTTCAAACAAAAATTAAAAGTCAAAAATTCTAAGACTTCTAATTCCACTACTTATCCACTTAAATGGTCGTTTCGGGTCGTTTTCGACCCGAACGTAGGTCTACGCTTAAAAACACTTAACTCGAGTTAAATGGAAAAAAAAACCTTATTGGGAAGAATTCAACACAATAAAAGGACTTAACTAGAGTTAATTCTGCTTTTCGTAAAAATTGCATCCAATAAAAGCACTTAAGTTATAAAAGACATTTTTTTGCAATTAACCTTGCTTTAAGATTTCTGGTTCACAACTGTTCCTTCTCTAACACTACAAATCCATTATTTCCCCTTTTAAAAATGCGAATTGGTCTAATGGTTTGAATTTTGACAAAAAATTAAGTTTTCTCCGTTCACCATATTTTGAGTTAGGCTACTTTAATTTGCGGGCACAGATATGTCCGTATGTACATATCGTCGTTAAAACTGCTATTCCGAGCGTTACCGGAAAATTACTTTACTGGTAATTTATGTTGCTGAAAATTGTTACCATCTTTTCAATTGGTATTCTGGCACAAATGGTAACGCTGTCAAAGCATTTCCATACGAACGGAATTGAATCGGGCTGAAAATGGTAACAAAATATTACCACGTATTGAGGTGGTAACTTAATTTTCTGCTGCCAGAATACGAAAAGAGTGTTTAAAGTACCAGATTTTTTATTTCACCAGTAAAGTAAATTATGTTACCACACCGGAATAAGGCCGTTAAAGTGCATTTTTGCGTAAGGGGTATTTTCATTTTCGCGTAGCGGACATTGGTTGAACTTTACAGGAGAGCAAAAAAACTGTTTCATTTCAATACCGTTACTTCTTTCTGCATACAAACTTAAATTTAAATAGTTACGTAGATCAGTTTGTTAGCTAAAACATCAACTTAGTGTAAAAAAAGAAACAAATTGAATTATTAGGACTCTTTTTTTCATGTGCGGTTGTGCAATTTTTATTTGGCACAAAAATCATGCACAAGCGGTTATGAAATGGCAAAATGTTCAATATAAATTCTTTTTTTTAGTATTTTATAAAGAAAAAAAGTAACAAAACTTAAACTTATATTAAATTTAAAGCTAAAATTAATATTTTTAATTAAGAAAACGTAATTTTGTTTACACATTGCCGGAGAAGTCGTAAGGTAAATGTGGTAAATTGTCATAAAAGCTATGACAATCGTAGGGCATCACTCGTTTTAAGTGTTTCAAATCTTGATATTTACTTTTTGTAATTTTGAGGTGACTGTTGTGGATTGGATTAGGAACATCCGTGTTCTATCTGGTTTATAACCTGACTTGAATGTCTTATAAATTTTCGCATAAGAATCATGGCCTACAAAAAACATGTTTTTATCGCAATGTAATACATTAATTTTTATACACAGCTGTAATAGTACACAGATTTAAATATTTTTTTATGAAATTTCGTATACAGGTTCCTATCCAGACTGGGACGGTTGAAAATGGGCGAAATCGGACCATGACCACGCCCACTTTTATATATGGGTATTACAAAGGAGCCCAATAAAAACATTTTTAGCGATATCTTCGTCAATTATAAAGATAATTCAATGAAATTTTGTGGCACAAGTACCACGATAGATAGAAAACCATAAACAGAAAAATTTTGGAAAATGGGCGTGGCACCGCCTCTTATTAGACAAAGGAATCTACGAGATTTCGGAGCCCATAATTCGACAAATAATTGAGATATTATGACGAAAATTGGTGGACTTATTTCTACCACTTGCGGTAGTATATGTTCAAAATTTTAGCGAAATCAGTTTATAACCACGCCTACTTTTTAGTAAAAATATTCCTCGAATGCCCTTCAGAAATTTGTAACGTGACATCTCTGTAACTAAAAGTCATAAAGGGATGAAATTTTATAATAACAAGAACATTTATACGAATTTTCAAAATGGGCGTGGCTGCGCCCACTTTATGCGGCACGGGCTTTATATAAATTGCACCGTGTTTCCAGCAAACGTAAAAAAACTATGAAAGCTTATAATATTTGGCTCCACTCGAACTGAGGCTTCCTTTCTTGTTTTGTTTTTTAATTTTTGATACCTTTAGTCATAATTTGGTTGGGAAAATTGTAAAGAAAAAACGTAGTATCAGAGCTTACCAATTAGCAACTTCATTTAATTTGTTTAAAATAATACCTGCTTGATATTTACCTGACATTATTTGTTTAAAATATTTAACTTTTCTCCCTTTCATATAAATTCGCCATTTAATTTATTTATCTAATAACATATAACTTCGCTTGTATGAATGAACTGAAATCATACGCGGTAATGCTGCCAAATTTTAACAATACTCTTCATAAGCGATTATGAAATTTACTGTTATTATGCGTTTTTGTTGTTAGAATTGCAAAGTTTTGGTATGGGTCGATAGAGCTGAGCGTCAGGAACTCAGGGTTGGAAAATCTCATTTTTGGCAAAAATGTCCCTTACTCGAAAATGAAAATACCTCTTACGCAAAAATGCACTTTAAACGACGATATGTAGGTGCTCTATATCTGTATGCATGTAGTTATGCTTTTTTATGCACACACTACAGGTGGCAAACAAATTAAAAAATGCTCACAAAAAACGTGTGCGAATATTTAGAATAAATAAATCGAACGAACAAACGATGTAGAAAAATGCAAACATTTTCACCTCCGCCATCTATTTGAAGTATATGTAAGCAGGGATGCCACTAAGAAATTTTTTTTCCTACCAAAATGGCTTCGAGCCTACCATTTTCTATTTTAGTGTGAGATTTAACCATATTCAACAAATTCATTTAGGGTAACTGTGTCAGTAACCGACCACCGTTCGCCCGGTGCGGAGGAAATCAGGATTTACATTTTGTGGAATAACATTTCAGGAATAATGAGGGCAATCAACTGATCCTGAAGGAAACGTAAGAAGATTTATCGAGGGAAATAGCGGACATTGTTTCCACTTGGTACAGCACACACATTTACTGTTGTGATACCACATGGAGCTCTTTATTACACACCATGTAGACGAACAACCTTGTTTGCTTCATATAGCGTAAAATGTCAGATGCCTTTCTGTTTTCAATCTCCTCCAGTTGTGTCTGTGGGGGCAAGTGTACTTTAAGCTCAAAGAAAACGTTTCTATTTAGCAGAGTTTTGTGACAAAACTCTAATGAGGAGGCATGTTTTGTCAACAGTGTTGTGGCAAAGTGAACAAATGTACCAAATCAATTATGTTAGTTGAACGAAGGCAAAAACCTACCAAAATTCAAATCGTCCTACCAACCTACCAAAAGGATCAAAACCTACCAGTTTTGGTAGGAAAAGCCCAAAAGTGGCATCCCTGTATGTAAGCTCTAATGTACATATGTACATACATATGTATATGTGGTTATATCCCTGCAAAAAAAAGTGCGATTAATACCGAAAGATATGTGTCCCGGATTGATCTCTTTCGAGAACAATCGGTCCACAATTAGTCCCCGATTGTTCCCGTACGGGTATAAATTTAGACCAATTGTTCCCGAACGGGTATAAATGTACATTAATCGCTTTCATTCCGAACGGGTACAAATCTAGATTCCTTAAATGTAGAAATTTTACAAAAATATGCAATGTATTTAAAAAATTGTAGAACAACCGGTAAAACGAATTGAACACCCTTTCTTTTAATAACAATGATGAATAATAATTTTAACAAAATGCTGCCTAAAGTATTCTATGAAAAAACCATATAATGCATACTCAAAACTTACAATTTTTATTTATTTATTTATTGAGATTTTTTTTCAGAAGTAAAACATTATATAGCCCGTTTTATGCAATAGGGATTTAATTCGAAATTATCGATTTCTGGGATTTTGCCATATTGTTCAATAACTGGGTCGTGCCTTTGAGTCTAGCCTCAAAAGGATAAAAATGGCGGAAATAAAACTGATTTTGTAGTTAGCCGTAGAAGGAAACTATTTGAAATTATAAAAGTTTATTTGCGTTTTCCCAAAAAAAAACTTTTTTTTAGTTAAATCCCTATTGGCTAAAACGTGCGATATAATATTTATTTATATATGCATGAACATTTACAATTTTTTAAAGATTGTTATTAAAAATTGCCTTGGCGAACAAGTTGGAAAAATCTACATTTGTACCCGTTCGGTATGTTAGTGATTAATCTACATTGGTACCCGTTTGGGTATACAAGTTGAACAATTAGTCTCTTCATAGGACATGCTCGAACAAATGCGATCAATTCACTCCATATAAAGGGATGTAAAATTGTATTAGTCGCATGCTCCCTTGCGTTTGATCCCGGACATGTCCCGGATTAATCGCATTTTTTGCAGGGATGTAACATCATGACATGTACTTATGTAATGTTTTTTTTAGTGCTAAGATGCCCTAGTAGAAAAAGCTATAATAGTTCTTTGAATATTTTCTATGAATTTATAGACCCTATCTTCAGCATGGTTTTTCTATAATAAAGTCCCAATGTAAATACACTCTTTTCATATAAAGAATATACGAGATAATAATACCAAAATAGAAAAAGGAGAGATTGTTTAAACTTCGTAACCGCTTAATAAACACTTGTGCCAAATGAGATTTACCAACCCTGAATTCATGGCCGCCAACTCTACGACTTCGGAGCTCAAAAAAAATATCAGATTATTGATATTCTCTCAAAAGTTTATAAATCTAGGAAATAAATATCATTTAGGAAACAGCTCATATTGTATGAAAGAGAGCCATGGAGTTCATGCTCCAAATTATAGTCTTTCAACACCCAGAGATACTCAAAAAACCCTCCATTCTGTCCTCAAAATGCATAGAACTTCAGCACCCAGAAAAAAAATAGTGTGAAATCAACCAAAAATCAACAAATTTTGTGGTTAATTTTTTTCAACACGATGCTTAATGTATGCCATCATGTAATCGTGTAAATTTAACACTACTGTCAAGTGTTAGTTTAACAGGATGACAACTGTAGAATTAACACTAAAAAGTATTGAGTCTTCCTGTTGATTTTACAATTTTAACTAGTTAATATTACAATTTAAGCTGGTTAAATTAACACGAAATGCTCCTGTTGAATTAACAATAACATCTTTTTGATTTTACCTTAAATTTATTGTTAAATTAACTAGAAAGTCTTGTTGATTTTATAATTTATTTTTTTTTTTAATAAAAAAACATATAAAACATAAAATATATAATCATCAGATCAATAAAGCATATTCGAGTACATCACCCGCACAACCGACCAAATTGAAAGCGTCCTTAATATTAGTTTGTGTTTTGCACGAACAGCAGAACTTCAAACGTTGAAAAAATTGTGTATGTTTCAAAATAGTTTTGACGTTCTTTTTAACACTTTTTTACATTATATTGACACTATCATCGTGTTGAATAAACCAAAATTCCAAATTACGTTTATGTTTGAACATTGTTTCGTGATATATCAACCAAATTTTATTGTTAATTGTGGTTCTTGTTGTTTTAACTTTTGTTTTCATGTTGTATTAACACTAAAATTGGGACGTCATTTTTCTAACATTTTTTTTTAGTTTATATTGACACTATCATCATGTTAAATAAAGCAAATTCCAAATGACATTTAGGAATAAAATTTTATATTTGAATCATCACGTATATTTTAAAATTTCTTCATGTTGTATCAACAGTAAAATTTGGTTGAATTTACCAAATTTTCAGATGACAGTTACAAAGCCAAAATCATGTTTCAAACATCGTATAATTTGAAAAAATTGTTGCTGTTCTATGTGTAAAGATCAATCGTGTTAATATTACATGAATCGTGTTGATGATTTTTTTTCTGAGTGAGTGAGACAGACTGTACCATTTTTGCAATAATCTTTAGACAATTTTGATCTGAAGCAAGTAAATCAAATGGAAACTGTTATATTTTTCCTACAGGGTGCATGTATGTTTTCTGCAGGCAATGTTCTTATGCTGACGATTGCTAGATATTACAATTGCTCTCGCGCCAATCCCGTTTATGGCCAAGCAAAAAACGAAAAATACCAAAGCACTCCGCTTGTATCACAACACTCATGCATAAATGCAACAAAATCTAAACCAAAAAAAAAAGTGTTGCAACTTTTTTGCGTTTTGCCTGGCGGCAGCAACGCCACACTCCCTCTCAATATGCTTGTAATATATACATACATACAAACATATACATATATGTGTAAGCATACGTGCAACATGCTGCGCTTAACAATTGCTGCCACAGTGTTCAGCGCAACACACATACTCAGGCCAAAAGTAAACAAAATACTTGCAAAATGTGTGCAAGAATGAAAACTAAGCACATATGCACTCACTTTTAGTTGCATCCATCCATCCATACCACCATAAGTTATGCGCATACATTTTTCCAAGCACACACATTTCAAATAATCGATGTTGCACTGATGACTATGATGGTTGTTGTCGCTGTTTCTGTTGCTATTGCTGTTGCTGTTGACGGTGCGATGGCGCTGATGATGGTGATGGCGATGGAGCAGTTGCTTGTTGGCAACAGAAGAAACATCAAAGTGCATACAAACATCGCAGTTGTTCCTCTGATTATCTATTGCAGCTGTAAACACATGCCGGTCGGTTGTTTGTTGGTTGTTTAATGCACAAAATCAAACGACTTGCAATCATTGAATTGATCATTGTGAAAAACTAACAAATGAATACTGCACTGCCTTCATTTTTGCTGCGAAAGTGTTGCAATGAGATTGTTGTAGCTATGTGGTTTCACACCGCATGATGCTGCAGAAAAAGTGTTGCTGTAAGCATGTAGGTAGTATGTACCTATATAAGTATGTAGCAAATGCTGTTGTTACTAAAGCAGAAAAGAGAATTAAAATAAGTAGAAAGAAAACGCTTAGCATAATTTCTTTTCTAATGGCATGTGGTGTAAAAAATGCAATCAGCAGCTGTTCTAATCTAATTCAAAGCAAAAACCCAAATGAGCAAATGCTGAAAACAATTTGCAGTATGCAACTTTTAATGCATTTTAAAAGAATTTCTGAAATTGCTCTATTTTTTTTTTGGTTTAATTGAGTATTTAAAAAGCAACAAAGTTGGTAAGAAATTTAAGTTATTTTTATAACCGGCTGTGAATTTACATACAAAGGTTGCTGCGCTCAATAAATCTAGTAAATAGTATGTCTACAGGGCAGTGGTGCCAGATTGAGGGAAATTTCCCTTTTTGAGGGATATTTTACTGCAAAATTTTTAAAGAGGGAAAAAAAGGGACATTTCCTTGTCGTCCATATAAAAAAAGGGAATTTTTGGTTGCAGAACTGTTTACATACCTACATATGTATAATTTATAGTATAACTTAAAATAAGCACATCTCACACTGAAAAACCGTCATTCAGTGTATGAACACACACGCCTTCGCGTTAACTTATGCAATGCAAAAAAGATTCGGTTACATACATGCGTACAAGTAAACATACAGTGAACTACACTGCGTATACGTAACTTGTTTACATAAATACCTACATACATTCATACAGGTGAAACTAATAAAAGCGTGTTAATAATCGCCACTCTTAGGTAATTTATTTTTCATTGTGCAAATTCGTACTGTATTGTAATCGAAAGACTTTTTGAGAATTGGGAGCCACTTAAAAGCTATTTTCGCATGGCTTCATTTGAAGATAAGCGTAAAAAAGCACGAATTATTTATGAGGAATTGGAGGGAATTCAAAACAAGGCTTATTTTAGATTTTTGAAGTACGTTCTTAACTTTTTCAATGAATTTAACGCATTGTTCCAAATCCGAAATGTACCTATACACCGGCTACGGGAAGAAACTGAGCCACTTGTGTTGAAAATTCAAGAAATTTCTTAAAATCCGACTTTTTTACAATTCCGTGGGAATTACAGCTAAAAGTTTTGGAACTTCCAACTCCATATTTACTTGAAATTGTACTCACGTTACCCCATTAAAAAGCTGAACCAAAAAGAATATTTTCAATTGTAACGGATGTTAAATGTAAAAAGCGAAACAAACCTTCTAGTGATATGTTAAATAGTATAAGTAAAGTAAGAGTTGCCTTTCAATCTAAAAATATCAATTGCTTCAACTTTAAAATGAACAAAAATCATATCCACTTGCACAATGCAAATAATTTGCACAACCGATACTTTTAGCTATTAAAAAAACTGTATTTGCCCGTTATATATTCTTATATTACTTAAATAAATGCTGTAAATTCGGTGGGAATTTTGTGGGATTTTTTTATTTAAAATGTGGGAAATTAGGGATTTTTTTCCAATTTCTGTGGGAATTTTAGCGGAGATTATCTGGCATCACTGCTACAGGGAACATTATTCGCTCTCATTATCGTAAATTCACTCTATTTTTTTTTTGTTGTTTTTTTTCCGACAGGGTAGGAATGCGATGTATTGTGGAACGGATTTCCGGCATCCCTCGTCAAGTTTGATTTGGTCATAAACCGGTTTCGGCGATGAGTCATCTTCATCATCTTTTGTCATTCTAAGATACTGAACGTTTTCGGAGAACGAAAAAAGATAGTTAGAAAATCAAACTTGACGAGGGATGCCGGAAATTCGGGTGAACGAAATGGCTGATGAGTTAGTCCGGCAAGATTTCCAGCTCTAGATGTCGCAGAGGCGTAGGAGGTTCTTGCGCCCCTGTGTTTCACCCTCGACCAAATCTCGCGGCACTTGTTTGAGGAGGCTAAAGCTAGGTGGAAACGGTTGCAAGCCTACAGAGTCTGCAGAAGCCTTTAGCCCTCATACAACGTGATGCGATCCTCAGTCAATCTAAGAATGGACAAGAGGGACATTTCAAGCTGAACTGTGGTGTTCATATAGGGTTGCCAGACGTACTGATTTGAGCAGTACAATACTGAATTTTCGTGCCCCGTACTGATGGTTTTAAAAACCTTAAGAAATACTGATTTTTTGGATTTTGTACTGATTTATTCTGATTTTTAGGCGACACTAAAAAAAAATAATTTTTATCACTGTTTTTAATTTTCCAAGCGTTTTCATTTGACGTTTGTAATGCTGTGGTTATGCTTACGAGAATACTCGAAGAGCAACGTGTAATTATTGTTGTGCACTCCGACGAGTGAGAGAATTTTCGGACTCTCACATCGATCAAATTTGCTTGGTGAAACAAACACCCAGCACGCCGAGGTTTCGGGGTAATAATGTGTTATGATGTGTGCGTGCGCTCTAATCGTCGATTTAACAACCTCTCACCGATGACGAAAATGTGTCCGAATTTCATCGGTGTTTTGCTAGTAAGCATAACCACGGCATAACCATGAAACACTTAAGAAGGAGAAAGCAACGCGAACGTTAAATGTCATAGAAACATGATTGACAGTTAACGATACGGAAACAAAAACAAAATGCCAGAAATAAAGACGATTTTCTCCGCATATATTGTTTTTTTTTTTTTTTTTGTTGAAGGCAATGTA
The DNA here is from genome assembly GCA_960531455.1 of Urophora cardui. Classification (NCBI taxonomy): domain Eukaryota; kingdom Metazoa; phylum Arthropoda; class Insecta; order Diptera; family Tephritidae; genus Urophora; species Urophora cardui. The sequence continues at coordinate 24,977,549 of OY482673.1, read as the reverse complement.
CTGATTTTTTCGGGAAAGGTATCTGGCAACCCTACGTTCATAGGACATTAGAGTATTGGTACCTACACTGCCCGACTGGGTTTAGACCATAACACTCTATGCCGCAGCTGTAATCTTCCTAGAGCGGAGGAGACGGTGGAGCACCTGCTATGTGAGTGTCCTTCGTACTGCCAAGGCAGAATGACTGCTTGGCAAACCTTCGACAACCTCTCAGAACACAAGGGTGTCAGACCTGAGGGACTTCTTAGATACCTAAACTCAACAACATGGATACAGGTAGTAGGACCTGACCTGCTTTCGAATTGATATAATTCTTTAACCTTACGATTACCAGAGATTTTTATGTACGAGGTTTACCAATACCAACCCGGGTGACCCACATATATTTGCCTGCGTTTCGCATGCTTTCTCCTGCTTCAACTTTTTATTATGCAATTGTATTTCGCACCATTATAATATATAAGCTTGCAGATGAGTAAAAATATTTAATTTTAGTATATTTGATAAAATTAAGTAAAAAATAGAACAATGAACACCCTGAAATAAGTGTACATAAAGTAAAAAATTGAAAATTTTGCCTCCTAAGGCAAATTTTGACTTAATAATAAGGTTGCGGTATACTAATTATTAACTTGAAGTTGCCGTTGGAGCACTCAAATTCAGAAGATCGTAAGTCAAAAACAAAATAACCAATCGAAACCGAGGCGAGCGAGTTGTGAAGGACTTGGCTGACCCGTAAAACGACTCCGTGGAAACTTCCGCATGTATAAAATTTTTACTAAATTATCATTAGTTCATAAGTGGGATGATGTTTATGGTGGGAACAATAAACGAAAATAAAATATATATATGTATGCATATTGTAAATTAATTCAAGCCTTCCGACGTGTCAGGAGCATGTGAGGAGAATTTAGCTGGCCTTTCGCATTACACTGGATCACAAAATGAAATTTTTTGTCTGTACTTTGGACGTGACTATCCTATCTATATGTAAAATCGGTCTCTGATTCCGAAAATCGGATTCATTTTTAATTCTATGGGAAGGTTTTTGAGATATCGGCAATTTACCGTTATTTGGCCAATGGGTCCACTTAATCCAGTATATCTCTTTAACACAGTGAGTTATCTTCCTTAGGGTCACACCAAACGAAAGAATACAGGATTAAGTGGACTCATTGGCCAAATAACGGTAAATTGCCGATATTTCAAAAACCTTCCCATAGAATTAAAAATGAACCCGATTTTCGGAATCAGCGACCGATTTTACATATAGAAAGGATGGTCGCGTTCAGAGTATTTTTTGGCTGTAGAGCAGTGTTATTATTAATGCTCTAGATCAGACATCGGCATTTTGACTCATAAGAGTAAATGAAAAACATTACACACATTTTGGCCAATGTAGCGCAGGCCGTTCTGAGATCCCCAACACAACCTCTTTCGCAATTTTGCCGACCTTTCCTCTAGATGTAGCCACCCTTGCTGCATTTATGACATACGGAGAAAACGAACAAAGTGGTGTCAAGGTTCTTCAGTGTAAGGCTTTCTCAGAAAGCTCTGCTTTATCCTAATTATGCTAAGGTCTATTAGGCGTAATGTTACTGGAAGACTCCACATAAAATCGGCAATTGTATGGACTTTAGGTACTATTTGCTACAAGGAGTGAATTTGCCAATGCCATTTCTTATTTCTAAATAAAAAGGCTAATCTTCCAACAGGTCGATGACGAGTAAAGATAAGAGGAAAATGCTTTGAGTGTTTCGATATAAAAACAAACCCGAAAAGTCGTCAATTATGCATAAAATGCACTAAAACCATTTGCAATAAGCATAATATGAACCAAACAAAATGCATCAATTGTTGTAGATATCCTTCAGTATTTCGGTTGGCTAGAATATAATTTATAGTCAATAAATTTTCTAAAAATTTTATAAAAATAATTAAAATGTAGTTAAACGATAAATATAAAAAGTTAAAACAGCAAACATACGCGCATATACAAGTATTTTCATAGAAAATTGGACTGGGTCACCCGGGTGGGTATTGGTAAACTACGTACATAAAAAGTCAAAATCGAAAAAAGTGTATATTCCGGATGAAAAAAACAATCAAACTTGTTATTATCTGAAAGAACTCGAAAAATTGATCAGTGAGTAAAAAGCATTTTAAAATCCGTCAAATAATTGCTGAGTAATCGCAAAAAGAAAACGCAAAAGGTCACCCGGGTGGGTATTGGTAAACCTAAGGTTAATCTATCCTTGTGGTCTTTTAGGCACGAGTTGTGGTAGCAAAACGGCGCTTCGGCGCTATTTGGAGTCATTGGCACTCGCCACACTAACCAACCAACCTGTGCTAAAGACATACATACCTACTGTTGAGGATAAGAGATTCTTAGTCTTTTCTGCTCGCTTCATCACCTTTAAATTAAAGTTAAGAAATCAAACAAGGATTACAAATATTTCAAGCAAAGATTTCCACTTGGGAAACAATTAAAACTTTCTTGAAAAAATAACTTTTAACTTATCATTGGAATTGCTATTTCCATGGCAACTGGCTCGCTTAATCTTACAAAGCACATTTGCTAACCAAGTTTGCGCAAGCCTACACCAGATGCCATAAATTGTAGTAATTATTAATAATGAAAACAAATTTAAATTAAAAGCCAAGTTTGAAAAGTTTCTTTAGTTGCCATGAAGGCAAAATAAATTTCGTTGTTGCAAGATTTATTATAAGCAAAAATATAAAGCTTTAAATATCTACATATAGCTTTTTGTTGCAGCTGTTGTTGTAAATGACTTATGTTGAAATCTAAAGAATATAAAATAAACTATTATAATAGTATAATAAAAAATAAATATAAAATAAACTATTATAATGGCATTTACTTAAAAACAATTCAAAGCGAAACATAGTAAACTAGATATAGATATAATTTAACACAAAAATACCCACTCCATTGCCTTTTCTGTGGTTAAGAATACATGCCTGCTTACCTCACACAAAAAATCTCCACATACATACATTCTGCTCAACAAATTTTGCACCTACCACCGCAGCTATTTCAATTAATTTTGTCTATTGTGCTAAAATTATCTACACACTTTTATATATTATCAAATTTCGATGGTCACCTTTACAAATTGCACTGGCAATTTGTTTGAAAATTTTTCGCTTGATTTGCCACGAAATTCCACAAATTTGCTATTATCAGTTTTCCAACATTTTTCGCTTATAATATTTTCACTATCCCCGGCCGCTCTACCGTCTTTAATCTTCTACCTGCGCCCCTCTTCATTTCATTCCTTTTTCTCTGTCGCTTAACTTTCTCGTTCGTTTGTCTTTTAATGCGCCATCGCCAACGGTTGCATGCCACAGCTGTACACAATGGCCCGCTGGAGTTGCTGAGCCTGATCCCCGTGTATCTATGTATTTATGTATGTGGCATGTATGTAAGTTTTTCGTTGTTGTGATGCTGCTGCCATGGCATTATCCAATCGCAAACGACCATCATTGGTATGCTGCTGAAAATGATGGAATGTCACCGCTCCTCCACACACACACATACACACACACCCCAAAGTGCTGGGGCTACGTTGAGCTCTTCGCTGCGAATATTATTATGGCTCATGACAACGGTCCTGCAAAAAATTATTGGAAAATAATTACATGCGTGCAAACATTTTTGCGTATATACATGCATATATATTTACTATATGTATGGAGGTACATTAAGGTGACTTCAAAATCTTATTCGTTGATTAGAGCAATTCTAAACTCAGAAGGTAATCAATCAAAATGTATTCTCTATGACTCTGAGATCTCGGTATTGGTAAGTTTATCTCCGTTTTTTCGGTGATGTCTTATGTGCTTTACAGACGGCAGCGATAAACTAAATTACGGCAACACTTAATTCGATTCAAATATACGAAAGGAAATTTGTCATATTTTTTTTCTTTATATACACATTGATACGAGTAAATTATTCCCTTATTACTTTTCGCAATTGAATTCCGATTGTTTTGTTTACTTTTGGTTATTCTTTTTCTTCACTTTCCATTCACAATAGAGATTTTTCGACAGAGTGCGCTAAAATTTTGAGAACTAACTCAAGAGGTAGTCCGCATTACCTCCAGCTAATTTTCAAATTAACTCCGAATTAGCTAGATAGTCCGGATTATCGCTGCGGTCTTTCAATGCTATTAGAAATTTTTAATTACAAAAAAATTTCGCTGATCCACCCTAATGCATTCGTTGCTCATGGCATCTGCATCTTAAATATTTGTCGTCTGACTTGAGCGCTTGAGTTATTATTATTATTATTGTTGTCGTTGTTGTTGTCGTTTCATTGGAGGTTTCAGTGTCGCCGCCGCTATTTTGCCAAAGTTCCTCTTCAACTCCTTTCTACGCCTTCTTCTTTTTTGTCATCTTGCCCATCTTCGCCTTCTTTTTTCTTCTTTTATCTATCTACAAGTTAAATTAATTAAATTTTATTAACTGCCGACATATTTTTGCGCATTCCTTGAATTCTATTTTTTGGGTTTTGCTTTCGGCTCGAGTTCTTTAAGTTCTTTCGTTTTATTCTGCGCTTTTTGTTGTTGTTGTTACGTGTTATTGGCGAAAAGTTTGTCCTGCAATATTTTATGAGACTGTTTTTTTTTTTTGTAGCCGTTTTTTGGGAGTGTCTCGTCTTTTGCTTGCTTTTTCGATATTAAATTTGCATTTTGCTTGATAATGTTATTCCAACTCTACCTTTTTTTTTTTTGAAAATTTCACTTACTAATGGAAGAAAATATTATTGAAATTTCATTTAAATTAAATTTTAGCTGATTTTCCTGTGTTAACGTCATCAAGCTGTAAGGACTGCTCTTTCTCTCTGAGAGGAAACCTTATTTCCAAGGCTTATCCGCCATGGGAATAAGGCTGAGATAATTTCTTTTTTGTTGTTTGCTTTTCACACAGAGTAGGATTGCGATGTATTGTGGAACGAATTTCCGTCATCCGGTTTCGGCTATGTGCCATCTTCAGTATTCAGAACGAAACAAGGTACTGAAGATAGCACATAGCCGAAACCGGTTTATAACCAAATCAAACTTGACAAGGGATGACGGAAATTCGTTCTACAATACATCGTTTAGATAATTTCTGATAATAAGACCTTATGTGGTATCTATATACCTTAAAATAACGCTTATTCTCCATGGGAAATAAGGCTTAGCTATTTCCTGATAATCAGGTCTTCGGCGGTACCTAAATGCTTTTTATGAGAAATAGTAAAAATGTGTTTTTTTATTTAGCTGTATAATTCAATTCCTTCGACAATGCGAAATTTTTTACGTTCGCCGCTCATGTGCTCTCCTTGTTCATGTGTGCTCATAAAACTCAATTGCCTCTCTCTATTTAATAAGTATATCTCTATTTAATAAGTATAAGAGAAAATTAAGTATTAATACGTTGGGAGTAGAGCGAATGAGTGTACAACAGCACGTAGCGCTGCCAGAGTACTCCTGTTCAATAGCTTACGGTTCAGCTATAAGCCTACTCTTTTTGCTGGGTGGACATATGAAGACAGTTCGATTTATGTAATTTTTTGCAACCGCTCCCATGACAGTCAGTTGAACAATAGCGAAACAATTCCAAATGCATTCAATACCAATTTACTAACCATCTTATGTGTAACTAACCAATACCTAAACTATAATATTTTTTTGCTCATAATCACAAAAAATTCCCATCGATTTAACAAAACTAACATTTTAATATTATTTTCCAATATTTTTTCTATTTACTAAAACAATAGCGCATATTTTATAACAAAAAGCAATAACTAAATAATTGCAACATTATTATCTCTTTAACTTAAAGTTGCACATAAAATCCAACTAAAGTAGTGTATAAACACCGTCATTTCGCAAAAGTGCATAAAACACCAACACACCATAGCCAACAACCGCCAACACAGCAACAGACAGACAGACAACACAAGACCACTTGCAATAAGACGAGCGAATAAAATCAATGATAAGTGTGTGCTTACCCGCATCTTGACATTTATATTCCTTGAAATAAGTACACATGGATGTAATATTTAAGCCATGCCATGTACACACACCATCGTACATACGTGATCTCATATGTAATTTATTTATTATGTGATTTGGGGGTGCAGTGCAGCGCTGTGTGGCGCACTTGGTTGGTTGGTTAGCTGTTGCCCCAGTGCAAGGTTAATGTGCTACAAACCCAGTGCCCGCATTAACTTGAATTCGTTGTTGACGTCGTCATTGGCAGCGTACAGAGTTCTGTACATATGAATGTTTGTATGTTGCACATGCACTTACTTATAATACCATGCTTAAAAGTTTGTTGTGATAATGCAGTTTATAACTTGTAATATATGTATGTATGTACGTGTTGCACACATATTGCTAATCCAATATGAGTGTATGTATGTACTAACTGAATAGCGAGAACAAAAGTAACAACTTTGTAGTCATTAGCGTTTATATTTGCTAAGAGTATTGTATGTTGTATGTGCCCTCTAGGAACTACCAGCCGTAATAATGAAAATGCTAATTCATGTTTTAACTCTTTTATTGTGACTTTCTGGATACAAATGGCCGTTTGATGTGAGAGCTAATGCGTTAAAATGTTCTACAAAATTGCTGGTAAAATTTTACTATGGGAACCGTAACACCCGCAATAATTTACAAATCCCTCATTTTGCTTTCAGGACTAGTTGTTGTTGCTATAGCTACCAAGATACGCCCATCAGGTTTTGGATAGTGTAAGGAAAGAGATAGTCCTTGCCGCATATTTCATGATATGATATAGTATTTTACGTTCTTTGTACAAAAATTTTTTTCTGAGGGGAATAATTTTCTGGAACATTTTAACCCCTTATCTACATTTTTAATTGATATTCTCTACATATGTTTCCAACGGCCATTTCCAGGGGTGTTAGAGAGTTGAAGTCTACCGCAAAGAAATTGTTTATTAAATTCTGTAGAAGAATCCGAGCTCAAAAACTGCATTTGAAGTCATTTTTTATAAGAAATATCCATAAAGTAATTGCACCTCCAACTAAAACTATAAAATTTTAACCCCACCTAAAAAAACTCAGATCCTCTGGACTAGTACTCTGTTAGGCAAAGTTGGTTTGGGAGACATCCTCTTTCATAATTACTAGCGTTTGTTCTTATTGAGAAAACACTGTTGGATAGTGATGAGCGATATATCGCAAACGGTGATTTTTTCACTGTGAATAAAAAATCGCAAATCGCAATTGCGATCACTTTTTCAAAATAGCAGTTCACTACTTATTGGGAGCTGCTATCGATGTACCAAGTAAGCAGTTCACCTATGTGAATCGCAATCGCAAAAGCATTATAAATTTCTTTTTGTTTATACTTTTGAGCAGACCACATACGTATATAGAAATATAAGAAAAAAAAATTATTGAATTTATAATTTATCTTTGAAAAATGTTTACAAACAGCGAAATTACTGCGGAATACGTTATTGCTTTCATTTTGTTAACATAAAATGAAGACAGGTTATATCGCTCAGAAAACGCAAAATTAATCTCTACCGGTAACTGATGATTTTATAGCAGTCCATGCAATCGCAATAGCAGTTTAAAATCGCAGTGATTTAAAAATAGCAATCACCGAAATCACAGATATCGAAAAATCGCAGTTTCTCTCATCTCTACTGTTGGACCGATACTAAGCCGATTGACGTACGAACGATATTTTTTTGCCATTATCAACCTTCTACACTCAGGGGAAAAAAATTATAAAGGCATATGGAAACGTGCTTAAAATGAGAAAAAATGTATTTAGAAGTGATGTAAATACCAACATTTTTATTTTAAAAATGTTCATTGTAAAATTTTTAAATCAAGAAAAAACATTTTCAATTTAAAAATGTTTATTTTTATTTTAAGCACTATGAGAAAAAAAGCTGCAGTGTTCTCTATATTATTTTCTCTTCCGGATTCGAAATTGTATCCAACGGCATTCCCTTCATTTTCTCTCAATCCGAGTCCCAACTAGAAAAATATAGCCTGCCTCCGCTTGTTCTCCTCTTCTTTTCTACTTCGCCGTAACTGTTTGCTATCTTTATTTCTTATTTTCCTTATTCTCCTTTTTCTTCTTTATTTTATATTCTCCTCCGGATTCGAACCATGACATCAACCTGAAACTCTATCCAATCATCACATAGTGGAACATTCAACATTATATTGAATTGTAGTAACCTATTTATACTTCCCATTTCCTAAAAAAGAATCAAAAAGAATCAATGAATTATATGAATCATTGTAAAAACAAAATTAAAAAAAATCGATTCTCATTATTGTTTTTGTTGGATTTCTCACAAAAAATTTTGAACAAAGAGCGAGTTTTTGAATCAACATTCATTTTCGTTTTTAATTTAAGTATGTTTCTTTTTAAATCCAAAATGCATTTTTATTTCAAAAATTTCATTCTCAATTCCAAAATTTCATTTTTAATTTAAAAATTTTCATTGATAAAATAAAAATGGTTTGGTTTAAAACGTGCATTATGAAAAGAAAAATTTTATTTTTGATTTTAAAATGCTGTTTTTCCCTGAGTGTAGGCCTTTGTATTTTTTTTAGTTCTTTTAGATAACAATTTGGCAGTTTCGAAGAGCAATCAAACAAATTTAAATGTGTGAAGATACCATAACCAACGTATATAAATGAACACAGTGATCCTCAATGGAATAAAGTGATACTGAATATTTTTCGCTGCCTACAAAACAAGTCCTCCAGCGCCCTATAGCGATGCAGTCAACAGTTTTATACTCTTCGCAAGTACCATTTTTCCTACTGGGCTTTAAATGAGTATAAGCTTCCGCTTACCTCGCTTATTGTGCCCCACATCAGCAACATGCTCGCATGTATATATAAATGCCATTATTATTATGACAAGCTTTGAATGTGCAACACTTTGTGGCATATGTATTAACTTTTTGCGAAACAAATTAAATATCTACTTTCGTATGTATGTATATACATGTAAGCATGTACAAATGTAAAGAATTCTTTAACATTTCAAACTTTAATTTTTATTATTTGTTTTTCGCAACAAAAACAATAGCAAACAAATTGCCAATACACGAGATTTATGTGACGCCTTATTCAATTGCTTTTGGCATTAATGTGATTGCCGCCGCGAGGGGACGCGTCGCGTCGTCTATTGAACATTTTGTTTTCGTCATCAATGCAGTAGTTAGTTGTTGTTGTATTTTTGTAGCTGATTTTTTGGCAACAGTCACTGCGGCACACCTCTGTTTTATTGCCTTTTTTTTATTTTTGTTCGACGGACATTGGTTGTCGCGTCGCAGTGATTTGTTTGCCCATGGCTTTGGCAAATTTTCGGTCGTCGGCCGTCGATCGCCCGTAGTTGGTAGCTAACAACAATAACAGAAACAGTTAATCCAACAACAACAGTAGTTAATGTGCAGCAACAAAGCAATGGCAAACAAGCAACATGCAGCAAGTATGCGTTTTGTTGCATTCACCAACGGGACTAATTGGTCACGACAAAGACAAAAGTCAAATTGCTCTTGTTGACGCAATTGTCTACGACTTTTGTTGTTGTTGTTTGGTTGTTTGCCGTAGCGCTGTTGTTGCTTGGAAAAAAGCAACAATTTGCGTTTTTCTAATTTTAGTAGGAGCTTTAGGGAATATGGCAGACCTTTTTATTAAGTGTTTTTTGCCAAAAAAAAAAATTATAAATGAAGGGTTTCCTTGGTCATATGTGTTTTTAAAGTACCCAAGGATATTACCTAGCCCTTCTCAAAGAGTTTCCCAATAAACTATATGTGTGCATTATCACATTAAAATTACATAAATGTGGGCGTGGTTGCTTTAGTTTAGTATACTACATATAAAAGCATGTCTAAACCGAACATAATTGGCACTCCAAATGGTTCAATAAACTCGGCCGTTTGTCGTTTAAGTTGTCAGCTCTAATTCATGTCCTTCCTTATTGGTTGTTGCATATCATTGCATCTGTCAGAGATTTCGATATAGCATTTTCAGGTTAAATGCAACTTTTTTCAAGTCAAGTAAAACTTTTTCAAACTCAAGTGAAACTTTTTTCAACTCAAGTGAAACATTTTTCAATTGAATTGAAACCTTTCGCAATTGAAATTAAACCTTTTTCAATGGAAAGGATATTCAAAAAAGTTTAATTTCAATTTAAAAAGGTTTTAATTCAATTGAAAAAGATTTCACTTGACTTGGAAAAAGTTTCACTTGAGTTGAAAAAAGTTTCACTTGACTTGAAAAAAGTGTCATTTGACTTGAAAATGCTATAGATAGATGTTCGATAAAAAATTAGAAACGGCTTCCATTTAAGACTTATTTTTCAGATACTTGGGAGCGAATCTCCATTGATTGAGGGGGGTTCGCTCTTTTCCAAATTTTTATATGTACAGAATTTAGCATGATTCGGTATAGTGATGGGCCAGTCCGAGATGTTTTATTCGATTCTCTCGATTGTTGAAACATCTCGAATGCTCTCGATGGTTTTCATTCGTATTCGAGTCAAGTCGTAAATGGCCGTCAGTCGAAACAATCGCTAAAACATCTCGGACTCGCCAACGATTCCTCTCGTTTTCAAAGCAACCCTAAAACATCTCGGACTCGCTGCAAAAAATACATAATAATTGTTGTTGCCGCTTGAATATTAAAATTGCTTTACAAAACATACAGAGTGGTACAAATCTATTGCCGTTGTTGCTACTCGTAAAATTCATTTGTCTCATAAGCGTCTCACTTCAGAAAATTTATTAATGTTTAAATAATTAATTATTATTATTATGCACGACACTGTTTAGTTGTGATTGCAATAATGCAGCGTCTATGTATAGCATATTTTTCAATTTGGTTAATTTATTTATGTATTTGCCTCACTTCCATTAAAAATCCTACTTTCTTTATCAACAAACCTCATTCAGTTTATTTTATCAACTAAAACATATCATCAAAACAACAGCCGGCCCGCCGACTCGGAACAATCGCAAAACATCTCGCTTGTGTAGTCGAGATGTCATCGAAACAACCTACGACTCGCCGACTCGGAACAATCGCAAAAACATCTCGCTTGTGTAGTCGAGATGTCATCGAAACAACCTCCGACTCGCCGACTCGGAACAATCGCAAAAACATCTCGATTGTGTAGTCGAGGCGCGAGTCAACTTTTGACTCGATTGTGATTTTGCAACGATGGCGATTCTCTCGATTGTCTAAACATCTCGGACTCGCCCATCACTAATTCGGTATGTGATTCGAGGGTGAATGGCGTTTGGGAAAATGGGTTTTAAAAAAAAATCTTCGTGCCACCAACAAACCGAAGCTATTATTTATTTTAAAAATCTATACATACTAAAAATTCCCTCGACGACATTCTCCGATCATATTGCCACGAATCCACCACATTGTTGTTTACTGCATTTATGTACAGTTTGGCATTTTGCAATTATGCAAACAACAACAAAAATTAGGTAGCCGTAAGTCACAACATAGCATATAAACCAGCAGCAGCTGGAGCAACAACAGCAGCACCGGCAGCATTAGCAATTGTTGTTGCAACATTGAATTTAATTTCACTCATTTATTTATACATTCATTGCTATTTTATTTTTATGATTTTTTGCGCTGCCATTTTATTGTAGTTATTTTTTTTTTAAATAGTTCTATAATAACTTTTTAGTTGCTTGTTTTTCTATAATAAATATTTATTTGTTAATAAAATGCTATTGATTCTTTAATATCGTGATAATTATGCAAATTCTGTTATTTGTTTTTATTACTACATATTTTATGCGGACTTTTGTGCATAAATATGTAAATAGGTATGTACATTTAAATAAGTATTAAATTTTAGTTTTTTTAATGGGCGTAAATCGAAGTTATTGAGTAAGAATTGCTATGGAAAAATGTTAAAAAGCTGTATCTCGGCAAACGTAGTATCTAACGTAAAAGAATTTGTGGAGACTGCATAAGATTACTACTGTAATAATCTAACTATTCTCTAATCGAGAGCGAGAGTAGAAAATTAGTCTAAAATTCGATTGGAAATTGATTAGAGAGAGAGAGAGCCAAATCTCTTCGTTGTTTTTATTTGAATTGTAAGTACTTGCGAATTATCACAAGAATCCTATCAGAAAACTATATAAGATTTCAATTGGAGTATTATGTATTTCCCTTTCTGTTTGAAAACGCTATGTTTCCCCACTTTTTCTTGATTCGTTCTCCAACGTTAGAGAGATCTAAAGAAAAGTTATACACAGAGCCAAAAAGTTCACCTATAATCAAAGAGACTGCCATCTAAAAATGCTATATGGGCAAGGAGAGTGAGAGGGGACAAAATTGGAGAAATTTTTGCTGGAAAATCTTCTAGATTTTAGCTTGAATTTCTTCTTAAATTTATTGAAAAGGATACCGTCTGAAAACGAGGAGATAACTTCTTATTTATTAATTTTTTATGTCATTTTGTCAAAAAAATTAAATTGTTAGAAGAGATCTGCTTGTTTTTATGAGAAAATTTTTATAAAGCAAATCAATAAGGACATCCTCTAATTTTTACTAGAACCTTTTTGAATTTATTAAAAAGGAAAACTTTTTATTTTTAAAAGAGCCCTTATTAATTAAAATTTTGCTATAAACGTCTTAACGTACGTACATGTATGGATATACTCGTACATACTAGAAATATGCATAACAGTTATTGCATCTTATTGGAGAGAAAGCATAGAGAAATCCGCTAAACTTTGTTCTAATTTATAGGGCATTTTAGGTGGCCTTTTGGCTCTGTGTAGTTCTGGAACAGGCACCGGCAAAATGTCACGCACTGGCAAATGAGAAGCACCACACACATTCTAACCAATGTAACGCTAATCGAACTGCCCTAACCAACAAAAACTCTCTCACAATTTTGCCGTACTATCTTCTAGAATCTAGATTCATTTCTTTTTAATATACCACTTTTGTGACAAATGGGCGATACTTACCAGCGAGATGATCGATATTGAAGACGTAGTTATTCGATTCGAGAAGGTGCTCATTCTCTAGCTAAACGGAACTATAGTTATCCGCTGCATTTTCCTTTCGTTATAAGTTCGAAATCCAGCCCATTTTTAATGAGAAAGGGAACTGTTACCTTAAAGCGCATCACTTTTTCTCTTGTTACCATAGTAACGAATGATTCTAATTTTTTCAAGTGTATTTCCAGTAAATTTTCTATGAACGCTAGAAAACTAAGGACATCTAAGTGCATTATCAGTTCGATATTCACATTGGCTGACGAGGATTTTTCCTACGATTGAAGATACTGTAATTGTCATTTCTATAAATGAAGCTAATACAAAATTTTTCGTTATAATTATAAGCTTTAAAACCCGCAAAAGGAAGTACATATTCTCCTTCCGTCCAGATGTTATTTACCTACACCAACTCCGCCGCTCCGCACCGCAGTCAATTTAAAAACAAAGCAAACAAAAAGCATAAATCGCGTGCGCACGCTCCTCTAAATGAACTCTGTCTGGTCTGCTATGGAAGGCTCAATACTAAGTCTCAGACTCACTTTCCTCGTTAACATGTAGGGCGGTGTCACTTAAGCACACTTAGCCACTTAGTCATTTAGTCACCCAGTCACTTAATGCCTACATGTGACAATTTTCGTGTGAAAAACTTAAATTGGGATGTGCGCACAAACTCATAGATACATCATCCCCTAACTAAGTACATCGATTCGATAGTTAGCTTATAGACATCCCTTTTGCTTTTTTTGTGGCAGGGATGTTTTCCATGTTTTGTACGAGTATGTGCGCCCTCAGTAGTTAGTGGGATTTTTTGAACAAAAATAAACAAGAATTGCATTAAAAAAACGCGCACACCCAAATCACAGGCAATTTCATGTGTGTGTGTGTGTGTTTATTATTTCCAATCGTAAAACAATAATAGATAAACCAATAAATAATTACGGTCAATCACGTTTCGATTTTGGAAAAAGGGCAAAACTCACTCTACACTATTCCAATAAACTTTTTGCGTTACCTAAATTCTAATGCCATGAGTCAAAATTAAACATAAGGCAGTTTTGTGGACAAACAAAAAGAAAAGCAAACAAAACATTTATACGCTTTTAGTAAAGCATGTAGGGACATATGTATTAGAAGGCTGCACGAATGGATTCGAAACGGCCACAAAATATTCGCGGCCGTCCAATTACAGTACCTACTTGTTTCTGTCGTTTTAGAATAAACGCAAGTAGAGCACAACCATAAACAGAACCAATACAATTACTTATTCGTAGCGACAATTACATGACCTTAAAAAGGTTCTGCAAATAGTGTACACTACTTGCGAATACTTCGAATATAATCGAAATATATGTATGTACATACACATTTTCATAAACATACATTCAGACGTTGTGTTCAGCAAAATTACGCTGCTAGGCAGAGTGTGTGTATGTGCATATGCATACACACTAGGGCGGGTCGATTGGTAGGGTCCAAAAACAAAATTAACAGGGACACATGGCGATTATGAAAATTTGGGTAATTTCAACCTTTTTTTGCCAAAGAAACCATATGTCTAAAATAAATTTCGAACCAGAGCTTTTTACGATCTACATATTTCCAACTGTTCTATATATTTTAAAATAACTCCGTAACCAATACATCGATTCTTTTGATTTTTTCGGCATTAGTTAAACTTATTTGGCATATTAAGGTGGTTTTATGAAGGAAATAAAGTTCTCCCGAAATTCGCCGAACAACCCGATTTTCATGCGAATATAATACGGAAACCTATACCTAAAATTTTTCCTTAATATATTAAAATTTAGAGGTCGTGCAAATGCCTCCAAATTTCTTTCTCCTTTTATATCAGTGATGTAACATAATTTTTTTCAAAGTCCTTAATGAACAAGAAAAACATTTCTTATCATTAAAAAATGGAACATATGTTTGTTGGGCTTTTATTTTTTGGTCCACCTTAATGCCATATGCACATTAAATAAACAAACAAACCAAAGAAGCAACAAGGTTTTGCGAATACTTCATAACATGGTTATTATTATGTTCTATTCTATCGTGGCGAATAGTGTACACTAATCGCTCCAACAGAGCAAATAGAAATAGTATTTGTATTCCAAATGAAAAGTATGGGTTATATTCGTATCTGCATTGAAATTGTGCTGTGACTAATTTTACAATGCATAGAGTATTCGAAAATATACAAGAGGCAAATGGTATTGTGCAGAGGTGTAATATGTATGTGTATTTATATATGTACAGTGATGTGCAAAAATATTGACAATTAACTGCCCAATAAACATTGTGGCGAACGCTCGAAAATTACTTTGGATATCCAATATAAATATCCAAGTGGGAACGAACTTACAAACAGCCTTAGTTTTCCAATATTCAGGAGATGGTAAACTCGATCAGAGTTTCAATTTTTCACTATTCACAGACGGATCCAAGATGGCGGGCGGAGTGGGAGCGCGAATCTTCGCAACTCAGCCGGAGACTTCCATATCAATGAGGCTGCCGGATACAGCGAGTGTTTTTCAATCTGAAGTTTTTGCCATACTGGAGTCCTGCAAGACTTTACTTCCAGCGGAAAGTGCCAGTGTTGGGAACAGGATAGGAATTTTCTCGTATAGTCAGGCAGCTCTGAAGGCTCTGGGATCTGTAAGGGTATCATCAAACCTGGTTATTCAGCGTAGGGAGTGGTTCATGGGCTTAGCAAGTCGATATAGCGTACCTATGGGTGCCGGAGCACCGCGAAATTCAGGGAAAGGAAATGGCTAATGAGTTAGCCCGGTAAGGCTTGGCTCTTGTTGTCGCAGAGACGGAGCAGGTTCTTGCTCCTCTGGGTTTCATCAAGGGCCGAACCACTCGGCACTGGTTTGAGAAGGCTAAAACAAGTTGGAAATGGTTGCAGACGTGCAGGGTGTGCAGAAGTCTTTGGCCCTCATACAACGAGATGCGATCCTCAGCCATTTTAAGGATGGAGAGGAAGGACATTTCCCACTTAACTGCAGTGTTATCGGGACATTGGGCTATTGGTGCTCACGCACCCCGACTGGGTTAAAACCATAACACTCTATGCCGCACCTGTAAACTGTCCGCAGCGGAGGAGACTCTGGAGCACCTGCTGAGTGAGTGTTCTTCGCACTGCCAAGGCAGAATGATATTCCTTGGCAAACCTTTCTTCGACAACCTATCGGAACACAAGGACAGCAGGAATGAGGAGCTTCTTATATACCTAAACTCAACAGGATGAATATAGGGCTTAGGACTTGCCTTGGTTTCCGAAATGATATCTCTTTTACGCTATTCTTCTGTTTCTGCTTCATCAGCCACGAGTCATGGTATCAAAACGGCGCTTCGGCGCTAATTGAAGTTGGTGGGACTGGCCACTAAAACCAACCAACCAACCATGTAGTCGCAGGTTTAGAAATGCCAATACTTTTGTACAGCACTGTACCTTTAAAGGTACTCAGCATTCACTTTCCGTATGATATTCCATGCCGTGTGACACCAGAGTGCAAAAGCACCATCAATGACACAACGAAATCATAAATTAATATTCGACAGTTGGTTGTTTTCCATGTCAAAAAACGAGTGATTTGTTGTTGTTGCTGCTGCAGCACATATTGCTGGCGATAGATGGTGGTGGTGGTCGTGTGGTGGCGGAAGCAGGCGTGGTTGCAGTGGTGGTGGCTATGTGGTTTCGGTAGTGCCTATGATATGTGATGTTTTATTGTGATTTGTGTGCGATTGCGTTTGTTGGGCAATAGAAAATGCAAACGGCCCGCAATTAATTGAAAATTCAATAGGAAATTAACATACAACGGAATTGCAAAATAGCATGATGCAGAGTTACAGTACATGGGCATGCACATACATACTTACATACATATGTATGTATATACAACCATATATATGTATGTATGATATATTTGTGCATATATAGGTGCATAAATTTTTCTCTACACATTTGTTACCCGGCATATGAGTAGATACATGCAAATTTTTCCGAGAACTTGTATGGCACTTATCGCTTTAAAATTCACTGCAAAAAAGTTATAAAAAAGGTTTTAGAAAAAAATGTGAATTCCGTAGTTTTAATTTTCCAATTCACATAGAAAATTTTAAACCAAAGTTTTTTCCAATTTATATACTCACATGTGTTTATAATGCTATGTTCAGAGATGATATCGACATCATTAACAGGCGCGCCGTATGTTTTGCCTTCTTCAAGCTGGATAAAGAGGCTAAGAAAATCGGTTTGGCGGTTAACAAGATGAAGTACCCCCTGTCATCACACAGAGAAACCGCACGTCTTGGCAGCCACTTCAGCACTTGGAGTGTTCGAGAGGATAGTTATTCGGAAGATTTATGGACCTTTGCGGGTTCGCGAGGGTGACTATCGACGGAGATTTAACGATGAGCTTTACGTAGACATCGACATTGTTCAGCGAATAAAGATCCAGCGGCTGCGTTGGGCAGGTCATGTCAGGAGAATGGATGAAGGTGCTTCGGCCAAGAAAGTATTTCTATGGAAACTCACTGAACGCAAAAGAAAAGGCAGACCGCCACAGCGTTTGGGAAAATCAGGTGGACAGCGATGCTGACTCCCTAGGTGTTCCCAAGTGAGATAACAGAATTTAATTTATTATTCAATATCTTTTATTATGAATATGAAATGTCATATATGTGAAACGTTGACTCAGCTAATGGACATGTCTATCTTCAACGTTAATATAAGACTACAAAACTGTGGCGCTAACTTAAGCTAACTGTTTTGCGAGTTTATATGGGCCTATTAATACCACTAGCTTGTACGAGGGTTTCAGGTTGCCACCAAAGACTTTTGAAAGCTTCCCATTCCCAATAGGTTAAAAAAGGGCTTGGAACTCGAAGCTAGACTATATCTATAACAACTCTATTCAACATTTCCACAAATTCTGGGAACGTTGTCTGAGACAACATACTGAGGTACAACAGCTACATATGTACATAAATTTTCTAGTATTCTTATCATTTGTCGTACAACTCATAGCTTCCGTAGAACTAATTTACCTTGTGTTTAGCTTTATTTGCACCATTTCCGCATGTTTGCGCTATCAACACATACAATCGGGTATCGCCAGCTCACTTCCACCTGCTCTCCACAACACCTTATTTCTTTGTATATTCTATTTTTATTGCCGCTTTATGTAATAAATCGATGAAAAACTGTTACGACTTTGTCCATTTGTATGCAAAATTAGAATGAAATGGAAATTTACAAATGATTTGCGGGAAAAATGTCAAATAAATCTCTTTTCGCCGTTCTCGTTGACTTCGTTATTGTTCTATTGTTGTTGTTATTATTGTTGTTTTTTGTGTTGTATGAGTTTTGAATTTGTTATTTTCGTATGTAAAGTATTTATCTGTTGATGTGCTCATACTTGCAATTGTGACTAAATATTCATTCATTTAGTACAAAAGTTGTGCCTTTTGTGAAAATTTTATTCGCCTATTTTATATTTGTGTGTGTGTATGCGAGTGTGGTTTTGTAAAATATTTGTTGCTAATGCACATGCAAATGAACTGAAAATGTAGCTGAAATTGCCAGTCATCAAAAATGTGATTGTTTAAATATTTGTAAGGCTCAGAGCACTTGGAGCTTAGTGAGTGATTTTCGTATGCATTGACGAATTAATGTGTGTATCAGTGGCGGATCCACGGGGGGTGTTTTGGGGGTTCAAACCCCCCCCTTGTGGTTTATCATAGATCCCAAATTAATGCCTTTATTGATTCTGCGCCCAAATTTCCCAAACTGAACAAGGAAAACTCTATCATTCCAAAAGCAATGGTTGGACCATATAAAATCCAAAAAAATGTACCTACATGGGAAAAAAGTTCATGTAGGTACCTTTGGACGCACGTGCATAAAATCAAATTTGTCAAATGCTATTCGCAAATTGCCAAATCGCAAATTTATTTTCTTTTCTTTCTTATCCCTATTTTTATCGGGATTGTACAGAATTAATTTGGTCAGAAATGTCTGAATCGTTGGAGAAATTGCCTTTTTCAGAGGCATTTCGCAATTCTTGTTTAAATTAATCTTTTAAAAATTTGAGTATATAAACACAAGAACTTCAATAAAGTAAAAATTCTCTAAAAAATATAAATATAACCAAAAAGTACTACATACATATATTCTTATTTATTTTGGCTTTAAATGCAAGGGCAAGTGAAATTGATGATCAATTTGCCACCAATACCATACGATACTCATTCGCACGTACCAATGCAAAAATATTCATACATACGTTATACATGTTATTTAGAACTTCAATTGAAATCTCCTGCACTTTATGTGATGACATACATATTAGGTCCGTTTATTATTAGCTAGTTATGAATAGTTAGCCAAGTTTCGGCTGGAAAATCGTTTCTTGAGTCAAAAAAAATAGCAGAAGAGAGCTATTGACAGCTCCAAATTTCAGCTAGTAAAATTTTCCCTAGCTGAAATTATTTGCTGCCAAAGTAAGAAACAGCTGTTGAAAAAATAAACAAACGAATACTTTTGATTTTTATTACTTTTGAAATTTTCTGAATTTTTGAAATAGAAATAAAGAAAATTAAATGTTATGATGTTTTTGTTTTGGCCAGCCTTCGTTTTATGATTCTAAGTTTTGTTGAGCTTTTTGGCCTTATTTTAATTAAAAAGAATGTTTTGTATACATGTATGTATTTTGTTTATTTATTTATTATTTTGCCCGACGTTTCGGTAAAACTCCTTTACCATCTTCAGGGGTCGACTTTATTTTTGCAAAATCACACGAACATGGAGATATGAAAGAAAACAAACATTTAGATTTCGTGTGATTTTGCAAAAATAAAGTCGACCCCTGAAGATGGTAAAGGAGTTTTACCGAAACGTCGGGCAAAATAATAAATAAATAAACAAAATACATACATGTATACAAAACAAAATTAAATGTTTTTTTTAGAAAAAATAACCATTAACAGTCAAAAAAGGCATTAAAATTACTAATCGCTAATTTTTACTATTATTCCGTTTCTTGATTTTCTGTTCGTTTCGCACTTTATGAGCGCAATTCTTTCCGTTTTGCTCACTTCACAGCTAGTTTCTAGTTTAATAAGAAACAAACCTATTGTTAATTTTGAGGGTTTTGAGTTTGGTGTTTTTAAGGTGCGGGAAATGGCGCAACTAGTATATAGAATAATAATAGTAGGTGGTATTAGTCCATATTTTCACCAGCGCGCATAGGTAGATTTTCAAGTTTTATGCGGCCAAAAATATTTTATTGTCTACATCTATTCCAAATTGCTTGTTTAATGCGTTAAAAGTCGATTTTATTGAAAAATATATACAGTGACTCAAAAAAAATCATACGCCAAAGTTTTTAAATTTATTTCAAAGAGTTCTGTCGAAAATTTTACTTTCTTATTTTAGTTTAAAAATATAGAAAAATTTTCAATAAAAATCGTTTTAAGCAGGATTTCTGAGCTTATGGAAAAAATCTGAAAAATCGGAGAAATTTCTGAAAGTGGATTAAAAATTTCAAAGCAAGGCCATAATTTATAGAAGATTTTGAGGAGATTTCTAAGTGTACTGTTATATAGCCAACCAATTTTAGTGTAAAA
This sequence comes from Urophora cardui, assembly GCA_960531455.1. Lineage (NCBI taxonomy): Eukaryota > Metazoa > Arthropoda > Insecta > Diptera > Tephritidae > Urophora > Urophora cardui. Next base: position 24,956,843 of record OY482673.1, on the reverse strand, counting down.
AGTGAAATTCTCAATGCTGTGAAAAATCCCGTCAATTTTAGAAGTTTTTTTCTGTAGGGTGTAGGGTGAGACCGTTCCAATTAAAATTTCCGAAAAGCCAATGAAAATTTTCAAAAAGTTGAATGTTGCATATTGGTATATTAAAATTGAATGAATGATTCTTAGCCCCTAATAAGTTTCGACTAGCGGCAGGGACACCCCCGTTGTCTATAAAAGCCGAGAAGACCCGGTCTATTATAAACGTAGAGGGATTTTGGATTTTGTATTTGTACCAATTTTAAAATTTTCAATTTTGGCCGCATAAATTCGTAAAATCTACCTATGTATGTGCAGCGTCTGCCCTTAAAAAACATCTTCCAAAAAAAGAAATCTTCAAAACCCCCCCTTGCCGAAATCCTGGATCCGCGTCTGGTGTGTATGTATATGTATGTTTGTCATAGAACTGCAGCAAGTTACTTACGTTTTCAAGCTACTTGAATAGCATCCATTTTTACTAGGATTGGCTAGTAATAGCATATTTGTTTGAATGCAACTCGAACTCCTCTCGTTTCAGTATTGCCAACAATATTTTGGAGGCTTTCCTCAGTCACATTTTTAACGTATAGGATGGTTTGAGTCAGTGCCGTATTAGTACGTCAACTGCCGGTCTACAGTGTGTTCTAGGAAATACCAAGGGATAGTTGGTGGTATCGAGGTTAATCAAATAGGTTGTCGCAGTACGGAAAAGCAACCCTGATACATATTTTATTGTTGTCCATTTTGCTATCTGAATTGTCAAACGACCATTGTCAATTGGCAAAGCAACACATACACACAAGAAAGGCAACACATACATACAGAAAAAGCAACACATACATAAAGCTTGATAATTAAGGTCAGGACCGCGGAGCAAGGATTTTTTCGTTTTCCTGCTCCGCTTCCAACATTTTTTTTTGCTCTGGCCCCGCTCTTAGCTCCCAACTTTTTTCTCCGAGTTCCGCTCTTGCTTCGATAAACAAAAAAAAAAAACGTTATCTACTTATGCACCAGTGTTGGAAAATTACTCGTGCCTGTGCGCATTGCGGGCTTTTCGGAAGCATCTTGGCACTTATCACAATCGATAAGGCTGTCTTAAATCAGATATGATAATTTTTAATGATGAAAAGGTGACGCTCAACGCTTACTTAAGATATGTGATTTCTAACTCCAGTTCCGCTCCAGCAAATGATTTGAGCTCCAGCTCCGCTCAAGGAAAAAACCTTACCCTACTTAGCTCTCCGAGCCGCTCTGGGGCCCTGATTTAGATAATCAAAACAAGTCAGCTGTTTCTAGTAGGGCCGTGCGCAGGAATTAGCCTTGGGGGGGTTTTTAATTTTGGTTTGCATTCGCATATATTTTTCGCTAAGATAAACATATTTGCTGAAACAGATATCCAGACCCATACATCATAAATTTAAATGTTCTCTAACTTTTCTGAAACTGCATACTCTGATGCTTAAAATTATACCCAAGAAATTTTTTTGGTTGTAAAAATTTTTCTGTATTTGATAGAGAATTTGTGTATATAAAATTTGAAATCTTAAGCAAAAGCAAATGCTTGGCTTTTATTAATATGACCCATTGTAATAATAATATAATACAAAGGCGCTATTATAACTCTGACGAGTTTTATGGCCGAGCTTCTCTCCCAATTCGAGGTGTGCTCCTTTTTTGTTTTTCCTACTAATTGGGTGGACCTACAGTTTTATGCCGGCTCCGAACGGAGAATGCATTTTTTGTGAGAAGCTTTTTCATGGCAGAAATACTCCCGGAGGGTATGCCGCCCACTGCCGAGAGGTGACCGCTGCTCTTAAAAAAACCCAATAATTGGATTTTTACTAATTAGAAAAATTTTTTTGGTGTTTGCTCGGACTGCGGTTTGAACCCGAGACCTCTGGTATAGCAGGCGAGCACTCTACCCACTGCACCACAGCGGCCACATGACGAAACTTAGGGTTAAACTTTTATTACTTGTACTAATATACGTTAAAAAATTTAGCGAAATCGGTGTATAACCACGCCTACTTTTTTACAAAAACATTTCTAAAATGGCCTTGTGAAATTTTTGACGTGACATCTTTGTAACTAAAAGTCATAAAGGAATGAAATTTTCCACAAAGAATAATATTCATATCCTTAGTCGGATAATTGATACTAAAATTGAAAATGGGTGTGGCTTCGCCCACCTTAAGCGGTATCCGCATTATATAAAATGCACCGTGTTTCCGTCAAACGTAAACAAACAATGAGAACATCCCTTTGCCAAAATAGTTGACTTATCTGGTCTAATTCTGATTCATCAAAACCTAGTTAACCAGGTCCTGAATAGTACTGTTTACAGTACTTGTTAATTGAAACTGCTCACTGTTTTCACAAAATGAAAATTTTTTGTTATCAGTACAATTTTTTGAAAAATTTCAAACGAACATATGCTACACAACTTTGTAATTTCGGAAAGCTCCAAGTGCAATTCAAAGTGCCGAACTTATGTATTGGCCAACCTTATTTTTTGCAACTTTCACCAATTTCTAATTCCGTAAAATTATTGTACTAATTTTGTCAAAAATTATGAGTCAAGATTCAATGCAAAATTTATAAACTGTGTTTTGAAAATTTTTGCAAAATCATTGCAACTTAGATTTGGTCATGGGGGGAGGTTTAAACCCCCAAAACACCCCCGTGCGCACGGCCCTGGTTTCTAGTAAGACAAGCTTATATGTAGATCAGTAGCCTTGGATTGTCGCTGTAGAATTGAATCATGCAAACTATCTCTTTCTAACTTCAACCATATTCATTGCTTTTAATGCTTGCGCTAAAGAGGTTCCAGCTTGCTTGAAAATCCAAATATTTCAGCCAATGCATTAGACTGTTAAATATATTTTAACACAACAAACTGCGGTATAGTTTCTACATAAGTATGTGCTGAGCAGAATATCAATAAATGGAGTGAGCAATAGTTGATAGCTGATATTTTTATGTGCCCCCTTGTAATCTGATCCTTTGCTTTCTTCTTGAAGTTAAACTGGGTTTAAATCCTCTATAGGAAATCATCTTTAGAAACTAAAATATTTTAACCGCGATTTACTTTGTATTTACTCTTGAACTCCTACGATATTTTGCTTTCTTTTCTTTATGTCCTCACCGCGTCAACGAAGGCAGGTGTGAAAAACTGTAGATCTAACATCCCGAGACTTTTAGCTCCTTCTTCACAAATTAATATCAACTAAGATTTTGTAAGATGGCAGTATACTTCTGTAGTGAGGAGGTTTAAGTGACAATTGGTCCAAGCTACATAAAAGGGTATTTCAGAAAATAGTTAAAAGTTCTCTGCTGATATCTGACATCGTTCCAATCTGTGCACAGCATGTGCTATTTTAGAGCATTTCTTCTTTTTGGTTCATTTTGAAATGTACCTATCCTTCCTATTTTCATAGTATGTTGATACATTATAAGCATTAACATGAAAGCTTACACGCCTAATCTAAAAATTTACTCTCTAGAGTCTAGACGCAAACATTAAATATTAAAATATTACATAAGAAAATAGCTTACAACTTTCTTAATACATTTTCTCACAACAACACCACCACCAGCTCTGTAATCTCATACATTTTACTTTCCTTTCCACCACCCAAGCGCACCTAAGCACAACTTGGCAAATGCGTTTCGCATTTTCAATACTCACGTTTTTTCCAGCTTTTGCATCTTACAAGTTATTCTCAACGGCATGAAAATGTCTAAAAAAGGGCAGCATTCGAAATTTGTGCACACTTTGACCTCCTCTCCACCCTAAAACGCGTTCCTTTATATTCTAACCTTGCAAACATTCGCATTCGATTACCCGCCGTTGTGTTTGTCTGTAGTTCAAAAGTTTTCAAAGAATACACATTTTTTTTTGCTTTCCCAAAAAACTACATTTTGGTTGGAATTATTAAGTTGTTAAGTTGCAGAACTGTTAAGCCGCCGCGTCATCATCCATTGTTGTTTGTTGCATTCATAATCGATGCAGCAAGTGAACAAGCAAAGGAAGAATAAAAAAAAAATGAACGCCACAAGACGTTGGATACAAACCAAAAAAATGTAGAAAACCCGCCAAAAAAATGTATTTTTGAGACAAAAGCAAACAATGCAATGCTTCTTAGCAAAAGACCAAAAGACGTCAAACTACTAAATCCCGGATTATGCTTTGCCTCTTGCAGCTGTAAAAGCCGCCAGCCTGGTTGCCAGTTAGTTAGAGGCAGTGGGAAACGACGCGTTGTCAAGCAATGGTGGGACCTGTGGCTGGGTTTGGCACCAGCGGGCTCAACAACAATTTATTGTTTAAATGATGTTTTGTGCAGCGGCAAGCGTAATACCGCCGCCATCGCCGCTGTTAACAACAACTATATTTTTGGTAAAAGAAAAAGAAGCGCATTTCATTGTCGATTACTCGTGCAACCGCAACCACAACCGCAGAAACCACTAGCGCCAGCCCAACCAACGCCACTGCCAACACCGCCATAATTCTTAACAAAATACCTTTTTATAACCGCGTGTGAAAATTATGAGCTAAAAAAGAGGAGCATATCAAATATAAGCAATCAAACAGCGGCTCCGCCCACTCTTCTGACATTAAAAACTCGAAAGAAATGACCAAAGACATAACCAGTCAGACATAGGTAGATATGCCTTACTTTTTGTCACTAATTGAATACTCAAATAACAAGCAATGTGAATTAGAAACAGAAAAACTTAAAAGTTTGAGAAGCACTGACAGTTTTTATGGCACTGCAAGTTTTTTGGCACTGCTGACAAGCAGTTTTAGAATCACTGCATTTGACGCTTAGTTAACACCAGGGATGGGCATTATTCAAAATTTGAATAATTCAATAACGAAAAAATAAAAATAAATTTTTATTCTTCATTCTCATACCCTTGAATAAAGAATAAATTTGTATTCTTCATTCCGGCGCCCTTGAATAAAGAATAATTTTTTATTCTTCATTCTGATACCCTTGAATAAAGAATTAAAATTTATTCTTCATTCTCATACCCTTGAATAAAAAATAAATTTTTATTCTTCATTCTGGTGCCCTTGAATAAAGAATAATTTTTTATTCTTCATTTTGATACCCTCGAATAAGAAATAGAAATTTATTCTTCATTCTGATACCCTTGAATAAAAAATAAATTTTTATTCTTCATTCTGGTGCCCTTGAATAAGGAATAATTTTTTATTCTTCATTTTGATACCCTCGAATAAGAAATAAAAATTTATTCTTCATTCTGATACCCTTGAATAAAAAATAAATTTTTATTCTTCATTCTGACGCCCTTGAATGAAGAATAATTTTTTATTCTTCATCCAAAATTGGTTGAATAAAAAATAAAATTTCATTTGTCATTCAGATAATTTTGAATAAAGAATAAATTTTTATTCACGTTATTCAAATTATTCTTGGAAGTCAGACAAGTAAATGCTTTCGCGAATATTTTTCCGAATACGAACCAAGTATTTTCCCGCGTCACAACGGAATATTTTTCCGAATACTTTCCCGAATCCGAACACAAATACTTAACCGAATATTTTTCTGAATTCGAACCGAATATTTTACCGAATACTTTCCCGAATCCGAACCGAATATTTTCCCAAATCCGAAAACGAATACTTTCCCGATTCCGAACCGAATACTTTCCCGAGTCTGAACCGAATACTTTTCCGGGTTCGAACCGAATACTTTTCCGAGTTCGAACCGAATACTTTCCTGAGTCTGAACCGAATACTTTTCCGGGTCCGAATTGAATACTTTCCCGAGTCCGAACCGAATACTTTCCCGAGTCTGAACCGAATACTTTTCTGGGTCCGAAACAAATACATTTCCGGGTCCGAACCGAATACTTTTCCGGGTCGGAACCCGGTAATGTAATCGGTTCGGACTCGGAAAAGTATTCGGTTCGGTTTTGGAAAAAAAATTGGGTTCGGACCCGGAAAAGTATTCGGTTCAGACTCGGGAAAGTATTCGGTTCAGACTCGGGAAAGTATTCGGTTCGGAATCGGGAAAGTATTCGGTTTCGGATTTGGGAAAATATTCGGTTCGGATTCGGGAAAGTATTCGGTAATATATTCGGTTCGAATTCAGAAAAATATTCGGTTAAGTATTTGGGTTCGGATTCGGGAAAGTATTCGGAAAAATATTCCGTTGTGACGCGGGAAAATACTTGGTTCGTATTCGGAAAAATATTCGCGAAAGCATTTACTTGTCTGACTTCCAAGAATAATTTGAATAACGTGAATAAAAATTTATTCTTTATTCAAAATTATCTGAATGACAAATGAAATTTTATTTTTTATTCAACCAATTTTGGATGAAGAATAAAAAATTATTCTTCATTCAAGGGCGTGAGAATGAAGAATAAAAATTTATTTTTTATTCAAGGGTATCAGAATGAAGAATAAATTTTTATTTCTTATTCGAGGGTATCAAAATGAAGAATAAAAAATTATTCCTTATTCAAGGGCACCAGAATGAAGAATAAAAATTTATTTTTTATTCAAGGGTATCAGAATGAAGAATAAATTTTTATTCTTTATTCAAGGGTATCAGAATGAAGAATAAAAAATTATTCTTTATTCAAGGGCGCCGGAATGAAGAATAAAAATGTATTCTTTATTCAAGGGTATGAGAATGAAGAATAAAAATTCATTTTTTATTTGAATAAAAATTTATTCAAAATCGCCCATCCCTGGTTAACACAACTCAAACAGCGGTTAATCAAAAAATTGAATGAAAAACGAAAAGTATTAACGAATACAGCACTATGAAATCTCGCAAATGGTTATACAAATTTTTATACCACCCAAAATTTGCACTCCCCTTCCTTTTTCTGTTAACATTATTGTTGTTACCCATGTTTATGTTAAGGATCTTCGTCGCCAATGCCAAAACAAAAAAACCTTTTAGGGAATCTCAAAAAACAAAACAAAAAAATTACGAAAAAATAAAAGCAACCAAGAGAAAAAATAAGAAATTAAATGCAAAACAGCAACTTGCATAAATAACAATAACAACAATATGCAAACGATTTGCAAATAAATGTACTACGCCAAAGCTGCTTTAAACAGAATTACAAGCGAAACACGAAAAAAACAAGCAACAAAAAACAAGCAACCAAAAAAAAAAACCAGCTCAAAAATGGCCCACAGACCACATTTAGCAGTTTTACAGCAACAATTTTGGGGTTCAATAAATTCAGAAAATAAGTACCTACGAGTAAAAGCGAAAACCTCCAAAAAAAGTAATAAAAACAACAACAAATGTCCATTCACAATGCTGGCGCTACACCACCGGTGTGTGCGTTTGGGTATAATCAACCGCTGGTGGTTCGGGAAAACAAGAAAGAAAAAAATGGATGTATAATGTTGAATGAATGTTTATGCAAATTAGCATTAATCGACGCTTCTGTTTGATGTATGAATGGGGCAGAACCAGCAACAACAACAACAACAAACAAACTCGCCTCACCAATTCTTCCTTTACTTTGTTTGATAATGTTGTTGCGTACGGTTTCGTTGTTTTTGTTTTTGTAGTTGCTGCTTTAGGTGGACTTGTAACAGCGCCATTTAAAAAAATTTTACTTTAATTTTATTTATGTAAAAAAACCCTGAAATGATAGAATTAAATTTAATAGTTTTTAGTCAACGTGGGAAAACTGCTTAGTGAAGAGAAAACAAATAGAATAGTGGGACTTAACTTACATGCCCAGATTGCGATGCTCTACTCTTAGGCCATATCAAAATCGATAAAGGTTTTCACTTGTACCTCTGCTTGTATTAAAGTGTGGTATGTAGGTATCTACTATTACTAGCAATAGGAAACGGTGAACTGTACAGCGACAATACAACTGTTTGTTGCGGCATCTGGCGGTAAATAGCGATAATTAGACAACACTATTACCGATTAACCCTTCTAGAGACAAGCAAGTATCTTGCCACTTCTTCATTTCCTTATATGCGTATTGAAAATATGTACGTTTATTGGGCCTATTAATATTTCTAATTGGCTAGCGTAGAACTAAACTGGTCTATCTAACATTTTTTCAGAAATCGAGTTATGCACATTTTTGAACTTGAAAATCACAAATTTATCCGTGCAAAATTGATGTATGTCTTATTTCTGAGTGGATGGAATTGGTTAAAAATTGTAGAAAGCATGCTCCTTTTGATGTTAATAATATGGTGGGGAAATTTATGTCATTTGACGAACTACGGCCAATGTTCAGGGACTACCAGAGTATAGTAGACGACGGTGCAAAAGTTTCCCAAGTGCGAAAGGCAAAATTTGTCAAGGGTGAATCTGTGATGCAGTTTAATGATGATTATTGTATATGATTATATAAATCCGTCGATATAAAGAAATCTAGCGTGAACCTACATGATTTCATAGAGTTCTTGCAAAATTTTACACCAGATCAGGGCAGCGACATACGCGTTTTTCAAAATTCAAAAAAATGCGGGACATAAAAAAAATGTTGAAATTTGTACCACCGATTAATCACTCCTTTTACCTGTCTCTCCACATGTAAACCGCAGAGATGAAACAGAAAACAATCCAGAAGATTTTCTACCAGCCCCCCGTGGAGAAAACTAGGTTACTGTTACTTTTAATGCAGAGGTGATCATTTACGAACATGTGTATGTTATTTTTGCAATTAAAGTATTTCCTTTCACATAGTTTTTGTTGTTTTATTCATATAATTTCCAATTTGTAGTTCAAACTTCCTTAAAAATTAAAAATTCTAAAGTGGTCTATGTAACAAGATTTCTTGTTACAAACAAATATTATATAAAAAACGTTTCTATAATAATTTTTTTTAATGCAGAATGTTAAGTTAACTATTAAGCGAACATAATAATTTACAATATTCACTTAACATACATCAACAATCGCACACCGCATTAAAACGCGTTTCATCTGTTTTCTCCAATTTTGTATTTTGTTAGATAGACCAGTTTAGTTCTACGCTAGCCAATTATATATTTATCTGCTCTTCCAGGAACTTTTCCACAAATATTTTATGTGAAAAACACGACTCGGATTATTTGAAACTAATATCGATATATTTATTCAAATTACGCGGCAGCTTATTGGAAATTCACCTAGAACTATATTGGTTATTTTAATTTTGAATTATTCGCTGCCAACTCGAGAAAGTTTTAGCTCCATTTGTGTAAGCTTAAAACTTTGTCAGATCTTTGATTGATATCCGGCTAAGCTTTTCCTATTTTCTTGCCCCAAATCGAAACAAATGGGATTAACTCACGTCACGTTACATCATCTAAGGACCGAATTTCGATAGGCAGATCTATAAAGTTGGCCAATTGGTGACCATATCGTGACTGGTTATTTTTTTTCTAAACTCTTAGTGAGATACCTAAAATTGGTTGTTTCGCTGTCGTTATAAAAAGTATTCACTGTACACTAAAACAAAATAAAACTGTTATGTGCGCCATCTGCGGGCAAATAGTATAAGGTTCCTATGATTTTTCAACGAGGTTTGTGATTGGGCTATATGTATGTAATGCATTACGTTATCCAAGAGATGTCGCCTGACTACTAATAATATTAACCCTTTAAGGGATGTCAGAAGGCATTAAGGAGCCGATCCAAGCCAGAGAACTTATAAAATACAAATATGACTCTGACTCTGAGAAACCTCTCACTTCTTGGATGTCAGTTCGATTCATATACATACATTAGGGTGGTCCCAAAAAAATCAATCTTGCGTTTTTTTCGGTAACACTTCGGCAACAGCACAACCAAAGATATCACATATAAATTTTGATCCTGATCGGAGATGGTTAACGGGTGTCGCACATTGGTCAATGTTCAGACAACTCTATGGAGATTGAAAAAATTATTTTTTTTTTATATCTAATGCCCGACAAAAATTTATATTTCGTATATTCGACTATATCGACCTAGGGGGAAAAACTGAAAAAATATGTATATATCACCATATTTTCTAAATTTCGCGAAATGTCTGTAATTACATACATACATACAGAGAGAAAACTATATGGATGTGACATCCATATACATATGTATATGGATAATCCTGTCTGATCCATAAACTATGGATATCATGTCAATATAATTGGTATCACATCCAATAAAAATGTGTAATATATGTATGTATAAAGAAATATGGATATGGCATCCATTTTATGGATGTGACATCCATAGTTTATGGATCAGATAGGATTATCCATATATATGGATGCGACATCAATATGATTTTTTCCGTGTACATTAGATGAGTTTTTTTTTAGATATTCCCTCCGGCACCGGAATATGAAAATAGGATGTTATAGAGTAAGTAAACTGAAAAAAAAATTTCACTTTTCCAAAAACTGGATGGAGCTACACCGAAAACCGCGCAAATTTCCAGACTTTCACGGTATGTTTAGATTTATGTATGAAAAAAGTTAGGATTTTGCACGAGAAAAAAGATTTATATCCATCAATACGTAGAATTAACCGCTAAATCGAATGGTATATTCCATTTTTTGGTACAATACTCAAGGAAGGTAATATCGCGGTCTAAAGTGATCATTTTCTTTTTTTTCTCATGAATCTTCAACTTCTTGCCCTATACTCTTCCCGAAATCGGTAGTTATTTTTTAACTAAATCACACGGTAGGCTGCGTTATTTAATGCGCTTTCCAGAAATGTATAGCTATTAAAAATCGAATAATATTTGGATGAGTTCATCAAGTTTAAATGAAGTAAAGTCGGGTATAAAAGGGTAACATATCTTAAAATTTCTTAAATTTTTTAACAATTTTGCTCTTGAAGGCGTTTTTTTGGGTTTTTAGTGATAGTTTTATGTGGATGGATAACACCACAAATGCAAAAAATAGAAAGGCCGAGACCGCGGATAACGGACAAAAAGTTGAGCCGGATAGTGCCAAAACATTTGTGGGCAATATGGGTATCAAAATAAAGATTTTACCTAGGACTTCAATGTAAAGCCAATCCATTTTGCTGTGTCCACCGTTTCGCCACACATAAGTCAAAAATTAGACTCAAATGTCGCCGCTATCCTTTAAAATATTCTGTAGTCATCCTGAACCACTTATTCGCCAGTATATCGGAAATTGGCTAAGAAATTGGCATGTAATAAGTTCCATATGCAAGCCCTAGTTAAGACCTTTAATTTGATACCAATATTGCCCAATAATATTTTGGGGCCATCCGGGTCCACGGTTTTTTCCGCTATCCACGGTCTCGATCTTCCAAATTTTTTTTTTACATTTGTGGAGTTATCCAACAAAATAAAACAATCACTAATAACCCAAAAACCCGTCTTCAAGAGCAAAATTAAAAAAAAAAAAATTGAGAAATTTTAAGGTATGTTACCCTTTTATACCCGACTTTACTTCACTTAAACTTGATGAACTCATCCAAATATTATTCGATTTTTAATGGCTATACATTTCTGGAAAGCGCATTAAATAACGCAGCCTACCGTGTGATTTAGTTAAAAAATAACGTTCGCTTTCGGGAAGAGTATAGGGCAAGAAGTTGAAGATTCATGAGAAAAAAAAGAAAATGGTCACTTTAGGCCGCGTTATTACCTTCCCTGGGTAGTGTACCAAAAAACTGAATATGCCATTCGATTTAGCGGTTAATTCTTCGTATGGGTGGCTATCAATTTTTTTCCTTGTGCAAAATCCTAACTTTTTTCAGATATAAATCTAAACATACCTTGAAATTCTGGGAATTTTCGCGGTTTTCGGTGTAGCTCCATCCAGTTTTTGGAAAAGTTAAATTTTTTTTCCAGTTTACTTACTCTAAAACATCCTATTTTCATATTCCGGTGCCGGAGGGAGGATCTGAGAAGGTTTAAAGAATCCCATACAAAAAAAAACTCATCTAGTGTACATGTGTATTTATGTACCTACTATCTATCACACATATGGCTGATTGAACTGAATGAAATCCGCTGATAATCACACCCACGTTTCCTTATCAGGTGACATATGTACATATTTTCATGCTTATGTACCTACTTACATATATGTATATGTAAGTAGGTATACCTACCTCGTACAATGTAACCCTAATCACTAGAGCTGTCAAACTATCGATAGTCAAGACCATCGATGTTTTACGATAGTCTTAAGGGGACTATCGATACTATCGATAGTATCGACCCATTTTATATGTTTTTTCAAATCCATTTATTTTTCGCTGCCTTACTTTAAAAAAAAAAAAACTAATTTTACAATTCATTAAAATTTTTTTGTAAGAATAATAACACATCGACTGTTTTTGGTTTTAAACTCGACCGCCTATCACTTACAATTAAACCAGCTTTACTGAACATGCGTTCAGACTCTAGAGATGATGCCGGGATACAAACAATTTTTTTTCAGGATCAGGCAGAGACTCTAGCTGATTTTCTAACACCTGAAGATAAAAGGATGGTTTTGAATAAATACATATACCTATGTTTTATATCTGTTATAATAATTATACGATTTCCGGTATCTACCTTCCAATACGATAGCGGGTTTTTGTTTGGTTCTGAGTTAACTTGCTCCAAGTACTGGCTCTTCTTCAGGATTACATCGGCTTTTTTGCTCTGTTTTTGATTCAACACTTGGAAATTTTTGGTTTCTTATACGGCAATGTTTTCTCAGTAAAAAATTGAGAATTAATGTGGAAACGGGTAAATGTCAAATGCGCTGGGAAAGAGTATACACGATAGTCGCGATAGTACTAAAACTATCGATAGTTATTTCAAGTGACTAGACCATCGATACTATCGATAGTATCGTCGATAGTTTGACAGCTCTACTAATCACTCAAACAATAGGCATGTGGAAACGATAATAACACACTGCACTTTACGTACATTCATACATATCTACATATGTTCATACATACATACCTACATACTTAACCGCGCTATTTCACAATTGCACTACATACATTCCTTTGATTTCTTATGAATTGAAAGTGAATCTATTTTATTTATGTACGTATGTTTTATACTATAAACGTTAACCCATTGCACAAGTTCAGCAACATGTTGCAGTATAAATAGCTACATATGTGCATACGCATGTGCTTTTTGGTGAAATACCTCAGCGTAGCATGAGTAATCGTGAATCTACGCTTCGTAACAAATACTCAATGAACTGGTTTGGTTTAAATTAGCACGCAATTTTATGGGTTGATATTGACACTGACTGTTTGAATTTTCGATAAAGAAGTTTGTTATATAGGATTTGATAAAAAAAAAAGGCTTTTCGCTAGAAATGTACTCGAAGTTTTTATAAATGTGCATATGTAGATACATTAGACCGTGCCAAAGGGTATATTATATTTGCAAATAAATCAATTCGGTGTTTGACTTCAAGACGTCAAATTTATAGGCATTAACAATTTCTCGGATCGAGTTTTAATGAATAGGTATAATGACGTTGTGAAGTAGAATCTTACTGAAAAAAATTAAATTTTTGTGCTCTATTTTTGTCATTTCCCCTTCACCTCACACTAGAACTATTGAAGACACAGATTCACCATTTAGTTATGAATCGCTAGACGGTTAATGAAATTATATTGAATGATATGCATAGTTTCATTAAGCTTATTTTTTAATAGATATCCATGTTATCTCTTCATTAAATAAATGATTGATTTTTGTGCCCATATATTATGCAATTTTTTACTACTCTAATGCAAAAGTGATGCGTAGCGAGCAGTACGTTTCTGACTATTGTTAACGGAACATTTGGTAATAACGTAAAAACGCTTAGAAAACTGTAACAGAATTACAACAATCAGTAAAAAATAGTTAAATAGCGGCTTAGAAGAAATCGAAAGGAACAACAGCAAGCAATAAAACAATGCTGAAGACAGTGAGACTCCAAAAGTTGCTGCAGCTTGGCATTCGTGGTATGACTGCTGGCGCGACGATAAAGGAAAAATTGTTTGCAGGTAAAATGACATTTGACAGATAAGTTTGGAGGGGAAATTATGAATGAATGAGCAATCAGTTCCTTGTGTTGTGCAAAGATCGAGGTAGGTATGTATGTATTTTGAGCGCTTTTATTCACTCTAATAAGCCGAGCTCCACAGTTCTATTTCTATGGAATGCAAAATATAGAATTTGCAACGCCTAAACTACAAAAGATTGCGATATAACCAAATTGCGAAACCTTTTTGCATATATAAAAGCGAGTACAGTGAAACCTCTCTTGGGCGGACACTCACCGTCGGACAAATTTTGTCCGCCCAAGAGAGGTGTCCGCTTAATGGAGTGGGTTGCTATTTTAGAAATTTTTTGGATTTTAAAGGATTTATTTATTCATATTTCACTGAAAAAACAAGGATTCTTATGTCTTCAAAATTTCACATAAATGCATAAATACATATACATATGTATGTATGTATGAATATACATAAAGTATTAACATACATATTACATTTTAATTAGTAAGTTGCTGAGAACTAGAAATGTTGGGATATCTTTGAAATTATTTAAAAAATTGCGAAATTGTCGATTGACGAGGGGTTTTTTTGCTTATTTAAAATAAAATTGTTTTGCAGATGGCTTTCAAATTTCTGCAACAATTCAAATGCAATAAGGTCTTCCATGCAAAATCTTTTCAAATTTTAAACTGCAGTCAGCGCCATTTCGTTCGAGGAGATTGCATTACCTACTTTCAGCGGTAATACTTTCAGTATCATTATTATCATCTTCAATGGTTTCGACGTTTTCGTCAGTTAGAACATCTAACTGGAAATCCGTGAATGTATTTATATCTACTCCAATAAAGTCATGCGGACATTTATTTTAGTTGGTTATTCTCCTTTCATCGTAGCGCTTTTTACTTAACGAACATTCCGCGAACTTTTTTTATATTGCTATACATACTTATATTTTGTCCGCATAAGAGGAGTTCGTGTCCGCCTAACAGAGGTTTTTATGTGATTCGTTATGAAAAAAAATCAAAGTGTCAGTTGACGAGAGGTTCGTGTCCACTTAATAGAAGTTTTTAGTTCAATTCAATAGTAAATAACTGTCCGCGTCCGGCCAAGAGAGTGTCCGCCTAAGAGAGGGCAATTTGTTCTAAAAATTGAACCTAAACCTTGGTGCATGAAAAAATGTCCGCTCAAGGGAGGTGTCCGCCTATGAGAGGTGTCCGTTAGGAGAGGTTTCTCTGTAGTCTGTATCTGCAAAACTCATTGGCTCTCAAACCTTTCCTTTCTTCCAGCTCGCCTAAAAGTATGCTTTACATTTAAATATTGCAACACGCATATAAAAATCTCATCCCTCATACGTTTTTTGGTCGACAACTCCAAAAAATGCCCGATGTGCACGAGTTAGTACACCAAATTTATAGCGTTTTCTTTTCTACACAAAAATGTCGCACTCATGTAGTGCCTTCAAAAAGTTGTGTTCTTTTGTTAAATGAGTGCAATCATCGCAGTCCACATCGCTATCTTTTCTCAAAGGGCAATCCTAAAAAAATTCGAAAGGGCAAGATTTCTTGCCCTCTGTGCTATCGACGGGGCATACAATGACCCTGTCAAACAGCTGATCAATAACAATAACGAATAAAAAGTATACCTTTTATGTCTCTTTCTAGCACACATAATATGTATTATATAGATTGCGTCATACCAGAACAGCTAAAGTATACACAATTGTGACATTTAGAGTGTATTCTATTGTACATACATATGTGAAGGGCTGCACTGAATATGAAGAGGACGGCAATTCGACAGGGTGTAGTGCAAATCTGAGCTATTATTGCGCTTCGCCATGACAACCCTTTTGTGTAGAAAAGAAAACGCTATTAGATAGATACTAATTTTTGTAAATAAACAAACAATGGCAAACAAATGAGAAAGCAATACATACATATCCAAATACCAACAACAACAAATAAAATATCCAAAAACCAGCCGGTTGGCTGGCGCTCAAATTTTCGGCGCTCTCTTTTTTGTTGTTTTGTTGCTCTTCCCAAAGGTCACCTTGACGCTTATTAGATATGTATCAATGTACCTACGTGTAGATATGTATGTATGCCATATGCCGGCAACAAATGAATACAACCAACAAAAGAAATTGACAACAATAAAAACAAAACAACAATATAAAATAGAAAACAAATAAACCAACATAGCTGACACAAAACAATCAAAAACAAGTCAAAAGAGAAAACGAAAAAGCTTTTTTCATGCTTTTTATCCAAAATTTCGTCATTCACGCCGTAGTTGCCGCCCGGCCCCACCTTTAATTATGCCCATCTTTCTGATGTAAATGCAAGCTGGCAACAAACGTTGTTGCGTGCGTGCTGTGAGTATCGTCGCTACTTTTGTTCCTATTGCACAGTGGGAGATTCGCCTTCGCAAACGGCAGAAAACTAATGACTTCCAAAATAGAAAAGATATCGATCCCTTTGCGCGACTTTATCGTAAGGGACAAAAGCTAATTTTGCATGAGAACTTTTTTTTTGTTTTTTATTGGTATATTTAAATGATATCTTCAAGGTTTTTTTATCAATTAAGAAAATCATCAAGGAATTAAAAAATGTTGTTCTTATTTAATTTTTTTTAAATTTAAAAAACACGTTTGCTGTGTTTGCCAACAAACAGCTGCACATATATG
The DNA here is from genome assembly GCA_960531455.1 of Urophora cardui. Classification (NCBI taxonomy): domain Eukaryota; kingdom Metazoa; phylum Arthropoda; class Insecta; order Diptera; family Tephritidae; genus Urophora; species Urophora cardui. The sequence continues at coordinate 24,940,157 of OY482673.1, read as the reverse complement.
TATAATTAGGATTGGTTATTAAAAGTCGATTACAAGCTTATTTAAGTATCTGTAATCGATGTGAAATAAAAAAAATCGTTTTATTCAACTTTAAAATTTGAGCTTTACGCCGCTGGCGAAGGCGAGTCGCCCACTGTGTGTTGGTGCCTTTGTGGTTGTTGTTGGTGTTGTTGGCCAATGAGACGTTTGTTGTCCTCCCTTTTGTTTCTAACTTCCACGACCCATCTATTGTATTGGCAGCGTCGTATGCTGTTTTTAGTTTCAATAGGGGTTTATTAAATGCATAACGGGCTATGTGGATTTTTTTCGATTTTTATGAGTATTTAAAGGTATATAATGTCCACTAAGATTTAATTGCAAAATCCTTTCGTATTCTGAAAAAATAGCATTAAAGTCGAATAAGTACACTATCAAAAGTCTCTAGGATTTTATTTATATCTTTTAAAAGACTCTATCTGAAAAAAGTTGCTCATACGCCCAGGCATACAACGGCGTAATTATTACATAATCCAACAAATTTACAAAAAAATTTCTAAACACAAAGAAACGCTTGTAATCATGAAAGAGGATACCTCCCAGACCAACTTTGCGAACAGAGTTCTAGGCCAGATGGTCAGAGTTCTTTTTAGGGGGGAGTTAAAGTTTTATAGTCTTAGCTGGAGGTGCAATTACTTTATCGAAAATATCTTATAAAATGACTTCGAATGAAGTTTTTGATCTTGGACTTCTTCTACAGAATGTAATAAGCAATTTCTTTGCGGTAGACTTTAACCCTCCAACCCACGAAAATGTCTGTTTTTTAACCATTTTGGAAACACATGGAGAGAATATCAATTTAAAATGCAGACAGAAGCTTAAAATATTCTAGAACATTTTTAACCAAAAAAATTCACTAGGGGTCCACTCAGACAAAATCTTTGTAGATACAAAGAACGCAAAATACCACAGAAAATAATAATAAAAAATCACACCATCAAATCAAAGGGCGGACTAAAACCTCCCGAAAAATACCCCATAAGTATACGCCGGCGTACTGCCAAACGCACTCAAATAGCCTTTCATCATCATCATGACACATGGCAATGCACGCCGGAAAGTACATAAGAACGAGTTACATATACATACCTACATATTTATAAGTACATATGTGTGTATATAAACGAAATTCAGTAGTAAGTAGGTAGTAGTTGTTTCTTGGCAAAATCCAGCCAAAGTCAAACAGTTCGACAACGTCGCCGTGAACAGACGCTTTTTGTATTAACGCGTCTCCAATAGAATTCCCGCCAAGTGAGCAAAATCGCTTCAAGTGTTTGAAATCGTTGAATTTTGCAAAAAAGAAAATTTGCAGTGTGTGAAAATAAAAAGCAAAAAAGTAAGCAATTAAATTGAAAATTAAGTGTAATTTTTTTATCAAATGATTTCTTTTTTTTTGCACAAACTAAAAAAAGAGTTCTGTGTCAACCCGTGCCTTAATGGAATTTTTATTGTTTAATAGTTACATCGAATTGCATGTATCTGACAGATAGATACATATATATGAATGTATGTATGTATGTACATCAGTGGCGGACCTAGCATAAATTGTCTGGGCAAGCCCATGTATGTGTGAAGCATAAACATTAGCCATTTACGTAATTTTCTTTGCTGTATTATCTAAAAGTCTGATTGCGTTCCGTCATTGACTTTGATCTAGAGCTCTCGATTTTTGTTTTTAACATTTTCGTGTAGCCCGAATAAATGCTTTTCAAATGCTCAAACACTCGTTTGTTTGCTTATTACCCGTATGTTTGTACGGGCATTTGAACAATTCGCGTATTTGAAGTTTGTTTTATCTCGTTTATTTTTTTTTTTTTGTCTTCATATGTATTTTTTATTTTTGTTTTCTTGATGCACATTTTTTTGTTTGTACACTCAGAGAAAATTAATCAAAAATAAAATTTTTATTTTTATGATGAACGTTTTGAACCAGGTCATTTTTATTTTAAAAATGAAAATGTATAAATTAAAAATGAAAATTAAAAGCGAAAATGTGTTTAGGATTGAAAAAGGAGCATGTTTAAATTAAAAATGAAAATTAATGGAATAAAACGAAATTTTTTGATTCAAATTTTCATAGTGCTTAAAATAAAAATTAACATTTTTAAATTTGAAATGTTTTTCTTGATTTTGCCATTTTACAATGAACATCTTTAAAATAAAAATGTTCGTATTTACATTATTTTTAAATACGTCTTGGTCCATACCTGGGGGCCCGGCCTAGCCCTTACAATTAAAATAGTTCTATCTCGAAGTCTTCATCATTTGATGCCAATATCTCACAGAAACATTCGAGGGCCATCTGGGTCTACGTTATGACCCATATCTGGAGATCCGGCCAAGGCATCACAGTTAAAAGAGTTCTATGTATGTTGAAGTCCTCATCAAGACCTTTCATTTGATATCAATATCGCTCAGAGCCATTCGAGGGTCATCCGGGTCCACGTTTTGACCCATATCTGGGGAACCGGCCTATGCATCACAATTAAAGATTTCTATGTTGGAGTCCTCATCAAGACCAATTGCTACCAATATTGCTCAGAAACATTCGAGGGTCATCCGGGTCCACGTTTTGATTGATGACGCTAAACTTATAGGGAAATCTCACACAAAAGCGCAGAGGTATTTTTAATTTCCTTATACTGACGGAAATTTCAGCAGTAGCAAGTGTATTTGCTTATTATCTAATATCTAAAAAATGGGTGCTTTAGTGTTTGAAGAACTGAAGTCCAATTACCAAAAGTCGTGAAATGTTTGATTTTGATTTCCGTCGCTTTTTAAAATTATCTTGATATTGTGCCAATAGTCGCCAAAAATCACAATCAACGCTTTTATAATCTGGTATTTGATATTTATGTTTGCATGTACATGTACATGTAAGAAATTATGTACATAAATATGTACATGCAAACGAAAATATCAAATATGCATATGACTGTGAATACTGTTGAATGCCGAAGACAGCTTCTCATCCCCATACAAATTTCATGTGAAAAATAAAAAAGTGTTTTGCTTTTTCAGTTTTTTTTTTCAATTTAAGTATGAAAATAAGCAATTGATTTCTCCTTAGAGAAAGCGAGAAAACAAGCTATGTTATTCTGTTTTGAAAGCCACGTAAAAGCTAATGTGTGGAAACGTTAAAGCATGCTCACTGTGTTGTGATTGGCTGTACAAACAAAATACACATTGTGAGGTGGATTGGTGGTGTATTTGCGCTATTTTCTTAGCAGGCACCGGATGTACAGTGGGGGCTATATTATTGAGAACTTAAATAGTAAACGCATTTAAAACGTAAAATAACCAGATTTTAAAGAAATTTGTAAAATGAAATGAACGAAAATATGTACGCAAGCCGGGCTTCTCAGCTTGTATGAAGCGTCCGCCTCTGTACATATACCCTGCAGTAAATATTTTTCACTGCTGAGTGATCGTTGATGATTCTTTGCTGAATATTCATCACGGTCGTCACAACTGAGTAAAATTTTGTTGTTTGTTTGTTTTTTTTTTCTGAGAAAAGCAAATCTTTCATATAATTCAGCAGTCTTTATATGAAATTATTTACTGATGCTTACTCAGTATTAGCGGAATTTCATCAGTGATTCATAAAGGTTTCACTTCGGATTTTACTGCAGGGTATATGTATATAATTCGAACGCTCAGTTACTGATGAAAATTTATAATACTACTATACATATACACATTTTTATACTCAGCTGTACTAGTACACAGAGTATTATAATTTTGATTTCATAACGGTGGATTGTAACATAATGAAATAATCGAGATAGATATGGACTTATATATATCAAAATGATCAGGGTGAAAAGAGAAATCGATTGAGCCATGTCCGTCCGTCCGTCCGTCCGTCCGTCCGTCCGTCCGTCCGTCCGTCCGTACGCAGGATAACTCGCGTAAAAATTGAGATATTTTGATGAAATTTGAAATGCAAGTTGGTATCGAGACTGGGACGGTTGGTATTGAAAATGGGCGAAATCGGACCATGACCACGCCCACTTTTCCTATATAGAAAAAATCGGAAATTTGGTATCTCAGCCACTAATATAGCTAGAGTGATAAAATTTTACCCACGTATTGAGCTCAGGCCCTTATGAAGAAATTTGTTGAAGTTTTGGAAAATGGGCGGTGCCACGCCCACTTATTAAGGGTCAAACATTGAAAGTTTTATATGTCATAACTCAGAAACCGTTGAAGATATATCGATGAAATTTGGTATGCGTAATTTGCTTACCTAGACAAATGTTTTGGCGAAAAATTATCAAAATCGGTTGACGGCCACGCCCACTTTTATATATGGGAACTATAAAGGGGCCTAATAAAAACATTTTAAGCGATATCTCTGTCAAATATAAAGATCTATCACTGAAATTTTGTGGCAGGAGACCAACTAGGGAAATAAAACAAAAATTATAAAAATTTTGGAAAATGGGCGGTGCCACGCCCACTTATTAAGGGGCAAATATTGAAAGTTTTATAAGCCATAACTCAGAAACCGTTAAAGATATATCGATGAAATTTGGTACGCGTGATATATTTACTTAGCCAAATGTGTGGACGAAAGATTACCAAAATCGGTTGACGACCACGCCCACTTTTATATATGGGTATTATAAAGTGACCTAATAAAAACATTTTAAGCGATATCTCTGTCAAATATAAAGATCTATCACTGAAATTTTGTGACATGAGTTCTACAATAGACCGGAAACAAAAAATAAAAAAGTTTGGAAAATGGGCGTGGCACCGCCTCTTTTTATACAAAGGAATCTACGTGCCTATTACTCGACAAATAACTGAGATATTATGACGAAACTTGGTTTATACACTTTTATAACATGTGTTAGTTGGCCGCTGTGGTGCAGTGGGTAGAGTGCTCGCCTGCTATGCCAGAGGTCTCGGGTTCAAACCACGGTCCGAGCCAAACAAATTTTTCTAATTAGTAAAAATCCAATTATTGGGTTTTTTAAGAGCAGCGGTCACCTCTCGGCAGTGGGCGGCATACCCTCCGAGAGTATTTCTGCCATGAAAAAGCTTCTCACAAAAAATGCATTCGCCGTTCGGAGCCGGCATAAAACTGTAGGTCCACCCAATTAGTAGGAAAAAACAAAAAGGAGCACACCTCGAATTGGGAGAGAAGCTCGGGTAACTAAAAGTCATAGAGGGATGCAATTTTGCACTAACAATAATATTTATATGCTTATTTGGATGATTGATACAAATTTTGAAAATGGGCGTGGCTGCGCCCTGTTTATGCAGCACTCGTGTCATATAAAATACACCCTATATCGAACAAACGCAAACAAACAATGAAAGCATACAGCTGAGTATCTAATGTTCGATTCTACTCGAACTTAGGCTTCCTTACTTGTTATTATTTATTCTTATCTAAATTACTATCGGTTATATTCAATTGTATTTTTATACTTTTTTTATTTTTTTTTTATTGCAATATCTATAAGCACTTCCTTTTCTATCAATTTTTTTTTTAATTTTTAATATTTGTTTTAGTACCATTACTTTGTGTTCCATAATAAAACTTACTAAAAACTATGATTTCAGTGGCCTCTTATTAGTTTTACAGCAATTTTTTAATTAAATAATAGCATTTTTTTATGAATGCGCTAAATGTGAATTGTTAATAAGACAATTTTAGCGCAATTAGTATGAATATTCGTACAAACATACATACATAGGAGTACATATGTACATACATTGTTCATAGTATGGGCTGAGCGTGCATGCATTCATACATATATATGTACATATGTGCATGCATTCATACATATATATGTACATATGTATATGTACTAAGTATATATATGTATACTAAGTAATTATAGTGAAATTACTACTGGGTATTTACATAAAAATTTTATAGTCTCGTGATGTGTATGTACAGCTAATGTTGCGACAAAAATGCGAAATGCCTAAAATTAGCGAACACTTTTGTCATTTAATACTTTTTTTTATAGACGTTTGGAAAATTTCTTAGCAACTTCGGCTGCGAGTTAGGAAAAAAAGCAAACCAAATTCGCTTTCGAGTTCAACGTTGCGAAATACATACAATCGTATGTATGTATGTTTGTATGCAAATACGCAACTACATATGGAAAATTACCCTATACGAATTCTATGCTTGTAAAACGTTGATACATACATACATATGCACATTGATATGCACATATATGTACATGTGTACCTATAATTTTCCAAGTTCAACATTCTGTAAAAAGTCATTGCATTCTTGCTGTTGCATCTACGCGTGGTGCATTCACCTTTCACTTAAAAATATATATGTATGTATCTATGTAAAACAACTTGTGTAAAATGCTTTCTTTTTGTGTGAAAAATACATATGTTAGCCGTGAAAACCATCTACCTTAGCTCACCCACCACCCTGCCCATTTTCATACTCATCCGTGTGGTGAACCATACTCACTTGCACTTTCGTTGAGGACATGCGCAGTTTCAACGCCACTGGAGAGCAGTCGTACATGGCGAACAGCTGATTTACATGAATAGCATGAAAAGAGGAAAAACAAAACAAATTGGATATATCGCAATGATATGGCGTGCTTGCGAAATTCAATGCATTAGGGTTGTCCGATTTTTTGGTGCTTTGTAGCTGGAAAAATATTTGTGTGAAAGTAATAGCGGCGTGTTAATGAACTAGATTTTTGTACAATCTTAAATTAAATGCTGACTTTTAATGCGAAAAGAAATTTTTTAACTGAGAATTAATCTAAAATCAAATAAAATCGAATTCTTTTTACTTACTCCATTTACATTTGGATTTTAGAAGAAAAAAATGATTTTTCTAAACCGTTAATTGGATTTTCAACACATGAAATGTGAAGTAAAGTAAAACCGGAAATGGTTAGAATATATTTTTAGTAAAGCTAAAGGCCACTCAATTCCTTTTTCAAAAATTTCTTAAATTGACTTAACAACTTAAACATTCAAAGAAAATTTAAAATACTTTTTTTTAAATTGACAATACAGTTATTAATTCAAATAGTAGTTAACAAATCGCAAACATCTCACATCACTTGACTAATTTTAAATTATATTGCGAAATTTCTGCATGAATAAAATTCGATATAAATGTGGATCACCCTAATATACATATGTATGCATATATACCTACAGCCGGCGGGAAAGTCAATGATTGTCATGTCCTTATGTCTAGCCTTTGCCTGACGTACGTTCCCTGTAAAAATCATAGGATTATATGATCCATTTTGTGGTAGGTAGGAGTACTTTCAAAGTGACCCAAGCGAGCGACTCGTTTATCTGCATCGGCTCGTAGTTAGCCGAACATTGCTACGAAAACCGAATGTATGTATATCGCGATAACGACGAAGCAAGTGCGTACATTTGTATGTATGTATGTATGTATGTACATATGCATGCTCGTTTGAACGTGCACGATTTAGTAATAATGAGACATTGAACGCGACACAACATGCTGGTGATTGCGCTAGAAAAATTCTCATTTTATTTTTATTAACCTTTAAGTGACGAGGTGAAATTTTGTGACATAGTTTACGACGTGGTGGTAAATTTTTTTCTACGCATTTTACTTAAAACTCTCAATAAAAAATAAATTTTTTTATAATAATTTTTGCATTGGAAAGAGGCCAGTCCTTTTTCAAATGAAATTAATAAAAAAAGTTAATTAAATTTTTTAAATCAACAAAGTTTTTACTATAATTCACAAGGCCTTGTTCTTTCAAAATAGCGAAAACATCACATGAGAACCTTATAGATAAAAGGTAAAACAAAAACTTTCTTTAAACTTTAGAGACGGGTTTTCATAAAAAAATATATATTTTTAAATATATAATAGGAATTTTATTTAAAAAAATTTTTTTGTAGAAAATGCTGGCCAGTCTTTTTGAAGTTTTTTTCATAATAACGTGAGCGTATAAAATGAATCACGAAACGAATTTTTTAATTTTTCTTCCAATAATCATTTGAAGAAGTGGTAAAATTAATAGCCCATGTTATTCAAATTGCCAGTGAGAGAAGTTTTAAATGGAAATAAATTATTTTTGAAGAAAAAGTTACGTTAACGTCGAGGTGTGGTAATTTTTACCCCGATATCATAATTTATCCGTTATTGGAGATCTTCCACCATAGAAACTATACTGATCGATAATTATGATGACATGAGTAGATTCCAAACGCATCAAAATGCTGCAGAGAAGTGAGAAGTGGTAAATTTCCAAAAATTGCATTCGAAGAAAAACTAACGTTACCCTAGACGTGGGGTAATTTTTACCCCACCATCATAATTTCTCGTCAAATGTTACACCTTCCTCCATAAAAACAAAAGGGGTCAATAACTATAACGAGATGGGAAGATACTAAGAGAGTAAACTTGCTGGATGGTAAGTTAAAAGAGATATTTAAAGAAACTGTAAGTCGGTGTAAAAATTACCACCACGTCGTATGTTAAAGGTTAAAGAAAAGCTTACTTATGTATGTATGTAATGCTAATAATCAAATTGAATTGGCAGTCATTCAAATCTGTTCAGAAATTATTAAATTTCATTAATTTTAGTACCTACTCCATGAATTACTCCCATGTAGGTACTCCATGGATTAATCCCATGTAGTTACTCCTTGGATTACTCGGGTGTCATGCGGAAATAGGAGTATGTGATCCCTGCCTAGGACATCGCCATGTTAAATGGACCATATTTTTTATATGAAATGTGGCAGGTTGAGGAGTACTCGGCTGGTCCATAGCGAGTACTCTATACACGCGTGCATGGAGTACTCGGCTTTTTTGCAGGGTTGTTGCTCTCAGCTACTATGTATTCCATTTGATTTTGACTTTGACTTTGAAAATGACCGTTGAAGGGCATATCTACCATTTTGGCTACATGGTTTGTTGCTCCCCATTGTTAAAGTTTATTTTGTATATGTATGTAAGCACATATATACATACATTGATACATATCTAGTATCTAGTTCAATAACTCCTGCAGGAAATGCAAACGTCGGGAGTGTAGTGGTAGTTTGGAGCTATTGGAAATGTGATTATGGGAGTATCTATGTAGTGTAACATACAAACAATTTTTAACAATAAATGAATAATAAATTCATGCAATTGCGAAGCTTGCACTTTCTACCTTTCGAAACCTTCACCATCAAAATATTTTATTGCAACTAGATAAAAAAACTAAAACAAAAGCAAATAGGCACATATTTAATCTTGGCATAACGTCAATATAACGATTAGTTCGATAAGATAATGAGCTCTGTTTATTGCGAAAATTTTGCATTAAAAATTTTAAACTCATTTAACGCTTTTAGGGCCGGTTTCACCATCTCCGGTTAAGTGTTTAACCGGAGGATTTCTCCCGGTTAAGCAATTTATTTGACAGCTCGCCATACAATTTACGTCAAAATAACCACCGGTTAAATTAACCGGAGATGGTGAAAACGGCCCTTAGTGTATGTATGTATGTATGTGTGTATATGTAGATATCTGTACCCAGCAAACATTCTCGGAGCCCTCATGATTTGCAGTCCGATATGAGTCCAAAATACATACTATTTAAATGAAAGGGGAGGAAAAATGATAAAAAAAATATTTTTTTATTGTACTAGTCACAGAAAAAGGAAAAAGAGTCATAAATATGAGTCCAATAGGAGTCTTTTATGACTCTTATTCAGGCTCATATAATGTATGAAATTAGTCTCATATCGGGCGACTACCTTAAGAAGAGAAATACATTTCAGGTTCCAAAATGAGCGCATAATGAGTGTGAAAGCTCCGGTTTAGGATTCATTTCTGACTCTTTTATGGCTCCGAATATTTGCTGGGTAGGACCTACAATGCAGATAAACAAATTTACTTGCTTATCTATGAACATAGACATTTGCCGCACCGTTAATGTTATCTGCTAACTCATTTTGCAAAAAGCCTGTAACTGATTAAGTTTGAAAATGATTCAAGTTTACACACGTGATTATAAAAATAATAAAACAGCAAATCAAGCGGAGACTGACTCAGCACACTTTTGTGTTGTTTGATAAGCTTGAGGTTTGTCCATTATATATATCGTCGGTCTTCTGCCAGAAGACCGACGATATGTAGTTATATGCTGGTAGGTGTACATCTACTCAGTTCTTGAACCTAATCTTGATTACAGAAGAAAATAAAGAGAGAGAAATTGAAACCCTAATAAGTGTGATTTTTTAAACTTTTGCCTTTTCCACTTGATTTCCAGGAGCATTTGCGATTGAAGGAAAGTTTTAGGTTCTTCGTGCTGAGGAGGAAGTTGTTTAAGAAATATGAGAATTATTCCTGGTGGAAGTTTAATGACCAATGGTGACCTGAACATCGTTATTATTTAACATTTTACAGTTTACAATCACACAAGTGACAAATGCATGAGCAATGTCAGATGTCCACCGGTATCATTGGATTCATTGTATTAACACCAAATTAAATTAAGCAAAAACAACAACACTACATATATCTATCACACGCCAATGCATTACAATTTTTTACACATCTTAATTTACGATAATATCTCAGCTCCTGATGAAAGCAAAATTTATTTGGTTGTTGTTTTTATTGCTTTTTGAATAAAAAAAATTTATTTGAAAAATTTTCAGCCAGAGAGTGCATATAAAGTATACGTATCTAATTAAATTCACCTTGCCGAAGGTTATCTTGAGTTTTTTTTTGCAGTTTTTAATGAATTTTGGAACAATTTAGGTCACTTTTATTTATTAATTATTTGCTTGTCTGCACTTATTGTCAATTTATTAATAAAATGCGTGACACGCGGCAAGCAAAAGCTCTTGAAAGTTAGCTGATGTGTGATAAAAATGAATCACGTCACATTGGCTCATGTTTACATATGAACCGGTGGGGTTCTAAGGGGACTACAGAGGCAAGCACTTCAACTCAAAAGCGCTTCTTACTTCTTGTGCCCTGCGGGGTGATATTAGAATACAGACAAGATATAAACAACAACAAACTAAATAGCTTTTCTTTCTCATTTTCCATTTCCAGTTAAAATGGCATCCGTTTCCGAAAATCTCATGTCACCCGTAGCCGAGGTACTACCCTCGGGTGGACGCAAAATCACCATTGTCGGCATCGGTCAAGTTGGCATGGCTTGCGCTTTCAGCATACTCGCCCAAAATGTATCGAACGAAATTTGTTTGGTCGATGTGTGCACGGATAAGTTGCAAGGTGAAATGATGGATTTGCAACATGGTTCGAATTTTCTTAAAAATCCAAAAATTACCGCCAGCACTGAGTATGAGGATACAGCTGGCTCGCGCCTTTGTATTGTCACAGCGGGCGTACGTCAAAAGGAGGGCGAATCGCGTTTGTCGTTGGTGCAACGCAACACCGATATCTTACGTCACATTGTTCCCAAATTGGTGCAATACTCGCCGGACACCATTCTGCTGATGGTTTCGAATCCTGTGGATATTATGACTTATGTCGCCTGGAAATTATCCGGCTTGCCAAAGAATCGTGTTATTGGTAGTGGTACCAATTTGGATTCATCGCGTTTCCGTTTCCTGATGTCACAACGTTTGGGTGTGGCGTCAACATCGTGTCACGGTTGGATTATTGGCGAACATGGTGATAGTTCGGTGCCCGTGTGGTCGGGTGTGAATATTGCTGGCGTACGTTTGAGGGAGCTGAATCCGAATATTGGCACCACTGAGGATCCAGAGAAATGGAATGAGGTGCATAAGAAGGTGGTCGATTCGGCATATGAAGTGATCAAGTTGAAGGGTTACACCTCATGGGCCATTGGCTTGAGTTCGGCTTCGTTAGCTGCGGCCATTTTGAATAATACAAGCAAAATTGTGGCTGTGTCAACGTCGGTGCAGGTGAGTGACTCTTGTGTTGAGTGTAGTGTGTGGTTTGAAACCTTACTAGATCGCTCTTTTGAGTAAATAATGTGTGGTTTTAAACCTTACTAGATCCCTCTGTTGAATAAATAATGATCTTCTATTCTATTCTAATCAAACTCTTAGTATATAATTGTACAAATTTCTATTAAAGACTGTATTTTTTTAATCTTTCCCAAAACAGGGCCAACACGGCATTGACAAGGATGTATTTTTATCGCTGCCATGCGTTTTGAATGCCAATGGCATTACCTCGATCGTCAAGCAGATACTCACACCCATCGAAGTAGAGCAATTGCAGAAGTCGGCAAATATTATGGATCAAGTGCAGGCTGGCATAAAATTCTAAGCTGTTTTTAGGTTATGCTGAAAACTGAGCAAGAGAAATGTCGCCGAATGAGCGGTTGTAAGAGAGTAACGGAAGAAAGTTAAAACTTAGCTTAATTGTAAAAATATTTATCTAATTTAAGTCTCTTTAAGAGATAAAACAAAAAAGTATTTATTCAATTGATGTGAATGTGAACGTGTTTTAGCTAAAGCATTATACTAAAATTGTTTTTAAAGAAATAGAAAATGTGTTAATTAAAAGCATAAAAATATATTTTAGTATTTTCTGTTTATGTACTTCATTATTTATGTGTGTAATTATAGTTTTTATTATTATTACAAAAGTGTTTTTTTTTTTATTTTAAGTGTCTTTTCTCATGTTCTTAGTTCTTAGTAAAAACACACAAATAAACAAAACATTTTATTTTAGTAAAACAAACTTGGTTTTTTCATTTTATTTTATTTTTTTCTTCGCTTTTAAATTAAGTACAAAAAAAGGTAATAAACATTATAAGAATATTGTACAAAATGAAAATATTTGCAATGCTTCAAATGCAAAATATTGAATGCTATAAATCAACCGCATCTACCTCATTAGCATAATTTTTTAAAAAGGCCATGGAAAAGCAAAAAGGGGCCAGCAAGCCAAAGGAAATAATGAAGCCAGTGAGATATCGCATGAGCAATGGAAGGCGTGCCACTGTGCTTTTAATAGATAAACATTTTAAGACAAAGAAAAATAAACTAAACAAACTAAATACTAAAAAGAAGCAAATTTTAAACAAAAAACTAACAACGGTTTAAAAAAAAATAGCTAAATAAGTTGTGTGCAGAATATATAAATAAAATGCATACGTCTATTTAATATAAAGTAAATTTATAGAGCAAAATGTATAAAACAATTTTGTTTTAAATAGAGCAATTTTTAACCAAGTAAATTTAATGCACCTACAAAGCTAAATAAATTAGTAAAAAATGTATTTCTTAATCAAAATTTTGCACTTGCATATATAAATATACATACATGAATATAATAATAATAATATCTTACTAAGAAATGAACAATATTTGAATAAAAATATAAATACATAAATATGCCATAATTTAGTATATAAATATTTGAAGTAGACACTCAGGTAAATATAAAAAAGTTAATTTATGGTTTTATTGAATTATTAACTCAATGCATGCATATATCTATCTGATTGAAGTCTGTGAATGGTTGAGTAAGTTTTAAAAGTTTCGACACCCCTTAGATGTGTTTGCCAGATTAATATATTCAATACGATCAACCATGGAAGAATGAGCTGGGAATTAACTCTATCCAAAATATACACAGCAATGAGTAAGCCCTCTTAAATGTAGGCACGGGTAACACTGCGCTGCGCCACGCAATTGCGCTAGCGCCAACCCTGGTGTTATTGCGCTAACGCTGATTTGGAAAATGCGCCAACTCAATGCTGCGCTATTGCAATATAACACTGACTCAATTTCGTGCGCTAACACCAGCACCAATATAGCGCTAAGGTAAAATGGCACCACCACAAAGCCAATAACAGCACAGCGTATATGACACCGTCACAATTATGTATGCTAACACCAATACCGAACCATCGCGAAATGCAGCGAAATACGAAAGGGTATCAATATTATACTTTCACAAAGAAAGATGACAAAATTGACATTATCTGTGAATAGGAGAGAAAAATATAATACAAAATAAATTAAATAAAATATTTCGATATAATGCGCCCGGATCCGGAATCTTTCTTTTTAATAGCGTGGAGCCGAACCTCGTATTCCATAATGAAGATGCAGCAAAACGAGATGCCAGCATATTTTCACAAATATACGCAAATGATTTTTAAAATTAAATTTAATTGTGGCACAATTATTGTGCCCGCGTGTATGTAAGCAGAATTGCGCCAAAAGAAATAAAACGGGGATAGTAGACAGTAAGAAGCGAACAAGTGTTACTTATCGATTATTCCATGGCAATTGCGCGAAAGGTGTTATTGTATCGGCGCCAAAAAAATTGCGCCATTACCCATGGCTACTTAAATGTCTGTAGGTTGAGCTTGAAAGTTTTTTTTCAGTTTTTTTTTTTAAACTATTGCCTTTTAAGATTGCTGAAAGTAAAGAATCAGAAAAATAAAATGTCTATAAGCTGATTATTCAGCGGCAGATTAGGGCGCTCGAACGTTTATTATAACCATTTCCATCGCTTTCCATCTTTTTTTCAACCGCCCTTACCAAGAGATGTTGGAAAGTGTACATAAATATGTCTCCCTTAAAGCTTTCCTGCAAAGCACAATAAAAGCTGTTTCACTGAGGAATGTGAATTCTTGTAGCAGAGACACAAACTAAAATATCTTAGCTTTTATTAACTGCATTCGTTTGGGCAAGACATAGAGAGTTGCGAACAAACATGATACGTCTATTTGTTAAAGTAAGTGAATTGGAAAAAGTGTGTGTATTATCTTCCTCTTCTCCATTTTGACACTATCCATGTGATTAGCGGCTATGTTGACTACTAGGTCATGTTATGTGAGTGAATAAAGATGCTACGGCTCAAAAAGTATTTCTAGCGACACCGATAGCTTCAAAAGAGAGCCCTCTTTTGGTGTTTCTATATGATGTCAGGTACGACGAGGTAGAAACGAGTACAACTTGTTTATGTTATGTATGTTTGACTGTAGCTACACTGCGTGCCTAAAATCATGCAACGATATTTCTTCCAGCCAATGATCGTGCACAGCTGATCGTTCATACACACAAGCGCATAAAAGCCAAGAAACACAAACAAACACACACACCTCCTCATGTGTCACTTTAATCTACGTAAGCACAACTCGATGCAGTTTTGCTGTTTTATTATCAACCAAATGGCGTTAATGGCTTTTTGGTTAAATGCAATCAACCACTAAAACTCACTCTCTCGTTCTCTGCCAACATCTGGCGACTGTATGCTGCATGTGTGTGTGTATGTGTTTACCTGCATTTACCTTTTTGACTCTTTTTGTATGCTGTAAGCCAAGTTGAAACGGAGCGAATGCACGAACAATATTGTTTAGAAATTTGTTGTTTTATCGTCGTTTCTGGTTAAGAGCGTTTCTCTCGACGTGCTGGAGCGCAGTTTTAACGCGGCTGGCAAGCGATCGAGTTGTGAAAACAAAACGCGGAAGCAAGTTTTGTACATGTAACGCGCGTTTGAAGGCAAAGATATCAGATATATAAGTAAATATCTCTTAATACATATATTTTAAAAAGGCAAGAAAAGAATTTTTTGCATATTCCTACAGAATAAAGTGTGCAAGTGCATAAGAAAATAATTAAGGATTTAAATGCAAAAATTCTGAGTAAAGTGAAAAATATTTATTTAATTAATGTAAAAACATAAATTTAAACAAACTCTGCTACATCTGCATATATGTAAATATCATAAGCGAGTTGTGTTACCTAAATTTTTTGGCTTGAAATTGTGCAAAAAACGAAATTGATATGCAAAACAAAGCACAAAAAGGAAAATCAAATTACGTTTACGTAAAATCAGCCATTTCAGCTGCGTTTTTCTGTGAAAGAGATTCATTTGCGTTTTTGTTGTTTTTGTGTTTTTTTTTTCGCAATAATCGGTGATGCCGATTACGTGTTTGGCAAAAAATTGAATTGAATTGGAGTGATCGGAAGTGAGCAAAGTGAGTGTCAATTATCAATACATATATGCGTCTATAGATCTAAGCGTATATACTAACTAGAGTATAAGCTCATAGATACATACATGTGTTAAAAAAGGCCATTGTACATTTGAATGTATTAAATAGAAAAAAAAACTAATTTAGTTAAATAATAGCGCTTGCACAACAAATAATGGAAATTTGCGTAAAATGAGCAAATTAATAATTCAAACTTGTTTAAGATAAATATTATCTAAGAGCATTTTTATGAATGTATCTGTATTTGAAAGTGTGTGGCAATGAAAAGATCAGAAAAGTTAATTGATATTGATATTGAGTTTATTTATACATATTATTGTGCAAGTATACATTAAATAAAAATAGTTAATACATACATAGGTAGATGTATTTATACATATATTTAGCTGAACAAGAAAACTTTTTTCAATACAACATCCGCCCCATACAACAGCTGATGCCAATAATCGCTTTGTTCGTTTAGCGTTGAAAAAACTACTTCCTCTGCAAGAATGTGGATAAATACGTACCTATATCTGTAGATACGTATATACCTGCCTGAATAGCAAAACATACCCACTAGGAAAAGCTACAATACATATATAAGAATGCAAGATCGATTCTTGGGAAAAAGTCAACTTAATAAAGAAGTATTACTAAGGCATATGGAGCCGAAACCGTGTGAAAAGAAAGGAAACGAAACAGAAAAACAGATAAAGAAAATTTGGAATGGCACAAAAACTACTTATAATAAACAAACAGCTGGTTTCGTGCTACGGCAAAAGATTAGTGAAACACTCCTTGTAGGGATAATTACTATGGGTGACGATGGAGCGCTCTGTGGGGATAATGGGAGTGTCCACGGTCTGTTCAAAACTTAGAAAAAATAGCCTACTTTTTAAATTGTCTGCTCTACGAGGGTTAGCTCCCTATTGAAAGGGCCGAACTAGAGCGCGAGCGCTCCCCAGCTAATCAGAGTTAACCGAAGCATTAGGAGATCACGCATAATTATTTGAAAAGCAAATATGTATTCCATTATGCTCTCAAAGAATAATAAGAGATCATAAGTGACGAAAGCTATTTTATAGTTTATCTATTGGTTGCTAGAAAATAGCACTATATTCCTGTTCATAAATGGGAGCACTCTACATATGTACATATTTTCTACTAGGCTTCTTGAAGTCATTAATGAGCCATATTAATAAAATCCAAGCAAATGCTTTCACTCGAGATTTTAAAAATTTGACAGTAATTTGTATGAACCAAATTTCAAAATTTGAGTAAAAGGTCGGAAATCTTAAGCAAAAGCAAATGCTTGGGAATGATTGGAATCTTATGTTGTGCGCTTTTGCTAAATTCAAAATTGTGAAGAGATTGAAGTTTTAAAAGAGCAAATCCGCAGACATTGAGTATCAAATAGTCAAATCACTGAGAAACGAAGAACTTGGCAAGATTTTTTTCTTAGTAGAAAACTCTTATGCGACAGTTATCTAAAATTAATTTTAATTTTCCGGAATTTGGTTTTTATGGGCGTTTTTTATAAAATCAAGAATGGACAAAAATAGCCAAATAATTAACCAGTACTGAGCTTCTGTAACTGAACTCTATCAATCTTTTCGACAGAGTGACGTCATAATGACGTCAATCGATAGGTTCTCACCTGCCTTTTAGATGGTGATAAAGTGTGGATCGTATTAATGTGACGTCATTTTGATCGACAATTGTCGCGATTTATTTTTATGCACATCAATTTCCATCAGAATTAAAATCGGATGAGTAATTTTCGAGGGTTAATGCTCAAAATCGAATATTTTCACATTTATCACTTGCTGTGCATAATTTATCCTAAATTTTCTTGGAAATTACTTAAAGATAACTAAATTCAATATAGTAACAATATTTTAAAATTAGAATTTATCTTCCGGTATAGGAGGACTAAAATACTCTCTTCTTTCTTTACTTAGCTTAAAATAATGGTATGGGCCCGATATCGACGATTTTTGCTGACAGTACTTCGTATGCAATTAATGCTCCAAATACAAAATTTAAAAATTATAGCCGCATAAATCGAAGAGTTATTCCCAAAAAGATAGACTTATGCTGTATGAAATGTGTCTTTTACTTTATTTAACTCTAAGAAAACTCAAGGTTACTCATATGCCATATCGTACTACTGGAAGCAAAAAAAACTATTTTGCGTGTCTGCGACTCCTGAAATATTTATATCTCTTACCATGTCGTCTTCCGGTATCAATGAAATTTTAAAAAGAAAACTATACGTATCTAAATTTTCCTACAGGGTATTCATGCACATACAATCGGCGTTACTACCTTACCTCTTTATGTACAATCGCAGTTGATATAAATGTGCATACATTCGCGTATGTAAATTTGGGCATGCATACGCAGATTTAAGCCACGTTAGGTACATTTTCCATTTACCTATGAACTCGCTCCACTGCTCGCACTCTGTTTGTTTAACATTTCTGGCTTTTTTTACGCTCTCAAAGCACATACACGCATACATATTGACTTGTACCTGTTCGGTATTGATCGAAAAACACTTGATCAGCTTGTAAATGAAAGCAAAGCGTTATGCAGCAGCAGCAGAAGCAGCAAAAAGCGAGCGAGCGGCGACTAGTACAAAAACAAATTGCATTGCAAAGCAAATAATGCCGATTGTGTATTCGTAACACTCGCAGATTGCACGATTTCTGGTGCATTATGGCTTAAAATCGCAGGTATACATATATTGTACATACATATATACATTTGTGTGTGTATGTAATTAACCCAGTAAATATAACATAAAAAAGTGGCAGAACAATCACCGGAGGGTACAGGTTTTCAGAAATGAAGAAATGTCATGGCCAATTATGTATGTATGTAAATAGTGAAATCTACATATTCAGGCAGGTTCCATTAAATTAACTGTGAATCTGAATCCCTCTGTTCTGTGTTTCACTTTCACTGTTTCATTTTCACATTTTTTTTAAATGAACTCCGAGCATTCACGTCATTTGAATTCGTGGATTTGGTATTGCAATAAAATTATACTAATTTAACTCAATTAATAAACTTAGTAAAAGCTAATAAGTATCTAGTTAAAATATATTTAGCCCCACAGGAAATAGTCTAACGGCGTCAAGTCGCACGATCGAGGCGGAGCATTTCGTGGGATAACACGTTCTCCAAACTTGATTTTCAATAAATTGATTGCGACATTCGCTGTGTGGCTTGTGGCGCCGTACTGTTGGAACCACATATCCTCCAAGTCCATATCATCGAATTGGGGCCAAAAATATTCGGTTATCATTGAATGGTAGCGATTCCCATTCACAGTAACGTGTCGGTCTTGATCATCACGGAAAAAGTACGGCCAAATGTCGCCGCTCGCACATAAACCACACCAAACAGTAATTTTTTCGGATGATGACTCATGGAGTACTTACATGTGGATTGCTGCCTGACCAATAACGCATATTTTGTTTATTGACGAGGCCCTTCAGCCAGAGACGAGCCTCATCGCTGAAGACGATAAATTAAACGTAGCGCTCTTAACGTTGAGGCAACTGACTCCGAATTTCGGTAGTAAATTTTAATAATTTCGACTCGTTGTTGGTGCGACGAAATGGCCAACCTTACTGAAGAGAAATATCAAGACGGTGGCAATAAATATGACGTCGGTTTCTGTCGCTGTCGCTCTACTTTTGTAGCGTCCCTGTTGTAAACCCCTTTATATGTACATATGTACAACATTGCGCTTCCGAATTTCATGAATTCCTATGGAGGAAGGAGGTTATATTTTCTCTGGCTGCGGCATCAAGAGGAGTATCATTTAGTATTTCTTCTGCGACATAAGACGCATGTTCCTCATATTCTGTTTCCAAATCAATTATATTCTCTAGCCGAACTTTGTAATGCAAGCAAACGTTGCATGAGGCGCAGCATGCGGAAGTCCGAGATATTTCAGTGTAGATTTGAAAGCGCGAGGAACCGTTGTCCAGTTCGAGATGTTTTAGCGATTTTTTCGATTGACGTCTATAATATTAATAATAATAAGACCATTGTAACATTTAATTTTCCCCATTCCAGAATGGGGTCTTACTCGCTTTATTTGGAATTTGGAATATACATACATATGTATGAGATGGCTAGATTCCGAAAACAACTTCCTAAAATACAGTAATGCAAAGATATGTCAATCAGAACCCTGCCCCAAAAGTCCAAAAAGCTCATTGGGATTCCGATTGACCCTCCGACCTTCATAATGACACTTGAAAAGTCTTCTGTCAGGCATTGGTCGCTGTTCCTTTTTGACTGCCTTGTTTGTCTCTCCTTCGTCAACTCTCTTTGTCTCTTATTTCACATCGTAAAAGTTGCCATCTTCTGCTGATGTTGCAGTGTGACCATTTTATGTTGACATATGTACTTTGCTTGTTTCCGCTTTTCACATTTCGTTTTCGATAGGAAAATTATCGACAAACTCATTCAGGTATGAAACGAAATAATACGCAAATAAAACCAAATTGAAATAATAAATTAATTACTAACTTATTTGTCATTCTAATACACCCAAATATAGTTTAAGTTAATCATTAATTTTAATGATGTAAACTTTACGTGAAAACGTGTTTTCTTGCAAGCTTCGTTTGAATAACACGAAAAGAAAAAAAAACTGCGCTTGAAAAAAGAAAAAAAAAATGAAAAAAAAAAACAAAACACTGAAATTTCTAGAAAAAGCTTTTGTTGCAGTTGCTGATAGCGATAAGCTAACAAAGAAATAGTTTCCATTTTTTAAGAAATTCTGCTACACTAGGATACAGAAATAACAAGTGGTTTTTTCTGTTGTAAACAAGAAAACACATGCAATATTTTGCGCATAAAATTTTGTGTTCTTACACAAAAAAAAAAATGGGGAACGTGACTTTTAAATTATTTAAAAATACTAAACAAAGGACAATTATAATGCAATTTTATTTTACCGCGCATTTAAATTTATTTATTTGTTGATGAATATGGTGGCTGAGGAAGTGGTCAGGAATGCCGGTAACCAACCAAAATGCAGTGAACTTTCCACATTGTGCTATGTCTGAATAGCGTGACGATCCAGAGCTAAGTATAGCATGATAAGAACTGTCATTCGGATAGTGCTAACCAAACACCTATACAAATATTGTTTTAATTTGTTGAAACATGTTTTTAGGAATCGTTTCTCCCATCTTTCAATGAACAATCTTTTACAATTCCTTTGAAAAGCCTTGTTATTTCCATTGTTACTACATAAAATATGAAAAATGTGATAAAATCAGTTTTCCATATTTACTTTCGCCAAGACACTGTTTGTTGCCGGTTTTTATAATCTCCATTTCTACGTCTCTAAATATTTTTTTCCCATGAAATTTAAATGTCATTCGGCACACGCTCTGCTCACAGATAAACAGCAATTTAAATATTGATTTTGATATGTTTATCAGCTTGCTCGGTATAACTAAGCACAAGTAACTAACTAATAAAAATATTTATGTATAAACTTAAGTACTACATGGAAATTGCGCAATGAAATGCAAAGGTTTACTTACATGCGATAACTCAAAGGTACAAGCAAATGTAGGCATGTTTATCTTATTTGAATTTTAGATGACTCATTTTAATGGTTTTAATCATATTGATGTCAAGGTAGAGATAATGCTAGTACCTACTTAAACAAAATTTTATTTGGATGTCGTGAGATTATTTAGGTTAAAGCAGTTATTTTATCATGGCGACTGACTTGAAATGGACACATAAACACATTTATTTTTTTTCCCCTATTCCAACCAGAGATGTTAAGTATTGCAATCATCGCGACTTTCAGCCCTTGAAGTCCCATTATTTTTCTTAAAGTCTTGACTGATGATTTAAAATTTGAAGTCCCCAGTATTTTTGGCAAGTATGACTGACCATTCATTTTTTTCATTCATTGATAACTGGCGATATTTTTTAAGCAGTTATTTAGTAAACTAGTACCAAAAATATGCTCTCTATGTATTTTAGCTGTAATAGTATTTATTTTACATATACCTAAAATGGTGAGTTCTTAAAATCTTTGAAATACATATCGCTAGCTTAGAGTGCAAACTGTGTAAGTCCATTTTTATGAAAAAGTGTATTTTTATGTACAACGCTAGAAAAATCAAATACGCACCGCGCTAAACAAGTCGGTGACTCTTGTCATATTTCTACCCCTTGTTATTCAGTGGTACGCAAATTATGTAAGTCGAAAAAGCGAAGAAAATTGTGTAAGTCCAAAATATTTACATGAACAGAACATTTTTTTTTTCATTTCGAAATTTTTTTTATTTTTTTTTTTGTTTTTGTCTCTCCTACAAAGTTTGAAAAAAAGGACTTACGCAATTTGCACTCTAAGCTAGCGATATGCACACTAGAGCCTATCGAGAAAAAAAAGAAAAAAAATATGATCTCTTTTTCGAAAACATTTCCGGAAAAGTTTTTTTTGGACCCCGCTAGATGTCGCTAAAATTCATTTTTTCATATCTTCGGTTTTATGGAAGGTTCCTACTTTATAATTGTATTAACCCTGTGTGCCATTGGTGTCACTTCCACCCAGTACATAGTTTATACCACCTTAATGTACCTGTTCTTTGCCGGTATGTTAAACGTCGTCAAAAATTAACCTTTTGCGAAAGAAGTATTTCGATCGATGCCGTAGAACCGCAAATAAAACACATTTAACGTTCCGGGGAATATATATAATTTAATTTTATACGGAATAATTTCCTAGAACATTTTTACCCTAAGAAAGGGTTATTTTGGCCCCATTTTATACAGTCAGGAAATAGTATTTTTAAGGTCGCTAGAGGGCTAAAATGTTCTAGAAAATTATTCGCCTTAAAATGTCATTAGGGGTCTCCTCAGAAAAAAATCCTTCTAAAATGGACCACATGTAAAAGACCACAGCGAAAAACTTATATTAAATGTGTTTTATTTGCAGTTCTACTGAATCGATCGAAATATCTCTTTTGAAAAAAATGAATGCTTATTGACGACGTTTAACATGCTGGCAAAAAACGTTACATTAGGGTGGTATAAACTCAGTACTGGGTGGAAGTGACTCCAATGGCGCATGTAGGGTTAATACAATTATAAAGTAGGAACACTCCTCTCATGCCAAAGAGATTGGTGTCTAAAACTTAGGGATTGAATCTTTAAAAACCTAGTAACCCCTATGAGAAGAATGGCAAAAGACTGTAGCTGCAATCATTCCATGATTGCAATCAAATGATTGCAGTAATGGGGTGGATTGCAGCCTGGTGACTGCACAGTTAAAATTTACCAGTCAGAATGAAGGCTTACTTTTTTAATTCCCAGTCATGACTGACAAAAAATGAATAGCAGTCATTTTGACCCCAATCAAAAGACCGTGCAGTCACAAAGTACTGCATTACTTAACATCTCTGATTCCAACCATAATGCACGCTTTAACGTGGAGGAGATTTATTTTCCAAAGAATGCTATTTTATGAAGAGGCTACCTAAAAAGTTTTCAGCTTTCACAAAAATCTTCCATAGACAAATTTAAATATCTACATCAGATTGTTAATGTAATTTCTGAATGAGAATAATTTTAAATCAATTCGATAAGATAAAAGCGTTAAAAGCTTTAATAGTGAATGGGTGTGGTTATTGAAAGCGTGAAGGTCGTGAAAGGTACTTGAAAAGCAATGGAAATTATAGTTAAAAAAAAAATTTAAAATGAGAAAAGAAGATGTGCAAATATGTTATTAATAAAATATTTACAATATAAAACGTGAATAGGTAACTTTACTGAAGCCTAAAAAACTTGACTGTATCTAAACCACAGTGTTTTGATTTGAAAATAACGCTTATTTGTATGGGCAAAGGCCTTACAATAAGGCTGATTTTCCTGTATTGATGTCAACAGGCCATAATGACTACTCTTTCTCTGAGGGAAAACCTTATTATTACAAAGGCTTATTCGCCATGGAAAATAAGGCTTGGAGAGTAATTCGCAGCGCTGCCAGCGCATGACTTTTTACTGTTAGCGTGTTCCATTTTGACAGCTAAGGCTTCAGCTTACGCTTATCAATCTTTTTGCAGGGAAGCTATATTTTTTTCATATTGACATTTAATTCAAAATCATTTCTTTTTTTGCAACTATATGAAAAACTAAATCATTAATTAAATTCAGTCGATTTAAAAAAAAAACAAAACAAAAGCTAAAAACACGGCTTAATAACACTAAATGCACTATCATTATATTTAAGGCGCTTTTTAGTAATTTCCATACAGCAATTAATACTACAAATGAGGAATTTGCATACATACATATGTGTATATATATTTTTTTTTGTTTGTCTGTATGTGCAAATTGATGTCAGCGAAAAGTAAAAAAAGTTAACTTATCTAACTATGTTTGTTGTGTAGGCGCATATATGCTCAGGGGAAAAAGGCTATACGAGCTTGAAACGATTTTAAAACAGCGACTAATTGAAATACAATACGATTTTATTTATATGCTATTGTTCTTGCTCATGGCTTTATTAATATTGTTATTCATAAATGTATTTATAGCTAATAGAATATAAGTACATACGCTCAATTAATGATTGATTGTCTACACTCTGGAGAAAATATTATTAAAATGTTGCTCATACGCATTGTAGGGTAGTTTAAGAAGCTAGAACGCTTGGCATAAACATTGTTAGAAATTAAGAAATTTTTCGTGAATCGGAATCGAAATTAGCTTAGGTGCTGTTTGCTTAATATTTTTTAAAACAGTTTCTAGAAGTTGAATACAGCTGTGTTTCTTAGTCCAAGAGAAATATGCTTTTTTTTTGCAACCATGTATGTATAATAAATTATATAAACAAAATTGAGATGCACTTACCAAAAATACTTTAGTAGTAAATTTATTTATAGGATTTCAGTTAAATCGCAATTTCTTTGAAATTAGTTTCTATTTTCGTTAGCTTTGCTTTGTGTTTCTTTCTATGCAGTCAAGCAGTAAAATTACTTTTAACTAGAAATATGCAAAACAAATTCTTGTATATTGAAGAAAATTAAAAATCTCGACGCAATTTGCATAATAATATACTTACGAGTCAAAGGTAGAATTACTGATAGCAAGACAAAAATCAATAAAAACCTTTTATGACGGAAAAAGTCATTAATATACGAGTAAAGTAATATGTATTTGAAAGCCATTTTTTTAAGACGGACTAAACTTACATCAAACATAGGTGCTTCATCTTCCTCTGGTGCCATCGGTAGGAACTTTCACTTTACCATTAAGTATATCAATATCTATGTGAAAAATTGGCATGCTGAATTTATTGAGCGCAATTCAGCAGCAAAATTTCTTTACTATTTTTCCTCAAGTTGATACTGTGTTCACAGAAAATAAGTTTTGGCCCAATTCAGCGCCTCTAATCGTTACTCAGCACAATTCAGCAGCATATTCTCTTTACTATTATTCCTCAAGTTAATTCTGTGTTCATAAAAAATATGTTTTGTCCTAATTGAGCGCCCATAATCGCCATTCAGCGCAATTCTGCTCAATAAGTTTTTCGGAAAATCAATATTTTTATTTATTAATTAAATGTATAGTATAAAAGACTGGAAGTATACCAGACTAACCAGGGTCCCTTTCGCTTTAGCTGACTCATTTTTATGGCTTAAAATAAACTTTAACTTGTCGCATTGCTAAAACCGCCGATTAATATAAATTCTCTTGTAAACAAGTGCCATAAATGTTTGAATAAAATACAATAAACTCTTAATTTATTTATTTTTAACCTTTTGTTTACATGAAAAACAGTAATTTACACGCATTGTCCATGGTACTTTTTCTTTGCAAAAGGGAGCGAACGAGTGCACTCTTTAGCGCAGGCGGCTTGGTCATACAATTTGGTTATCATTTTAAGCCCTTGCTTGTTTCATGCTGCACACACATTTACACATTTTGTGGTTTTAGCTTAAGTCGATGTACATTTTTTTGGTCTCTTTTATGCAAAAAAATATTGGCATTGTGAGTATGAATTGAGATTTCTTTCAGTGACCAAAACAGCCGAAGGCTTTGACCTCCGAAAGTCCAAACTGATTTGTGGGTAACACCTTTAACTTTTTTCTCAGTAAAACCATTGGACATCATTGTCATATTATAAAAATTCGTGAAATTTCTTTATAAAATCAATTAATTGTCGCTTGTATCTGTCGTTGTTCGATTATGCTAAAGAGGCCAAAGATTGCAGATACTTAAAAGCCAAAGCAGCTTATAGCAAATATTTGGCTGAAGCTGGTAATAAAAAAAAACAGCCACCAAGGTAAAATGCGCAATATTTATAAAAATATATGTATGTAAGTATGTATAAGTAAACATTTTTTTATTTAACTACACAAGCAAATGATGCGAATTGACTTTTACACACACACAAATACACGTGCTTATAAAGTGATTGTTAAAAAATTAGCTATTCTTACAAAGCAATTTATATTTATAAAAAAACAATAACAAAATACCAATAAAGTAATTGTTTATAGGAGTAGCATGACTTTAGTATGTAAATATGCAGTATGTAAGTATGCATAGACACATCCATATACATATTTACGTATGTATGTAGGTATTTATCTATATATACATTTAGCTATGCTTTTATGGAGATTAGCCTGAGAGATTGTATCGGCGTCTGTCATATAATTAACGCCAGCTCGTGCCTAGCTGCTGTAGCTGTATAAATTAAATACACATTATATATACTTATGTACATAAAGCCATACATAAATTAATACGTTGATAAATTCAAAAAAAAAAAATATAAAAAATAAAAAACTGAAAAAATTAAAAAATTTCTATGAGCAGTTTTTACTTAGTATTTTTTTTTATTTAACCTCCGACTGCCACAAACACATAAATCAGTAGCTGCATAAAATTAAACAGAAAATTATCTATAAAACAGAAAAAAAAACTATTGTAGATTCGATATTTGAACTCAGCATACATACGTACATTCATATTTTTTAGGTAGTTATAATAACTTAGCACTATTTACAAAATGCCTTTTTGCGATTAATTACGGAGCAGTTGTGCTGCAGATCTGTTGCACTGTGTAACAGCACTTTTGATTGCGAAACATTTTCCACGCAGAGCGATAATTTCCACACAGATGGATAGTGTTCCATATAGTAGAACAGACAAACCGTTTTGCTCCCTGAGGTAAATTTTTTTATTGCCATTTTAAATTTCCGAAATTTCGCCAGAGTAATTTTTAAATAAATGGAAAAACTGTTAAAATACATTTCGTATAGAAATATGTTGTTAGAAAACATAATGTAAAATTGCACGAGCTTTAATTTCGTAGAATACTTTAACACTCTAACACTCCCACGAAGAGGTCGCTTTGACTCCTTTTTTCATAAAGTCTAAAAAAAAGTATTTTGAAGGTAGCTAGAATGTTAAAATGTTCTAGAAAATATTAAAAAATTAAAATTATAATAAGGGACTCCTCAGACAAAATCTTTGTGCAAAGAACATAACGGGCCACTAATTCATATTGTGAATATCTGTAGGATTTTCTGGAAAATCGTATTGCCTTTGTGAAATTTGGACGGATTTACTGAAAAGGCTTAACTTCTTCCAAAAAAGAACTGCTGTCTAGGTAGGAAAATACTTTTTTTCGTGTGTAGGTACTTGTCTTTTAACTTGTCTATAACCCAGTAGGCACAAAGATCTACAAATCATCAATACTTTTCTCACTACATTTCCTTTAGGGAAGATAACAACTTCCATGAATATGCCCCATAACTATCGCACGGCAATGGCTGCCTTCGCATGAATGACATTGTATAGTAAAAAAAGCAATGAAACGAAAGCTTCGGGTTTTCATTCCAAACCGCATGCATTTTTCATATGGTCGTTATTATACTCTTGTTAGGTATTCAGCATGAATTGTAGCATTATTGTAGTACTGAATATACAGCTGCCTACCACCTAACTTTGTTATGTTCTTCATTCGTATACATTTTACTGTTTCGGTTTACTCTTCTTAACTCCTAGTTTAGTCAGTGAAGAAATGATCTGTGCTTAATTTGTACGTGCCATTCAACATACTTTAGGAGTACCAGCGGTATATCCAACAAGTATCCTGGCATGAAAAAAAAATCACATCACCTCACAAATGGGGAAATATCTACACACATGCATAGTTATATTACTAGAACAAAATCTACATATATTACTTGAACAACTGTATCTTATGTCACTAACGTCTTGGACTACTTGTCACACCAGGCAGTAATCTATATGAAAGCGCATTATTCGACACTTCCGACTTGAAGGCTGGTTTTTATAAAGAAAATTTCTTAGATTTTTTTTACACAAATAGTCTTTAAAACTTTAGTACTCTGAAAAAAATACCCGTAGTTAAACCAACAACTTTCGGCTGTTGAATCTCCGTCTTTGATTCAACAGCAAAAGTATTTGTTTTTACAGCAAAGTTTTTGATCCAACAATTTATTCAAAAACGGTTGTTGTTGATTCAAAAACTTGCTTGCCTTTAAAAAATTTTTTGTGAGAAAATATTTTTTTGTGAGAAAACCAACAAAAAAATAATGATGGAGAGAAGATGAAGAGAAAAATTCAAAAAAGTTTATTTTTACCAACTATTTTCTCCCCGTTGTTGATTTAAAGGCAAAAGTATTTGACCCAACAGTTTCCGTTGTAAACAAAATTAATGAGAACAAATTTTTTTAAATTTTGTTTTTACAATGATTCAAATAATTCATGGATTCCTTTTTAGGAAATGGAAGTATAAATAGG
Organism: Urophora cardui; assembly: GCA_960531455.1. Classification (NCBI taxonomy): domain Eukaryota; kingdom Metazoa; phylum Arthropoda; class Insecta; order Diptera; family Tephritidae; genus Urophora; species Urophora cardui. Next base: position 24,911,346 of record OY482673.1, on the reverse strand, counting down.
TTATTACAATTCAATATAATGTTGAATGTTCCACTATGTGATGATTGGATAGAATTTTAGGTTGATGTCATGGTTCCAATCCGTAGGAGAATATAAAATAAAGAAGAAAAATCAGAATGAGAAATAAAGATAGCAACCAGTGAATGATAAGAAGGAGAGAAGAATAGGAGAACAAGCGGAGGCTACATATTTGCAGTTGGGACCCGGGCGGAGAGAAGATGAAGAGTAAAATGCAAACAAAAATTTATTTTTAGGTGAAAATTTTTTCCAACAATCTCCGTTATTGACTTAAATCAACAACGCTCGCACCTTTGATACAACAACGGAGCGTTGTTGGGCACATTTCAACTGCGGAAAGTAGTTGATTTAACAGCGAAAGTCTTTAGATTAACGTTTTTTTTTTTTCAGAGTAGATAATTTCGAGTATCTACAATATTTTTCAAATAACAACACAAAACAAAACGGTGGTAGTTACTTATGATCTTTCCCATATATGGGTATGTACAGAAACGCAGCATGAAACGCAACAGCGGCAGTAATTATTTTTTTGATGATTGTGATGAGCGATGCTTCATGCAAAATTTACGTTTATGAACGCTCTGCTTGCACTACAAAAGCGGGTTGCGCTTCAAACTGAGTTTCTGAACAAAGCCTATCATATGAAAGAAAACTTCACACGACTTTGTTTTCGGATAACAGAGCATTTAATTAATACTAACTCAAAGTTAATATTCTTTTATATTAGAAGAACATTTTTTAAAAATTTGGACTTACAGAAATTCATCTTTCTTTTCAGAGCATCGTTGCAAAGAAGTGTAATTCCAAGAAAGAAACGAAGAATAATTTTTTAACAAAGTAAATACATAGAAATTGAAAGCAAAGTCGGGGATCACTCTAAAAAAGGAATCTAGAGAAAATTTTTATGTGCTGTTTAAAACAAAATGTTAAAAATTAGTTAACAAAACGTGGAAATTTAAATAACATCAAAGCTTTAAATGAAATGAAAAGATAATAAATACAACTTACCGTAAAAAAATAATGGCTTGTAAAGTAGAAAAATCGCTTATATGGAAAAAGTTAGTGAATGTCTACGTTTAAAACATTTATATATAAAGGTGTGTGTATATTTGTTATAAGCGCAAAAATTAGTACATACCTACATATATGTGTAATTTGAAAATGGGCGCAATTCAACGGTAACAGTAGGTAAGTGATTTAAAAATTAGTACACAGAGTAGCGAGAAAAAGTAAGAGGAAAAGAACAAAAAGTAGCAAAAAGCAACAAGAAATAAAAACATAAAAACTTAAAGCAAAAGCGGAAAAAATACATACAGCAAAGATACAATACAATAAACGCGAAAATGAGCTTTAACCGATGTAAATGCATAAAACACAAAAGCGTGAAGGCGTCAAAAAGCCACTAAATCGACACTGTATACTTACGTGTTTTTCAATTGTTGTTTTTGTTGTTATACACATGTAATAAATAAATATAACTAACACAGTAAAAAATTGAAAATGCATAAAAACAAAATAATCAAAAGACTTGCTACGTAGACGTGTCGGAATTTTCATAATGAGGCGTCAATGAGAGAGTGAGCCAAGCTACAAACTACAGCGGCGATCGTAGAAAATTTTCCATTTATTTTCAATAAGAAATTTTAAATTACAAGAGTGTACTACCTACTACTGCACACCCAACCACTTCAACCGTGTGAGTTAACCGCAAACGTGCGTGTGTCGAGTGCCAGAGCGGAACGCTTGCGTACCACCGGCGGATGGAGTCTCACGCTACTCTTCCCTCTATACGTGCTGGAGCACAGCAACTGTTCGGCATATATGTATGTGAAAAAAAAAAATATCTGATGACGTTGTTGGTCGATAACCAAAATTCCAGACTCATTCCACTAATTTGACAGCGGCGCGATACTAAAGAAGCCTAAGCGACGGATAACCTGTTCGATTGTTGGAAGAAAAAACCGAAAAAAGCAAGGCCAACAGCTCGAATTGCTTAAGCCAATACATATCCATTCACACACCGCATTCCAGTAACAAATACCTACTTGCATTGAATTCTTAGCCAGATTACTTTTATCGTTATCATCATCATTGTACGAGACCGCCGCATTGTTTGCGCAAGCTTGCGCCATCACTTTCAATTCAAACAGCTGATCATTATTTGTCCGACACATTGAAGTGAGTGCATGAGTCATTCGGTTTATGGCTATTTTTTTGTCGTTGTTGTTGTTGTTCCTGCGCCATTCTACTTCGTTTATTATCGTAATAATTTCATTGAAATCAAGTAAAGATGACAGTCTCCTATGCTGGTGAAGTACCAAATGGTAGCAGTTTTGGTTGCTTTTGGCGCATTTTATGGAAGTGAGTACATATTAACTATATATTGTCGTATTATTAGTGATAGCATATTGCAATTGTATATGAAATAAATAGGAACCGAAACTAATAAGCAATACCGAAGGTACTATCTACTTGTTTTGTTCTATTTTCGTTCTATTCTCCGAGAGTTAGTTATGAACGAGTCCGAGATGATTTATTTGATTGCTCAAACATTTGGAATGCTCAAGATGATTTTCATTCGTAAGCGAGTCCATTTGAGAGTAGCGGTCAATCGAAGCAATCGTTAAGCATCTCGGACTCGCCCACAATTCATTTCGCATTCAAAGCAACCCTAAAATATTTCGGACATGCCAATCACCGATATAAACAACCTCCGACACAGAACAATCGCTCGATTGTGATTCTCTCGGATGTCTAAATATCTCGGAGATCCAAGAAAATGACACTTCAGATGGCACATTGCCGAAACCGGTTTGTTTCCAAACCAAACCTGAGAAGGAAATTCGGTCCAGAATACATAGCGCCTAATGCATAAAAATCAATCTATAGCTCATACTCATTTTTTTCGTAAAATGTGGGTTTTGTATGTATAAAAGTTATTAAAATTGTTTGATTTTGTTAAACAAATTAGGTCTATTTGTTGGCAACATTGTGATATCCTAGCAACATTTTTTTCTGCTGCTTAAAAGGTACATGCCATTGTACCACAGCGGAATTTTGTGTAAGGATAAACATGATAAAAGAATTTCTTGAACAAAAAACATCTAAACATTTTTATCTGGCTTAGGATCCTGTATTTATGTGTAAAAACGCTTTGTATTAGGCTTACTATGTAGTAATCTGTTTTTGATGAAATATCAACATTTCACCTCTACGAGACTGCGCCATAGTCGATGAGTAACTGAAGGATAATAGTTTGATTGATCTTCCCATTTCTTGGTGATGATTTCGTGCCCTGGTCGGTCAATACGTCCCGTCTATAAGGCCCCTCGGTCCTACTAGTAATCACTTTCATACACAACATACATTGATATTTCTGAAAGGTACGTCTAGTTACGGTATTAGCTTCACTAGCAAGTACCTACGGACGTATGATTCACGTAGGTACATAGGAGTATGCAACTAACCGTTAAACAAATAAAAAGGGGTGATTTTTATTGGGTTTAAATGGTTGATATTTCTCGTCGATCCAATCCGCCAAAGCTAATGAGTAAAAATAATAATAACAAGTAAGGAAGCCTAAGTTCGAGTGGAATCGAACATTAGATACTCAGCTGTATGTTTTCATAGTTTGTTTGCGTTTGATGGAAACACGGTGTACTTTATATAAAGCGAGTGCTGCATAAAGTGGGCGTAGCCACGCCCATTTTCAACATTTTTATCAGTCATCCAACTAAGCATATGAATATTATTCTTTGTGCAAAATTTCATTTCTTTTTGACTTCTCCTTACAGAGATGTCACGTTACAAATTCCCAAAGAGTGTTCCAGATATATCTTTCTTAAAAAGTAGGCGTGGTCATAAACCGATTTCAATAAATTTTTTCGTGGCTATTAACACATGTTATTAAAGTGTATAAACCAAGTTTCGTCATAATATCTCAATTATTTGTCGAGTTATAGGCTAAGAAATCACGTATATCCCTTTGTGTAAAAAGAGGCGGTGCCACGCCCATTTTCCAAAATTTTTCCATTTGTTGTTTCTGGTCTATTGTAGAAATCAAACCACAAAATTTCAATGAATTATCTTTACATTTGGCAAAGATATCGCTTAAAATGTTTTTATTAGGTCACTTTATAACACCCATATATAAAAGTGGGCGTGGTCGTCAACCGATTTCGCTAAAATTTTCAACATGTATTACCACAAGTAATAAAAGTGTACACACCAAGTTTAGTCATTATATATAAATTATTTGTCGAGTTATGGGCTCAGAAATCTCGTATATTCCTGTTTATAAAAAGAGGCGGTGCCACGCCCGTTTGCCAAAATTTTTGTGTTTTTCGTTTTATGTCCGCAGTTGGACTCCTGCTATAAAATTTCAATGATATATCTTTATATTTGACAGAGATATCGCTTAAAATGTTTTTATTAGGTCACTTTATAAGAGCCATATATAAAAGTGGGCGTGGCCCTCAACCGATTTCGGAAATTTTTCGTCCAAATATTTGACTAAGTAAGTATATCACGCGTACCAAATTTCATCGATATATCTTCAACGGTTTCTGAGTTATGACATATAAAACTTGCAAGGTTTGACCCTTAATAAGTGGGCGTGGCACCGCCCATTTTCCAAAATGTAATCAAATTTCTTCCTAGGGGCCTGAGCTCAACACGTGGATAAAATTTCATCGCTCCAGCTGTATTAGTGACTGAGATACCAAATTTCCGATTTTTTCTATATAGGAAAAGTGGGCGTGGTCATGGTCCGATTTCGCCCATTTTCAATACCAACCGTCCCAGTCTCGATACCAACCTGCATTTCAAATTTCATCAAAATATCTCAATTTTTGCGCGAGTTAGAGTGTTTACAGACGGACGGACAGACGGACGGACGGACGGACGGACATGGCTCAATCGATTTCTCTTTTCACCCTGATCATTTTGATATATATAAGTCTATATCTATCTCGATTATTTCACTCTGTTACAATCCACCGTTATGTGATTAAAACTATAATACTCTGTGTACTAGTACAGCTGAGTATAAAAAACATACACACAATATGTATAAGTATTTGTTTTTAAATGGAAATTTGAGTGCGTCAGCGTATGTATCTAAGAATAAAAATAAATAAAATCGGAAAAAAAGTGAAAACAGATTGAGTTTCCATTAACGTTACCTACTGATGCACTGATGCGGAACCGACGAAATGGTGCTACATATAATGTTTATTAGACAGAAGGTATGTACATGTATAAATGTGTATGATTTCAAAAATAAACAGTAACGTGACTCTAGATAGATCTATAGCAAGTCTATCGTAAATAAAAGTTTTGCCATATCTCTTTTGAAAAAGTCAGCCATTGCTGAAGCTACCTATACACATGCCTTGGGAAAATATTTATCAGATAAACGACCATACACTTAATGTATTCGCAGTCTCGGTGCAATCCTTTATAAATTTAAGCCGAAAGTCTTAAACGGTATTGGTATAACTATGATATTATTGAATTGAAGGAACCCTTTTAGAGTGCACGAGCATAATCAGAAAGCAATCACCCAGTAGGAAAGCGGGTTATACAAACTAGAAGTAGACAGCCAATAAAAAGACTTTGCCGATTGTCCCTATGTTTCTCTACGTTCTCAGCTAGTTTAAACAATATCAAGTAATTTCCCATAATTACTACTTTTTGATGTTTGTTTAAAATTGAAACATATTTTAATATAATAAATAAATAATGAATTATAATTATGCATACATACTTACATGTGTATGTATATAATCATTAAAGAAAATTAATAAAAACAAGTAAGGAAGCCTATGTTCGAGTGGAATCGAACATTAGATACTCAGCTGTATGCTTTCATTGTTTGTTTGCGTTTGATGGGAACACGGTGTAGGTACTTTATATAAGGAGAGTGCTGTATAAAGTGGGCGTAGCCGCGCCCATTTTCAACATTTTTATCAGTCATCCAACTAAGCATATGAATATTATTCTTTGTGCAAAATGTCATTCCTTTATGACTTCTAGTTACAAAGATGTCACGTTACAAATTTCCAAAGGGTGTTCCAGAAATATCTTCGTTAAAAAGTAGGCGTGGTCATAAACCGATTTGAATAAATTTTTTCGTATCTATTAATACAAGTTATAAAAGTGTATAAACCAAGTTTCATTATAATATATAAATTACTTGTCGAGTTATAGGCTCCGAAATCTCGTATATTCCTTTGTCTAAAAAGAGGCGGTGCCACGCCCATTTTCCAAAATTTTTCTATTTTTTGTTTCCGGTCTATTGTGGAACTCATGCCACAAAATTTCAATGAATTATCTTTATATTTGACAGAGATATAGCTTAAAATGTTTTTATTAGGTCACTTTATAATACCCATATATAAACGTGGGCGTGGTCGTCAACCGATTTCGGCAATTTTTAGTCCAAACATTTGCCTCAGTAAGTATATCACGCATACCAAATTTCATCGATATATCTTCAATGGTTTCTGAGTTATGACATATAAAACTTTCCATGTTTGACCCTTAATAAGTGGGCGTGGCACCGCCCATTTCCCAAAATTTCATCAAATTTCTTCATAGGGGCCTGAGCTCAACACGTGGGTAAAATTTCATCGCTCCAGCTATATTAGTGACTGAGATACCAAATTTCCGATTTTTTCTATATAGGAAAAGTGGGCGTGGTCATGGTCCGATTTCGCCCATTTTCAATACCAACCGTCCCAGTCTTGATACCAACTTGCATTTCAAATTTCATCAAAATATTTCAATTTTTGCGCGAGTTAGAGTGTTTACAGGCAGACGGACAGACGGACGGACGGACATGGCTCAATCGATTTCTCTTTTGACCCTGATCATTTTGATATATATAAGTCTATATCTATCTCGATTATTTCATTCTGTTACAATCCACCGTTATGTGATTAAAACTATAATACTCTGTGTACTAGTACAGCTGAGTATAAAAAAGTTGTGGGAAATTCATTGAGTTTTCGCCATTAACAAGTTGGAAAAATTAGCAAACAAATAGCACAAATTTATGTGCTAACAATTGCAATTTGGAGTAGATAAAAAATAGATTTTATTGTATGGTGAATATCTATATATTAATAGGCTAACATTTTTCCCATACAAACAATTGCCAGGCTGTTTAGCACATTTAACATACTCATATCCACATAAAATTGATATGAATGTGTTCGTATGAGTAAGGAGCAGTGCATAGGCATATAATTTTTTCTATAAATTATTTAATTTCTTTATAATTAATAAATAAAGTTTTTAGTTAAGAGAAATAAATATCGTAAAAATGTTTACAAATATCGTAAACACAGTTGAAGAGTTGCTTTAATTTCAAAGCACTCTCTCTATTTTATATGAATTGGCCCAGTTTACGCTCAGATCAAAATCAACGCGGCCAAATATCTCCTATTGCTTTTCCATTAAAGCGAACAATGAGAGAGAGGGCGGGAGAGCACACTGAGTAATTTTAATTTTGACCAAGGCATATCTAACAGGTAGGCTCGGCGGCGAATTGAAAACTTCTTTTTTTATTTACAAAGGTAGAGTGTAATGTCAAAATCAAAGCGAATTCACATCATGGCCAATAGGAATGGACGAGCCCCAAGCAAATTGAGATTTTAACCACGGCGAAATATCATTTTGACATTACACTCTACCAATTACAATAACAAAATACATGATCTGCCTTGATTGTGACCATGATTTCGCGTCGGACCGTGATCAAAAGGGCAAATCAGTGTTGCGGTACAACTGGAATTTGGAAAGTGTTGCTTATCTCCGCGAAAAGGAATAATTTTTGTACCAATACAAAGTGGAAAAAAAAAATTGCATGGTCGAATTTCGAGCACCGGCGATACTAGTAATAATTAATGCTGAAATAAAGCAAAAAAAAAATGAACACATTAGATTTTTATATACATATGTATGTATGTATATCTGTTTTCTGTTCGGTAGCACTGAATTGGAAATTATAAGAGAACTTTTAAATTTTGTAGAGTGACTAATTTAATTTGAAGCGCTTATAAGCGTAGAACAATGTCTGGTAAATAATATAATAAATGCAATGGAAGAGAATTTGCTAATTCAATTGGATAAATTATATTCAGTTTTTAGGTTCATACTTCCTGGAAGGTTTGACGAAAGTTGCAGCTTGGGTTCGTTCACTCATTTTAATATTCAAAGGCAATTAGCTCGATAGCAAACAAGTTCTATGGCAAAAGTAATTATAAGCCTAAAATTGATGAGTACATAAATTGCTTGAGGCATCAATTTTCTAAACAATTGTGTATATTTAGCTGCACATACATACATACATACATATATACTAAGTACGAACAGGTACAAACAATTTGCAAGTTTTTATAATGTAACCAGTTTTTTTTGCCGGCAAAAACTTGCATTGCCAATTAATAGAAAAAAGATGATCATAACTTTAAGTACATAAATCAATTACTTCAGGCCCGACGAGAGGGGGGGGCTGAGGGGGTCAATTGCCCCGGGCCCGGGCTTTAGAGGGCCCGGGAATCTCAAAATGATATCCAAGTTTTTGCTTACAGAAAATAAACAAACTACACCTTTAATCACCTTTCGTAGATAGCAATCATTTTAAATTTCAACAAATTTTATAAATCTCTTAACGTGTCTGCATCCCACTTAAGGAATTGTTGGTTTTTGGCGTCGACTTTGCAGCATAAATTTGAATTCGTTTTCTGTTGCAACAGAAAAATTCGGTATGATGCAAATTCTTATACAGCGATATGGGTATATCCTGGGCGTTTCGGACGGTATGTTCGCACGATTTTTTGAACTTTTGAGGCAGAAATATCGCGAAATATTGTATCGTTTTATGATAAAAGGAACTTAAACTGCGTTCCGGACGCTACAAAAACACGTCCATTTTTTTTTTTTGAGTGGCTAAAACAGAAGCCTGGCATAGCAGGCGAGCACTCTACCCACTGCACCACAGCGGTCATGTATAGATAAATTAAAGTTCGTAACTATATATTCATTGAATTTTGATTTTGAGAATTTGTTCATTTAGTATGGGGGCCCTTAGTTATTTTGACCCCGGGCCCGGATTTTCTCTCGGCGGCCCTGAATTACTTTCATAACAATTTAATTGTATAATGTGTGTAATAATATAATAAACTGAAATAAAAACCGCTTATCCCAAATTATCACATAAAATTGAAAAAAATGTAGTTTCGTGCCAGAACTTAATTGCATAATAATGAAAAACAAGTGTAGGTAGTTATTGCAGGTCTAGGTGGAAAATTGTTAAGAAAGACACATATTTTTAAAAGGCAATAAAACAGAAACGAAGAATCTCTCTTGCAAAAATTTTTATTATGGACTAAGTAGCCAATTGGAGAGTAAAGTTCTCTCTCGTCTAAACAAAAATCATGCTCTACAATTCACTTGTCGCATCCGTGCCTATATACGGCGTTGCTGGATTAACGATATCGACATCAGCTGCAATGGTAATTGGAGTAATCGAGAGAAAGGTTTTTAGGAGGCTTCACGAACTTTTGCGCTTTTGCGACGGCAAGTTTTGAAAAGAGCTGGACGGGCTTTACGCGGACCAATGAAGTAGTTCAGCGAAAGAATATAGGGCCCTTGCGGGATAGTGCATAATATACGATGGAATGGAAATGCTTCTATACAGAAGGTATTTCTATCGATATCGTGATGGCAGCAGAAAAAGAGAGAGATATAAAATGTGTTGGAATGATCAGGTGCAGAATAATTTGCAATAGTTATCACGTGGAGTCGGCCAAAAGCATTTAGACGGGTGAGCGGTAATTGAGAAGAAGACAAAGAAGAGGAAGAAAAATAAATCAAGTATGAAAGAATATGTTGACTAAAATATCGCAGCAAACATTCTTCGAGTCCTCATAGTTTTGGGGTCCGAAATACGAGCATAAGAATTTTTTTAAATAATTTTTTCTTTTTATTTTTAAACGATAATTGTAATTCATAGATGTTGTTTCGAAAAAGGGAAAGTATAGAAGTATCACTGAAGTCCAATATATAGTGTTTAATAGAAAACACTATAAAGCAGTGAGGTTGAAGAAGGTTCCACAATGAGAGAGGAGGATATGAAGCGAAGGTGAATGGAAAGAGGATGAAGAGAACTGGGTCAGGAAAAGGAAAATGCAAAAAAAAATATTTTTTTGGTTTTACTAGTCATAAAAGAAGAAAAAAAAGATTAATAAATATGAATCTAATAGGAGTCTTTTATGACTCTGATTCAGGCTCATATGGTGTATGAAATTACGCTCATATCGGGCGAACACCTTCAGAACAGAAATTCATACATTTCGGACTCCAAAATGAGCTCATAATGAGTGTGAGCGCTCCAGTTTAGGATTCATTTCTGACTGCTTTATGACTCCGAATGTTTGCTGGCATGTTCATATATTTATATATATGTACATATTTTGCTAATTTGTCGGAAGTGCAAAAAAAGCAAATTATTTCCGAGGATAAATGCCTAAAATTTATGAATGTTTTGAATATTAAACAGGCCTAAATAGATTTGTTTTCTTTTAATAATTTATACATTTATAGTATAAATAGTGTAAATTTTACACCTACATACTTATGTTTATACATATGTACATTAAGATGGAGTGAAATTTTTTTTTTGGAAATTCAATCTGTTCCAAAGCCAGAACGGAACCTTTCTAGCCCAGTAATAAGCCTGTAAAATTTTATTGACCTACTCGCATGTTTAGAGGTGCCCCCAGCCCCACAAAGTTAAAAAAATAGCATGATCTGGTACAAATATGAAATTTTGAAAATTATAAAATCCAAAAACGAAGTTTGGAGATTGATAAAGATGGCTAAGCTGAGTATTAAAGTGATTTTTTTTTTTTGGAAACAACAACAACAAAAGTTATTAAAGGTCAAAGTTTATACTACGCATATTTAAATTGCAATTACTTAAAAACTACTTAACCGATTTCGAATTCGATAGGTGCTTTGATTCCCTTTAATTTGATATACATTTTATGTGGGTTCCATAATACCCCCCTGCGGGGGTCAACCCCCCTTTTACCCCCCTTACATTTCATATATAAAATGTATATCAAATTAAAGGGAATCAAAATACCTATCGAATGGTATAAAAGTATTCGAAATCGGTTTAGTAGTTTTTAAGTAATTGCAATTTCAAAAATGCATAATATAAACTTTGACCTTTAATAACTTTTGTTGTTGTTGTTTCCAAAAAAAAAAATCACTTTAATACTCAGCTTAGCCATCTTCATCAATCCTCATACTTCGTTTTTTGATTTTATAATTTTCAAAATTTCATATTTGTACCAGATCGTGCTTATTGCTTTCAACTTTGCGGGGCTGGGGGCAGTTCAAAACGTCATCCTATCGCCATAAAATTTTGTGGGGTTCATTAACTCGTATAAAGGCAACTTTTGATTGCTGGTACGTTCAAAAAAAGAACAACAAAAAAATCTCCATATGATTTCACTCCACCTTAATGTACATATGTAGGCTTAGGTGCTAAAAAAGAGCGAATTAATTTAATGATCGTCACAAGTTAGGCGACTTGAAATGACAAAACAGCCGGCTTTTTTTTATTATTCATTAAGTACTTATTTACTTTTTTTGCAGCACGTGCCATTTAACCGAAATAGTAGTTAGAGTCTACTAAAAGGCAGTGCTATAAGTACATATGTACGAGTCATGCATTAACACAGTGACCTATTTGACACAATTTGCCGGCTTAGTTAATTATACTCATGTACGTATGTATGTACATAAGTACAAATATATGTATGTGATTAAAAAGCGATGAACTCCACGTCAACTTTACAAATTTTATTAGGCACTTTTCACGCACACACAAACAACAGTTAAACTGTCTATGCCGATCTTTTCTATCCCGTCGTAGCACATGGGATCAATTAACCGTGTACAGATAGATTTTGGATCGAAAAGATAAAAATATCAATGAACTTAAATCAACTTGAGAGCGAAGGGCATCCGATTTTGGGCAATAAAAAGTATTTATTGATCATTAATTGTTAAAAAGGAGTTGTGTTGTGAAAGATATAGTACATATGTACATACATACGAGAAATCACTGAACCACATATATGTATCAGACATGTTTGCCTAGCCTAAAAGGTCGTTCGTCGTCCTTTCGAAAACATTAAACACTTATATTCAGCTCACGTTTTTAGGAAAGTAGAATTTTGCGGTGAATAAAGTAAATAAGTCAATATGCAAATTAAAAAAAATATTTTGTTTGCATGACGTAGTACATATGTACATAATTTTTTATACTCAGCTGTACTAGTACACAGAGTATTATAGTTTTGATTTCCTAACGGTGGATTGTAACAGAATGAAATAATCGAGATAGATATAGACTTATATATATCAAAACGATCAGGGTGAAAAGAGAAATCTATTGAGCCATGTCCGTCCGTCTGTCCGTCTGTGCGCACGATAACTCGCGCAAAAATTGAGATATTTTGATGAAATTTGAAATGTAAGTTGGTATCAAGACAGGAACGGATGGTATTGAAAATGGGCGAAATCGGACCATGACCACGCCCACCTCCCCTATATAGTAAAAATCGGAAATTTTGTATCTCAGTCACTAATAGAGCTAGAGTGATAAAATTTCACACACGTATTGAGCTCAGGCCCTTATGAAGAAATATGGTGAAATTTTGGAAAATGGGCGGTGCCACGCCCACTTATTAAGGTGCAAAAATTGAAAGTTTTATGAGTCATAACTCAGAAACCGTTGAAGATATATCGATGAAATTTGGTAGGCGTGATATACTCACTTAGGCAAATGTTTGGACGAAAAATTGCCAAAATCGCTTTGACGACCACGCCCACTTTTATATATGGGTATTATAAAGTGACCTAATAAAAGCATTTTAAGCGATATCTCTGTCAAATATAAAGATATATCATTGAAATTTTATGGAAGGTGTCCAACTATGGACATAAAACAAAAATTTTGGAAAATGGGCGTGGCACCGCCTCCTTTTAGAAGCAGGAATATACGAGATTTCTGAGCCCATAACTCGACAAATAATCGATATATTATGACGAAACTTGGTCTATACACTTTCACTACTTGTAGTAATACATGTTCAAAATTTTAGCGAAATCGGTTGACGACCACGCCCACTTTTATATATGGGTATTATAAAGTGACCTAATAAAAACATTTTAAGCGATATCTTTGTCAAATATAAAGATAATTCATTGAAATTTTGTGGCATGAGTTCTACAATAGATCGGAAACAAAAAATAGAAAAATTTCGGAAAATGGGCGTGGCACCGCCTCTTTTCAGACAAAGGAATCAACGAGATTTCGGAGCCCATAACTCGACAAATAATTGAGATATTATGACGAAACTTGGTTGTACACTTTTATAACTTGTGTTAATAGACACGCAAAAATTTATTGAAATCGGTTTATAACCACGCCTACTTTTTAACAAAGATATTTCTGGAACACCCTTTGGGAATTTGTAACAAGACTTCTTTGTAACTAGAAGTCATAAAGGAATGAAATTTTGCACAAAGAATAATATTCATATGCTTAGTTGGATGACTGATAAAAATGTTGAAAATGGGCGTGGCTACGCCCACTTTATGAGGCACTCGCTTTATATAAAATACACCCTATATCGAACAAACGCAAACAAACAATGAAAGCATACAGCTGAGTATCTAATGTTCGATTCCACTCGAACTTAGGCTTCCTTACTTGTTTGTATGTACATATGTACATATTTAATATAGAGAGGAAAAATTTAAAATTTTAATGCAGTGGACGACATGAGTTTATGCTGTTTACCTATATATTTTACTATTAATACCATGTCTCCACATAACGTGTTTCGCTCTTTTTTTCTGCACTCGCTCTATCAATCTTTTTTCGACCTACAAACGAGTGCCGAAACTCGCCAATTTCCATACAAATTTCTGAGAGCGAGTGAAGATTGAAACACTTGTTTCGTTCTCAATCCTCTTGCTAAACGCGATGATATCGATGCCTTCTCTAATTTTGTATCGAAAATCTATCGAAATCTCACACAGACCAAAACAAAAACGCAAAATATAAGCAAACATACAAACATTTAGAAGAACAAGAAAGAGAAATGTTAAACTGAATCACGAACAGCTACGTGGAGACCAGCGTTGCCATTCTAGCTTTTTTCAAGCTAGATTTAGCTTTTTATACTCAGCTGTACTAGTACACAGAGTATTATAGTTTTAATCACATAACGGTGGATTGTAACAGAATGAAATAATCGAGATAGATATAGACTTATATATATCAAAATGATCAGGGTGAAAAGAGAAATCGATTGAGCCATGTCCGTCCGTCCGTCCGTCCGTCCGTCCGTCCGTCCGTCCGTCCGTCTGTCCGTCCGTCCGTCCGTCCGTCCGTCTGTAAACACTCTAACTCGCGCAAAAATTGAGATATTTTGATGAAATTTGGAACGCAAGTTGGTATCGAGACTGGGACGGTTGGTATTGAAAATGGGCGAAATCGGACCATGACCACGCCCACTTTTCCTATATAGAAAAAATCGGAAATTTGGTATCTCAGCCACTAATATAGCTAGAGTTTTAAAATTTTACCCACGTATTGAGCTCGGGCCCTTATGAAGAAATTTGATGAAGTTTTGGAAAATGGGCGGTGCCACGCCCACTTATTAAGGGTCAAACATTGAAAGTTTTATATGTCATAACTCAGAAACCGTTGAAGATATATCGATGAAATTTGGTACGCGTAATTTGCTTACATAGACAAATGTTTTGACGAAAAATTATCAAAATCGGTTTACGGCCACGCCCACTTTTATATATGTGTATTATAAAGTGACCTAATAAAACCATTTTAAGCGATATCTCTGTCAAATATAAAGATCTATCATTGAAATTTTGTCGCATGAGTCCAACTATGGACATAAAACAAAAAACACAAAAATTTTGGAATATGGGCGGTGCCACGCCCACTTATTAAGGGGCAGACATTGAAAGTTTTATGAGTCATAACTCAGAAACCGTTGAAGATATATCGATGAAATTCGGTACGCGTAATATAATTACTTAGTCAAATGTTTTGGCGAAAAATTATCAAAATCGGTTGACGGCCACGCCCACTTTTATATATAGGAAATATAAGGGGGCCTAATAAAAACATTTTAAGCGATATCTCTGTCAAATATAAAGATCAATCACTGAGATTTTGTGGCAGGAGTCCAACTATGGACATAAAACAAAAACTACAAAAATTTTGGAAAATGGGCGGTGCCACGCCCACTTATTAAGGAGCGAATATTGAAAGTTTAATAAGCCATAACTCAGAAACCGTTAAAGATATATCGATGAAATCTGGTACGCGTGATATATTTACTTAGCCAAATGTGTGGACGAAAAATTACCAAAATCGGTTGACGACCGCGCCCACTTTTATATATGTGTATTATAAAGTGACCTAATAAAACCATTTTAAGCGATATCTATGTGAAATATAAAGATAATTCATTGAAATTTTGTGACATGAGTTTTACAATAGACCGGAAACAAAAAATAAAAAAGTTTGGAAAATGGGCGTGGCACCGCCTCTTTTTAGACAAAGGGATATATGAGATTTCTTAGCCTTTAACTCGACAAATAATTGAGATATTATGACGAAACTTGGTTTATACACTTTTATAACATGTGTTAATAGACACGCAAAAATGTATTGAAATCGGTTTATGACCACGCCTACTTTTTAACAAAGATATTTCTGGAACACCCTTTTGGAATTTGTAACGTGAAGTCTTTGTAACTAAAAGTCATAGAGGGATGAAATTTTGCACTAACAATAATATTTGTATGCTTATTTGGATGATTGATATAAATTTTGAAAATGGGCGTGGCTGCGCCCTGTTTATGCAGCACTCGTTTCATATAAAATACACCCTATATCGAACAAACGCAAACAAACAATGAAAGCATACAGCTGAGTATCTAATGTTCGATTGCACTCGAACTTAGGCTTCCTTACTTGTTTTCTTGTCTTTTAGGTGCAAAAATTCTGATTTAGCTTTGGCTTTTTTTTTAGCTTTTTTATTTGCTAAAACCCACTGCTTATATACATTCATACAGTCATTATAGTTACCATTATTTGAATGTAAAACATTTTTTTTAACATTTCGTCATTTTTATTGACTTTGAAGTACAAATTTACATATACATATGTAGTATATGAAAATAAATAACTTATGCAGGCTCCACTAAACACGTTGGTTCTTCAGATAAGCTGACTTCTTGTTCTTCTTCGACAGCTATCCAATTTGTTTACTTCTGCATATTCTATACATGCATTCGCATTTAAAATTCGTCAAATTCTTCATTCTCTGAGTTTATCCATCATTCGCACGTGAGCTGAATGTCAAATTATTTCGTCTTCCTTACAGTTTTGACATCTCGGTCACGAGAGCTTGACATTCAGCTCACGGCGTGTATGTGTATATGTAT
This sequence comes from Urophora cardui, assembly GCA_960531455.1. Classification (NCBI taxonomy): domain Eukaryota; kingdom Metazoa; phylum Arthropoda; class Insecta; order Diptera; family Tephritidae; genus Urophora; species Urophora cardui. The sequence continues at coordinate 24,894,759 of OY482673.1, read as the reverse complement.
CTTGAACCGACCTGTTAAATTGACCTTGAATTTATGTGTGTTTTGAAAACACATTAGGCGAGTTCCCCTTGCTGTGATCCAGATTCGCATAACAATTTTGCATGCAAATGGAACAACAATTTTGTTATCCTGGTGTTTATCTGGATCCATTTCGGGTCCGTATAGATTGTAATAGATTTTTTTGATCCATGTAAACATCAGGATAAAAAAATTGTTGTTGCAGTTGCTTGCAAACTTTTTGTCCGGATTACTGCCCCGGGAAATCACCTATTAATAAAGCATTGAAATACGCAGTAGGACTTGGTATCATCGTTTTATTAATCAGGGAGTACTAGTCAATAGATACTCCATTACTCCCTGTACCTCTTGTATAAGTATACAATTTTATATACTCGCTTTTAACATTGTATGTCCTAGGAGGGAAGTAATAAACACAAACAAAATTAAAAAAACTGAAAAAATTTTGATATTGCTCGGAAAGGATATCAAACAGAGTACTTTTCTGCTGTCGCTTGGGGAGATCTCGCTCCAAGTTCTACTGGGTAATTTCGTAATTTTTGTAGCTTCTTTTTTTAGCTTTAAATTTTTTTTTTGATGTGTTTAACATTTTTTTTTTTTAGCTTTTTCTAGCTTTTTTTTTTTTGAGAATCTAGCTGGAACTCTGGAAAAGTTCTGGCAACACTGGTGCAGACGGGTTATTTAGCGAGATGTTTTGCTACATGTTTTGTTGGTGAAACAAGTTATGTGGAGACGGGCTTTTAATGAAGTAGTTTTCCAGTAGTTATATCTAACCAGTTGGTGTTTCTAACTGGCGACAGTTATCACGATGAAACGACTAAAAATCGTAAGAATAAAAAAAAGGCTTACCACGACATGAAAACATGAAAACATTAACTTTACAAAAATTTATGAAAACATCACCTCCTCTTTTATAAAAACAAATAAATCTAATAAAATAAGCTAATCAGTTCTCTCCCAAAAAATGAAGCAATATTATCCTCAATTAATCTCATATCTTGTTGAAAAAATCTTTGTGAAAACAACAAATAAGTGAAATTTATAGACGTAATTATGGAACATGTGTATTTGTTGGATAACTTTCCGACACATACAGTATTTTTATGTGCATATTCATATCCATATACATGAGTACTTATGTACGTATAAATCTGTTTGTATGCATAGGCAAATGAACGATGAACTCGTTTTGATTCATCAGTTTTCTGATAAAACAAACTCCAAGTGCATGCGATACATTAAGGTAGTATAAACAAGTAAGAGCGCGGCTGTCTACAGCTTCTCTCATAAAGACACCTGCATACATATATACCGAATTTCAAGCAGATATCTCAAAAACTGAGAGACTAGTTTGCGTTCGCACAGACAGACAGACGGACATGGCTTAATCGACTCAGCTCATGATTCTGATCATATCGGTATATATTTTAGTGGGTCTACCAGTTCTCCTTCTGGTACTTTCAAGGTTTGGGTTTCGGCACAAAGTTATAATACAATTTCATGAAAGGTATAAAAAGAAAATAAATATTTAATTACATACCTACCTAAGTAGGTATTTATGAAAATTGTGATACATAAATAGACGATTTTGCGCTTTTTCAAAAACATGTTAAAACGTTTTTTTTTTTTTCAACTCGAAAAAACAACTTCAAGCCGGATTTAGATCGCATAATACAGGTTGTTGTCTTTGATTTTTCGTTTAGGCATTGTTGTACAAAGTAGAAAATATTCTTTTCGTTTAGTTATTTAGATATCTCCATGTTATTCTTCATCTGATTTTCCTACACACTGGAGACCTTCCTTTTCGTCTGATGCGACCAGTGGTTGTCGTAGGAAATACTTTCTGGACCGGAGCTTCTTCATTGATTCACATAACAGTATCTAGTCAGACTCTATACCTACTTTTTTTCGCTGATCTATGTCCAAGTCTTCATAAAACTCGTGCAGCTCAACGTTAAATATTCTTTGATACTCTTCGCCGCCAATGCGGAAAGTTTCATAAATCTTCCGTAAAACCTTCTTCCAATACCTATACTGCAAGTGCCACCTTATCTGATCCTGATATCGTCCATGTTATCGCACTGTAGATATATCAGAGCAGGTACAATGAGCCACTTGTAGAGCGTGATTTTTATTCGTTGATTGAAGACTTTACTGTTCAGTTGCCTACTTGATCCAAAGTAACACTTTTTGGCAAGAGTGTTCGTTCGTTGCATTTCAAGGCTTATACTACTTTTGATTCCTTAACAGTGGGGTCCTAAGTAATAAGAAGAAGTCTTCAAGTTTCCGTCCAGTGTAGTGGCGAATCCCTTCTTCTGTTCTCGTATAGAGGATTTAGTTAACGACCTTATCTTGCTACAAATTTTATGAAGGGCCTTATATTTCGGTCAGGAAATCAAGTTGGTGTTTGGTTAAAAAATAATATTTTTTTTCTTTCGGTATGGGGAGCTTGTATCTTTGTGTGAAGGAATTTTACATATTCATGCAAACATAACTACAAAAAAATATATAAACAAAAAGTTTATTTTTTATTTTTTTTAGAAACTAGAAAAAAACTTTTTAAGCATGGATTTAACTACAGCTGTTTCACCTTAGATCCCTCTAAGACTCATCAGGTTACTTTTGCTTCTGCCAAGACTCGAACTTGCGCACCTTGCAGTATAATAACTACAGTTCTAACCGCTGAGCTATTGCCTGCCTTCGACATCTGAATTTGTTGCTAGTTTCTTTCCTACTATAATTCGTTTATTTTATTTTTTAGTTTACTTTTTATTTATTTTTCATCTCAATTAAACTTAACCGGTTTTTTTTTATCTGCATTCATTAATAGCGTGTTTATTTATTTTTGTAAATACCTACTTAACAATTTTATGTACTTAAGCTACATCTATGATATTTTTAACTACAAAAAAAAATTTTTTTTCTTATTTGTGTATTTTTAGATGGCGTGGCAGTGTTTATAAATTGATCTGGCGTGAATTAATCGCATACCTTTGCCTATATTATACAATTAATTTAGTTTATAGATTTGTTTTAAATGAACAACAACAAATGTGAGTATATAAAAATATTGTTTATAAGAGCAATTTTTATTAACAATAAAATATAAGTTAATTTATTTAATAATAAAAATATTAACATAATTTTGTTTAAACACATTCATTTACATAATCTCTAATATTTTCAATTTTCTTTTGCAGAATTTTTACCAAAGTACGCATATATTTCAGCCAACAAGGCGAAAGCATACCAATGTCATTTGTATTAGGTTTCTATGTGAATAAGGTGGTGCAACGTTGGTGGGAGCAATACAGATTATTGCCATGGCCCGACACCTTGGCGCTATTTATAAGTGCGGCGATACCAAACTCCACTGGTGGAGTTAATGTAAGTTTGAGAGCAACAAAAATTACCGAATGAAAACGTCTAAAAAAAGCTTCAAAATTTATAAAAACCCATTAACCATAAACTATCAGGGTTAAATTCATTATGTTTTCCTCTTCACACACAGAACGAAACGGGTCGCCTAATGCGTCGCAACATCATGCGCTACATGGTGCTCGCCTACGTCATCACGCTGCAACGCATCTCGTTGCGTGTTAAACGACGCTTCCCCAGCACTCAACATCTCGTGGATGCTGGTCTCATGCACGAGTCGGAATCGAAAATTTTCGATGCATTCAATGCCAAAAGCCCCATGTCCAAGTATTGGATGCCATTGGTATGGGCGACGAATATCATCAATCGTGCACGTCGCGATGGTCTGATAGCTTCCGATCATATTGTACAAACAATATTGATGGAATTGTCAGATATACGGCGTCGTTTGGGCGGTTTAATTGGTTATGATACGGTGTGTGTGCCATTAGTTTATACGCAGGTAAGTTGTTTGAGGAGGTGTGAGGGAACGGAGGAGTAAGATTCATTTAGCAATTAAATAATTCAAATAAAATTGATGATGTTGTGTCGTTAATTTAATTGATTGGAATTTTTTTTGTTGTACAGAAAAATATTTATATGTGTGTATATTATTTCGATTAACTTTTTGTGTGTGTGCTTAATTCTCGTATTTGCAGGTTGTTACGCTAGTTTTGTACACATATTTCATAGCTGCTTTGGTTGGTCGACAAATGTTACCAAACATGAAGGATGCCAAAGATCCAGACCTCTACTTTCCGTTCTTTACAGTATTGCAAGTGAGTTGACTTGAAAAAAAAAATTAATTAATTACATACATATATAGAACGATGATTGAGTGCTTAGTAAAGATATGTAAATTCATTCAAGCTTTATTAGCCATTGACCTCCAGCAAAGAATTATAATTTCAAATTAAGGCTAGTCGATCTGCTTTAGATAATACATTTGGGCATTTTGTATCAATAGTAGAAAGGTTTTTGTACTAAATAAAACTTATCTAACGACCAAAAAACTAATAAATTTGGAACTTGAGAAAAAGTTAATAAAATCATGATTATGTAGTCTAATATAGACATATATATGTAAGTATATAGATCAATGGGCATATGATAAGGCAACAAAGCAAACACCGTATCTTACGTTAGAGAATTTATAGAGACTACTAGATAACTAGAGCAATGCTATATACAAGTATAAGTATGTATATTAGACTTCGATTGAAAAATTATAATTTTCTCCATTGGATAATAATGCCTTTTTGTTTGAGGACGCTGTGATTCTACACTGTTTCTCGAGTCGCGCTCTAACGCTAGAGGTTTGAGAAAAGGACTAGTTCCTGAGTCATTTTCTTAGCGATATTTAACCTCAGTGTTTGTCGAGAATCGTCATTAACTGAATGAATTCATAGCACAACTTTCTACGAGGAAAGTTTTTGGCTAAATGAGAATATTTTGTAATAAAAGTGCCTAGAAACACTTTCTGTTTATGGCAGTAAATAGTGTTTTTTTACAATATAATAAAATTTATTCCCAATACCCTTAGCAACTAGAGAACTGCCTAATTATGTACATACAATACATGTATACATTAGATGAGTTTTTTTTGTATGGTAAATACAATGTAAAAAAAAATTCGGAAGATCGAGACCGTGGATAGCTGAAAAAACCGTGGACCCGGATGGCCCCAAAATATTATTGGGCAATATTGGTATCAAATTAAAGGTCTTAACTAGGGCTTGCATATGGAACTCATTACATGCCAATTTCTTAGCCAAATTCCGATATACTAGCGAATAAGTGGTCCAGGATGACTACAGAATATTTTAAAGGATATCGGCGACATTTGAGTCTAATTTTTGACTTATATGTGTCGAAACGGTGGACACAGCAAAATGGATTGGCTTTACATTGAAGTCCTAGGTAAAATCTTCATTTTGATACCCATATTGCCCACAAATGTGTTGGCGCTATCCGGCTCCACTTTTTGTCCGATATCCGCGGTTTCGAATTTCTATTTTTGTTTTTACATTTGTGGAGTTATCCAACCAAATAAAACAATCACTAATAACCCGTCCTCAAGAGCAAAATTTTTGAAAAAATTTAGAAATTTTAAGGTATGTTAGTTATACTTTTATACCCGACTTTACTACACTTAAACTTGATGAACTCATCCAAATATTATTCGATTTTTAATAGCTATACACTTCTGGAAAGCGGATTAAATAAGACAGCCTACCGTGTGATTTAATTAAAAAATAATGTCCGCTTTCGGGAAGAGTATAGGGCAAGAAGTTGAAGATTCATCAGAAAAAAAAGAAAATGGTCACTTTAGGTAGCGATATTATCTTCCCTGGATAGTGTACCAAAAAACTGAATATGCCATTCGATTTAGCGGTTAATTATACGTATGGGTGGATATCAATTTTTTTTCTTGGGCAAAATCCTAACTTTTTTCAGACATAAATCTAAACATACCTTGAAATTCTGGGAATTTGCGCGGTTTTCGGTGTAACTCCATCCAGTTTTTGGAAAAGTGAAATTTTTGTTTCAGTTTACTTACTCTAAAACATTCTATTTTCATATTCCGGTGCCGGAGAGAATATCTAAAAAAAAAACTCATCTAGTACACATACATATGTACGTAGGTACCTTACTAACAGCAAAAGTAAGCTTTAGCTTATCACTTTGACATTATCACTGCGCGATCAACAGTCGTGATCGTTAAGGAAAACAAATAGATATTTACTTAATTACAATTTTCCTCATCTATTGTGTTTAAAACAAAAAAAAACGGACATACATATGTTTCGTCTTGCTAGGCCTGTGAGTGTAAATGACAATATTGACAGGCGATCGTGTAATTGCTGACTGTTATTTCAATTGTTTTGCGATCAGATAAAGTTGTAATAATTTGCCGTCTTTGTTTTAAGCGTTGCTTTGCTTTCTTTGCTTTTTCTTTTTATTTTCTTTTTTTATTTTCTTTTTTTATTATTTTTTTTTTTTTTTTGCAAAAAACATAACTACATACTTCGTTTGGGCTATCAACACTTTTTGGTTTTGCTATTCGCCATGCGTTTGTTGTATAGACAAGTTACTAATATACATTTGTTGTTAATGAAATTGAAACTTTCAAAGCATTTAAAATTATATAATGCGCATATATGAAAGTTAGTGTGTTGTAACATATTACATATATTTTCATATCATGTTCATTAGTGCCCGAATGAATAGTTGATTTCGCTTTCGTTAGCAAAGCAATGTGTTGTTGACAAACGATGCGGCTAACAATTGATTTAGACTAAATTTCAGAGGCAGATAGATATAGAAAACCGGCACTATAGAGTATGTATTTCTTTATTAGAAAATGAGCGCTTTGAAGAATTTATTCTCATGCTAAACCATTAAACCTTGGTGATTTCGATTAGAGAATTAGCCCTTTTTCAAGTATGTATCTAATGTTGGCGTACAACTTGCGAAATAGTGCAGCAATGCAGCATTCTCAAACAAAAGCGTAATCGTTTTTCCTCAAGAAATTCACCAATTGGAACCTAATTTAGTTTTCTAATGCGATTCCAACCAGTTTTCCAGCGAATACTCGTGTAGTTTCCTACCCTCGCTCTTGATAAGAGAATTGTTAGACAATTACACTAGTTATCCAGGGTAGTCTGCACAAATTATCTAACGTTAGAGTCTGTTAGATTTGCTGGAACTTTGTCCCTGTAAAATAACTCAAACGTTTACCGCTAAGCATTCCAATAGCTTTAGTTCAACTGCCCAAAATCTTCTTCTATGTTTTCACTGTAAAATTTAATTGTTTTTCTCTGAACGGTCGGCACCATTGCATGCATTTGTGCCAACTACGCATTTCCTATTTCAATTTGCAATAAATTAACTTAAATATGTGCTTAGTTTAGCTGACTTATATTTATTATTATACATGTTTATGACTTAATTTAAAATGTCCATTTAACGTGGCACATGTCAGTGGTGTATGACAAATTAAATGACAAATGTTTTTTAAGATTTCGATAATTATGTAGGTATTTGACAAGTAAATTAGTATTTTCTATATAGAAATTAGCGAAAAATTATATTTATTAACACATGTTGCGGGCGAAATATTTTTAGATGTGTATGAAGAGCTTTAATTAATTTTATTTTTGCAGTTCGTTTTCTATGTTGGCTGGCTGAAAGTCGCTGAAGTGTTAATTAACCCATTCGGTGAAGATGATGATGATATTGAACTTAATTGGCTAATCGATCGGCATATAAAGGTGGGTGGAGGGAATGGGTTTAAATGTGATGTGTCTTCTCTCAAAGACTGCAGTTTGAAGTGATTGCAGTTAGGGTAGATGTAAGCTATAGATTTAAGCTGAAGAAATGCTCTGAAAGTATCGCTTTCTATGGTATGAAATTATAAAATTAAGCCAAAATCGCTAACCCAGTAACATTCTCAGTTCAGATTCGTAAGCTCTCGCACTTTGTGAAAATTCCATTTTCTTTTTTTTTATAAATTTTTTTTATAAAAAAAAACTGCTTAAAACTGCGAAAATTGGTGTATGTAAATATAATTTAAATTGAAACAAAACAAAAAGAATCCAAAAGTATTAAAGTACGAGTACATAAAGTATGCACTTCTGAGAGCATGTGCGGCACTGAGGTACATACATATGTATGCACTTACATATGCACAAAAGTGACCGACAAAATCTACACCGAACTGGTTTGATTTTTTTTTGTGCCAAAACCTCATAAAAATGCACTTGTGTTATATAAGTTTTGGAATTAAGAAAAAAATTGAAGGACGTTAAGTGGTACATATGTATGTGTGTACGTCCGTATGTGCATATGCAGCTATACATACATAAGCTTATACAGTTGTCGATATGAAAATAAATTGTTTTATGTAATTGAAGGCAGACAAAAATGCCGAACAAAAATTCGCAAAAATTAAGCGAGCCCTGTAAATACATACCTTGAACGCATAAATTTTGCTAAGTCAATGAGTTAAAACTGGTTTCAAAAAAACATATAAAATTATTGCAAAAAAAAAAAGAAAATAAAAAAAAGGTTAAAAAAAGAAAATAAAAAAAATGTTCAATTCCTGACGCATATGCATATTTTTAGATTGAATGCGAGTTTTTTTTTCCAAATGGGCTTAAAGTCTCATATACATATGCTTTTGAGAGTGATATTTTCAAAGAGGGAAAGCTTCTTTTGGCTTTTTGTGAGTGATATACATAGCCTGCTGATCCTTTGATCTTCTGTGAATAGTTTCCTTTGTATCACTTAAATTTCCTTATCTAAGTTCGACTAACTCTTTTACAGTTAGATTTACTCAATAACTCTTCTGTTCTCTATCTACCAGGCTGCCTACATGATTGTCGACGAAATGCATGAAGAGCATCCCGAATTGCTACGCGATCAATATTGGGAATGTGTTGTGCCAAAGGAGTTGCCCTATACCGTAGCCTCTGAACATTATCGCCGTGAAGAGCCGAAAGGTTCAGCAGAAAACTATAAAATAAAGAAGGAGGATGCCATGTATGCGAATATAGTGCCGGGTAGCGGCGGCACTAAACGTGGCTTCGGCGATGATGTCTACGCGGATTATGTGAGATAAATTTAATTATAACTACATACATACTCAATATACTAATTTTTTAATTGGTTACCTTCTACGCAACAGGAAAGTGTCGACACGCCCATGGTGGAGCGACGCAAAAATAATTGGCTTGTACGCCAACTCTCACGCATGGGTTCGATACGCAGCCAATCGACGGCGTATTCATCGAGTGGCATGGCTTTTAATCGTAATCGTTTAAATTCGGTTTATTCCAGTCCTGAATCTGGCATGCCGGTGAATATGTTGCAGCATCAGCAACAGCAGCAACACCAACAACATCAGCAACAACAACAAGCGCAGCAGCAGCAGCAGCAACAACAGCAGCACCACCAAGGGCTGCACCATCATCATCATCATCAAACCACGCAAATGCAATCGAAGCCAAGTTTTTATGGGAAATTTGTTAATCGCAAATCACAGCGAAATCAAAAGCAGCTTATAAAGCAGAGTAAGTGAAAAGAACGCTTAGGGAAAGGGGTTTAGTTACATATATCGAAATTTATTGTTTACGCTTCTTTGCACCAACACCCTAGACTAGACTAGTTCATTTATAGATTTTCACATGTAAATGTTATTCAATTGACGCATTTCTTCTCAAGATTGTCTCAAACAAATATCCATTTATCAATTCCAAAAACTCATTGCTCCAATATAAAAGCATTTAATTGGTCCCCCTGTACCTGAGACTATCACTCGAGGAATGATACCCTCTGACTGGAGCTGTGTAAGACAAATCTGTGGCAATTTGCAATAATCGCTTAAGTCGAAAAATATGATTTCGAGATAAATTGAGTTTTTTATTCGAAGGCGTTTCTTAACAAATCATAAAAGTCGATTAAAAACGATGGAAGTAAAATCAGTGAGCCATCCACAATGTTACGATCAAATTTTGTAAATAAAACAAAATGTCATGAAAAAATTTTATTAAATTTATAAATCTACTTTGGCAGTTATAGCAAGTTTGATATACCTCTATTGTAAGTTTTTAATTGAATTAAGTTATAAGCATGAGGGTTTTACAAAATATAGAGTTTTAAAGGGAGAATAATATAGTATATATAACTCGAAATCTTCCTAAGTCGACTTAAGCGATTATTGCTTGTGACCACAGAAATAATTCTCAAGAGAACCGTCAGATATGCTGTAGGGTCCTTTGAGAAATATAAGTCTCCAAGGGTTAATGGCATTTATCCGGTGATGTTACAGAGATATAGAAGGGTCACTAATTATTTAGTTCAAATTATGAGATATATGTCTGGTGCTGGTGTACGTTCCGACAACGTGGCGCAGAGCAAGGGTGGTTTTTATACCCAAAATAGGTAAAAAGTACTATTCTTTAGCAAAGTCCTTCATGCACTATTTCCAAAAGAAAATGGAGAAGATTATAGACCTAGAGATCATGCGGTGGAAAATGAGAAGAAAATGGAGAAGATTATAGACTCGAACTCGACTCACTCCTCTACATGTAAATATTGAGCAAATAGTTAAGCGTTCCCTTCTAAACAGGGGAAGGAAGTGGTAAGGGAAAGGTCATAACTTCTCAAAGCATGTAGAATTTGAGAGACAAGTACATAAAATTTGAGAAACACTTTAAAATTGTGCTTGGAGATAAATCATCCTGTGTGAATTCCAGGATGAACTCCTGGAGAATAGCATGATATTGTGGTACACTAACGGCTCGAAAACGCCAGAGGGGAGAAGCGCCGGATTTTGTGGTTCGAGAGACAGAGTTTCTTTACCCTTGGGGCGCTTTCCTAGTATTAGCCATTAATCAGTTTGTAGAGCTAAACACATGAAGAGGACACTATGATAAGAACATGGCTATAGCCAAGCAGCAGGACCCAAGGCACTAGCCTCGTGTGAGATTAACTCCGTGCAAGTCCTATCATGTATAAATAACCTGAACAACCGTGGCGCTGGGCACTCAATACTTCTTGCATGGGTTCCTGGACATGGAATAATAACAGGAAATTAGAAAGCGAATGCTCTCGCCAGAGAGACAGCAGCTGAGAAACCAATCTCGTATCAGCCGGAGAGCAACCACATACAAAACCTAAAACCGCCCTGAATTCACGAGTTCTTGAATGAGGTGAGACTTGGGGAGGTGATGTGATGAGTTGGAGGGCACAATAGACCCTAAGATCACAGTGCAATACTCACACATATTTCCTCCTGTTATTATCTAAGTTGAGTGAACTTACTCCTATCCATCTAGCCTCGAAAAACTCTTTAAAAGAAATTGGTTATGTTAAGTTGTTTGCCTTAACATTTTTCATGATTTAAACATTATTTATTCTATTCGCACAATAAATATTTACATAACTTTTACATTTACTATCATTTAGATTCCAAGCTTAACGGTCTAAATGCCAATGTACCTAAAACACGTCCACGCATTCCCACACCAGATGCCACCAAAGAATCAAATGAAAAAGATTTTAATTGTAAGTTAATTAATTTTAAATCACGCTAGCGCACCAATTCACAAAAAATCATTTATAAATATACATATGTATGTATTTAATTGCACGCCTACTATATTTAGCCACCACGAAAACTGTCATTATGACACCACAATTGAGCACCACCACGCAACCCAACATGTATCCGTACACGAGCACTAACAATCAGGATGGACCCGTTTTGGGCACATTAATATTATCGCCCATAAAAGAAATGGATAGTACATCATCGAATAACACTTTGATTCCAGGGAATCCAGCAACAACGGCCTTAGCGCAAGCCATACTACCAACAAATATGAATGAAGTCAATTTTGGTGGTAAGTTTCGTGTAGTTAAGCTTGTACTAAAAAAAAAACGCTTATAAACATCTTTATCCACTTCTTACAGCCGCTCATCCGCCAGTCACCACCAACATAACTACACTTTCCTTTCCTTTCACGGTCACCACAAGCTCGGCGGACACAATGTCAACTGGCACTTTGAATATTATGCCGTACACCGGCGGTACACCACTGCCCACCATCACAACGACCTCGAGTGGTTTCGATGCAAGTGATCTCATCACAACGATTCCCATGTCAGTGTCCATACAACGTACGCCATCGAATCGCTCAATTAAAGATATGGGCTTGAATGGTAATTTGGATAATAGTGGCGATAGCAATGAATCGGCGGGTGGCAACGGCGGCGGCGGTGGTGGTGGTGCCATACTCACAATCAAACCAATTTCCCGCACGAACAGTTTTAGTGCCAATTTGAATTTGAATTTAGGCAATCAGGATTCTTACATACTAGAACGAAATGCTTCGACGCGTTCAGCGGGTACACCAGCCACTGAGTTGGCGTCAAACGGCGCAGTTATGGCGCTGACAGCGCGAGAAGATGTAGCAGATGGAGGCAGAGCAGCAGAAGGAAAGAGTGTGAGTGGCGGTGGTGGTGTTAATGGGAAATCAGCGCCCACTACTTTGGCGAAACGTAATGCAGAGTCAGCAAAAGGCACCAAGGAGGTTTATGTGTAGATGTGATCGAAGGATGATATAGGAATGAACATATATTTAAACTGTTTTGTAAATAAGTCATAGCTTGTTTTGTAATAAGCTTATTTTATACCCAGCTTTTCCGTCCATTCATGCGTAGGTAAGTCTTTCGATTTCGCTGTTAATGCAATCGTTTACTGTAGGGAAATAAAAATCACATACTAATAGGGTAGAGTAAATTGAAGTGCAAATCATTAAAAATGTTAGAATGTAATACATTTCAAAAACTGATACACATTCATATTCTTAATCAGAGATGGCCATTTTAGCATTTTTACAGAGCTCGAAATCATTTTCTCTAAGGTCATTTTCACTATCCCTGGTTAATTTAATCGCTGTTTATCTTGACATAAACTGTATTGCGAGCTGTCAAATAAATTGCTTGACCAGGAAAAAATCCCTGAAGATGGTGAAAACGACCCTCAGGCAATTTATTTGACAACACGTCTTATAATTTATGTCAAACCAAGCAGCTATTAATTAGTCAGAGATGGTGAAAATGGGCCTTAGTGTTTCATTGCAGCTTACGAAACAAAATATTAACGTTATTAATCGATATTTACTGCAATGGTTTTCAAATCAATAGCATTTTCCTTCTTTGAACCCAAGTTTAGGCCGATTAATTCACAAGATGAATATAATTTAAGATACAGATCTCCCTTACAAACACTGAGTTTATACATCGATTAAAAAATCACTCGGTAAAAGGCGCCTTTCTCAAAACTCTAACGTTAGAGCATGACTCGAGAAACCGTGAACAATCATAGCGCTCTCAAATAAAAAGTAACCGAATTCCACAATCGAATTCTAATGAAGTTCTCTCATAGACATTGAGATTTGTCTCTTTCTCTATTAACAATTTTCAATCGAATTCTAGTGTAATTTTCTTGCCACACACTCATTTAGAGAATAGTTAGAGCATTACACTAACATCACTATCTATACTAATAAATTCTCTAACCCTGGAGACTGTGTTTGCTGGGATTTATGAAATTTATACAGTGGTGAAAGGTCTTCTGAATTTTTGGAACAAAAAAAAAACAATTTTGGTATGAGAAGTTAATTCTTTCATTGAAAAGCAACAACATGAAATTACTTGTGCTCGATTAAATCACCTTTCTTTAGTTATTAGAATTATCACAATTAACTACATATGTACGTAATAAGTAGAGTAATAAATCTAAATATGTAATTGCAACATAATTTAACGCCTAAAATTTCTAGATAAAAACATATGTATGTATGCACTTATACTTAGATGTTTACATATAAAAATAAATTCAATCTCTATAGAAATCTAAGCCCGAATGCAATTTTTGTGATATTTATCCTATTTGTATATGTAAATATGTATATAATTGCGTAAAATATTATATATTAAATTACATGTAAAAATATTTTGTTTAGTATTGAGGTACTTGTGTACATATATTTACTTAGTAGTAGGTACATACGAACAATAATATTGTATTTGTAAAATTGTTTAACAACTTGAATAATGTTAGTTTTATTTAGCCATTGAAAGAAAAAACCGCATACTATGTAATATTACTTTATACGTATGTATTTAGCTTATTGCATAAACTTAAAAAAAAACAAAAAACATTTTATATTATATAAAATTATAAAAATAGTATTAAAAGAAAATAAACAGCACAAGCAATTACTTTCTAAAAAATGTACCTATTTCAGAACAGCGATAGGGGCAGGGATAAGAATGAAGCAAGCAAAACGCAATTGCTTAAGGATTATTAGCAATAATTAGAAGCTTTTTAGGAAATAATTTTCACAAAAAATATTAAAAAAAAAAAAAATAGATCAGACGAGCTCCGATGCCGACACCACACGCCAATGGAGATCAAAAAAGTAATCCTCAGTCGGCAGAATTCTATTTCTGAGGTAATGTCTATGGACCCATTCAATTACCAACAAATATCTCGTGAAGTACAAGCCCCCGGCAAGTTTTGATTTCAGTTTTGAGATCTGTGGCAACCCCTTTACCCCCCTGAAAAAGTAATTTCTCTCGGACCGTGGTTGCTTAATGTAAAGCCGGCCCTTTTAGTAGGCAGTTGGAAATCTGAGCCGAAACCCTTCAAAACCCATTTATAAAATTCAATTGTTTTCCGTTTCCATTTCAATCTCATTTATTTTTCATAGAGCAATTCCAGTATAATGCTGAATCCATGACAAATACGAAGTAACACGTGTAAATGCCGCCGGTTGATTAACTTGACAACCGGCTGAAGAAACAAATGATGTCACACCAATCAACACATGAGAAGTGGTGGACACCAACGGACCGCCAGAGTCGCCATTACAAATTGAAATACCCTTATAAGTAGCAATACATATTTTGCCCCAATATACTGCGCCAATCGAATGACTACTTGCACATTCTGTGTTTGAGATTATTCTAAAATCGGCCCATTGCAAATATGTGGGCAGAGCGTTTGATGCATCAGAGAAGCGGCCCCAGCCCGAAGCTATGGCAATATCGCCCTCATAGCTTGGATAGGCACTGGCCATACGTGGCAGCGCAATCGGTTGAATGGCATTTGTGTATTGTACAGGTGGAATTTTGATCAGAGCGATATCATGCCACAATTGAGCAAAAGTGAATTCGGCATGTGTAATAATGTTACTCCTGTCCACAACAAATTTGACGGGCGCATTTAAGCGGGAATTGCTGCCGAGTTGTACGATTAAAGATGCAACACTGAAATGAAATGAGCGCAAAATGATAAAAAAAGAAATTTTCATTATTTGCTTGAAATATTTATGTAGAATGAAAGTAAGGCAAGCAAATCTTACTCATATGTACAATGAGCGGCGGTAAGCACCCATTCAGGGCTTATCAGCGAGCCACCGCAACGGAAATTGCCATTGGCCAACAGCAAACCAACTTGGTATGGAAATTGATTTACAGCAGCATTTTGTCCATTTGTAATACGTTCAATGGTTTTTTCTTCCTCGCCCGAAGCACCAGACAGCAAGTGCTTTTGGCCACGCAAATCAAACGCTGTGGCGTAGACCACGAGAGTTAGGAATAGAAAAGTAAAAACTACTAACGATTTCATAGTGCTAACGCGCCCTTGTTTTCAAATTCAAATACTGATGAAAAATTTTACATTTTTAGGGTATTTTAGTTAAATAGTGAAGCACACTTACATACATACATAGATACTTACAATGACTAATTTAAGTTTATTAGTGAAATACAATAAATTATCGGCTACACGTGTATTTCATAAAATTATGCTTATCACCAAATTTGAAGAACGGCTGTCTGCTTTGTTGTAAGGTACGTCTGCTGTAATGGCTCCGCGGGTTTAGCTTTTAAACTTAGGTATATACCAGAGATTTTGAGTTAGTAATACACTAATATACATAAATAGCTTTAATTGCCTTCTAAGCGATAACCGTCTCAACCGCTCAAAACCTTGCCAAAAAGGGATCACAAACGATCTCATCAAATATGTACATATGTATGTAGATACCCTCAGGAGCGGGGAAATCTCGAACCTGGTGGCGGTACTCGCAGTACACTTCCTCAGCGGGAAACATGCAGAGAGGCTAGGTGCACACTACCGCGGATTCTGCAGAAGCTACAAGGATGATGAGTAAGAGGAGACGATCGAACACCTCTCTTGCCACTGTACGGCTCTTAACGGCATTACACAGAGCCAAAAAGTTCACCTATAATCAAAGAGACTGCCATCTAAAAAAGCTATTTGGCCAAGGAGAGCGAAAGGAGACAAAATTGAAGAAATTTTTGCTAGAAAATCTTCTAGATTTTAGCTTGAATTTCTTCTTAAATTTATTGAAAACGATACCGTCTGAAAACGAGGAGATAACTTCTTATTTATTAATTGTTTATGTCATTTTGTCAAAAAAATTAAATTGTTAGAAGAAATCTGCTTGTTTTTATGAGAAAATTTTTCTAAAGCAAATCAATAAGGACATCCTCTAATTTTAACTAGAACCTTTTTGAATTTATTAAAAAGGAAAACTTTTTATTTTTAAAAGAGCCCTTATTAATTAAAATTTTTCTATGAACGTCTTAACGTACGTACATGTACGGATATACTCGTACATACTAGAAATATGCATAACAGTTATTGCATCAGCCACTTTTTATGTATGTGTGCAATAACATGTTCAAGAAATTAAAAGGGAGAACTTTTTATTTTTAAAAGAGCTCTTATGTGTTTCCTCCGTTCGTCAATTTCACTACGGCTTTGCACATTTCTACAATACTCAAACGATTAGTGAAGCACTTGGTATAAAGAGTTTATTATGTCCATCTGCACTTATATGAAATGAAATGTTGCCCTTTGTCTGAATAAGTCCTAGGAAAATACTAGTTGACTAATTATGTTTTCCGATGAAAATCAAGATTCTCTTCTTAATAATATTAAACAGGGTTTTTTCTTAATTTTACAGGTTATCTGCTAAATTTATGTGAAAAGGTTTCCATATTTATTCTAGGAGTCATCTTCTTAATTTTATATAAGAGGTTTTCATCTTAGTTTTATAGGTTATCCATTAAATTTTACTGAAAATGATTTCATCTAAAATCCACGGGTTATAATAATATAATAATACAATGGCGCTATTATAACTCTGACGAGTTTTATGGCCGAGCTTCTCTCCCAATTCGAGGTGTGCTCCTTTTTGTTTTTCCCACTAATTGGGTGGACCTACAGTTTTATGCCGGCTCCGAACGGCGAATGCATTTTTTTGAGAAGCTTTTTCATGGCAGAAATACTCTCGGAGGGTATGCCGCCCACTGCCGAGAGGTGACCGCTGCTCTTAAAAAACCCAATAATTGGATTTTTACTAATTAGAAAAATTGTTTTGGTGTTTTGCTCGGACCGTGGTTTGAACCCGAGACCTCTGGCATAGCAGGCGAGCACTCTACCCACTGCACCACAGCGGCCACATAAAATCCACGGGTTATCTTCTTAATAATATTGAAAAGGTTTTCATATTAGTTTTACAGATTATCTACTTAGTTTTATTAAAATGAGATATCCAGTCATAATAAGACGGGCATCTTATTGGAGAGAAAGCGTAGAGAAATCCGCTAAACTTTGTTCTGATTTACAGGGCATTTTAGGTGGTCTTTTGGCTCTGTGTAGACGGTGCTTTTATAGGACTCATCGAATAAAATGAATTGTATATCGAAAAATTCTGGTTAACAGCTTTCACGCCAATAATGCCGAGCTACATATATTCCGCGGTCATTTAAGCCGCTATATATAGCCTATTTTATGAGGAGGGATCAAATGAATTGAGTGTAAAAATTCCATAAAGATTGGTTTGATACTTTGAGAGTCTATAAAGGACACACACACAAACACACAATAGATATTTCCTCCATAAGCATTCGACCTAAGACATCTGACAATGAGTCTACTACTACTCCAATCGTTACTAGCTACATACGTCGATGAGGAAAATCAATTATCGCCTACTAGGTGTAATAAACGTTAAATTACACGATCACATTGAAAGTATAAACACTAGCGCTGTTCAATGAACTCTTGACTAACGTAAATAAAATAATTTTGGATTTTTGTACCGTAAAATTTTATTTTGGAAAATGTGATTTAGATAAAAAAATTTTGCCGATTAAGTAATACATGGTTTACATGTGAATGAATTGTTCTTGAAGCGATTTTTACATTGGCGAAGGTCTGATGTTTCATTATAACTTATAAATGCTCATACGAAATCAATGTACATAACTGTCATATTTTAGTAGACCGTATTGCAAAAAAAAGGTCCGATCCCTAAGTTTTATACACCAATATCATTGCCTTGAGAAGAAAGTTTCTACTATATAATCGCATTAACCCTATGTGCGCCATTTTGGTCATCTCCGCCCAGTAATTAGTTTATAACACCTTTAAATATTCTACAAAATTCTTCAGCATAAAATTTATAAAATTTCAGTGGTGGTTTCCTCAGGAAAAATTTTTGTAAAATGAACCTAAAAGACTACATACATATGTACATATATTCCTCGAAATGTTGAATGTGTTTTATTACGGGTTCTACTGAAGCTATCTAAATACTTATTTTACAAAAGATCCATGATTTTTGACTACGTTTAACATGCAAGCATAAAAAAGGTAAGTTCGGGTGGTATAAACTAAGTACTGGGTGGAAGTGACCCCAATGGCGCACATAGGGTTAATACGATTATACAATGTACAAATCTTAGGGATCGGACCTTAAATACAGAAGATATGGAAAAGATGCATTTTAGCTAGATTTAGTGGCGTCCGAAAAAAAACAAAAATTTTTTCCGGAAAGCTTTTCCAAAATGACATCAGATGGGGGACGGATACACGGCGGACTTTTATTGGGTCCATATAAGGCGAGACGGCCTACTAACAATTCGTGTCTTATAGAGAATACATTTATTTTAAACACGCTCGCTCATCTGTCAGACATTTAGACCCCACCAACTTCATTCTTATCTCTTGCCTTTAAAAATTTAGGTTAGTTTTAGACAAAAAAATGCTTTCGGATTCTTTCGGAATCTCACACAAGTCACAAGTGACAGAGGCGGATTATCCCTAAGGCAAACTAGGCACTTGCCTAGGGGCGCGTAGTTACAAGGGGCGAGCGAGCTCAGAATTTTTAAACAAATAAAGAAAATAACATATCGACGATTAAGAATTAAAGCTGATCTATAATAGATCGATAATAGATAAATCGGTTATATTGCACAAGCATCGATATATTGTGCAATATTGCGCGTTTGTTGCGTCGTCAGGCTTGCCAGTACTGGCGATTTGTCGCCAAATTGGCGATTTTTTACAAACTTTGGCGACCAATTTATGAAAATTGGCGATGGCGACTTTTTTGGCGATTATCAAAATATTAAATTATATTAATAAAAAAGCAATTACTTTTTCAAGCCTTTTTCTCAAATTTTGAAAGTTTCTTCATACAAATTTTTGTCAAATTACAAAAAATTTGAGAAATAGCAATTGCTTTTTGTTTATTAATACGACCCATTATCTCCACTTTGCCAATAAATCTTACGATATGTAGAGATCTATTGAGAAAATAAATATATACTACATACTCTGGCAACCATTTTCTGCACACTTGAGTGCAAACCAAAATTTTGGTCTGCACACTCGCCTATCCACGATACGACGGAGGAGAATTTATCGCTCCATAACATAAGTACACTCTGTAGGTCGGTTAACAGGTAGCCATTATTTTATTTCTTATAACAAAATAGCCATATTAAGCATTTTGAGATTCACATTTATGAGATATCTTCGAGATATCTTCGAAGCCAGTTTAGGTATTGAAATTAATCAAATGGTTTATGGCAGCATTCATAAACACCTTTCGTTTGATACCCATATTGTACTAACACATTTTGGTGCACATATTAGCCGATAACTCCGAAACCGGTCGAGATATCGAAACAAATAATACCTTAAACTTTAAGTTGAGCGTCTAGCAATCCAATCCAAAAAGTTTCGTTCAATTCCATTCAGCACTTTTTGAGTGATACGGCCACAAACATACGGACAGAGAGACAGACAGACAGACAGACAAAAATTCTAAAAATGGTTGATTTGGATTCTACTGGCTTAATAATGCTTCTCCCAATCATTTTTTTCTCGATATCTGCAATGTACAGACATCGACCTGTTACAATTTTATTATATGTAGAGATTAACAAATTATCTAAGCTTTTACATCATCTATATCTACACTCAGCAAAAAACGCACGTAAATCTGACTATTTACACCTTGATTTGACTATTTTTACCAATGGTTTTGCGCCTAGGATGAAAATAGTGATTCTGACTACGTTGCACTTCATACCATCATAATAAATATTAAGTAGTTAAAATGAAAATTAACCATACTCGACTTGAAGTGTTGTCATAGTAAAAACAACTATGAAAAATAGTTGTCCTAAATATGTTGAAAAATGCAGCATATTCAAATTGAATATTTTTATAGTCAAGTTAAAGTTACAACATAGTTGTTTTAAAAAATGTTCATATTGTATGTATTCACGTGGGGGAAGCGCTGTAGCTCCAAGGTTCGGCGAGAGTACCAACCTCTGGGGTACGAAAAATGGCTTTAAATAAGCCAACTCATTTCCCTTGTGGAAAATGAGTTATATTTCAGTTGCTCAATCATGCAATATAGCTCGAACAATGTATAAACCATCTAAGAATTACGGAAATTTGAAAAGCCGCATTCAAATGAAGGAACGAAAATCTACACAGCGTAAATTTCTTTTACTGTGCTAAATATTTAAGTTTACTATGAACCATATTCAAGTTGAAGCATCAACAGTAGTTAAAATAAATATGTTTCAACTTGAATATGACTATTACAAATTTTATAATGACAGGTGTTAATACTTGTCCAGTTGGATTAGTATTTACTAGTCAACTCAAAGTTTTTCATATTCAAGTTGAATATCTTTCATACTTGAACGGTTGAAATAATACGTTTATATTCAGATCAAGTTGTTTCATAGTCATATTTCCTTGCATTCATAGTAAAAAAGCGAATAGTAAAGCTGAATATTTTCATAGTCATTTTTACGATGCGGGTTTTCTCTGAGTGTACATCTACACTAATATTATAAAGAGGAAAGATTTTGATTGTTAGGGTGTAAAACAACTAGGTAGTTAAAATTTATAGTATTATGATGGCCATTTATGGTCGGTAGAGGGGCGCCGAGAAAGTGGCTGCCTAGGGCGCTCTGGACCTTTAATCCGCCACTGCACAAGTGAATGACAAAACCCCTAAACCTTACATAAAAAAATATACGCAATGGCATCCAAGCATTTGCATAGACATTCAAAGCCATCATTCCCCGTATAAAAACCATTTTGGTTTCTTGATTGCGTAAAATTGATTTTATTCTGGTTATACAAATGACAGACCCGTCACAGCCGGCATGCAATCGAAATAATAGTCAACACGTGTATAAATTTGCAGGTAACCCCATTCACAACCATCTCCTGCACCATACGATTTAACACCAATTAACGAATTTGAAGATTTAAACATGTTTCTGATTACGCAAATTGTTTTTGTATTATGATTATACAAATTATAGACCCGCCATACGCTTAATCCAATCCAAATAATTGTCAACACGCGTATAAGCTTGCGGGTTACCACGTTCACAGTCTTCTAGACCATACGATACAATACCAATTAACGTTTTTGGAGATTTCAACACCAATGGACCACCCGAATCCCCAGAACAAGTTGAAGCTGCATTCGGAGCATTAGCACATATTTCGCCCGGATAAAGGACGTCGTCACCAAGAGACTTGGCACATAATTCATTAGAGATTACCTTCAAATCGGCATAATGCAATTGATCAGGTGGAGCTGATTTATCAGAAGTAATACCCCATCCAGATGCAACAACGTCTCTGTCGACATAATTGGTTTTGGCGGAGGCAGCATTTGGCAGAGCCACAGCCTGAATAGCTGCGTTAAATTGGACCGGTGGAATTGTGATCAAACCGATATCGTTGTGCATGGTTTGCGGATCGAAATTCGGATGTGTTACGAAATGACTCTTATACACTGTGACTTTTTGGGCGGCCGTTAAACGTAAATTAGTGCCAAGTAAAATTGTCACTTGTTGGGCGCTGAAATTTGAAAAAAAAAAAAAAATACAAAGAAAGAATTTAATTAATTTTTATCCTTGGTAAGTTTTGCTCTCTCTATCTCTTTCTGTCTCTCTTCCGCAATATTCACAACATCTTACTCAACCAAGCAGTGGGCAGCGGTCAGTACGTGCTGCTTGCTTATTAGTGCACCACCGTAGAGCTGCAAAACCATCGATAGTCGGACCACTCGATAGTTTCGATAGTCGAAAAAAAAACTATCGATACTATCGATAGTTTTTTATGAATATTTCACTAAAATAAAAAGAGGGATGGTTTTGTTTACAGTTTTCTTTCCAAAAAGTCTTTAATTTTTTACGCAAAACAATAATTAAATAAAAGATCAAATAAGAATTAGATACTTCACTTACACTGAGAGAAAAATCAACAAAAAGTTGGTTAATAGTACTAATTTCACACTTGAAATGGAATCAATGTGAATTTTGTTTAATATTACCATTACCATTGTTGATATATTAGACAGTGTTTTTGGTTATATTAACCTGATATTTGTTGATATAAAAAAATGTTCGTTCAAAACTTCAACCAATTTCTTGTTACTATTAAACAATTTGTTGGTTATATAATATACACGGATGAGTCATATAACCGAGTTTTTAGTCCATAAAATATCCTTTTTGTTTCACAAAGAAAGAAATCGCTAAAAATAATGTTTTTATCAGATATCTTTGATATTACGTTAACAATTAAGCGGGTTAATTTTTAAAAAATAATTTTTTTCTGATTTTTACAAGTTTTTATAAAAAACTTAATTTGAAAATCAAAACTTTCAAAAATCGGAAAAAATTAAAAATTTTGACATTGACCAGATGTCATTTAGCGAGGTGTGGTTCAATTACTACAAGTTGTATATCGTTAGAAGCGTGGATTTTAGTCGCCTCTTACGACAGACATTCCTTACCACGGGTATATTCTAAGCCCCCTAACCCGCTGGGGTATTAATTTGACCAATTTGATATCGAAATCCAACTCCTCCCTAACATTCAGCATTCTTCTCTTGGGACAAAACTACAAGAATAAATAGGGATAACCATCGATAGTGGAAAAAAAACTATCGATAGTGACACGAAAAAAAACTATCGATACTATCGATAGTGCCATCGATAGTTTTGCAGCTCTACACCACCGCATAATCCATCGCCATTCACAACAACTTGATATGGAAATTGACGGTCCGCAGCAACTTTGCCATTGACAATAAGTGAATCGTTTATTTGCTCCACAGGAATTCGATCTCCGTTGTTGGTAAACTTTTGCTGATCGGCAGCGCGAGCGAGTGGAACAAGAATCGTCAAAAATATTATCACTTTCATTTTGATATTCAAAGAATTAACTGTTGGAAAACTTACGACGGAGGAATTTATAAGTGAATGGAAGATAAATAGAAGCTCTATTTTGCAAATATTTAATATCTTAACCCTTTCTTCGCGTAGCATATTGAAAATACACACGAAATGGGAACCATATGGGTCGATTTGTAGAAAGGTACACCATGAAGACAAAACTAAATGTTAACATATAGCAGAGTAATGCGGTATCTGCTACTACCTAGCCTAATGCGGTATGTGGGTATTTTTTTCTAGTTGCTCATTTGTCGGCTTAATCGAATCGAACATCGAACATACGTATATGTACACTGTTATAAATATTGGAATATTTTTTAAACTTTGATTTGGTTTGAAAGAAATTTAAAACTTTTTTTAGGTCAAATTTTGAACCTTCGAAAGTTTAAAAGTTTCTTATTCCTTTCTGGTTTAAAATTCAAACTTACAAAAGTTTAAATATTTCAAAGTATTTTTTGGAATAAATTTCATACTTTTTGGTTTAAATCTTAAACTTTTTTTCATTTAAACTTTTAAGGATTAAATTTTAAACTTTCATTGGTCGTAAAATTTGGTTTCAGCAAAAAAAATTTTAATTTTTGATTTGAAATTCCAACTTGCTTTTTCGAGAAATGAACAATATAAAAAGCTCATTTATAGTTATAGGACAATGAATGACTGTGTGGTGTTGTTTGAATGGAGAAACAAACAAACAGAAAATAATTATGGAAACAGATAAAATGAGGAAGGAAGAAAAGGAGAAGAAGAGGATAGGAAAAAGACACAATATGGAAAAGAATTAAGGGGATGTTGGGGGGAGAACAATATGGAAAAAGGGAGAAAAAAGGATAGAAAAAATAAATCTTTTAAACTTTTCAAAGTTTAAATTTTAATAATTTTTCGGTCGTGTCCTACATATCGACCAAAAAAGTTTAAAATTTATACCAAAATTTATTTGAGTGTAGCTGCGATAAAAGCGATTATTCACATATAAACATTTTTGGGTACAACTACTCCATTTAATCTACTAGAACGTTTCTAAATAATTTATTTTTTGTTGTTTGCTTTTCCCACTGGGGTGGGATTGGTATTTATTGTGGAACGAATTTCCGTCATCCCTTGTCAAGTTTTATTTGGTTATAAACCGGTTTCGGCTATGTGCTATCTTCGGTATCTTGTTTCGTTCGAAATTTAAATAATTTAAGTTATTATTTATTTATTTGTTTTGTACATAGTAAGACTAAGTCTTGTAGTAGTACGTCTTCATTCAAATTCAATTTTGGAATATGTATATGAAAATACAGCTTAAAGTTAAGATTATCATTGTTATAAATTAATCCTAAATATGAAGAAATAATAGGAGAGAGAGAGAGAGAAGGGAAGGAAAATCAGAAGTAGTTAGATACTGCATTTTTAAAACTCCTTTCGTGCTTTATAAGTTTTATTCCAGTAGGTAATGAGTTCCATAATTTTATGATACTAACAAAGAACATACGCTGAGATTCCAAGTAAGTATATGTCGGAACGATGAGATTTGATGTTCGAATGCACTGAGCTAGTTTAGTGCTTTTATACAGGTACAATGGTTCATGTGTGTATATTAATTTATGTAGGAAGATAAGAGCACGTATTTTGAAATACGAGCGCAGATCATGCCCAAGGATATGATTCGCATAGCCAGATATGTGGTCATATTTTCTTTTTTCATAGACAAAACGCGCCGAGCTATTTAAAGCCATTTGCAGCTTGTACATTGACCTGCTATCAAGACTACAATACACCAACTCTGCGTACGATATATGTGGAACAATGAGTGATTTTACAAGTTTCAGTTTAGTCTGTTGCGGAAGTAAATATGCACTGCGATACAACTTTCGAAGAGTATTGTAGATCTTGCTAATAACGAGGTTAACGTGGTCAACGCATGATAATCATCTATTGATTCTGAAACCCAGGTTTTTAACATTTTCATCAAATTTAATGTTTAACTCATCAAGAACTAAAGGTGGAATATAGCTAAGATCATAATTTGTACGGGAAATAGCTATCGCCTTCGTCTTTAAGGCATTTAATCTCAAATTATTTGATACGGACCAGTCAGAAATACGGCTGAGATCTTAATTTAGCCTCGCTATCAGATCTTCAACAAGACCTATGGGTCTTGAGAAGTAGATTTGTGTGTCATCAGCATACAGATGAATAAAAGAATTTTGACAACAATCAACAATATCATTTATGAAAAGGCAGAAAAGCCTCTCTCTCGCTGTTAAGTTTTCCATTGGGAATTGACTTAATTTCGAATTTAGGAAAGTAAAATACATCGGACTACGAAGATTCTAATTTAAAAATTGATTGAAAAGGGTTAGTTTTTTAATATTAGCCGCTTTCGATTCACAATTTCTCTGCTGGCTATAAATTTCCTTCTGTCAAATTTATATGTGAATGATAGCGAGCAGAGGGTAATTTTTATCGACCAGTTAGCGAGTATGGCTACTACTCATTATGGGTTCAAACATTTTTGTTCGATCCGACCTCGCTTGTGTGATGGCGAATCGAAAACGACAATTATCGTAGTTCTTATATGTAGGTATGTTAGCAAAATAAACAACTATTTTTAAAGCCAAATCGTCAAATAATTGAATTCTGCGTAGACTTTACAGAAGGAGACCAAATTAAATAAAGTATTTTTTTAGCTTAGAAAAAAAAATATTCATCTTACAATACGAGTAACAGTAAATATTTTTCCTCTAAAAGTTGACACTTTGGGATATCTGAGAAAACATGTTTTGTTCAAAATAAAGCAAATAATTGGCGTTTTCGATTCGCCATCAGACAAGCGAGGTCGGATCGAACAAAAATATTTGAACCCATAATGAGTAGTAGCAATACTCGCTAACTGGTCGATAAAAATTTCCCTCTGCTCGCTATCATTCACATATAAATTTGGCAGAGGGAAATTTATAGCCAGCAGAGAAATTGCGAATCGAAAGCGGCTGTAGCCATACTCGCTAACTGGTCGATAAAAATTTCCCTCTGCTCGCTATCATTCACATATAAATTTGGCAGAGGGAAATTTATAGCCAGCAGAGAAATTGCGAATCGAAAGCGGCTAATATCTACGTATAATAAAGTAAAGAGTGCACGTGCTGAATTTATCTAACAAAAAAAAAAAAAAAAAAAATGTATTGTAATATTCACGTAATTTACCAATTTGAATTGGTGAATATTTTTTCTATGAAATGTGGCAGGTTATGGAGTACTCGGTGCGTCCATAGCGAGCACTCCATGGATGAGCGAATGGTGTACTTGGAATTTTTGCAGGGGAATGCTGCTAGTGAAGATATTGAAGCTGTCTCGCTTATTAGTGCTAACACCCTGCAAAAAAGCCGAGTACTCCATGCATGCGCGTATAGGTTACTCGCTGTGGATCATACGAGTACTCCAAAATTTACCACATTTCATATAAAAAATATGGTCCATTTAATATGGCAATATCCTACTCACGTATCACATACTTCGATTTCCGCATGACACCCGAGTAATACATAGGGTTGCCAGATACCTTTCCCGAAGAAATTCGGACACATTTTCGTCATCGGTGAGAGGTGGTTACGCTTAAATCGATGATTAGAGCGTACATACACAACATAACACATTACTACCCCGAAAACTCGGCGTGCTGGGTGCTTGTTTCAATTTGTTGAAATTTGATCGATGTGAGAGTCCGAAAACTCTCTCATTCGTCGGAGTGCACAACAACAATTACACGTTGCTCTTCGAGTATTGTCGTAAGCATAACCACGACATTACAAACCAGCGCTTGCTCCCACTTCTACATATGTGCACACCAGTGCAAAAATTACTTATATTATTTGCTAGCGCAAAAACGAAATATCATACAAACAAAAAACGCGAAAACTCGAAGCGCAAAAACATGCCGAAAAAAATTTTTATACTTTGGAATAAGCGGAAAAATCCAATTAGCTCATACAGCGACAAAAATATTTAGTTCGTTTTTATTACAAGCTTTTATTTAACTTCACTTTTTGTATGTATGTCGTGGAATTTTGCAACGAACATTTAAGATACTTCTAGTTGAGCTAGGTACTTGAAATTTGGAACATAGTTCAGGACCCGAAGACAATGCAATGTGAAATAAAAAAAAATCCGATAGATGGCGCTGGTGTCGAGATATTTGTAAAATTCGTATTTACCGACCGAATTTGTTCATATTCGGTATATATATTGCCTATGAGAAAGTAAATACATCCGAGGAAAAAAATCGCCGCTAGGTGGCGCTGGTGTCAAGATATTTGTAAAATTCGTATTTACCGACCGAATTTGTTCATATTCGGTATATATATTGCCTATGAGAAAGTAAATATATCCGTGGAAATAAATCGCCGCTAGGTGGCGCTAGTGTCAAGATATTTAGAAAATTAGTATTTATGAACCAGATTTGTTCCTATTTTGAACACGTATTACGAAGTAATCTATTCACAAAAGAGTATAGTAAAACCAGATATTAGATGTAATATGCATTGTAAAACTAAAAAGGCAAAAATAAAACAAAGTAAAAAAATTTTTTTAAAAAAGCTTTTATTTAATATTAATATAACAATTTACTAAAAAGGAAAAAAATAATTTTTTTATATTTTTGAACAAGATTTATATTAGTCCTTAGTTCATTTGGATCTTAATTTCAATCTAAACATACATTTAACGTATTTCTTCAAAGCATTTCTGTATATGTATCAACATAAATAAAAGCGCGGGTACTCATTACATATTCATGTTATAAAACCGTATTGGCGAAATGGAAGGAAGCGATAAAAACTTTAAATTCCAATTACGTAAGATATGCATTACGTAAAGAGCACCCGCGCTTTTATTTATGTTGATACATATACAGAAATGCTTTGAAGAAATACGTTAAATGTATGTTTAGATTGAAATTAAGATCCAAATGAACTAAGGACTAATATAAATCTTGTTCAAAAATATAAAAAAATTATTTTTTTCCTTTTTAGTAAATTGTTATATTAATATTAAATAAAAGCTTTTTTAAAAAAATTTTTTTACTTTGTTTTTTGTCCTTTTATTTTAGGGGAAAAAACAAACTAAAAAGTTTTGTCGTCATGTTTTTGCGCTACCAAATAATATGTCATTTTTGCACTGGGATGTACATATGCGAGTGTTGTTGCTAACAATGCTGCGCCAGAAAATATGCAACGGAATATTAATAATGTGTACGGTTATAACGCAGAGTGGGCTACACTCTAAAAACAGCATGTAAAAATGCTAGCTAAATGCTAGTATTTTTTTGTGTAATATTACAATTTTATTGCATAATCACGCATTTAAAATGTAATTTCTTGCTTTACACAGCAATGCTACAATGTTACGAACATTTATGCTGTAAAAACACATATAGTTCGCGAAATTGCCAACAAAGTGTATAAGCTTACAAAAAAGTGTGTAAATTTACAACAAACACCTAGTAATCTCTTCCCATCGACACCATCCTGACGCGTCGTGTTCATTCGTGTTTGACAATCGGCGGCGTGCGTGTGTGAAAATAATTATTTAAGTGCGTAGATTAAATTTATTTGTTGGTTATAATAAGCTATAATAAAATTAATTTTAATATTTTATAATAAATATGTTAAAAAATAATGTGCAGATTTGGGGAAGTGGGCTACAGGGACAAAGCAGTATTGAGCATTGCGCATATAATAATTAAGTTCATTAAAACCATTGTAAATTTTACGCATTTGGAGCAGTAATATTTACGCATATGATAAGAAAATTTACAAAAATGTTTGTAAAATGTTACGAATTTTAAACAGTAGCCTTTACGCATGTGGTTAGTAAAAGCTATACGCGTTCAGATAGTAAATATACAAATGTGTGTAAATTCGCAATAATTAAGCGAGGCAACTTTTTTGCTGGCTTAATTTATGTAAATTTACATGATTTTTTCTAAGAGTGTACTGCACATTAAAACGTACACAAGCAAATAAAAAACGCTGTGTGTTTGTGTCAGATGAAAATTCAGAGCTTGCTGTTATTGTTGTTGCCGTAAATGGTTTCATGTGCCCTCGTTTGTGTCCACAGTTGAGTCGGCCAAAATTATTAACTATGTTCCAAGACACGCAGCTTTAATAGGAGTGATATCTTATGCTACAAATTACTAAAGAAATTTGCTGATGAGGAGTCGATCAATTGGCTCAAATATGTAGGTAAACTTTAAACTTCGAGTTCCTGAACTCCTCCTTCAGAATCATATGCAATTTACAAATGAATGACGAAGCACTTAAACCTAACTTGAAAACATACCCATTAATCCCAATATGCATTTCCATAGACATTTAAAATCATAATTCCCGAAATATATGTAAACAAATTTCGTTTTCTGATTACTCAAAATGTACTTGATTTTTTTATTCAAATGATAGGCCCGTCACACCCTTTATCCAATCCCTATAATGGTCAACACGGGTATAGACCTGCGGGTAACCACGTTCACAACCAACGATGGCACCATACGATGTAATACCAATTAACGTTTTTGGGGATGTCAACACCAATGGACCACCCGAATCACCATAACAAGTCGAAACTTTGTTCGGAGCATTAGCACATATTGTGCCCGGATAAAGGACGTCCTTACCGAAAGTCTTGGCACATAATTTATTAGAGATTATCTTGAAATTGGCATACTGCAATAGAACGGGCGGGGTTGATTTATCGGAAGTAATACCCCATCCAGATGCAACAACGTCTCTGTCGATATAATTGGTTTTGGCGGAGGCAGCATTTGGCAGAGCCACAGGCTGAATAGCTGCATTATATTCGATACGTGGAATTCTGATCAAACCGATATCGTTTTGCATGCTTTTCGGATCGAAATTTGGATGTGGCACGAGATGACTCTTATCAACTGTGATATTTTCGGCAGGCGTTAAACGTGAATTACTGCCAAGTAAAATAGTCACATTTTCGACACTGTAATTAAAAGGAAAAGCAATGAATGAGTTTAATTAATTAATTAAGTACCTACATATATCTTTCTGTCTCTCTTTCTCAATATTCACATCTTACTCAATTATACAGTGGGCAGCGCTCAATACGTAATCATGGCTTATTAGCGCACCACCGCAAAAATATTGAACTTTTCCATCGCTGAGTGGCATACCAACTTGATAGGGGAATTGATGGGCATTAGCAACTTTTCCATTGGTAATACGTGAATCAATTATGTGATCTACAGGCTTTCGATTTCCGATGTTGGTAAACTCTTGCATATCCAAAGCGCGAACGAGTGGAATAAGAAGCGTAAAAAATATTACCACCTTCATTTTGCAATGCTAAGAATGAACTGTTGAAAAAAATTGAACAGATGTAATATTTATAAGTGAGACAAATCGAAGCTCAAGTTAGCAAATATTTAATGGCTTAACCCTTTCTTGTGTTCGACAATAAATTAGAACTTTATGTTACCATATAACAACAAGAGAAAAAGATATGTATTGTGAGACAAACGCACTCTCCCAATTTTGTATTTCCCATCGGGACAGTAAAATACATCAGATTACGAAGATTTTAATGATTAAAGCGGAAAAACAATTAATGTTGGTCTGTCTATTTAAAAGTTGGTAGAAAAGGGTTAATTTTTAAATATAGTTGTAGTTCTGATCTGTTACCAAATTAAACAAATTTGTATAATAAATGTATCTAACTATTTTTAAGGCCAAATCGCCAAATAATTTAGCCTTAGAACGGCTACTGCGTGGACATTACAAAAGGCGACGAAATTAAATACAGTTTTTTATACAATAACTTAGTAAAAACAACTTCTTCTTACAATAACATAAAATATTTTTCTTTTAAATATTGACACAGTTGGATACCTGAGAAACCATGTATTCTTGAAAGTAAAACAAATAGTACGTTACTCGGAATGACAATAGCTTTATAATAATAGAATGAGTACAAATGAACGAAATTTCAGCTGAATTTGTCTAACAAAAAAAAAAAAGCGTAAAAATTGCAGAAAACAAACTAAAAGATTATATTATACTCAGTTGTTCCCTTGATTTGGGAAGAAGCTGATTTCTAGATCTACTTTTCTGTTGTTTGATTTTCCGACAGGTTGGGCATGTAATGCATTGTAATGGATCTCAATTGACCAATTTTGAACTACAATTGAGCTAATGCCACTTTGCTCGCCATTGAGGGGGTCCCACATCTTTTACTGAAATCTTACACTTTCTGAAGGAAAAAAAAAACTTGTGTTCGAAACTCATAACCACTTTTACTCTTACGTATAAGCTAATCTTACAATGACTGTTAGCACTTGCACTTATGTAGATCATATTTTATTAAAATAACTTATAAATAAATGCATTTACCGATGTTTTGCTACGTTTCTGAATCACTGCTTATTTAGACTGTATAGCGAAGTAAACGAACGAATGAAAGTTTCATAAAAATTTATTACTTTGTAATCTTATTTATCATATATATAGGAAAAGATGCCTGCATAAACGCTATTTCATATTTTATTTTTCTATAACTCATAAATGAAATTCACGAATTCGTGCAGGCATAAACATAGTATATGGCAAATGAGATTACAAAGTAACAAATTTTTATGAAATTTTCATTTAAACCGAAAGCCCCGTTTGCTCCCCTATCCTATACAAATAAGCAGAGACACGTGTAAATACAATTGGAAAACCAAATTGACAACCACATATTGAATCGAAGGATGTAATACCAATGAGAACATATGTGAAATGTATTTGGTGTTGAAAGATCTATTGATTGCATCAAAACAAATCAATCTTGGTATGAGAAATAAACGGTTTATTGACGCCTCTAAAAATTGCAAAATAAATAAAAGCTACAACGTGAAATCACTTGTGCTCAATTTTTATTTTGATATTAGAAATTATAATTTAGAATACAATTGCTTTTCTTTTACATTTCAAACTCATTTATCAATTTTCAATCAAGGCTGCACAACAGGGCTGAAATTTATTGATATTTTTAACGATAAACAAAAAATAATTTTGTTTATGTTGAAACTTTTCATTTTAAAAGCATAAAAAATTTAACAAAATTCAGACTGCTTCAACAAAAATCAAAAAAATTATCAAAACTTTTTTCGTTTCGATAATTGCGAAACAAAATTTGTTTAAAAATATTGTTTCAGTTGCAAACAAAAAATTGATTACCAAAATAATTTTGTTTCCTGTGCCTATAAAAAAAAAACTGAAAACCTATCATATAAATATGTATTCATACATACATATGTACATACACATGTATGTATATCTTAGCAACAAACAAACAAACATAAACAAAACGAAATCCTTTTTGTTATTTTGTTTTGATATCTAATTAGCAAAATTAATTGTGATACAATTTTATTGATAATTTTGGAATCGGAAATATTTTGGTTTTGATAAGCAGCAAAGCAATATAAATTTTTGATATTTTTTTTATATGTTTATTGAAACAAATTTTTTTTGTTTATTTTGTTGAGCAGCCTTGCTGCACAACGATATCAACAAAAATATTTTGTTTTGTTGAATATCAAATAAAAATTAGCAAAAAAATTTTGTTTTGTTGAATATCAAATAAAAATTATTGAAATTATTTCGTTTCGTTGATTATCAAAAAAAAATTATCAAAATTATTTTGTTTCGTTGATCATCAAAAACAAAATAATAATAAAAAAATGTTTCGGGCTTACGGCTTCATTTTACTTTGAATTTTTATTAACGTTATTTTTTTTGATAATTTTTTTTGTTGGCTACCGAAACAAAATTTTTTCAATATTTGTTTTTTGATAATCAACAAAACGAAATTTTTTTTCATAATTTTTTCTGATAATTATCAAAACAGTATTTTTTTTTCGGCACTTAACGTTAAAATTTTTCAAAGCTGAATTGAAAACAAAATATTTTTTCGGTTATTGATAAAAAAATAACGTTAATGTGCAGCCCTGTTTTCAATGCACAAGTCCAGTATGTTGCTTAATCCATGTCAAATACGAAGTAACACGTGTATATGCCGCCGGGAAACCTAAATCACAACCATCCGCAGAACCAAATGATATAACACCAAGCAAAAGTTGAGGAGCAGTTGTCGACACCAACGGACCGCCAGCGTCGCCAAAACAAATTGAATTGCCCTTAGATGTTTTAGTACATAATTTGCCCGAATATATACCTTCACTGCCATATTCCTGTTCACATTTTTTGTTCGAGATTATGCTTAATTTTTCCGATTTTATATATATGGGCAGATCGTTTGATGCATCAGAGGGGTGGCCCCAACCAGAAGCTACAGCAACTTCGCCTTCATAGCTTGGATAAGTAGCGGCAATACGTGGCAGAGCAATCGGTTTAATTGCAGCAGTGTATTTTACAGCTGGGATTTTCACCAGAGCGATATCATGCCGCAATGTATTAACATCGAATTCGGGATGTAAAATAATGTCACGCTTTTTCACAACCAATTTGACGGGTGCAGTTAAGCGAGAATTGCTACCGAGTTGTACGAATAAAGTTTCAATGCTGAAACGAAATGAGTGGAAAATTACATACAAGTGTATGTATGTATGTAAATTTAAAAAAATTCAAATTATTTGCTTGAAATATTTAGAATCAATGGAATGGAATGAATGCAAATCTTACCCATATATAGTTCCAGCTGCAGTAAGCACCCACTTCTGGCCTATCAGCGTTCCACCGCAAATGAAAGTGAGATCGGGCAACAGCAAAGCAACTTGGTATGGGAATTTATTAACGGCATCATTTTTTCCGTTCTCTATGCGCTGCACAGACTTTCGACCTTTGATGTTGGTCAACTTTTGCACATCCAAGGTGCAAGCGAGTGGAATAAGAAGCGTCAAAAATATTATCACTTTCATTTTGCTATTCTAGAAATGAACTGTTGACAAGAATTGAACAAATCCAGTATTTATAAGCAAATGGTAGACAAATAGAAGCTCAAGTTTGCAAATATTTAATGGCTTAACCCTTCCGTTACGTGGCATATTGTAAATATGTACAAAAATTTGTTCGAAAGAAAATTTAAAGTTTGTTACTATACCAACTAGAGAAAAATGGAATCGAATTCAGGAAAATACATCGTATTACGAAGATTCTAATGCAGACCCGGTCAAAATTATGAGAGAGATTGTTTGGGAGAGAGCAATGCGATTTGCGATACATTGACTAAAATGTGTGTAATGTTTCTCATTTTCTCACATGAGTCAAAACATCGGGTCTGTGCTAATCAATGGAGCGAAAAGAGGAGAAGTTCTTTAGGTTCGAAATTTTAAAAGTTGTTCGATATTTAAAAGGGTTAATTTGTGATAAATTTAGCAAACTATCTAACGTTGAATTCTGTGTAGACATTGCAGAAGGAGAAAAAGTTAAAAAAAAAAACTTATTTTGGCTTGGTTAAAAAGAAGTTCTTCTGCCGAAATTAACACTCAATCGCTGAAACCTCGTATATCTTCCCACAGTTGAATGAGGAACACGTTAAAGGTCGGACCTTAACTACAAACGCTAGAAAGCTTAGGACTTATTTTGGTGATTTGTGTGACAAAATTTTATTTTCACATTTTTATCACAATTTTTTTTTTTTATCAGAACTAAACTAAAATGGCGGTGAAGTGTAGAAACTTTTAAGCTCTTGAATGAAATTATTACAAAATGGCTCGAGCAAGATGACTGGGAAACCGACATGGAGGACTCTGTCACGAACAGTGCAGGGTGTCTGGATTTTAGAGTTCTGGAGCATCTCCGGCGGTAGGTATGCTAACTACGAGCAAAGTGACAATGATACAGACATAAACTCTTCCAGTGCCGATAGATGCTCACGTTTGCTATGTTAAAAGAGTTCCAAATCATTAAATAACTGTATAACATTAATATTTTTCTTTAAACATTGACTCAATTGGATAGCTTAGAAACATGTTGTTTATTGAAAGTAGAGCAAATACGGTAGTCGAAATGTTGTGTTAAGAAAATAACAATGTTAATTATACAATAGTTTACTACTTACTACCACTTGAATTTGTCTAATTTCTTGCAAAAAATGCTCAAAAATTACAGAAAACTAAAATATATTATACTCAGTTGTGCCCTTGATTTGGGTTGGAAAATGATTTCCAGATTTACTTTTTGTTGTTTGTTTTTCCGAAAGGGTAGGAATACGAATAGTGGTCACTCAATTAGTCAAAGCTGAACTGGTGAGGATCTAATTACAATTGAACTCACTAGTTGTTGATTTCTCTGCAGGAGATGTATTCCATTGCGGACTCAAAACAACTTTTACGCTCACATAAAAGCCAATCTCCAATGATTTTTAGCATTTGGCCTTATGTACCTACTTATTTTATTGAAATTGCATATAAATAAATTCATTTATCATTGATTTGGGTAAGTGGAAAATTAGCTGAAAACTATTAATAGCGAAGCTGTGGTATATAGCCATTACTACGTTTATGAGTGCACGTATTCGTGAATTTCATTAATGAATTTTAGGAAAATAAAAAATGAAATAACGTCTATGCAGGAATTTTTTCCTCAAATGCATGAATCGTGCACGCATAAACGTAGTATGTATATGATAAATAAGCATACAAAGTAAAGCTGGAGTTATAGGTACTTAACGTAGCATGAACAAACTCACTCAAAATTTCTGTTCAATGGGGTTTGAGTACATTTGATTACGCACAATTAGCGTAACATAGAAGTCAGATCAATTTAGATTTTTACGGAGCGCGCATAAAGCGGCCGGTTTCTCAACTTGTTCCATGCTACGCTAAGTATCTATAACCCCAGCTTAACACTATTTTATGAAATTTTCATTCAAACCCGTCCCTGCTTCTCCATCCAATTTAAATAAGCAGTAACACGTGTAAATGCCGTTGGAAAACCAAATTGACAACCAAAAATTTTACCAAACGATGTACATAATTCCAATAAGAAAATTTGTGGCTTGTTCCACCATCGAACCAACAGAATCACCACGACAAGTTGACGAAGTGAGATTAGAGCGATAACACAAATTTAGCCCATCATCATCATAAGCCATTGCACATAAGTTCTTAGAGATGAAGGAGAAGGAAACGAAACAGGAAAAGGTCAGAGGAAAGAAAACGGAAAATAAAAAAGATTGGGGGAAAAAGGAGACGCAAAGAAAAGGGAAGATGAGGAGAAAGAAGACTCTAAAGGGAGAGAGAAAAATGGCATTTTGGAGATCGCTAGATGCTCTGAAAAAAAACGTTGTAAATCTAAAGACTTTCCCTGTTAAATCAACTACTTTCCGCAGTTGAAATGTACCAAACAACGATCCGTTGTTGTTTCAAAGGTGCGAGCGTTGTTGATTTAAGTCAATAACGGAAATTTCACCTAAAAATAAATTTTTGTTTGCATTTTACTCTTCATCTTCTCTCCGCCCGGGTCCCAACTGCAAATATGTAGCCTCCGCTTGTTCTCCTATTCTTCTCTCCTTCTTATCATTCACTGGTTGCTACTTTATTTCTTATTCTGATTTTTCTTCTTTATTTTATATTCTCTTCCCGATTCGAACCACGACATCAACCTGAAATTCTATCCAATCATCACATAGTGGAACATTCAACACTATATTGAATTGTAGTAACCTATTTATACTTCCATTTCCTAAAAAGGAATCCATGAATTATTTGAATCATTGTAAAAACAAAATTTAAAAAAATTTGTTCTCATTAATTTTGTTTACAACGGAAACTGTTGGGTCAAATACTTTTGCCTTTAAATCAACAACGGGGAGAAAATAGTTGCTAAAAATAAACTTTTTTTTGGATTTTTCTCTTCATCTTCTCTCCATCATTATTTTTTTTTTGCTGGTTTTCTCACAAAAAAATATTTTCTCACAATAAATTTTTTAAAGGCAAGCAAGTTTTTGAATCAACAACGCCCGTTTTTAAATAAATTGTTGGATCAAAAACTTTGCTGTAAAAACAAATACTTTTGCTGTTGAATCAAAGACGGAGATTCAACAGCCGAAAGTTGTTGGTTTAACTACGGGTATTTTTTTCAGAGTGGTTAAAATATTCTAGGAAATTAATATGTACTAAATGTGTAAAAATTGTCGATATCGGAAAAGGAGGAAAGGTATCTCCCATATAAAGTCAAATTTTCATGTTGTTTTGCATACGAATTTTCAAGGATGATCATTTTTACATGCGAAGCATCAATTATCTTATACATATGTAAATGCGCCACAATTTGAAATAATTAGTAGATACTTGCCTAAGGCTTTTAACGCTATGGCTATACAGCTAATTTATAATTTTATATTATAAATTTAGCTTTTAATAAATAAGTAAAAAATAAATTAGTAGATATTTATTTTTAAAGGCTACTTAAACTTTTATATGTACATATATAAATTGAATCGAAACAATTAAAAAGAACAACAGGTATTCTAATTGTTCGAATTTTCGACCTCGGGCTATACTAGTTGGTTATCTGTTCTTCTAGGGCTTTCCATTTCTTACACAAAAAAAGAAAGCGTGAGTAACGAGCACTCATGAACACTGATGTGTAAACAGTTTCGAAATCGGATTTTATTCCCTTTCCCTTATTCCTTTTTTCCCTGGTTTTCTAAGGATTAAAAAGCGACTATAATTTTTATAATTTTTTGTTGTCATTAGCCGTGTTTTTATTTAAGCGCATATACATCTGCGCTTAAATTTTGTATGAATTTCTAAGCGTATATTTCGGTATACTTTCGGTAAAAACCAAAAATGTCGATCCGATACCGCAGCGAGTAATGTGAAAGCGCTCTAAGGCAGAAATGGATTCAGGACAAACATTAGCCCTTTAGTCTCTTGTAACCCATTAATAACACAGGCCAACAAAATGATACCGATTTTTTTGACCATAAACCAGACCATACTTTCCTAAAGGTTTTCGATGCGCTGAATTCAAATCTGGACGCAGAATTGCTCTATCACGTCAGGATTTTTAGATATCCTAACCTAAATGTGCAAAAAATACCAATTTAAAATTTATAAATGCTTAAATACCACAAGCCCACAATACACAATCCCACAAACTATGAACACATAAATTTTAAATTGCTCTATCTTAGCGAAAAAAAAATATATTTGAGCAAACTCAACGCCATTCGTAAAAGAAAGACTTCTTATTTAAAATGCTATGTTTACTTTTTTAACAAAAAAAGCTGTCGTTTATATATAACCTCAAAAATAGGCAAAAACGGTGTTTTTTGCACATTTAGGTTAGGATATCTCAAAATCCTGACGTGATAGAGCAATTCTGCGTCCAGATTTGAATTCAGCGCATCGAAAACCTTTAGGAAAATATGGTCTGGTTTATGGTCAAATTTCTTGTCGGCCTGTGTAATAGTGGCAATCTTTTGTAAGCAACCTGCAAAAGAATGCACTACCTGCTTTTATTGAGGGATTACTGAGGTGTGGTTGAGGAATTTTTTAAATTGTGATTCATTTACAACACTACTGTGAGCTTTCATAATTTGACTTTTTTCATTGACACTATCCCTGCAAAATATTCGACTAATTCGGGATGTATCCGGGATAACTCGCAATAGAGCATGCGACTAATACAACTTGTGGTTTCTTTATATGGAATGAAGTTTTCCCTTTTGTTTGAGCATGTCCTATGTGGAGACTAATTGTACCCTTTTAGACCTGAACGAGTGACGAAGGTAGACTACTCCACTTTTATGCCAATCGGATATCGAATGGAAGTTGTACCCTTTTATACCTGAACAAAATCATATTTCAAAGTTTGTTTATAACCTTTTGAGTACAATTATCAACAATTTGTCTACATTTTCACCCTTCCAGGTAAAATTGAGGAGTAATTGTTTTTATTTATAAAATGTGATAAAAAAATATTACAAAAAGTAATAAGAAAGGAATATAATAAGGGTATTCATCTAAAGTCATAAACTACTGGTAAATGGGGTAAAGTGATAAAATAATAATTGTGATAAATTATCTGTCAAAATTTGTATGAAAATATATTTAAGCAAAGTTTATCACTTTACCGAACGATTTTGTTGCGTAAATTTATAAATTTCGGTAAAATTCTAGTCTGCACATTGTCAGTTTTACCTTTTCAATTTAAAAGAGGAAAATGTGTTTTCCTTCGGCATTTTTGCACGATTTATATAAATAGTTTCTACAAAAATGTTATATGCATTTTTTGTTTATTTTATTGGGTTTTTTATTTATTAATCAAGTTGACACTGACAGCTGACAAGAGTTTAAACAATTATTTACCAAGGTACGTTCATGTAAAAATGCGGATCAACTGATAAACTTTAACAATTTATTATTTTATCACTTTAGATGAAGACCACTAATATGATCATAAAATTATATCACATATGATTAAAAAAATAATTGAAAAATGATTGTGAAAAACAATCAAATGTTATTCCAAAAAAATGAAGTAGGAGATTTCAATGATATCAAATTTCATCAAAAAATAATTGAAAAATGTTTAAAAATATGTATCATAAATGATTACTTAAGAATAATCATATTTAGGGTACATTTTTCTCCCGACGATTCACTCATACTCCAGTAGAAAATGTTTTTAAATTTTATCGTTCTTAATCATCTGGGCGTATGATATTTGAATATTTTTTGATCAAAATTTTCAAAAAATGCTGGCTGGGAAATTTTTTCATTTCTGATTTTTTGACGTTTATTTTGAAATTTTCCAATTACTTTCCGTTGACCATTCTCAGTGACGCACGTTTTTAAACTTTTCAGCACTGTTTTCAAGTTGCTTATGACTTACCGAGTTATACGCTTGCTGCTTATTTTTTAACTGGTAGCTTATTTGTTTGTATGCAATTCCTCAATTTTTGTGGTGTTCTTTTGCATGTCGCTTGCAAAAGATTACAACTAATGTGTAAAATAAGTGAAATCATAACAGGAAATTCTAAGGAAATGCCTTCTAGCATACATTACTTCTAGAAGCGTTAGTCGATATCTTGCTGGGTATATGAATAAATTGCGCCTGAAATTATGCAACAGTTAATGGTTTTAGCATGATGGCCTTCATGTATTTAAAACTGCATTTATGATGAAGCCAACAAAGGAATACGATTCGTAGTAATTAAATTACTATTTCAATGCGAAAAACGCAGAAGAAAATATTAGCCGTAATTTGGTCTAAGCAAATTAGTTTTGAAATTGAAGATCACGAAATTGTGCAGTATTTATGTTAATGTTGAGTGCAATTTAAATAAAGGGGGAGGCCAACAAAAGATCAGATAACACTGGTCGACAAAATTTCAACAAATGTTTGTTACAGAAATAAAATTCTACTTTTCTAAAGGATTTCGGTGCGCTGAATCCGAATCTGAAGTCAGATTTTCTGTAATACGTACAGGTTTTTAGATATTCATGCCCAAAGAGGCGAAAAACACGTTTTTTGGCTATATTCACTCCAAAAACAACGGCAGCATTTGTAGCATGTTATAGGCGCA
Source organism: Urophora cardui (assembly GCA_960531455.1). Taxonomy (NCBI): domain Eukaryota; kingdom Metazoa; phylum Arthropoda; class Insecta; order Diptera; family Tephritidae; genus Urophora; species Urophora cardui. Next base: position 24,853,602 of record OY482673.1, on the reverse strand, counting down.
ATCAAATTCTGTAGTTGCTCAGCAGAACAAATTTTTTTACGAAGCCACTTACATACGTCCATAATATAATGCCTAAAAGCGTGCTTCATAATTTTTAAATATAATTTGTATGGAGAAAATATTGCAAAACTAATGAAGCTTAATATGCAATATTGCAAGTTACAAGAAAGATATCTTATATATTAAAACGGTTTCTTCAAGAGAAATGTCAGCTTTTTCAATAGCTTTAATCAATTTTTAAAATAAGTAAGTAATTTAAAAGATATTGAGGAGTTAATATAGCCAAAAAACGTGTTTTTCGCCTCTTTGGGCATGAATATCTAAAAAACTGTACGTATTACAGAAAATCTGACTTCAGATTCGGATTCAGCGCACCGAAATCCTTTAGAAAAGTAGAATTTTATTTCTGTAACAAAAACTTGTCGACCAGTGTAATTAAAGAAATATGAGGAAATTTTACAGTAAGCATCAGCGATATTCAAAACATATTACAGGGTGACTGTAGTTGGCGAGAAGAGTAAAGAAAAGGGCATGTTCTCACTGAATGGGGCAAAACTTTGAATTTGTGCATTGCCTTTAAGAAATGCTAAGGAAGTCGCTGAACCTTGTGTTTCATGAAGAGATTATTTCAAAAAAAAAAACAAAAAAAAAACTCAGACGAAATCCTTTTGAAAAATATATTTATATACTTTTAATTTCACCACCACTGATCATACATATGTATATCAAAAGAGTGCAATTCATCACTTGACCAGAGTACACATTTTAATATTGAACTCCAGTATGCTCCTTAATCCAATCCAAGTAGCTGGTGACACGAGTGAAAGCAGCCGGATAGCCAGCCGTGCAACCAACCGCAGAACCAAACGACGTCAAGCCAATTTGAGTGCCCAATTCTCCCTCACGCTCGACCAAAACCAATGGGCCGCCAGAGTCGCCTTGGCAAGTCGATGTACCGGCTGGAGTAGCCACACAAAGATTCGAAGATTTCACAATCGATGCAGTGAAAGTTTTGGCACACACTGCATTCGAAATCACTTGCAAGTAAGCATAGTTTAAAGTGTTCGCAACGCCTGCTCCGGGCGCATCGGAAGTAAGGCCCCAACCAGAAGCGACCACCTCATCACCAACATAACTGGAATAGGTTTTAGCGAAGGCTGGCAATTTGACTGGCTTAATATTGCTGGTAAATGTGGTGGATGGAATACGTATGAGTGAGATGTCATTTCTCACAGTTTCTGGATTATATGCAGCATGAACGATAATGTCTCTCTTCGGAATGGTATATTTGATTTCAGGTGATGAGCGAATGGTGGCACCCAAATAAGCGGTAACTGATGTTGCCCTAGAGATTGGTAAGTATGTATGTAGTTATTGAGTAAGGATATTGTTATTGTTAGAAGGTATCTACTACTTTTGGTATAAAGAAAAAAAGAAAACACTTACTCTAGTGTACAGTGAGCAGCAGTCAGTACCCAAGTAGATGAAATTAGCGAACCACCACACCACGACGAACTGAATCGGCCCATTTTTATTGACAAACCCACTTGGTAGGGGAACTGGCCAGTAGCCGCCTTTCGGCCATTGGTAATACGTCCATTGATATCATCATTTCCAGCCACAACTGGCATACCAACATAAACATAACCAGGCTCGAGCTCGGGTACATTGTAAGCGGTGACGGCCGCGAGGCACAAAGCGAATACAATCAAAAGTTTCATACTTGCACGACTAAAAAGGTTACTTCGAATGATGTTTGTCCACGGAAGTACTCTTTTTTTATAAGACTCCCAAGTTCTACGTTCGTGTTAGATACACATGTATGTATGTGTGTATATTTGTCTGCAGGGCTTGTATCTATAGATTACTATGTCAAAATTTTAAGTGGGCTAAATACTTAATAGATAAAAATGAATTGAAGGCACTGACCATAACCGTGAAAGGGTTCAAATAAAATTGCCAGCGATAGATGTTGAAGACACAGACAAACTACATAGGAGTGATAAGGTATCTATAGGAAGTAGACGGAGAGGAGAGAAGATGTAAAGGAATAGAGCGTGTGTTTGTGATTATTAGAAAATGACGCACTGATTGTTTATATATATATTTTTTTTTTGGTTGAAATGTTATCATAATTTATGTTTTATAACTGTGTACTAAGTATTTGCCTGTTTTTTGTTTAAAGAAATGTTATTTCCAAATACTTATGTAAGTAGGTAAGTACATAAGGAAAGTATAAAAATAATCTGTGCAAAAGTAGATATGAATTTGTTCACTATCAGCTTTTTTTTTAGATATTCAAGTTCGGTGCAATTGTTTTGAACTTAGATTTATGATAGTATTTCGAACTGACGCGTCATGACGAGTTACGAAAGATTCTTTCCTGGAAGAAATTGACGTAAAAGTCGCTTGATTGGTTAGTTCAACAACTTACACGGAGTTGTTTTTTCAAAAACTGGGCACTTTTTTATGCAAGTTCGAACAAACACTGAGTTTATAAATGGATTAGAGATTGGCTCGAGAACTAGCTCTTTTTTCAAGTCCCTAGCGTTATATCATGTCTCCACATGACACTGTTCGATCTTTTTATCGTTGTTCGCCCTTTTTTTCGCTATTTTAATCGTTGTTCGCTCTCTCATTCTTCGTTCTACCTCGAATCCAGTGCCGAACGCCGATAATTTCCATATAAAATCCCGAGAGCGAACAACGATTGAACAACGTTTTTCATTCTTAACAATCTCGCCAACCCCTGTAAAAGCGATGCCTTCTCTAATTTTGTATCGAAAGTCTATCGATATCTTACAAACAAGAAAAACCAAAAACAAAAACTCAGAAATAAGCAAAGTACGATTCGCGTAACACTGGAGAATCATATCGTTCTCAAACAAAATTGAAAACAATTCTCAAATCGAGAAAATTATAAATCTCCCATCGAAATCTTGTGTACTTTTAGTTCTCTAATGCGATTTTAATGAGAATTGGCAAAGAGACAACTGAGCAAAATATCACCCTATTTCAGAATTTGCTTCAAAAACGCGCTATTTCAGTTCAGAGAAAATTTCATACATACATATGTACATATTTTTCTGAAATTAGGCGTTATTGAAGAAAATTCTGAAATAGGGTAATCTTTTACTCAGTTCGACGACTGAATTGAAATATGTAAGGAGCAAAGCAGTGTCTATTTTTACATATTATGTAATTTTTTATGTAACAGATCATTGACATTGATTTTATAGATATTGAGTATGGGCTCTTTTTTATAGTTTCCTATCTTGATTAGATAATAGCTAGAAAATTACATTAGTTATCTCATTAAGTATCCACAAAATCTCTGACGTTAGGGACAGTGCTTGCTGGAGTGGTTGTGCTCTTAATGGAATTTATCGATTTCGACAAGCATACCATTCTACTACTTATTATACCCATTAAAAAGTCTGAACTTAAACACAATATAATCGCTTTCATTTTCATTGATTATATTATCACTTCGCGAAGATAGAACTTCAAATCCGAGTTTCCTGGCCAGTCACTTGCCGATTCGAACATTTATACATTTCCGTATCGTTGTTGATTCGAGATTTAAGCTCGTTAGCGAATATTTTCACAAAAAAAATCTTCTAAACTCGAATTCGCCACCGTATCATGCTCGTTTTTATTGATTGTAGGAAAATGCGGAAATCTTCCTGTTATAAAGTTTTGAGTATTTACGATACAAATAAGCATTTAAAATTTATTTATTTTTTTTTAATTACACTTATACCCTTTTATAAATATTTCTACATCTAGGTACTTAAATTTCGCTACACACGGAAGAACAGGTGGACGACCGATCTTACATATCTAAATCCACGTTTCGTCTTATTTATTTGTTTAACAATGAATTCCTTGCGAATTTCGTGTATTCCACATAATCTCCCCCTCAGAGCATGTGCCTACAAATATTTTTAACCAAATATGTATTTAACATTTCACTTAAGAAATTATCAGCCATATGACTTGGTCTGGTTTAAGCATTATGATTTATGGCACGAGCACGTCAATGGGTATTTTTCAAATTATAAGACGAGTAAGAAGATGGATATGTATGTAAAAATAAACGAAAGGCACAAAGTGTTGGCCTGACTAACGAAAAAAAGAGAAAGAATGTTATTAAAACAAAATTAAAATCTTAACAATTAAAAGGTAAATGAAGTGAATCGCAAAAAACACGTTAATAACATAATATGTACACAATCGTCAAGATATTTACGAATACATATGATTTAACCGATAAGGCAAAATGACTAGGAAAAGTGCGTAGAAAACAAATTTCGCAGGAATTTCTCGTTTTAGATTACAATTGAGTAGACGTCACAAAATCACAAGAACCTTGAAGGGGCGTACATGTGGGTGCGTTTCGTAGATATTTTTGAAGGCGATGTCAAAAGTGAAATATGCAAATCTAACGAAAAGCTCTTAAAGATAACCACTAACATTAAATTTTTTTATAATTTTATAATAAGAGATAGTCTTAAGTGGCATTTAAAGAGTTGTCATATTATTACATGGCAACTGCCTTTCTTCTACGAAATCAGCGAAAAGCTTACGCTAAGTTAAAGTCATATTTTTGTGTATTAAAACTTATAGAAAGTCAATAGCCCCATATGACAATTTAAGCCCTTTTGAATTATCGCGCTATAAATGCTTTAACTGCATTGAAATTTCTCTGAGCAGTTGCCATATAAAAGCGAAAAATTGCATTCAATTAACAATAGTGCTTTTCTCATACTGCACCATAATTGATATTGAGAGTTGCACAAGTGATAAAAATGTGATCATAATTTTCACATATGTAGATACATATGTACATGAGTAACACCTTAATTGAATGGCGTAAATAAAATAGGTTCAATTAAAATTCTATATTACCTGAAACACATCGAAATAAGGGGTTATTTTTTAAATTTTAGTACCTTCGATAAAAGCGAGTCTTTAACCATCGCCAGGGTTTTCAAAGAGCTTTGGCTCTCTACTTTGCCAGCAGGCTTGATTTTAGAATGTGACACCGATTTCTTCTCCTATTCAACATCAGCAAGTTTAACTAAAAGCTTGAATGGTTTCAGAAATGTTTAGGAAGTCATAAACTTAAGGTACCAGTAGTACATTTATTGAATCGGTAAGATTTCCCGTATTCTTTTTCATTGTACTAGTTGCTATCGAGGCAAAGGCTCACTGCCAACGTAAATCAGTCACCCGGCGCTGTTTCTCTTTACATGCTTTCTCGTGTTACCGGGTCTAAGGCTATTATTCCATGTGTAGAAATTTCTCGAAAATTATGCAATTTAAAAATGAAATAAAAGTTTGCAAAGAGATAAGTGTGGTTTGGATATTACTTTTTCGCTGTATTCTGTGAGTAACCAAATCTTAGCAAAACAATTATTATGCTATTATCTTATAAACACCCGCAATAAACTGCGTTGCATTTAAAATATTTATACTCAGCTGTACTAGTACACAGAGTATTATAATTTTGATTTCATAACGGTGGATTGTAACAGAATGAAATAATCGAGATAGATATAGACTTATATATATCAAAATGATCAGGGTGAAAAGAGAAATGGATTGAGCCATATCCGTCCGTCCGTCCGTCTGTTGAGCAAAAATTGAGATATTTTGATGAAATTTCAAATGTAAGTTGGTAACCAGACTTTGACGGTTGGTATTGAAAATGGGCGAAATCGGACCATGACCACGCCCACTTTTCCTATATAGAAAAAATCGGAAATTTGGTATCTCAGTCACTAATAGAAATAGAGCTGGAGTGACAAAATGTCACCCACGAATTGATCTCAGGCCCTTATGAAGAAATTTTGTGAAATTTTGGAAAATGGGCGGTGCCACGCCCAATTTTAAGCAGTCATTGAAAGTTGTATGTCATAACTCAGAAACCATAGCAGATATATTGATCAAATTTGGTATGCGTGATTTACTTACTTAAACAAATTTTTGGATGAAAAATGGCCAAAATTGTTTGAAGACAACGCCCACTTTTATATATTGGTATTATAAAGTGGCCCAATAAAAACATTTTAAGCGATATCTCTGTCAAATACAAAGATATATCATTGAAATTTTGTGGTAGGAGTTCAGCTATAGGCATAAAACGAAAACATACAAATTTTGGAAAATGGGCGTGGCATCGCCGTTTTTAGAAGCAAAAATATGCGAGATATCAGAGCCCCTAACTTGACAATTAATTGAGATATTATGACGAAACTTTGTGTATAAACTTTTATCACCTGTGGTAATATATGTTATGAAAAATAGCGAAATCGGTTTATGACCACGCCTACAAATTTTGAAAAATGGGCGTGGCTACGCCCACTTTATGCGGCACTCGCTTCATATAAATTACACCGTGTTGCCATCAAATGCAAAACAAACAATGAAAAATTACAGCTGAGTATCTAATGTTCCATTCTACTCGAACTTAGGCTTCCTTACTTATTATTTACACAAAAGGAACATCCACTTTTAATGCGTTGCTAGAAGTAATTAAAATAAATATATAAACACTTGCTGCACTTGCAAATGGCTCAGCAGTCATTCAAAAATGAAAGTAATACATCTGGCAGTTTCCATTTGTTGTGTGTGCGCCTGTGAAGCTCTAACAGATCTACGCCCGTCCTACCACGACCAGATTGATTGGTCCAAGGTAAGGCGTCGCCATGTGCAACGAGCAAATTTGGTTGCACAGTTGACAATTGGACAGCAGACAAAGGAGTTGGAGGCGCGTATTACCAATGGTGACATAGCTAGACCAGCACAATTTCCATATCAAGCTGGTTTATTGTTACATACACAAAATGGCCCATTTTGGTGTGGCGGTTCGGTGATTTCCGATCTTTGGATTTTAACTGCTGGGCATTGCGCTTTTGGTTTGTGAGTGATTTTTGCGCGAGTAATACTTTTTATTAGCATCTTTTTTTAAACCTTTACAAATTATTTAGATCAATTGGTGTTTATGTGTATTTGGGCGCTTTAAATTATACCGATACCACAGAGAAAGGTCGACAAATTATTTTCGTTTCGAGGAGAAATGTTATTCTGCATGAGAGATATAATGGAGTCAATAATGATATTGCGCTTATTAAGCTACCAGCTAAAATTCGATTTAATGGTATGTAGAATGTTTTTGTTTTGTGAAGAATGAACTCAAATTTAGAGGACAATATTTTGCAGAATTTGTACGGCCGGTTAAGTTGCCCAAAATTTCATCACAATACAAAAGTTATGCGGATACGACAGCCATTGCCTCCGGCTGGGGGAAGACTACAGATTGTAGGTATTTATAAAATTATACCAGCCACGTTTTAAATTAAGACTCTTAGACGTCTGTAACTTAAAGAAAACACTCATATCATACAAAAGGCGATTTTTTATAGGGTTCCGATCTTGACAATTTTCGGTAACCTTTTTTGGGCCAATATAGGTACAAACACTTCAAAATTTCATGTCATTAGCTGTTAAAATAGGGCAGTTATACAGAAGTTAAACCCCAAAATGTGTATGTATATCGGTTGTTTACTAAACAACAAACCTGTATCCCGAATTTGCGTTCACACAGACGGACGCAGAGACGGGCATGGCTTAATCGACTCAGCTCATGATTCTGATCATATCGGTATATATTTTGCTGCATCTGTCACGTCTCCTTCTGGTACTTTCAACAAAAAATTTTTGACACAAAGTTATAATACCATTTCATTCTCATGAAAGGTACATATAAAAAATTATTCAATGTATTCATGAGATTAAACAATTTCATTCCCACAGCCGCCAATGTTATCTCGGATGTCCTACGTTGGATTGAGGTTCCGGTCCTAAGCAACGCTGTTTGCACCAAATGGTATATGGGAGGCATAAAACCGAAAAATATTTGCGTCAAAACCATCGGACGAAAGTCCACATGCAGTGGTGATTCTGGTGGTCCATTAGTTGCCGCCGAGAGTAAAACGTTAATTGGTATATCCTCGTATGTTATTGGTTTGGGTTGTGAGTTTGGATTTCCAGCCGTATTCACGCGGGTTACAGAATTTTTGGAATGGATTGCGGCGAATAGTGGTGTTGCTAACCGTTAGAGAGATGATAAAGTGTGTGTGATATATGTAGTACAAACTAGAGATCTGCAAATGTTTAGCTATAGATAAAACATGCCACATCATACAAAAGTCTTGTCATACATGTTTTACAACCACATACAAAGATACTTTCGAATAAATTCACATCAAATATATACAACGTGCTTTGAGTATTTCTCTGATAATTTTCCAATCGAACACTAGTGGCATTTTCTAAACTCGCTCTCGATTAGATAATAGTTACACTAGTTTTCTTAGCATAGTACGGCAAAATTGTGAGAGAGTTTAATCAAATGAATGAAAAGTAATGTATGTACGTCTATTTCCGAAATGGGTTTTAAAAAATCTTAGTTCAAGTAAACTCAATGTGCAGAGTTGCATTATCAAAAGTTTTCTAGCTTAACGCAGATAAGATGTCTGGCTTAGATAACATGAATATCGCCATTTCGTTATCTACGTTCAATTTGTGCATTTCGATTGGATCGATAAGTTTTTACAAAATGTAGGGAAAACCCTCTAGCGCAATAGTGATTTTATATTGATGATCGCTTTCGAAAAATTACTACTTATGTCTAAAGAAGCGCATTGTAAATCAAAGTTATTTACGTTTGTTTTTTATATGGCCGTTTTAATTCTAATAATTATTTTATGTGAATTTAAAATGAGCTATTGGCCATTTTTTTAATGAAGAAAAATTGAAAACATTTTTTTTTTTTTTGGTAGAAGTTATGGATCCATTTCGGAGACCACCACATCCCCTCATCAGACTTCTTCAATTTTTCTTCATTAAAAAAATGGCCAATAGCTCATTTTAAATTCACACAAAGTTATTAAAATTTACAACCTTTCAGGGTCGTGCGCACTTGACGTACGTATATACTTAACTACAAAATGTGTTTGAGCAATATACCTAAATATTCTGATTTATAAATTATTACATTAATCTAATCAATTGCGTATTTTACGGTCATTTTTACGATAATTCTCGATTTCACTGCTTATCAAATCCCAAAAGTGGCTATAAAAGCAAAATCCCTTTCATTAAGCGCAATTTATTTGTGCAAACAACAAGATCGAAAATTATGAAATTACTAAGCGTACTCGTTGCCTGCCTTTTGTGTGGTTTGGTTCTTGCCACTCCACCACAAATGGCAGAAAAAGATGAAGAGGTGGATTGGAGTAAAATACAATCATTGGAATACCATCCGAATATACAATTAAATCCACGTATGCGCGCGGAATTGGAGAATCCTCAAGGACGTATTACCAATGGTGAATTGGCTGTGCCAAAACAATTTCCCTATCAAGTGGGCTTGAGATTGTATGTGGGGAATAATCAATCAGCTTGGTGTGGTGCCAGTTTGATTTCGAATCGTTGGATATTGACGGCGGCACATTGTACAGTCGATGCGTAAGTAATGTGTACGATAAATATTTTTTGAGTTATATTTTCTTTTTTTTCTTACATACATATGCATATATTTTCATAGTATTGGCGTTGATGTTTACTTGGGCGCTTGGGATCGTACCGATAAAACTGAACCCCATCAACAAATCATTTACGTTTCGAAAAAAAATATTAAAACACATGAAAAGTATGATGGCGCTGCGATTGTAAATGATATAGCACTAATTAAGCTGCCGATGCCTATTCAATTTAGTGGTATGTACGTACATATGTATGTATTTGTGTAGACTGAATATCTAGTAGTTCAACTAGTCAAATACGTAAGCCCGTAGACTGTGTCAGCTGATTGTCTTATGGGATTGTAGTGTTAAGCAGAACTCACGACGACCTGACGGTGAAGGGCACTCCATCGTTGACTAGTTGAGTTCCTCGAACATTCGTGCATATCCTGCAGTAAATGTATTTCACTGCTGAATGGTCGTTGGTGATGCTTTATTGAATATTCATCCCAGTCACCATAACCGAGTACAAATTTTTGTTTGTTTATGTTTTTTTTTCTTCTGAGGAAAGCAAACCATTTACAAGATGAAAAATTTTTAATTCTTCGAATTTTTAATTCTTGCTCAACTATACTTACTTATTTTCCCTTATCTAATATATGTAATTTCAGATTACATTCAACCGATTGCGCTACCAAAAGCCAATGGTGAATACTCAACTTACGTTGGTGAAAATGTGATTGCTTCCGGTTGGGGAAAAATTAGCGATAGTAAGCTTGAGAACAAATGAAATAAAATTCATTTCAACTTGAGAATTGACTCTGATTTCCCTCTTAATTTTGTTTTTCTTCCTTCCTCATAGCCGCCCAGTCGGCCACCGACAAATTGCGTTGGATCGAAGTACCTATCATGGAAAATAAAGCGTGTAACAGATGGTTCATGGGTTCAATTAAACCAACACATATTTGCATTAAAACAACCGGTGGCTATTCCACATGCAATGGCGACTCTGGTGGCCCATTAGCTTACAATGATGGCAAAACTTCTTATCTGATTGGCGCCACTTCATTTGGCATTGGTCTTGGCTGTGAAGTTGGCTGGCCAGGCGTATTTACACGTATTACCTCGTATTTGGACTGGGTTGAAGCGATTTCTGGTGTTGTTAATAAATAAATTAATACATAAAAAAAGTTGGTTAATAAAACAGAAATCGAAATTTATTATTAATTTACAGTAGTATGTACATATGTATGTGTAGTTAGTACCTACTGTGCGCTAATAAGTAATAGGCAATAAAAAACGTTTACGGTCATACGGCAATAAAAAAAATGTTGTAAATTTTATTGAATAGATAAGCGTGCATGTTTAGTCTTGCAGACTATAAGCTTATATGATAAAAAATCAAAATCAGTAACAAAATACTGCTCAAGGGAAGAAGGGGCAAGAGAAAACATTTAAGAAGAACTAGTGGCAGAAAAGCAATTTGTTGGGAAAATGAAAAAAAAGAAGTAAGGAAGCCTAAGTTCGAGTGGAATCGAACATTAGATACTCAGCTGTATGCTTTCATTGTTTGTTTGCATTCGATGGAAACACGGTGTACTTTATGTAAAGCGAGTGCTGCATAAAGTGGGCGTAGCCACGTCCATTTTCAACATTTTTATCAGTCATCCAACTAAGCATATGAATATTATTCTTTGTGCAAAATTTCATTCATTTATGACTTCTAGTTACAAAGATGTCACGTTACAAATTCCCAAAGGGTGTTTCAGAAATATCTTTGTTAAAAAGTAGGCGTGGTCATAAACCGATTTCAATAAATTTTTGCGTGTCTATTAACACAAGTAATAAAAGTGTATAAACCAAGTTTCGTCATATATCAATTATTTGTCGAGTTATAGGCTGAGAAATCGTATATTCCTGTGTTTTTGATGTGTAAACATCTTTGCTGTAGCTACGAGTAATTTCGAAAAACAGGTAAAGTTTAAGCCCGTCTCCACATAACTTGTTTCACCAACAAAACATCTAGCAAAACATCTCGATAAATAACCCGTCTCCACGTGGCTGATCGTGATTCAGTTTAACATTTCTCTTTCTTGCTCTTCTTAAATGTTTGTATGTTTGCTTATATTTTGCGTTTTTGTTTTGGTCTGTGTGAGATTTCGATAGATTTTCGATACAAAATTAGAGAAGACATCGATATCATCGAGGTTGGCAAGATGATTCAGAATGAAACAGTGTTTCAATCTTCACTCGCTCTAAGAAATTTGTATGGGAATTGGCGAGTTTCGGCACTGGTTTCCGTGTCGAAACAAGATTGAGAGAGAAAATGCAGAAAAAAGAGCGAAACACGTTATGTGGAGACATGGTATTTACGCGTAAACATGTAAATGCGTAAACCGTAAATGACCTTTGTGTTAGTGCGCTGCTGCGTCCGTGTGAATCGCTTGGCATTGTCAGTGGTAGGTAGGTAGCTAGGCATGTACTTACAAATGCTTGCATGCATAACCGTGCAAATGCAAATATCAACAACAACAGCAACGAAGCGAAGTGAAGTTGTTGTTGTTGTTGTTTTCTGCAACAATGCGACAAATAGGCAAAATAAAAAGGACCAACCTGTTTGAACATGTATGCAAATGTATGGATATGCATACCTACATCTACCTATCTAATTTTCTGAGCAATATTGATATCAAACGAAAGGCTTTGAGCAGGGATTATACAGGGAGCCCTATTCTTTATGATTCCTAGGTCGGGTCCCGAGATATGGGCCAAAATGAGGACCGGATGATCCTTGAATGTTTCTGAGCAATATTGGTATCAAATGAAAGGTGTTGAGTAGGGCTTTTACATAGAGTTCTATTCATTGTGAGTCCTATGTCGGGTCCCCAAATATGGGTCAAAATGTGACCCCGGATTAACCCGGATGTTTCTGAGCAATATTTGTATCAAATGAAAGGTGTTCAGCAGGACTTCTACACGGAGCTCTACTCTATATGATTCCTAGGCCGGGTCTCCAGATATGGGTCAAACGTGGACTCGGATGATCTTGCATGTTTCTGAGCAATACAAACCAAAACAAAATAAAAAATCAAAAGTCAAAAACCAAAAACCAAAACAAACAAAAACAACAAAATAGTAGCAGTCACAATGACAACAAAAAATTACAAAAAACAATAGTCGCCTTTTAATCCATAGAAAACCAGGAAAAAAAGGAATAAGGAAAAGGGAATAAATATCCGATTTCGAAACTGTTTACACATCAATATTCATGAATACCCGTTATTCACGCTTTATTTTTTTTGTTTTATGTTCGTAGTTGGACTCCTGCCATAAAATTTCGTTGATATATATTTATATTTGACAGAGATATCGCTTAAAATATTTTTATTAGGTCAATTTGTAATACCCATATAAAAAAGTGGCCGTGGTTGTCAACCGATTTTGGCAATTTTTCGTCCAAACGTACATATGGGTGTTTCCAGCGTTACGGACGTTCCATGCTGCGATATTATTTTCAGTATAAAACCTATAGTAGGTTTTGGATCAGAATATTTTTTTTTGTCATATGTAGAATTTGTACTCCTCTATCCAAAGCTATCAAACTTTTTTTCTAGAGATGACACATTACCACTGTAGAAGGATTTAAAGTTCCGTTCGGACGTTCCTCAAAAGTACCTCGTATTTGAGGTTACACCTGATTTCGTTAAAATTCTGCGAATTGGTTGATGCTACAAAAAAATGATGTATATACGACTAACAGAGGAATATACAAGGACTGTCACTACATTAAAGTTATATTTCTGTAGACGTTTTTTATTGGAGAAATATTGGTTTTAATTTTGTTCGGACGTTCCCGTTCGGACGTTCCAAATTTTTCTATGAAGGAAAACATAAATTTTTCATAACAAAAAAGTGTTGAGCGCATATTTTATTGCAATTAACTCATTAATTCAAAATTTACATTACTTGCACATTCTGAGGACTAAAACGATACCTAATAAAGTATAGTGGCGATGAATATAAAAAAAACTGATGTAAGTACTAGCAAAATTTTATAAGAATAATATAATAATACAATGGCGCTATTATAACTCTGACAACTTTTATGGCCGAGCTTCTCTCCCAATACGAGGTGTGCTCCTTTTTGTTTTTTTCCTACTAATTGGGTGGACCTACAGCTTTATGCCGGCTGCGGACGGCGAATGCATTTTTTGTGAGAAGCTTTTTCATGTCAGAAATACTCTCGGAGGGTATGCCGCCCACTGCCGAGAGGTGACCGCTGCTCTTAAAAAACCCAATAATTGGATTTTTACTAATTAGAAAAATAGTTTTGGTGTTTTTCTCGGACCGTGGTTTGAACCCGAGACCTCTGGCATAGCAGGCGAGCACTCTACTCACTGCACCACAGCGGTATTTTAAATATCGCGTTGCTTAGATGTCGCTGTACGTCCGGCAGTAATATGATGTCCATTTTCGCATGAGAAACTGTGTAATGTTTGAAGGGCTGGTGTTTGTTTTACTTTAAGCCATCGCATACAGGTAGGATTTTGAAGTTTTATTCGGCCAAAAATATTTTATTGTCTACATCTATTCCAAATTGCTTGGAGTATTCTTACCTTCAAAGAGTTTTCTTATGTTTTTCCTAAAAATCTTTTTTCTCTCTCTTTCTTTGTTTTTGAAATCCTTCCTTTTCTGACCATCTTTCAAGAGGTTTAACCTCCACCTCATAGCCCTTTGAGCGGAATCCATTCCTAGATAGCTTTATAAGGAACAAACAAAAAAAAATATCTGAAGAAAAAAAGTGTATACATACGTTCGGACGTTCCAATGTTTAATATACTTAAACTCAAGAATCCTTTTGATTTTGGGAAAAAAATTAACGCTGCCCGAAAGAACACCCAAAACTGTGTTTTGTCAAAAAAAATTTGAAAAATATGACAAAGGTAAGTATGTTTATTTTTACTGCAAAGTTTATTTTGCGTCCGAACGCTTCAAAAAAAGCACTACTTTAGAATACACTTTATACAAGATTTGAAGTATTTTGTAAATGTATCTATGCTGATATTCCTAGGTCTGACCTTGGGCTAAGTACTCGTAAAGGCCATTTTTCTACCGGCGCTTTTGTTGCGAATTCGCGGATGTATTTCGGAAGTCATATACACTTAGCTAAAAAAAAATTTATATGGTAGTCTGAAAAACGTATGTAAGTTTTGTAAGTAGCAGTGCTCCAATGTCCATAAAATTTTGTGTCGTGATAAAGGAAATACGTACCTATATAATGGTATCAAAAAGTTTGGCCTAGGTGCATTTTTAAATTTTTCTCTATGGTTGACCCATTTTCGGAAACACCCATATGCCTAAGTAAGTAAATCACGCATGACAAATTTCATCGATGTATGTATCTGCTACGGTTTCTGAATTATGGCTTATAAAACTTTCAATGTTTGCCCCTAATAAGTAGGCGTGGCACCGCCCATTTTTCAAAATTTTATCAAATT
This sequence comes from Urophora cardui, assembly GCA_960531455.1. NCBI lineage: Eukaryota > Metazoa > Arthropoda > Insecta > Diptera > Tephritidae > Urophora > Urophora cardui. Next base: position 24,838,571 of record OY482673.1, on the reverse strand, counting down.
TCTTCATAAGGGCCTGAGCTCAATATGTGGGTGAAATTTCATCGCTCCAGCTATATTAGTGGCGGAGATACCAAATTTCCGATTTTTTCTATATAGGAAACGTGGGTTTGGTCAAGGTCCGATTTCGCCCATTTTCAATACCAATCGTTCCAGTCTCGATACCAACTTGCATTTCAAATTTCATCAAAATATCTCAATTTTTGCGCGAGTTAGAGTGTTTACAGACCGACGGACAGACGGACAGACGGACGGACGGACGGACATGGCTCAATCGATTTCTCTTTTCACCCTGATCATTTTGATATATATAAGTCTATATCTATCTCGCTTATTTCATTCTGATACAATCCACCGTTATGTGATTAAAACTATAATCCTCTGTGTACTAGTTCAGCTGAGTATAAAAATAATACAGATGAGCAACCAGCAGAGAGAAAGCGTAATGCCATCCGCAAAATTAGCTTTCCAGTTTATTCTAAATTTTTTTAATGTGAACAGGAACTTCTTGATAATTTTGTCATTGAATTGGACATGATGGATATTTCTATAGCATTTTCAGATCAAATTAAACTTTTATCAAGTCAAGTGAAACTTTTTTAATCTCAAGTGAAATTTTTTCAAGTCAAGTGAAACCTTTTTCAATTGAAATTCCATTTCATTTCCATTGAAAAAGGTTTAATTTCAATTGAAAAAGGTTTCAATTCAATTTCACTTGACTTGAAAAAAGTTTTGCTTGAGTTGAAAAGAGAGATAATGGCCATTTTTAAAGACATTTTTTTGTAGAATTTATGGATCTAGGCTAGGCGGCCTATCGAAAAGAAGTCTGGTGAGGAGTTGTGGTGATTTCCGAAATAGATCTATAATTTCTACCAGAAATATTATTTTTAATTTTTCTTAAAATAAAACTAGACTATAGCTCTAAAAGTACACATTTAAGTAATTAATAACACTGCTCTACAGCCAAAAAATACTCTGAACGCCACCATCCTACTTATATGTAAAATCGGTCGCTGATTCCGAAAATCGGGCTCATTTTTAATTCTAAGGGAAGGTTTTTGAGATATCGGCAATTTACCGTTATTTGGCCAATAGCTCCACTTAATCCTGTATACCTCTTTAACGCAGTGAGCTATATTCCTTGGAGTGACACCCAACGAAAGAAAATTAAATTTCCTTTTCATCGCTGCTATAACATTTTTCTCTAACTCTTATAGTTTCTGAAATATTGACGATTCAATTTGAATTTTTTCGATTTTTTACGATTTTTTGAAGAAAAAATTGACTTTGCCAGGCAATATCTTTTAAACCAATGTCTTCACCTTCGGGTTTACTTCTTTACGTGAAGCTCTATTCTATTGGGGAAAAGATAAGCTATCAACGAAGAAAATCCATGGTAAAATGGAAAAGTTATAGGCGATCAAGTAAATACATCCAAGTCGCGCAATGCCTCTGCACGGGTATATTCTATGCATGTTATACCCGTAAGTGGGCTTGTATCTACTGCGCTGCCAATGTGCTGCTACTGCAGATGTGTAGGGATTGGTACAATATGCATAGAATATACCCGTGCAGAGGCATTGCGCGACTTGGATGTATTTACTTGATCGCCTATAACTTTTCCATTTTACCATGGATTTTCTTCGTTGATAGCTTATCTTTTCCCCAATAGAATGGAGCTTTACGTAAAGGTGTAAAACCGAAGGTGAAGACATTGGTTTAAAAAATATTGTCTGACAAAGTCAATTTTTTCTTCAAAAAATCGTAAAAAATCGAAAAAATTCAAATTGAATCGTCAATATTTCAGAAACTATAAGAGTTAGAGAAAAATGTTATAGCAGCGATGAAAAGAAAATTTAATTTTCTTTCGTTGGTTGTCACTTCGAGGAAGATAGCTCACTGCGTCAAAGAGATTTACAGGATTAAGTGGAGCCATTGGCCAAATAACGGTAAATTGCCGATATCTCAAAAACCTTCCCATAGAATTAAAAATGAACCCGATTTTCGGAATCAGCGACCGATTTTACATATAGGTAGGATAGTCACGTCCAAAGTACAGACACAAAATTTCATTTTGTGATCCAGTGTAATTATTAGAAATAAACGCTCATGTAAAACCAACAACTTTTTCTTTAAAAATAAATATTATCAGTCACTTTATTAAAATCCTTGGCCTTCCATTCACTTCATCACTTCTTCGCATTTCGTCTTTTCATACAAAAATATGCATATAACGCCAATTTGATTTCGTCAATATTGGATGACGAACTCTCGTAGCACGTAACGACGGCACCAACGAATGTGATGTCCGCCCCACTCGCGTCGGACGTTTTAGACGATCATCTGTAAATTCTGATATGACATCTTTATTCCCATGCCACCGACGCTCATCCTCATCTGTTACATCGCTATCGCCATCATCATCATCCTCATCATGAAGGTTATGATCGTCGTTGTATTTATTATATTTGCCATTATAATTCTTTAAAATATCCTTCCAACTTATTGCATTCGATGAATCATGCCAAAATTCAATGCCCGTCTGATCATTAACCCAATCCAAATAGGCAGCGACTTTTGTAAATGCCGCTGGGAAGCCACGATTACAACCATGTATACTACCAAATGACGTTAGGCCGATGAGCACAAGTTTTTTGGAATATTTGCGACGTACCACCAAGGGACCACCAGAGTCACCGTTGCATGTGGAGCGCGCAGATTTGCCGCTTGTGCAAATGTTGGTGCTGCGATAGGAGAGCGGAAAGCTACGTTTACATGTGCCGCCGTCAATTATGCGCAGCTTGACGTAACGCAATACATTGCTGATGGCGTGTGCACCGATCGCATAGCGTCCCCAGCCGGAAGCAATAGCCATTTTATTGTTAAAGTCTTGATATTCATAGGAGCGGTCTGGCAGGGGAATTGGGTGGATGCGTTCTGTAAAAATACAAAAACAGATAATAAAGAGAGGTGTGTTGAGTTTTTAAGTAAAATTAATAAATTAGGGAAATCAACTGCAAGATCACCTCTTCGTTGTTTTATAAGGTCTTTTATATCTAGCTGGAAGAGGCTCTTATTTGATTCAAGCACATTAGCACAAACAATACTTACCATTAAATTCTATGGGCAGCGGCAAACGCACCAAAGCTATGTCATCTTTCAACCGACGAGGATTCCATGATGGATAGATTTTGAAGCTGTTCCGATTCACCATAATACGCACTTGTCCCAATTCGTTGGCGTTTTTGATCTCATGTGCGCCAAGAAAGACCAAAGCACGCTTAGCCCTTGATTTACGAAACAACAAACATTTATTAAATTGTAGTGTAAAATTTTTTTAGTAAATACGGACTAAGAATATTAATCCATATTGGTACGGTAAGTCTGGTAATCAAGTTGAAGGAAGTCTGTCTACTGGTTATAAAAATAAATTTTTATTCCACGGTAACTCACTTGGTTTAGGATGAAGGCAATAAAACTTAACAGCCACTATGTTATACTAGTTTTTTTTTGGTCAGAAAATATATGTACATTAGATGCGTTTTTTTGTATCTAACATACCCCTCCGGCCACAGAATATGAAAGTAGGATGTTGTAGGATAACTAAGCTGATTTTTATTTTTTTTTTAGAAAGAAAACTGAGTGGGCTACTCCAAAAACAGCGATTTTTTTTTTTTTAAATTCCATGATAGGTTTAGATTCATATATGAAAAAAACCACAGAATTAAAAATAAAAAAACAAAAGATATATATTCTCATGTAAAATTAACGGCTTAATCGAATGGTGTTTTTAGTGCGAGCCATAGGGAAGGTACCAAGATCGCCTAAAGTGGAATTTTATTTTTTTTAGTCACGGATTTTCAAGTTTGGACCCTGGCATTTTCAAGATACCTTAAATTTCTTTTTAATCAAAATATACAGGAATCTGCGCAAATTAATGCAGTTTTCAGAAAAGTTTATTTGATCGAAATCGAGCTTTTTTTATCCAAGCTACTTTGGTTTAAATGAAACATTCCAAAATCATTTTCATATTGAACAACATTTTTTTTTTACATATGTAAATAATAAATTTTCGAATTTTGTACTTGCAACAATAATTTATTAGACTAAATAGCTAAGGAGCTAAGGAGGTTTCATGTCAAAAGAGTTATATCACTCCTCCGCCTCCAGGCAAGACCTAAAAGCAGAGTCTCTCGAAAACATGGGTTGTAAGACAAGCAGAACACTTTACGGCTTTTTTGTTTTTTTTTTTTTTTTCAAACGAAGCTATAAGAAAAAGTCACGATAGTCTGCAACTAATGTTGAAGTGTAATTTTTCATAAAATATAGTAAATGATATCTAGTATTTAAACTTCACAAGCACACATATGTACATTAGGGTGGTCCCCAAATGTATGAAGACAAATTTTATAGCATACTAGCTGACCCGGCAGACGTTGTTCTGCGAAAATTTATTCCTATGAAGCCTAAAGAAAAGTCTTTGATTACCGTATTGCTAACCATTATCTTAGAGTCCATCTTAATGACGGCGAATAATGAAAAATTGTATATTCTCTGAATTAAAGTTATAGTTATATTCGCCGCGACAAACCTACTTCCCCCGATCCCTATCTCTATCTCAATCCCTATCTCTATTTCAGTCTCAATCTCAATCTTTATCTCTATCCCCATCCCTATCCCTATCCCTATCCCTATCCCTATCCCTATCCCTATCCCTATCCCTATCCCTATCCCTATCCCTATCCCTATCCCTATCCCTATCCCTATCCCTATCCCTATCCCTATCCCTATCCCTATCCCTATCCCTATCCCTATCCCTCTCCCTATCCCTATCCCTATCCCTATCACTATCCCTATCCCTATCCTTATCCTTATCCTTATCCTTATCACTATCCCTATCCCTATCACTATCACTATCACTATCACTATCACTATCCCTATCGCTATCCCTATCCCTATCTCTTTCTCTATCCCTATCCCTATCCCTATGCCTATCCCTATCCCTATCCCTATCTCTATCTCTTTCTCTATCCCTTTCCCTATGCCTATCCCTATCCCTATCCCTACCCCTATCCCTATATCTACCTACCTATTCCTTAGCGGGATCGTCCATCACCATCCGGGTCCACTACTTTAGCCATCTCTGGGAAACAGCCTTAGAAATCACAATGAAAATAGCTGTATGTGGAAGCCTGCTCAACGCTTTTCAGTTGCTACAAATATCGCTCGAAAACATTCAGGGGTTATCCGGGTCCACGCTTTGACCCAAATCTTGGAACCCGGCCTAGGCATCACTATTTAAAAAGCTCTTTGCTGAAGTCCTCCTCAACAGCTTTCATTTGATACCAATATCGCTCAGAAACTTTCCAGGGTCACTCGGTCCCACGTTTTAACCCATATCTGGGAACCCGGCCTAGCTATCGCAATGAAAATAACTTTATGTTGAAGGCCTGTTCAACGCCTTTCATTTGATGCCAATATTGCTCGAAGACTTGCTGGATCGATCTGGGTCCTCATTTAGGCCTGTATTCTGTATTGTTGGTTACTTTGGGAGTTTATAAAGGAAACACATCCATAGATGCACACATACAAACAGATTTTTCCAATTTTCGGACTTTTCCGGAGGGATTTTCCAAAATTTTCTTCCGTACGAACCATCTCCTCGAGAATACGAACAACTGACAAAAAATTTTACGGAAATCGGCCCAGCCGTTCTCATCTGATGAGGTTAGTAACATTTTTTACACCATTTTTATATATATAGATTCGCCGCGACAAACCTACTTCCCCCGATCCCTATCTCTATCTCAATCCCTATCTCTATTTCAGTCTCAATCTCAATCTTTATCCCTATCCCTATCCCTATCCCTATCCCTATCCCTATCCCTATCCCTATCCCTATCCCTATCCCTATCCCTATCCCTATCCCTATCCCTATCCCCATCCCTATCCCTATCACTATCCCTATCCCTATCCCTATCCTTATCCTTATCACTATCCCTATCCCTATCCCTATCCCTATCCCTATCTCTATCTCTTTCTCTATCCCTATGCCTATCCCTATCCCTATCCCTATCCCTATATCTACCTACCTTTACCTTACCGGGATCGTCCATCACCATCCGGGTCCACTACTTTAGCCATCTCTGGGAAACCGCCTTAGAAATCACAATGAAAATAGCTGTATGTGGAAGCCTGCTCAACGCTTTTCATTTGCTACAAATATCGCTCGAAAACATTCAGGGGTTATCCGGGTCCACGCTTTGACCCAAATCTTGGAACCCGGCCTAGGCATCACTATTTAAAAAGCTCTTTGCTGAAGTCCTCCTCAACAGCTTTCATTTGATACCAATATCGCTCAGAAACTTTCCAGGGTCACTCGGTCCCACGTTTTAACCCATATCTGGGAACCCGGCCTAGCTATCGCAATGAAAATAACTTTATGTTGAAGGCCTGTTCAACGCCTTTCATTTGATACCAATATTGCTCGAAGACTTGCTGGATCGATCTGGGTCCTCATTTAGGCCTGACATCCGGGAAGCTTCCACTTTTTAGAAATTCTATATACCCTACTATGTGCACTGAACCCACATGAATCTACTGTGAAAATTTCATAAAGAACGGTTGGTTACTTTGGGAGTTTATAAAGGAAACACATCCATAGATGCACACATACACACATACACACAGATTTTTCCAATTTTCGGACTTTTCCGGAGGGATTTTCCAAAATTTACTTCCGTACGAACCATCTCCTCGAGAATACGAACAACTGACAAAAAATTTTACAGAAATCGGCCCAGCCGTTCTCATCTGATGAGGTTAGTAACATTTTTTACACCATTTTTATATATATAGATTTGCTCAATCTCATTCCGTAGGTCGATGCTAATAAAGTCGGAGATACCACATATATATTTTTTCCCCGATCGGAGGCGGTTAAGAGGTGATGCACGCACGTCAAAGTTCAGAAAACTCTATGGAGACTCAAAAATGAAGTTAAATTTTTTGTATACGCGTCTAATGCCCAAAACCGATAGTCCTGTACTCAAATATATCAAATGAAAATTTTACTCACGTTCGGAGACGATTAAGGGGTGTCGCAAAGGGGTCAAAGTTCAGATTACTAGATATATAAAGATCGTAAAATTAAATTAAGTTTTTTTTATATTTAATACCCAGAATCGATAGTCCTGCACTGAAGGATAGCAAATATAAACTTTAGTTCCGATCGGCGATTGTTAAGGGGTGTCAGACAGGGGCCCATATGGCTATCTGAAACTTGACCCCTCTGGGACACCCCTAAACCATCTCCGATCGGAACCAAAATTTATAGATATGTAATATCTTTGTACGTATTTTAACCGATTTAGGCTTGAGACTGAAAAAATTTGCACTTTATTTTCAAGGACCATCCTAATCTACATATACTAGCATCCTTAGTACCTGCATATAAACATATCGTCGCACTCTTGCCACAAGCATGAATGTAAAACCTTCTGATATCGAGTAATTACATGAATGTATGCATGTTCAACTTTAACAGTAAAACTTGCAAACTTGAGTTTCCAACATTTTAATTTTTTCACATACAAGTTTCTGTCATGAGAGTGACGATATGTATATATGCACGTGTGTTACTTTCTTTTTATGCAACCTACATATCCACACAATGCGCTGCCGTTAAAACATATTCATCCGAAATCAGCGCACCACCACACCAATATAAACCTTTGGGACGTTGCAGCAGCAATCCCACTTGATAGGGAAAACTATGACGCTGCGCCACGCTGCCACCAAAAATGCGATCCATCGCTTGTACGCCACCGTCGGCGATTGTCTCCTCATCCACAGGATCCGACTCTAAATGCAACACCGTTGGCTCATCAGTGCCATACGCTTCGAATTCTTGATCCATAGATAGCAGATACATTGGTTTCACTTGACGCCAAGTGGTGAAGGCATAACGCTCGGCAAGACATAGCAGCAGCAGCGTTTGCAAAGCTGCCGAGGGATGACGTCTTAAAAGTGGCATAATTTTGTTGGTCTTTATATTAGGCCTTTGTAGTTTTCTTTTATTTGCTTGGCTTTTTTTTTGTTTCTATTGTTTTTGTTTGTTTGTTTTTTTTTTTTTTTAATTCATATTATCTAACATCATTTTAACTTTGTTTTCTGTTTTGTAATTACTGCTCTTTGTTTAAGCTTCTTCCTGTCCACTTAGGCGAAAGGTGATTACGCTGACACCTTGAAAAGATACCGGAACTGTATACATATGTAGATATGTATGTTAATGTGAATATTAATTTATGGAAATGCTACTTTTTTTGTTTATGTACAAGGCGGCGCAAAAGTCATATGTTTTTAAATGTGGAGCGGTTAAACAAAAGGCCGTATTTGCATTTGTAAAAATGGTTCAAAAATCGCAAAAGACTGTGACAAAGTCAAATAGCCAAATTTAAAAGTTTTTAAAACTTGTTTCTAACAAGTTTAATCATTATTTATAATTTTATTTTAATTTTATAATTTGCAAATACTCCTTTTTGGCTGCAAACTCATGGAAATAAGCTATTTATGTAGCATGTCAATAGTTGGAGATATGCCCTTTTGTTAATATGTTTTCTGCCCTAGGTCTTTTACGTTCCTTGTGTAAAGATTTTGTCTGAGAATACTCCTAGCGAAATTTTATGGCAAAATAGGAGTAAAAACAACCCCTTCGCGGGGTGTTAGAGGGTTAAAATATTCTACGAAGTCTCGTCGACGTAGTCTATTTTTGTCCCGCTAGATGGCGATGGAATCGAGATAATGACAAAATCCGTTTATCCGTATTTATGGTCTGTTTTTCACGTATCTTTTTTTAAACAATATTGAATCTTTCACTTTCTGAAAGTATATTTAGGTGCTTTCTTGCGTCGTCTGGCTGTAAATTTATGTAATGAAGAACTCGAATACTCAAGAGAATTTAGACCATATTTAATTCCGGTATCTCAACACCGAAATGTTTTTGAGCAATATGGGTCTCAAATGAAAGCTTCAATGGAAAGTTCACTCTATTCCAACTTTCAAGTCGTTTCTCCAGATAGATCCGGATGGACAGAATATTTTTGAGCAAAATAGGTATCAAATTAAAGAAGCCGATCAGGGTTTCCATATATAGTTCATGCTATGTGGATATACCAATTGGTTCTCAAGATATTTGAACCAATGCAAATGATATAGACCGATATGTAGACCCGAATGGCCACGGAATGTTTTTGATAGGGTATGGGAGAGGAGGGGGGAGAAATGGAGTAGGAAAGGATAGAGGGAACGGGAAACGGAGTGTGGTAGGCAGATGGAGAGTGGTAGAGAGATTGACAGGCAGTGGTATACGATTTAATGAAAATCCCGCTACGAGTGGAAAATGGAAATACGGCCCTTTGTTTAATTGCTCCTCAAATGTTCTACTGTAATACTGTTAGTATCTTTTCTATCTCTGACAATTGGGGGTCTAAGTGTACTTGGGCCCAGTTAGAGGTCGCCAAAAGTATATCGGTTACGAGTAAATCATTATTAAAAATTGGGTATTTTATGGGGTCCTTAGATTCGCGGTATTTTTTTTATTACGGAGAAGCATCCAAGCCCTAGTGCGAGACTTTAGCATGCTAATAGTATGGTTAGTCAACAACGGAAGCCCGTATACCGCGTTAGCTGATCTGATATCTAGGAGTTGTATATAGATTAACGATTACTCAACGGCGGATGATGGTGATGCCCAGAAATGCCGCAGAAATCAAACGGGTCTTGATTTTTGATGCATGGGTTGCATAAGCGGGCGGTCTACACGTTCTCCACTAACCGCATTATAAACATGACCTTCGCTACACTGATGTTCGGACATACGGAGTTACCGATTTAAGTGTTACTTCGTAAGAGTGGATATAGATTTTTATTATTCTCTCTAATGGCATTATAAGGCTATATAAGGAGGCTATCTTCAAGGCCTTTTGGACACTATATGCAGTTTAGAGCAGACAGGGCTATCATAGGACTTTCGGAGCGCTTTAAAACCTATTTCCTCTAAATAACTATGTAAGATGGATATTCAGCTCCCCAGACCATATTGGGAGGCAATCGAGGCTGGACAAACTTTCATTTTCTTCTTCTTCAATACTGTTCTGCCAATCTGATTTGAGGTATATAAAAGCTTATCTGTGTATAGATCTCGATCTATAAGTTTATATGGATTTTTTTCGATTAATTAAGGGTAAGTTGTACATTTAGCCTAGTTCTACCGCCAATTGGCTATAAAGGGACGCCAGTAATAAAAGATATTCAGCCATAAGTTTGAATGCTAATAGACATGCTATTTTGCACCAGCAGCTTTTGTGTTAACCTTTGAACCACCTTGTACTACCGCACTTACGCACTTCAATGAATTTGCAACGCTCATACAAAGATTATGATTTCATTTTTGCCTTTCCTCTTGAACTTTCCTAAAACGCCATTTAAAATTTTTATAAGCCACTTGCCACTTTTATGGATTTATCTCTTCATTTATGATTTGTGGTATGTAAATATGACCTCTATCTATATATTACATATACTTGTTTTCACATCAACTTGTGGTATTTCGAACACTATACACCATTTTCCGCCACAATTTTCATTTAAAACAATATTCATTCAATATCTACAACCGAACCGTTATTGCGCACGCGCGCATTTCGACTGAGCTTCGGGCGCTCTGTGGCACAAGCCTTTATAAATTCCCGTATAAAGCAAGCAAAAAAAGTTATATCTATACTTGTGCATATTATGTACATATGCATATACCTATGTATGTACGTTTAAGTTAATTATAATACGATAAATTTTGAATTATGTCCAAATTGATATGGATTCCCTGTGAGTGGCATTTACATGCATAATTATGTATGTATGTATGTATGTATGTATGTATGTATGTAACTACTAGTATGTATGTGTGTCTGTGCATAATAAATGTTATAAACAATCTCTTTCCCTTAGTAGAGCAGCAAGTTGTAGATTTTCTTTTTGTTTAGTCAAGGGTAAAACTGCTACTGCCATTTCCATGTCATTAGTTAAACACAGAAAGTGCTGCCGCTGAGAGGTTTCTTGGGTGGCGCTGATGGATTGGCGTTAGGAAAATTCATATGATTACAACGTTTGCGGTGCCGCCTCTCGGTATTGCCGCAAATCTGTTTCGTTGCGTACATAAATACATATATATATACATATGTATATGAAGTTAGTCTGGTGTCATAAAATTGGTTTATATGTATGATATGCTCATTCACTTGGAAGGAAATATGCAGCTGATAATTAAAACTTCCCACCAAAAAACTCGATGACCGTGGAAACATTCGTTGACATAATGCCTGACATTAGCATGGGCTTGTCATTGGAGGGAAGGACTTGCCCACTGCATTACCGCCGAACGAATAAATCACGCACGCAATACCGCAAGGATTCTAGTGAATCAAATAAAGAATACCTTACAGGGAAGCAGAGAAAGAAGGCGAAAAATGTAAGGCATGATGTAAATTTCCACTGGTATTTATTCCAGTTCATTTTTCGCGCTCCATTCTACTTTGCATTACGTGGAATGGGTAATGGAAGCTCATTCCACTCTGCATTACTGGCAATGCGTGAAAGAAGTGATGAACTCGCCAGATGTTCCATGGCAAGGCCTTCATCATGCCTGACAGGTAATAGCGATGGCCAGATTTTTGCTGGGTTTATGTATCTAGATGGCGACAGTTTTATATAGTCTAGAAATGCTTTATTGAGGGTACCAAGACATTAATCAGATCAAATCAGCTTAGACGACACCAGAAGAACACTAAAATAAAATATGAAGAACCAAAAAAAAAATCAACAACGCTAACAATGGCAACAAAAACATGTACAGTTAAAACAACAACAAACCCAATAACAACATTCAGAGTACTATGCAGTTCTAATAACCAGAACAGTCCGTATTTTCTTTAGAACTTCTGGAGTGTTTTGGCAATAATTAATAATAATAATAATAATAATAATAATAATAATAATAATAATAATAATAATAATAATAATAATAATAATAATAATAATAATAATAATAATAATAATAATAATAATAATAATAATAATAATAATAATAATAATAATAATAATAATAATAATAATAATAATAATAATAATAATAATAATAATAATAATAATAATAATAATAATAATAATAATAATAATAATAATAATAATAATAATAATATTAATAATAATAATAATAATAATAATAATAATAATAATAATAATAATATAATAATAATAATAATAATAATAATAATAATAATAATAATAATAATAATAATAATAATAATAATAATAATAATAATAAAAATAATATCAAGAGTAGATAATAAAAAAGCAAAAAGCATGCTGCCACCCTAATAATGCATAAATAGACATGCAAGACAAGTATTGTACCTACATACATATGTATGTACATATTTCTTGCTACAGATACCACATAATTAGCAAATGCTAAAACTGAGTTACTAGTTCAATTTAGTGGCTCATTGCCTATTTACCGACATTTAGATACAGTAGCGCATTTCCATTTTATAATTATCTGCTTATTAAGTAATATATGCGCACTCGTGTTGTATGTTTGACAGTAAACTATGATGGATTTGGCAAGGCGTGCATGCTCGGTGATCAGATTGCAAGATGCAATAGCTTCATACATATGTACATCAATATGTACATATATCAATGTAATTAGTGTGAAAAGAGTTTGCTGAAATGAAAATAACTTAAACACAAATTAATGAAAATATTGGGCCGTATTACTAAAAACGAAGCAAATACTTTACTCAAGATTTTAGAAATTTGACATCAATTTGTATGAACCAAATTTCAAAATTTGAGTAAAAGGTCTCAAATTTTAAGTAAAAGCAAATGCTCAGCTTTTATTAATACGACCCATTGAGTTATGATACATAATATTAGACCGTATCAGCTTCAACGAGTAAAAGAAAAATTTCAGGGTACTGAGAGAATGTGTTATTTATTTAAATTTATTAGAGCAGGTATTTCTAAGTCACTGTAGGCATGATTATATGCAATAAGTATGTAGGCCACTGTGGTGCAGTGGGTAGAGTGCTCGCCTGCTATGCCAGAGGTCTCGGGTTCAAACCACGGTACGAGCCAAACACCAAAACAATTTTTCTAATTAGTAAAAATCCAATTATTGGGTTTTTTAAGAGCAGCGGTCACCTCTCGGCAGTGGGCGGCATACCCTCCGAGTGTATTTCTGTCATGAAAAAGCTTCCAACAAAAAATGCATTCGCCGTTCGGAGCCGGCATAAAACTGTAGGTCCACCCAATTAGTAGGAAAAACAAATAGGAGCACACCCCAAATTGGGAGAGAAGCTCGGCCATAAAACTCGTCAGAGTTGTAATAGCGCCATTGTATTATATTATATATTATGTAGGCCATAGCCATCAAACATTGGAACTCACAAAAGAATCCGAAATGAGTCCAAAATCGGAGCGTTTAAGCTCATTATGAGCTCATATAGGAGTCCGAAATGAATGTATTTCACTTCTTGCATATGTCGCCCGGTATGAGCCTAATTTCATATATCTATCGTTTTAGCCTGTATATGAGGCCTTAAGACTCCTTTTGCACTCATATTTTTCTCGGATTGAATTCCAAAAAAGACTCTTATCGGAGTCATATACATATGACTCATTTTAACTTCTTTTATGACAGATCAAAATAAAAATACAGTATTTTTTATTGCAGTTTCCGTCCCATGACCCAGTTCTCTTGATCCTCTCTCCTTCCGATTTCCAAATACAAATACATATGTAGTTTCACTTCCACTTGTTCTCCACATTTCTCATTGTGCCACCTTGTTCACCTTCGTCTGGATTCGAACCTGACATCAACCTGAAATTCGTTGCAACACCATCATATCGTGGGAGATTAAACAATTTATTGATATTTAGAGATTTTTTCTATACCTCCGCTTTTTCGAAAAAGCATCTATGAATTCACACACTAAGTTCTATGTACAGATTTATGACAGAAACCCGATTTCGAAAAATGTTGAGTTGTGTCACTTTATGATTAAGGTTGCAAATTGTTTTCATCATTTTAAAAAGAGAAAAAAAAAATTAAAAAGTTGTTTTTGCTCATCATATAGGACCCATAGGATTCTTAAGCTCTTATTTCAGATATATTTCAAACTCATATCGGACTGCAAAATTATGAGGGCTTCAGAAATGTTTGCTGGGTAGTCATTTTTGTATACCTACCTGGTTTTCTTTTTGAAATTATAATAGTAGGACAACATAATCAGTAAGTTTAAGAGTTAAGCTAATTAGGTACCATTTCAAATACCCAGATTTTTATACTCAGCTGTTTTCCGTAATTTCCCTAACAAAACTATGCATGCTCTAAATAACAGGGGTCAAGGTAATATTTGGCGTTTTCGATTCGCCATCAGACAAGCGAGGTCGGATCGAACAAAAATGCTTGAGCCCATAATGAGTATTAGCCATACTCGCTAACTGGTCGATAAAAATTTCCCTCTGCTCGCTATCATCTATATATATATATATAAAAATCAAGCCCATTTCTTTGTCGCCGGCTTTCGCCCAAACGCGTGGAGGGATTTTGACCAAATTTACACACCAGCTTAGTACCTTGCCCTAGATGGTTTATATGCATATTTTTTTCAAATCCGGAAGTCGGTTCCCGAGATATAGGTCAAAAGGTCAAAACGTGGATCCAGCTTTCCCCAGCATATTTTTGGACGATATTGGTATCAAATGAAAGGTATTGAGCAGAGAATTTACATAGAATAGTACTCATTGTGATTCCTGTGTCGGATCTCCAGATATGGGTCAAAACGTGGACCCGAATGACCCTCGAATGTTTCTGAGCGATATTGGTATCAAATGAAAGGTATTGAGCAGAGAATTTACATAGAATAGTACTCATTGTGATTCCTGGGTCGGGTCTCCAGATATGGGTCAAAACGTGGACCCGAATGACCCTCGAATGTTTCTGAGCGATATTGGTATCAAATGAAAGGTATTGAGCAGAGAATTTACATAGAATAGTACTCATTGTGATTCCTGGGTCGGGTCTCCAGATATGGGTCAAAACGTGGACCCGAATGACCCTCGAATGTTTCTGAGCGATATTGGTATCAAATGAAAGGTGTTGAGCAGAGAATTTACATAGAATAGTACTCATTGTGATTCCTGTGTCGGGTCTCCAGATATGGGTCAAAACGTGGACCCGAATGACCCTCGAATGTTTCTGAGCGATATTGGTATCAAATGAAAGGTGTTGAGCAGGGATTTTAGATAGAAATGAACTCATTACGATTCCTAGTTGGATCCCAAAGTGTGGGTCAGCACCTGGACCCGGATAACACCGGGATATTTCTCAGGGATATTGGTACCAAATGAACGTGAACCCGGATTGCCCCGGTAAATTTCTCAACGATATTGGTGTCAACTGAAAGGCAGGGCTTTTACATAGAGATGAACTCATTATGATTCCTAGGTCAGGTCCCCAGATGTGGGTCAAAATGTTGATCCGGATGGCCCCGGATAATTTCTCAGCGATATTGTTATTTAATCACGGCGCATGGCGATTCCTAGGTGGGATCCCAAAATATGAGTCAATATGTGGACCCGGATAACACCGGGATATATCTTAGGGATATTGGTACCAAATGAAAGGTGTTGAGCGGACTCTCATGTAGAGCCGTACCCATTACGATTTCTTGGTCAAGTCTCCAGATATCGTACCCATTATGGTTCCTAGGTCAAGTTCCCGGATGTGGATCAATAAGTGGACCCGGATGAGCCCGGGATGCTTCTAAGCAATACTGATATAAAATGAAATGTGTTGACCGGGTCTGCTATATAGAGATATTTTCATACTGATTCTTAGTCCCGATACCCAATTATAAGTAAAAGAGACGATGCGGACGCCACGGAATATTTTTAAGCAAAGATGGTATGAAATGAGAAGTGGAATGCAGGGTATGTTATGCTAAACCCAGTTTCCTAGGGAAAGGGGTACAGTAATCAGACTGGGAAAGGAGAGGGAGAATATAATAAAAATGGAATGAAGAGGATGGGCAGAGAGACAGTAAGACAGGGAATTATAGAAGGAATAAGAGGGAGGAATAAAAAGGAGAAAGACAGAAAAGGAGAGGTAAGAGAGAGCGATAGAGAAAGAGAAGCGTAAATGTGACGGGAAAGGCAAAAGGAAACGGAAATGAAAGAAAAGATAAATGGAAAGGGAAAGAGAAAGAGAAGGAGAAAAGTATAGGGAAAGGGAGTTGGAGAGTAATACGAAGAAAAATGGGATAAGAACATGAAGAGGGCAAACTTTTGAAAATATCAATTTTTTCTTTCACTTTTTTTTTTTAATTAACTGACTTTTGCTGAGCTCTGCAGCCCGAGGTAATTTCGGTTTCTAGATACTTCCAACATTTTTTAAAGTGTGCGTTTTTCCCTTCAAGTACCTATAATAGGAAGTGGGCCAAAGCAAAGCTTGGCTGGGTACAGCTAGTTCTCATATAAATTTGGCAGAGAGAAATTTATAGCGAGCAGAGAAATTGTGAATCGAATTGTTTTTGATACGGTTTAATGTAGCCACATACCTAGCTATCAATATATAAAAAAGGTAAACGCATATCGACATACATACAAGCAAGGCTGCTCAAACGATAAAAAATATCCAAAAATTATTTTGTTTTGCGAATTAGCAGAAACAAAATTTTTTCGTTTCAAAAATTATCAATAAACCTTTAATCAAAATAATTTTGTGTGAATTTAAATGAGCTATTGGCCATTATTTTTTTTTAATGAAGAAAAATCTCCATTTCGGAGACCAGCACATCCCCTCATCAGACTTCTTCAATAATTTTGTTTCGTTGATATCAAAAAAATTAACAAAAATTGTATTTGTTTTTATTCTTGTACGTGTGTGCATACATACAAACATATCGTCGCTGCGCCAACAAATTCAGTTATATGTTTTTTTTCGATTTTTTTTTTTATTACATATTTATTTAGCGCTATCCGCTAGTCACATTTCTGCATTTCCCGTTTTCTGATATCCTTCTTTGGTTAGAAGTTATCAAACACAGCTATATGCTCTCAGTAGTAGAAATGCTCTGTAAAATCAGTTATACATACATCTATTTTCGTATAATTGTTTTTTGATTTCAGGTCATTTTTGTGTAAAAAAATTATTTAAAAAAAGCGTATGTGACCAATTTTCAAAATAGGAGGGGCACTGGTCAATTAAATAATGCATTTCCAAGCTATCGCTAATTGCATCGGACCCTAGCGAAGAATTGTATACACATCTTTCACGATTTCTTACCCCCATGGGTCCCCACTAGCAAATTTAAACAATTTGTAAAAAGAGCTATGTGCTGTAAAACGGCGCAAATGCTTCATGCGAAGTGGTTGGTCAAAAAAAGTAAAAAAAAATTGCATACGTCTATAACATATATGTGTAGTATCATTAGTTAACAATTCAAACTAGAAAAAATATTCTCTAGGATCACCAGAAAACGGTTTTTTTGCTCTCCTGAAAAGTTGCTGAAAAACGTATAGCTGTTTTTGTTGGCGCAGCGCCGATATGTAAAATTTCTTTTCTTCATAGAAAACGAAATTATTGAAAAGTAAATTTTTTCGTTTAAATTTGAAACTATAGCTGATTCCACATAAAACTTTTTCCGCTTTGCGTTACGCCGCTTTCTATGTCAAACAACGCAAAACTGAAAAACTATGCCACAATGAACGCTGCAACATCACTCAAAAAATATTTATTTTCTGAAAAATCTTTCATTCTCCATTTTACTTACAAAAAAGTAAATAAGAAAATAAAAATCTTTAAATTATTTTTCAATTGTGTGAAATTTAAATTTGTTTATTTACATTTGAAGTAAAGTGAGACTGAAAAAAAATTTCAACGCCCCCAAAAGTTGAGATTTGGGCAACTTTGTGCTTTACGTAACTTCGGCGTTGCGTTACTTTTTGTTATGTGAGCAACCTCATATAGATACATGTATTTTAATCTCAGCTGTCACGCAGAAAGTGTCACGTAGCGCAACACAAAGTTCTATGTGGAATCAGCTTATATTTTTTTGAAATAATTGTTTTGATAATTATCAAAACAAAAAAAATTTTGTTAATTTTTTTTTTGATAACAGTTGAAACGAAATGGATTTTGTTATGCTTTTTACGTTTATAAAATCGAATATTTCAACAGAAACCATAATTTTTTTTGTTTATTGTTAAAAATAACGTTATTTTGCAGCCTTGCATACAAGTCATTAAATGTCTGCAAACATTTTCTTTTTATACCTTTCATGAGAATGAAATGGTATTATAACTTAGTGCCAAAAAATTTTTGTCGAAAGTACCAGAAGGAAGCGTGGGGGACCCACCAAAATATATACCGATATGGTCAGAATCACGAGCTGAGTCGATTAAGCCATGTCCGTCTGTCCGTCCGTCCGTCTGTGTGAACGCAAACTAGTCCCTCAGTTTTTGAGATATCTGAATGAAATTCGGAATACAGGTATGTTGTTATATGCAGCTGATCATTTGTCGGAACCGGCCGAATCGGACCACTATAACATATAGAAAACAACCGATTATTCAGATATACATGAAATTTTTTGATGTAATTTGTGCATAACTTCCCCATTTATACAGCTAAGGACATGAAACTTTGAAGTAGAAGTGCCCATTTTGGCCCAAACAAGTTTACCGAAAATTGTCAAGATCGGACCACTATAACATATAGTTCCACAACATCCGATTATTCAGATATACACATTTTGGTGTATAACTCCTCCACTTTAACAGCTAACGGCGTGAAATTTTGAAGTATTTGTACCCATATGGGCCCAAAACAGGGTTACCGAAAATTGTCAAGATCGGACCACTATAACATATAGCTCCCCTACAACCGATTGTTCAGATATGGACATTTTGGTGTATAACTCCTCCATTTTAACAGCTAACGGCGTGAAATTTTGAAGTATTTGTACCCATATGGGCCCAAAACGGGATTACCGAAAATTGTCAAGATCGGACCACTATAACATATAGCTCCCATACAACCGATTGTTCAGATATGGACATTTTGGTGTATAACTCCTCCATTTAAATAGCCAAGACACCATTTTTTCTAATAAATCTTTCCATAAATGAACCCACAGAATTAAAATTATAAATTAAACTTAATCCGGCTATGTACATACATAGGTAACTTTTCATTTCCCCACTCATGAAAGGTATGAAGTCTTCGGTACGGCCGAAGACAGCCGCGCTTTTACTTGTTTTTTTTTTAATTTTTTCGCAGACGTTGAAAATTCAAGGCTCTTATAAATTTCAGCACTGTTAAATGGTAGATGAAGATCAATCGCATGTTTACAATCTACGCATATTACCTCATAACTTATTTCCATTTTAAACTTATTTCCATTTTACATACATACCTACTAATTTTTCTTGTTTGGCTTACAAAGAAATGTATGTGAGAGGCATCACCTTGCGTTTGGCTGTAGGTACGTCGGCGCAGCACTGAAAATGCTAAATTGCCTAAAGTGATGTTTTTGAAATTATGTGGCTTTTCTTTTATTTTTTATTCGTTTTATTAACTTTGCTTTGTTTTATATTAGTTTATTTTTTACATGCAGGAAACAATCATACAATACTGATAATATGCTTGAATGAATTTTCTTTTTGAATGGCAAAAACACAAACACATTTTTTTAATGCCATTTCACGCGGTAAAGTGGCGGTTTGTGTGTTGTGGCTGTCTGTCTGTCTGTCTGTCTGTCTGGTTTAGTGCTTTTTCACGACATGCTAACATACAAACATACAAACGTGCATAAAAGTATATTCAATGAATAATGCCAAATGTAGCTATAATTTTGGCGTTTTGCACTTACAACAAACAAACAAACATATCTATTAAAAATATTATTTATTAGTTTTCCCGTACATTCATGCTTATGTACACACAAACAGACATGTCTACACGAGCGTGTATTGATTGTGCATGTAAGCGCTTGCATATCACAAGAAAGAAGGCAAATTCATAAACCATAAACAAAAAAATTTTCATTGATGTATTATTCAATATTTTATTTATTGTAGATATTATATCAGCGCACAGTTAAATATGTAGGTATGTAGGTTGAATTAATGAACTAGTAAATGCATAAGCGCATTAGGGTGGTCGCTATTTCTACATAATTCTACGTTCTTAATAGGCTGCAACGATACATAGCTGCATACATGCGTACATACATACATATATGCATATCTACTAAATATTAAATCAAAATATCGGTGGTTTTTGAATTGAACATGCTTTGTTTTTGGTTTAGCTAGATCTGATACTTATTTTACTTTATTTATGTATTTCATTTACATGCATATCAAATATTAAATTAAAACAACGGTAATTTTTGAACTGAAATTGCTTACTTAGTTTTTGGTTTGGTTAGAGCTCATTCCTTTTTTTTAGTTTTCTTTTTCTTCCACGCTGTACGCCTGACCACCCTAATGCACCCAAATACAGCAAGTTTATACATGTAGGTACATACATACATATATACATAAATATGTAGCTAAAATGCAATATCTCACGCTATAATTTGCGTGTAAAAAGTGTTAGCATTATTTTCTTAATAAAGACTTTCACTCAAATAAATTTATAAATTTAGGTCATTTTAATTTACTCTACTTTTGTTTTCGCACCTTTCGTTGGTGCTATTAAAATTACGGTTTCGGCAGACGCATTAGATAATAGCTTTGTTCGCGTACTTTCTCCAACAGCATTTACTCAGCAGCCTCCAACAGCCAGGTGTTGGAGAAAAATGTCACCTATCCTCTCACAAGAGAAAAATATCGTAAGAGGTAAACGAACACAAAATTTGCAGAGTTCAACAGCTTTGGCAAACAGCTGATTTTTATTTACATTCACAAGCCCCAAATTCAAAGGATAAAAAGGATTAAAATTAAAATGATAATAAAATTGGTGGAAATTATTGCTGTTAATTATGTATATATGTACATATAACATAAAAATAATAAAATAAAACATAGTTTTTTTCTTATTTAATTTCTTTTGATTCGTTTTGGGGTTCCTTTTGGTCAGTCTTTTGTCACCTCGCGATAACCTCCTCAATCTAAAAAATCGTTCGCATAGGCTCGCAAAAATGTTTTTCGAAGTTCGGGAATGCATCCGGAACTCTCTTTTACAATAAATCGGCACTGTTTGTTCTATATAAATGCTAATGGAGTTACAATTCTGCCTGAAAACAGTGGAGATATAAGCACATATGTATGTATCTGCAATACAATTAACTTCATGTTGTTGTTGTTGTAGCCACCAAGACACTCCCCGAAGGTTTTGGGGAGTTTAGGGGATGTGACAGTCCTTTGCCGGATAAATCCGGCACGCTCGGGTACTAGTCCCTTCTGACACTAGCCCGACTGTCGTGCGAACGATTTTTTCTGGCCATAATCAACCTTCTAGGCCGGTGGATTTTAGTCACGTCTAACGACAGGCATTCCTTACAACGGGTATATTCTAGACCCCCTAACCCGCTGGGGTTCGCTGTTACTATCTAATAAATAGGATTTCATTGTAATAATTATCACACTAACAATTGCTTTTCTTTGTACCCATGTCCATACTGTTTTCCATCGCAGTATGTCTTCGCGTCTGCTGCCCCGCAGAAGAGATTTCAATTTAATGCACCCGGCCCTGGCCATGCTTTAAAAAAATAACCCTCTATGGACCGATCCACAGTACTTTTGAGTAGAACAAACTTTTGCGTTGGTGGCATTTGGCCGCGCTTTAAAAAAAATAGTCCCAGCCAGCAAAATTTCCTTTCTCGAATTATATCTGCGGCGCGATCGGGAGTGTTATAATTAGTAAAATTAACATCCATAGAAGATTTCCCGAAAGTTCCAGTGGTTTGAAAATAAATACGGCGGGCGCATTATACTGAAGCCGACCCACTGCAGAACTACTCTCGGAGGGTGTGCCTAGAGTGGCTGCTATTTTTAAAATCCGGATAATTGGGTTTTAGTTAGAATTATTTGTCTATCCAGGCTCAGTGAAACTTTCTGGAAATATTCTGTAGATGATAATTCATCTTATCTTAACACTTTCAACTATTATTAAATTATAATATTAAAGTTCTCCAGAAATAGAATTCTCCCGGCTGAGGGTTATTTTTGTGAAGCGCGGCTGAAGGCAAAAGGTGTTCTATACAAAACAACTGTGGATTGCTCCATGGATATTAATCCAGAAAGAGAATTCTGCCGGCTGGGGGTAATTTTATTGAAGCGCGGCCAAAAGCCGCCAACGCAGAAAGATGTTCTACACATATATACATTAATTTAACAAGGAATGTCTCCTGAACTATAAGCGTCCGGAGGGTAGTACTTTGTTTTTTGTGATCTGTGAGACCACCCCTACCCTCTGGAAAATTAATTGTTATCGGATCGTGGATCATTATATACAAATTTTCCCTCTATCCAGGCTGGGGATCCGACCCATGACCTTTGGTATGGCAGACTAGCCACTGTCCGCCACACCACAATGGCCACAACACTCCCCACTGCACCACAGCGGCCCCGTTAATATATATTCCCGCAAAGGAGATTACAATTTACTAAGGTACATAATATGCATATAAATACTACGCAAAAAGTATGTAACTTATTTTGCATATTTAGTTTTTCCATATTTGTTGCCAATTTAGTGTATTTTTCCAATTTTATAATTGATTTGTATATTTTGCAAATCTTGTTACTTGCAAAAATTCAAGTCAGCTGTTGTTTGATCAGCTGTTTTCCTGTTGGAAAATTGCTGTTGGCAAAAATTTGTCCAACAGAATTCAACAGCTTCTCACAAACTGAAATGTCAGTTTTCTCTCTCAGTTGGTTCTCTTCTGTTGGAGATTTGGCGTAAAAAAACGGCGACAAAGTGTTTGTTTTTAAAAGTTTTCGAAAAACATCAAAAAATATCCGTAAACGAACAAAACTAATAATAAAAGCCATGAAAAATTCACATTAAAAATAGACAAAATAATGGAAAGTAAATTCGATAGAGAAACTGATTGCGATAGAAAAAACTAAACATTTTATTGTATATAATTTATGTTTTAATATTTTAGGGAATGCAAATGAAAACACAAATTAGTAATAAATATACATATGTACGTCTTTATGTATGCGACGAATGCCACATTAAAAACTACACTTAATATTAAAGAAAATGTTATCAATTTTCAATATAAAGTCTCACAAAAAAAAAACTTACAAGGAATTTAGAAAATATTTTATGTATGTATGTATGTATGCATGATCACAAATGCACGACAGCTTATACAGTTTCATAAGCCGCTTTCGATTCACAATTTCTCTGCTGGCTATAAATTTCCTTCTGTCAAATTTATATGTGAATGCTAGCGAGCAGAGGGAAATTTTTATCGACCAGTTAGCGAGTATGGTTACTACTCATTATGGGTTCAAACATTTTTGTTCGATCCGACCTCGCTTGTCTGATGGCGAATCGAAAACGACAATAGTTATTATTATTATTATTAGCCGCTTTCGATTCACAATTTCTCTGCTGGCTATAAATTTCCTTCTGTCAAATTTATATGTGAATGATAGCGAGCAGAGGGAAATTTTTATCGACCAGTTAGCGAGTATGGCTACTACTCATCATGGGTTCGAACATTTTTGTTCGATCCGACCTCTCTTGTGTGATGGCGAATCGAAAACGACAATTATATTTTTTTTTTGTTTCAAACCAGGGACCGATTTTAATCGTTATTTTCATTTCTTCGGATGAAAAAATCATTATGAAAACTTCGTTAACAATAAAATGCAAGTATGCCGATACAATGATTTTAGCACATTCTATCCAAATATGAGCTCATCTTTATTCTAAAGATTTTTATTTTTTAAATTTTTAAATAACCATTATTTACGATTTTTATTTTTTCGATCAAAAATAATTTTTATTATTGAATTTAAATTTTTCCGATGAAACTTGATCGATATTTTATGATTTTTATTTTTTCGATCAAAAATAATTGTTATAATTGGATTTAAATTTTTCCGATCAACTTTAATCAATATTTTTTTATTTTTTCTCCGATCATAGTAAACTTTTTCAAACGTTAGTGAATCTTATATTTGATGGCTTGAAGTTGACGATTGTGCCAACATTGGTGCAGTTCTATTTGAGAACAAAATTTGCAATCGGAAAAAATTTAAATCCAATAATAAAAATTATTTTTGATCGAAGAAATAAAAAACATAAAATATCGATCAAGTTTCATAGGAAAAATTTAAATCCAGTAATAACCATTATTTTTGATCGAAAAAATAAAAATCATAAAATATCGATCAAATTTCATCGAAAAAATAAAAATCAAATTATAACGATTAAAAATGATTTTTTTTATAAAAATGATAATCGTTACGGTCCCTATTTCAAACTAAAAAATGTCTGTGTTAATGCTTAAGGTACTTAGTTTAATTATTATTATACATATTTTTATTCTACGCCTTAAATTACAAATGTACTTTTAATCCTGTAATTACTGCAGCTGCTGGGAATAAACTTGTATGCTGCATATCCTAGCTTATTACGGCTAATACAAACATACTTACATATCAATATGAAAAAATTTAAGCAAATTTGATATGTATATGTATGTACACACGTATAAAATAAATGGCGTGCAGCATAAAAGTTGGATAATATTAATAAAAGAAAACAAAATAATAATAAAATAAAATAAAAGTAAATTTCCACACAAAAAAGTACTACAAAAAAACAAAAAAAAAAACAAAAAAATTAAATAAAATTTTCCAAATAAAATTGCAAACATCACTTAACTACATGCGTCTTAAGCTAAGATCTCCTTATCTGCGTAATTTACCGATTTTCGATAGTGTAAATGCACAAAACTGCTCTGATTTTAGGAACTTTTTCGCGGATCTAAGCTTTAGACCGAGAATCTATGCAATACAAGACAAAACTGCTGCAGCATTTACACATACATACGTACATTTATACAAATTTATATATGACTAACTTATGTATCTAATCTATGCACTGTGCAAAGTTCCTGTCTCCAACACTACCGACGACGCGGCATCTCTCGCATAAGCCAATGTAACGGCGAAGGAGTTTTGCGATGCAAACGGTGCACAATTTCCAATTTTTTGCTGTTGATTATTATATATGTGGTGCGTATTATTTGCTGCGCCGCTGCCCGAAAGCATTGTGAATTCAGTCTTACATTGCGTTGCTGGTGTATGTATTGCCATAGTTGTTGCTGTTGCTAATGACGAAGACGACGTTTCGGCTACATCATCTAATGAGCTATTCATATCAGACTCCATAGGTTCATCTTGTTTGTCGCCTTCTAACTTTTGCACATTATTTTGGGCAGACTCTAAGACTGCGTGCTGTTGTTGTTGCTGTTGCTGTATTGGTATAAACATTTTTCGTATGTTTGGTGAAGTAATACCAGCAGTGAGGCACTTTTTGGACGGATATATGCCCAACTCGGACCCGTCGGAGCCGACAGCATCCTCGATGTCAGCATCATCATCGCATAAACTTTTGTTTAAACGATCTATAAAATCGCTCAAAGAAATTTTTTTACATACACTTCGTCGTCCAAAAACTTTTTTAATTTTTGCACGACGCTGCTTTACTAGCGTTTTATTTGTATTCAAACCATCCGAGCAGGAGAGCGAACGACGAATCTTTTTGAGACCAATGAAACGTAAGGAGCAAGTATTTGGTGAGGTGGCAGCAGACGCTGGACGACAACCACCGCTACTACCGCCACTACGACGCTTATCGGCCGGTTGTGGATCCTCGAATATGGTTTCCAAATTGGTTGGGCGAAAACTGTTGAGTTTTTGATTGCAATAGATTTTTTTAATTTCCGCCGGACGTAGCATTGAGAAATCACAAGAACGCGAAGTATTACGTTTGGTCGGTTTGAGGATGGAACGTCGCTTCACCTTCGACAGACCGCTGTTCTCCTTGCATGCACGTCGCGGTAGATTGCGACGCTGTGAAAGGCTTCCACCGGTCGATGTGCTGCTGCTGGAGCTATCCGCCACATCTTCAACATCACCAATAATAGCCGTCTCACTGGAATCATTGAGCTCATCTGAATCTAAATCACTTTCAATCAAATTATCTTCTTTTGTGGCTTTACTGCTTGTTGGCACAGCTGGGAACATTTCATTTCCAGTGGTGCTGCTAACGGCGGCCATATTTTCCATGCTGCAAAGGATGATTTTACACCCCCATTACATTTATGCATACATACAAATATGAAGAGTGAGCGAAAACCATTGTATTTATTGCACATATCACTTACCGATTATGTGTTAAAATATATTCGCAGTTTTGTTGAAAATTTATATTTGCAATACCATAAACAATACGTTCCATAATTTGTTAGAAAATAGGAAAAAAGTGCATTTCTATTTACAACTCAAATTGTGCTGTCAAATAAATTCGTTAACCAATTAGCTGTCAAACCGGCTACAGTTTGACAAGCACTGTAAGATTGTTACTCAGAAAGTGGCCAGACTGCTTGTTTGTTGAGTTTTTAGAACAAATCTATCGATGAGTACAATTTCAATAACAAATCGTAAAAATTGTGACAAAATTCACAACGAAGTGAATGTTATTGATTTTGGAAACTAAAGCCATAATAAATTTGCGCTATATATAGATTTGTGACTCATATAGTTGAAATTTTGTCTACCCTAAAGGTTTTCGGAGGAAATGAGTTAATCTATTTTCACTTTTCTTAGTTAATTTTTTTGTTTGGATTTCAAAAGCAAAGTTTAAGTTTATGATATTTCAAAAATGAACCTTAAAAAAGCGCAAGCTTCCTATTTAATCACACTTGAGAAGATTAGTCGCTACAGCATGGAAGTTCCTTGCTTTCGTAATTTGCGGTAGAGATTGCTTGCGCTGTTGTAATGGTCGAACTATTGCTTTAGGTTGGATATGTGAACTGGTGTGATAATTCGTGGTCGTTCATGCTATCTTGAAGATGCACCAGGAGTGCAGTTATAAATCATAAAAATATTTATCGGCTATTACTGTGCCTTCAAAAAACCTATATAAATAAAAAAAATTTACAATTTACAGGAAGAAAAACCTTAAATTTATTACACAATCCGTTACTTAATACATTTGGATGACGGTTCAATCACCAAAAATTGATAACAAAGGCAAAGTCGAAAAAATGCGCTTTATATGCGTCTGTTTTTTTCATATCTCTTTGTGCATTGCACTGAATAGTGCATTGAACTGCAATGTTTCGGTGTCGTTATTAGCAATAAATTCCAACAACTTTTTAACAGATAATAGCCAAAAAAAAAAAAAAATTTTTCTGATAACATAACGCACCATAAATAAACGGAATATTGTTAAGAACAACAATGTTGCTACACAACAGTTTATAAGAAATTCCCGATTTATGTGTCATCTTATACGTTGATTCTAAATTTGTTTTTATTTTGCGAAATTTGTTTGGTCAACACGTGTTGTGCTGTCGAAACCACAAAATCTGAAAGAGCGCACTTATATTTTGAAACGGAGTGTACTTACAGGATTATTTTATCGACATCGATTGCTGAGAATGGGCATAGTTTCGATGTTTACTTCCGGAAGGTAACTTGACTGTCTAGTTTTCGTTTTCTTCGAAATAGTTATGCCACCGCGAATTACCGAACAATATGTAGGTTCTGAGCGCGTTCACAGCCCAAACGAAAATTAATGAATTGAAGAATGTGTTTAGAAAAAACTTATGCTCACTACAGGAGATGCATAAGTTGTACAAAAATAGTAATTTTATGTATGTATATTCAATATGGCCTCAACATCAAGTGTTTAATATATCACAGATTACGTTATCTCAAGACATTATCTTCCTTCGATTTTGCGATATAGATTTGCTTCCGAACGCGCGTACTACTTAAAGATTAGTTAAGAAATAAAAGGGCACTTTATTAAACGAAAATAATCTGTAAAGTCAATTGTGGCCTATATAAGTATACATACACATTCTTTAGCCAAATTTATAGAGAATGACCATTATAAATACATATTTGCACCTTACGATGGCTAGCGATAAGCACACGTACGTACATATAATATGTAATAACAAAATGATTATCAGCCAATAAGCAATTAAATTTACGGTTCAATCGTATCTAATAAAACATGCTTATCGTGAAGTACACATATGTACAGAGTATGTGGTTAAGTAGAATTTAACATACCTAGCTATAAAATTGGTTAGCAGTAAAAATTTGGAGACAGTTAATTCAATCAGCGCAGAACGGGCACAGTAAGGCAACATGAGGACACTCATTGTTTGTACTTTTTTGTTAGCAGCTTCGGTCTCCCTTTCGGCGGATGCCATGCCGCACACCCATAAGCCTGCTTTTATCGAAGATTTAAAGTTGGCGCCACCGGTGATAAGTGGACGCATAACAAACGGTCTGGCGGCAGTGCCGGGACAATTTCCTCATCAGGTTGGTTTGCTATTGGCACGCGCGGATGGCAATTATTGGTGTGGTGGCTCTTTGATTGGACCTACATGGGTATTAACGGCGGCACATTGCACTGATCGGTAGATATATTCTTAACATCAATAGCTGACTTTCAATGTATCGTGCATGAGATAATTAGGCGATGTACCTTTTCTTCTATCTAGTGTTTTCAGAGTCGTCGTTTACTTAGGCAGCACTGTGCGAACAGCTTATAAAATTAAATACACCGTTACAGCCGAATCAATCTATCAGCATAACGAATTTGATGGCAGCAATTTGAACAATGATGTAACACTTATCAGGATTCCAGCAGTATCGTTTAGTAAGGATATTGCTCCGATTAAATTGCCGTCACTCGCTTCATTTTACTCAACGTATGCTGGTGGTTATGCTATAACATCAGGCTGGGGAAAGACAAACGAAAGTAAGTGCTAAAAGTTATACATATTTTGCATATATACTTTGGTGTGAAAAATAAGATACAAGATCATTAAGTCTCATCTTTCCAGTATCAAAATTTGAGATGTGTAAATGCAAAGTAGAGATTGAATAGAGTAACTTGATCACTAATAAATTAAAAACAAAATAGATAATTTTTAATTTTCTTTTTTTTCTGTACATTTCAGCCTCGTCCACTGCTTCATATTTGAATTATGCTCGTTTGCCGATTATAAGCAATGCGGAGTGTGCTAGCTACTACGGCACAGAAGTTGCGGCCAACAGTGTAATTTGTGTATCTACACCGAAAAGCGTGTCAACTTGTCAAGGTGATTCCGGTGGTCCATTGATTCTGGAATCGGAGGGTATTCTTATTGGGGTAACTTCATTTGTATCGTCTGATGGTTGTATGTCTGGTGCGCCAGCTGGATTTGCGCGTGTTACAAGTCATTTAGATTGGATTAGGAAGCGAACTGGCATATCGTATTAATTATACGATAAGATAGTGTAAGTAATAAAAAAAGTTAGCGAATAATGCCCGAATCGCAATTTGGCGTTAGGTCGGTCGCGCGTTGATCGTACCTCAAAGCCGCTTCACACTGACATTCGATATTAGATATTGGATTGCAAACATGTTCACTGCCACTAACATATTTTCTTGAATTTTTTCATAAATTTCTAATTTTTCATCGAAAGAAATCAATTCGAATTTATTTTATGTCAAACCGACCGACCTAGTAGAGAAATGTTCAACTCAGGCGTTATACAGGGTTGCAATAAACATACGATATTACAAAAATTTTACGATCAAACGCTTGAGGTCACAATGCGATTTGCTCCATATATTTCCATACATTTCTACTCACTTGTCAGAAGCGCGACCGACCGAACGCCAAATTGCGATTCCGGCATAATAATCACACAACAACATTCTGTGTTCAAATGAGAATAATATTTGTTATATGAGAATAATGTTTATAACGATAATTAGCCAAACAATGAAGGAAATCATACGAGCATTTTTATTGGTTTTTTATAATTTTTTAATTAGATTTAATTTAAGCGCTAATTGCATCAAATTTAGATTTAAATTCAGTATGTGTACTAAAAGCCTCACCAGTGGCTCTAAAACTATTGTGCAACACAGTTTACAAGTCTTAGCTCTACAACAGTTACTTATGATTTCATCCGGTAAGTATGCTACAGAAATTCATTTCCGTAAGAAGGTGCTAGGATAATTTTAATTTGTGAAGTATAAACAGGATCAAATATTTTTTAATATGAGACATATTTACAAATATATATGTATGTATGTAAATATGTATATGTATTGTAATTTGCCATTAAGTAGACAAGTTCACATATCGCTAGCTTAGAGTGCAAACTGTGTAAGTCCACTTTTATGAAAAAGTGTATTTTTATGTAGAACGCTAGAAAAATTAAATACGCACCGCACTAAACAAGTCTGTGACTCTTGTCATATTTCTACTCGTTGTTATTCAGTGATACGCAAATTGTGTAATACTATGTTCATGCTGGATTTGAAACGCAACATTTTGCATTTTCGAAGATGGCTTTTCGAAAAGTGTTCATGCTGCCGCGTTTTGTAAATGCGCATTTGAGAAGTTCGAAACAAACGGAGCTAATATCCCAGATTACGCAATCAGGTGTTGAGGTTTATTATTTTGTTTTGTCTAATTAAAAAAATAGAACAAGAATTTGCAAAATATGTAATAATATAATACACTAATTTTGCAAACCAAACGTACCAACCGCTTTGGTATTAATTTTGATCTCTGTTTTGTTTACTTTCGTTCATTACATGTAGAGTGACGTCATCATGGAGCTCGTGTGCCCATGCTCATGCTGTTCTATATGCGTAATCTTGTGGGTATTTCGTTCTTGTATTGCCAGAGTGTTGCCACTATTTTCCATTCGAATGGCAAATTTTTTCGAAGATTTCAGGGTTGCTTTCTGCGTTAGCATTCAAAACGCAAAAAAATAGATGCGTTAAGTTGCATTTTGGTGGTGGCATTTGTATGGAGAAATGTAACATTTAATGTTGCGTTTTGGACTAAACGCAAAAATGCCTCCGAAACGCAAAACGCAGGTTCACCATGAACATGCTATAAGTCCAAAAAGCGAAGAAAATTGTGTAATAGGGGCGTCAGAATGAATACTTTTCCGTCAATCCAGCAATCCGTTTAACTGACAGCAGAGTGGAATTACATGTATTTGAATGAAGATCGACACAATCAGTACTTCAACTTTGCCGTAACAAATATATGAAATTGAAGTATGTGTCAGTTAAACGCTGCTGGATTGCCGGAAAAGTATTCATTCTGACGGGCCCATAAGTCCAAAATACATATTTACATGAACAGATATTTCTTTTTTCATTTCGAATTTTTTTTATTTTTTGTTTTTTGTCTCTCCTACAAAGTTTGAAAAAAAGGACTTACACAATTTGCACTCTAAGCTGGCGATATGATTATAATAAAATTATATTAAGTGTGACGAAAAGTTACTTCCGTGATTTCCATCTATATGACACGTGCATATGTATTGAAAAGTAATATATACCCTGCAGTAAATTTGTTTCACCGCTGAAGGATCAGTGATGATTCTTTGTTGAATATTCATCACTGTCGTTATAACTCTATATATATTTTTTTATTTGTTTTTGTTTTTTTTTCTGAGGAAAGCAAACCATTTATATGAAAAATTCAGCAGTCTTTATATGAAAGTATTCACTGATGCCTCCTCGTCATAGGTGAATTGCATCAGTGATTCATTAAGGATTCATTGCGGATTTTTACTGCAGGGTACAAGTATACGTACATATTATGTATACATGTTAACCTCATGAAAAGTATCCATGTTATTCTGAGCCCAACAAAAGTACAACTTAGGCAATGCACGAATTCATTTATTTACAAAATTTTCCTTAACATTTATGTATGTACATACATACAGGCGAGCTCTGCAAATGCATACATATGCATATGTACACTTAGTTCTATATGTTACTTCGTTCAGAAATAAGCAAGTGAATCAACAATCAATTCAAAAGGGCGCTAGAAGTTAGTTAGGCAGGGAAAGTGTAAATAAATGCTTTGGGCAGTCAGAAGCTAAATGCCTCCCAGCACGACTCAAAATAAGCCACAAGGGCTTGTTTGTATGGATGCTTCTTTTTCTATGTATTTTTATATGAAAGACTTGTTTTGGTTGCTTTGTTGGCTGTTTGATTGCTTTTGGTGTCTCCAAAGTTTTTCGGCATTCTTGCACGTTTTCTCTTTATATGTCTGCACGAGTATGAAGGTGTGCCTATTTGCTTGTTTTTGTATCATTTTTTTGCGTGTGTTTGAATTGTTTTTATGTAGCAAAATGTTTGGTTGTTGTCGTTCTCAATTACATACTAATGCTCACTTACGGTCGCCTTTGCTGCCTTCCAGCCATCCAGGCAGTCAGCCAGTCAGTTTGTCTTTTGTATTATAACGCTATTGCCTCTAATGTTAAGTGTTTCTCTGTTTAGGCATTCACAGCACGTAAAATGATTTGATTTCAATTTTCCAGATTCAGCCAGTGTTAAATGCTAATGTTTACCCATTTCCAAATCATTTCATTTAAAGTACAACATGTTTTCCTTTTGTTCGGGAATAATTGAGTTAATTTTTGTTATTATGGCATTAGTATCAAAATGGAAATGAATACATACGAGTACTTGTCCTTTGTTGATTACTGCTTCGATTAAAGTAGTGTTCAAGAGTAAAATTAAATTTATATGACTAATTTAATATTAACTTAATTCAATATGTTCGCCCCTAAAAATCATTAAATATCTATATATAATCCATATTAAACACATTCTTGCAAGCAGATAAATCTTATCAGCCCTTTCTTTCTCAATAAACGCGAACTCAGTACCATATTTGATTGGTTTAAGCCCGCGTATAAATGCATTCAAAGGTCTTCACTTTCACCTTTCGCCTTTATGACTTTCATTTTACTTTGTAGAGTCGATCGTTGATTTGCGCAGAAAACCATAAAACGAAGTGAAACCTCGTCAAGTTTGCAAAATATGCAATTTTCTTTTGTACTATCAAAATTGCGTGAAAGTAAAACCATAAAAGCTTTACTGCACAACTCAACTTCATATCTATTCTCGCTCGTGTCAGCATTAAGTTGCCACTTCTCAAGCAATTTGCGCTTAGGTTTTTAGCCTTTACAACTACAAAGTAGCAACGAACAATTTATATAGCTCAAATAAATGCAGGGATGACGAGAAAAAAAAGATGCGTTAAAAGCAAATTTGAAACTCACTGGTGCCACTTTTGGTTTTGTTTTATATACCCAGCGTGTTTTGGTACAATATTTAAAGGGTTGAAAACAATTAAGCGAGACTCTATGAGGTCTACTATAATAAAGTTTATCCTGTCAAGTGCCTAAGAAAATCCAATTATGGTTTTTATTCACAATTATGGGTTTTATTCACATTCTAAAAGAAAACATTCTAATGGATATGCGTAATTTTCCGCATTGAAGGTAAAGAAAAATAAGTGGTCCTCAAACTGTCATACTGTTGTAACAATCAACCCACCTCTGTGGGTGGTGGCCGTGTTTCAGCTCAGCAAAATGTTTAATATTCGCTATGAAGCAAACCCCATATGTTGTATAAACTCACAAGTGGGTATTTAATAAAAAATTTTACTCTCCAAGTCACACTTCTGTATGTATGTATGTATGTCGGTTGCATTCGCAGAATTTTTTCGCAATTCCAAGTGAACTTTGCACTTATTTGTGTGCATATTTGTACGCATTTCGTAATTTGCTTTTGGTTTTGCTTTACATACATATGTACATACATACTTACATACAATGTATCTACATATGCACATATTTGTTTTTTCTGCTCGCAGTTTGTTACGTTCCATACAACATTAAAAAAAATCTGCTTTGATGTTGTCAATCACGCAGCTTCAGCATCATTTCTCCTCAGCTTTCTGCATAAATGCTAACTTTCGCTCCGAAGGGTTGTTTCGTTTTTGTTTTTATGTTTTTTTGCATTGAGGCAGATGCACTTAAACTTTCGCTGCTGTTTTTGTAATGTTTGTTGCATGAAATGTGAAAATTGTTCACTTGTTGTTGTACATACTTATATGCATTTTAGCCGGAAATATATGGCAATTTTTGCGCAATTTTATAGTTTCTCGCCTTTGCACAAGCGAATGCTTGCTCGGTGTGCGCTCTCTCAGTTTTGCACGGATTAACTTTCCGTTTTTGTGAGGCACAGAGCTGAATTTGTGAAGCAAACAAATATGAGCGTGCATGTGCGTGTTTCTTGAAAGTGTGATTGTGTTTTTGTGCATGTTCGTTCGTTGTTGTTGTGTTTTTGTCGGATGTGCATGCATGTGTGCATTGGCGGAGTTATGATTACACGCTCGAGTTCATGTTGGGTGGCCATTAAGTGCAAGTGTTAACAACAACAGCAACAACTCTTGGCAATCAAGTGGTTCAGTGGCTCACTCTTACACTACGCCGGCTACTAGGTTTTGTATTAATCACTTCTTTTGGGTCGTAATCCAACTGTTAGTTGAAACACTAAATGATGCAAATTTGAGCTTTTGTAGCGCTCAACTAATTGCAGTGAGTTGTGCCTTAAAGGTGTAAAATCAGGTGATTTATTTGGGAGGGCTTTATTGTCTAGCATAAAAACGTTAGGGTCGATGTGCCGGAACAAGCCAGATTTGCATGCGTCATTTAGCAGCTGTCAAAGCTTTCAAGCAAAGTTTTACAACAAAATAATGGATTAACTATCGATCGTATTTTTCTATAAAAATACATACATACATACCTATGAACATACCTAAATAAAGTGCAAAAAAAATCCTGTCCGCTTCCTAATCAATCCAACTATTATGGCTTACATGCATTTTTGTCTGCAACTACTGTTTATAAATTACACTGCTCTACAGCCAAAAAATACTCTAAACATGACCATCCTATCTATATGTAAAATCGGTCGCTGATTCCGAAAATCGGGTTCATTTTTAATTCTATGGGAAGGTTTTTGAGATATCGGCAATTTACCGTTATTTGGCCAATCGCTCCTCTTAATCCTGTATATCTCTTTAACTCAGTGAGCTATCTCTATATTGGCATTGCGCGGTTTGGCTGTATTTACTTGATCGCCTATAACTTTTCCATTTTACCATGGATTTTCTTCGCTGATAGCTTATTTTTTTCCTAATAACATGGAGCTTTACGTAAAGGAGTAAAACCGAAGGTGAAAACATTGGTTTTAAAGATATTGCCTGACAACATCAATTTTTTCTTCAAAAAATCGTAAAAAATCGAAAAAATTCAAATTGAATCATCAATATTTCAGAAAATAAAAGAGTTAGAGAAAAATGTTATAGAAGACATGAAAAGGAAATTTAATTTTCTTTCGTTTGGTGTCACGCTAAGGAAGATAGCTGACTGAGTTAAATAGATATACAGGATTAAGTGGAGCCATTGGCCAAATAACGGTTAATTGCCGATATCTCAAAAACCTTCCCATAGAATTAAAAATGAATCCGATTTTCGGAATCAGCGACCGATTTTACATATAGGTAGGATAGTCACGTCCAAAGTACAGATAACAAATTTCATTTTGTGATCCAGTGTTACCGCATACACACTTGAACTCATATACATACGTGCATAGTACATATGTATAAGTACATGCATCATTTGTACACATTCTCCATTGCAAAAACTTTTTACCACAACCAATTATTTTGCACTCCTTCATCGACTGCTGACCATTCTTATACCACTTCCTTTCCGTCAGCACTCGTTTTTAGTTTACTAATGATCAGTGATGTCATTTTAACTTCGATCGAAGTATTTCACTTCACTTTTATGCCCATCACTTCGACACTTCCTCTTTCCCCAAATCACTTCGATTTTGACCAATCAGAATTAACTTACTTTTATAATTTATTCTTACAAATTCTAATAAAAGTTCCATATGCAAGTGTGCAAGAGGTAAATATTTATACAATTATAAGATATGGCATCCCTCATTGAGATGAATAATCGATTTTTTAAAAGCCCCTCTTATCTTTATCGCTTTTTTAAGAGTTTGACACAGGGCCCCGGAGCGGAGTTCGAAACAAAAAAAAAATGGCAAATAATAGCCCCTGCACAATTCACTTTAAAGCAAAGCGAATTTCCAAATGCTTGCTACAGTTAACACTTTGACAATTTCCACTTCACTTTTTTGCTTTGATTTATAACACTGATTTTGTGCAAAATATTTGGGGAATCGACTTTTTTCTGCACCTAATCAGCAGCCGTGGGAGAAATTGAATTGTCAAAATTAATGTCAAAGCTTTCAAAGCGCTGTCAAATAGAGATTTCGGCTATTCGAAACTCTGAGGCGCTTTAAGCGCGTGAAGTAAAGCTGCCATATTGCCAACTTTTATACATTTAAGTAGAGCTCAAAAAATTGTTGACATTTCTCAAAGCCAAGCAAGCAAAGAAAGCGTGCATTTGGCCAAAACCTTAAAGAAGTTGAGAGATAGCGCACTTTACGCTACGCTTTACTCACTTCACTTCAATTGTGAACATGTCCCTCTGAAAAACATATACTGAATGGAACTGTGCGGATGCGGAGTAGGAGCGGAGCGAACGAAAAAAAAGCATTAACTTTGTCATCCTCAAGCTATCCGAAAAGGTATACCAATCGAAAAAATTCGAACTGTGGCGGATATTAGATTCCGCCAAAACGTGAAATATATAAAATCGCGGTTTTCTCAAAAAGTTACCATTGGGCGATTTTGGGGTTGACAGATACTTGTTAGTGAAGAATTGAACTTTGATATTCTGCAATGATCTGCCCTTCGTATTAAAATTTGTTCTACCCTACCGTGTGGTATTTTGAGTATAAGTTTAATTTTTTTTTTTTATATTGAATGAATTATAACCAGTACCTGTTATACATAAATGAAATATAATTTCACGAGTACATACTTAAGTATACAAAATAATACTTAGTACATTCTCGTTATCCAATGCCCTCTCTCTGTAGTTCGATTCGAAAGAAAATTCCATATTCCATATAAACTATATTCTAAATTTTACGAATGTGCTTGCGAATCTAATTTCACTTTTGAATAGAACTACAGAGTGAGGGCCCAGGAATAAAAAAGATCTCGTATTTATATACATGAGTCAATATAACCAATTGAATATGCTACATTCATATATATAGATATGTACATAATGTATGTGTGTACATTAGACTGGCCGCAAATTTTTTTTCTCGAATTCTATTAATAAACACTGCCTAAAAGGTGAGGTATGGTATAAGAAATAACGTCCTATTTTTTTATTCAGATCGCACCAAGCTTTGTTGACCCTCATCAAGCTTAAAAGGTTAAACAATTTTTTCTTTAATTAATTTTTTATTTTTTTATTTTATGAAATTTCAAGAAATTAAGAATAATAAAAACAATATCAATTCAATAAAATGGACTTTTTGTGAGACGGAAATGTCTTACGATAATGTTCAACTACTTGCAGTAGGAATTGTTTATCCTCTTCGTCATACGTTAAGGTACGGTTAAAGTCTGTTATCAACTTAACTGCCCTTTCGGCTGCATCGTTCACCACTGCCAAAGTTTGACATGCCGATTTCGCTTTGCGATAATCATCTTTGGTTTGCCACGTAGAAGGATCCGAATTTATAAATGATGTATTAATATTCAAAGAAATGCTTTCATCGAAAAATGATAACCCAACAATTTCCTCACTCAAGTACCACAAATGGTTTTTAATCTTATGCAACAAGGCATTAGAAACTTCTTTATCAAAATATAAAATGGCATCTTTTATTAATTTGAGATCTTGTGCTGGTGCATCTATTGCATTAATGCATGTAAACCAATATGGAACGTAAATGTTTGTCAAGAAGATATAAATACTGCGAAGGTTTTTCAATTCCGATGAAGTCAATTTGAACTGATCGCGAAACAAAAATATTTTATAGCAATATATGCATTTCGACATGAACCTAGCATGCGATGTTGCTCCGGGTTGGCGTACTTTAGTAAAGTTTGGAACATTTTCTCCAATAAAAAGCAATGACAGTTGGAGAAGCTCCTAATAATCGGACCTTGAACTTTTTGATTTTTCGTACAACCGATACACAACTTCATACAACAGCCCCAAAAACATTGCGATTTCCAGCGCAACATGCTCATGTTGTATAAAAAATTGCAAGGTGTGTGGCTGGCATCATGACGATCGGATAGTGTACGCACACTATTCATTGTGGTTCATGTACGAGTAACATAGTTCTCATAATAAAGCGAGTTGTTGTACTTCACTACAAGAAAACCAAACGAGTAAGGTCCGGTTATACTTGCATAGCACAGCAGCGCACAACATAAGAACTGTCACATACGAAATCTGTTTAATTGGATTTCCGTGTAATCGATTACTCAACGCATAGCGGCACAGGGCACAGCATAGAAGTCTGTTGAATTTTGATTTCTGTGTTATGTGCTATGCGATTTGACATTTGGCAACACGAATGTGTGTGTGCTGAGTGTGCGAAGGGTTGCACGCAAGGCTAATTTATACAGGTTAACTTACTAAACAGCTGATTTTTCACTTTTTTCTACTGTTTTACTTTAATAATGGTGCTTATATCAAACTGGGATCAATTTTGAGCATGGTGCAATATGATTTCTACAAAGGCGAACTATGATTTTGACAGAAGCACCACAGAATACACAAACAATTTACATGGAGTGTGTATGTATGTATGTACGAATGTCGGGATGCGAAAACTTTTATTAATTAACCATGGTTGCACGTCTATGCGAAGTATAATCAGCTCTATGCGCTATATGTTTTGCGCTGCCCTGCTTTGCAATGCTATGCAAGTATAACAGGGCCTTAACTCGTTTGGACATATGAATGTACTCATGCAACAGTCTACTGACTACTGCTGACTATTTCTGGTAAAACTGTCAAACGATCAGCTGTTTGGAAATTTACTTCCCTGCTGGAATAGTTAGACTCATTTCAACATTTGTATCAGCACGTTAAGAGCAGGGTGAAAAACAGCAGCAATGTCTTGGAATTTGATTGTTTTTGCTCGTTAAGTACCGTTATATTCACTTAGCAACTCAAAGCAACGGTACTGATACTTTGTTTTAGGTGTAGAAAACGCAAGAAGGGCTCAGCAAGAGAATTTTTATCTCTCAAAACAGACATATTAAAAAAAATCATGTTCAAGGTTAAAAAATAAAATTTTCCATACATTGGGCTCAATGAGGGCCAACTAGACAACAACGGATCGGGCCAAAAAATTAAGGCCGTCTTTTTAACCCTAAACCTCATATTTTAAGAACTGTTAATATACAAATTTCAACAAAAAAAAAAAATCCATACATGCTGCGGCCAGTCTAGTGTACATATGTACGTGAATTTGAATTTGATGGATTTTTTTGCATATCGCTAAAAAATTTAAGCATTTTATTTTATATGTAGTTTTAATAGCTTTTCTTTGAGATGATACTTAAAAACTAAATGCATATATTATTCCGTTTTTACGATCCAAATTTTCTTCACCTCGCGGGAAACGTATGAAAAACCATTTAGCCGCGCTTCACTTCGATTTACTTCGAATCACTTCGATTTTTCAGCCGCTTCATTTCACTTTAAAATTTGGCGGTGACAACACTGCTAATGATGCCTTAATTACGAGCCAATTCATCTAGTTACTGCATCCAGCATGTGTCGGACAGTTTTATGTGTTCAATATGCAGCAGCAGGAGTTTACCCTTTGCACCAGTGTTAAATAGTTCGTTACACAGAAATTTTAGTTTATGGTTTTTATAAAATATTTAGCATTTGTTTGTGAGTAAGTAAGTAAGTCTATCTATAGTTCGTCGCAAATCAATTAAAAATTGGACGTTGAAGGATAGTAGATTCTTAAACGTACTTATATTTAGTATTGAAAATCAGTAAAATGTCGAAGATTCCCGTTTTTACGGAAGATAAATGCGAAAAATATAAAATTAGTGATTCTAAAAGCCTCGAGTCGTTGCAGTAACATTGTGTAGGATTTTTGATTTTGACATATAAAACTTGTGCTTAGGCCACGCTCATCAGAATTCAATAACTTTGAAGAACCTTCTCACAAAAGCATTTGCTACACTTATCACATTTTCAATACATACATACATACAACACTTAAACCTGTGTAGTTAATATTACTTACTTCAACAAAAAAGATCCTAATCAACCAACTCCGTGTTGTCGTAATCCTTTTAACATTCCATTTAGACATTTATTGTGTTATTTTCCTTTATTCGCATGTCATTTTGATTGTTATTGTCTACCTTTGTTACAACTATGCTTGTATGTATGTGTGTTTGTGTGTTTTATTATTACCACAATATCAATCGAAATAACCAAACCAAATTGAACAATTACCATTTTCTAATAATATTTGGTTTCATTTCATATTATATTGCTACAAGCATTGTTATAATATTTTATTTAATATAAAAACGTAAACGTGCAGATGACAGGTGAGTGTGCACATGCGCTCATGCATATAAATTGCTACTGCAGTATTAGACTGTGCCGATTTTGAAGGGGTGCAAATGGAAAAGTTATTCGCATGTAGCTTTATTTAAATTACACTGTGACACACATTATTGTCTGGGGGCAGAATAATTCTCACACAGAACGATAGACCGCTATCCATATAGTAAAACCCCAAATCGTTTTCCTCCTTGAGGGACATTTTTTTATTGCCATTTTTAAATTTGCGAACTTTCATCTGAGTGATTTTGAAATAAAGGAAAAAAGTGTTAAAATACAAATTGTATAGAAATATATTACATATTAGGAAATTATAGTAAAAAATTTAATCTCTCTAACGTCTCCATGAAGAGGTCGTTTTGAACACCTTTT
This sequence comes from Urophora cardui, assembly GCA_960531455.1. Classification (NCBI taxonomy): domain Eukaryota; kingdom Metazoa; phylum Arthropoda; class Insecta; order Diptera; family Tephritidae; genus Urophora; species Urophora cardui. Next base: position 24,797,471 of record OY482673.1, on the reverse strand, counting down.
TATACAGTCCGAAAAAATTGGTTTTCTAAGGTCGTTAGAGGGTTAAATGGTCTAGAAAATTATTCACCATAAAATATAACAAAGTGTCTTCCCAGACAAAATCTAATGTGGAGACGGGCTTTACAGCCTATGTTATATTATGTATGTATATGTTAACCTCGAAAAAAGTACTTTAAAATTTTTTACTATGTCACACCGTGTTATTTGTTATCAGTTCTAAAGGCATCTGATATGATAACTTCCTGTCTATAGGAAACATTAGCCGCGTTTTTATTCAAGCGCATATACATCTGCGCTTAAATTTTGTATGGACAACTAAGCGCGGATAGAGATGTGCGCTTAGAAATCCATACAAAATTTAAGCGCAGATGTATATGCGCTTGAATAAAAACACGGCTATTATCGCAAAGTGCACTGACTCCAAAAACAAAAAAAAACATTGTTCTTCCTTCCGAATTAATTTGATTCCTTGCTCCGGTCTAATGCATATAACTATAAATATTTATATAAGTACATACATAAGTACGCACGTGTATTGGTACTATATAGAAATTGTGGTTTAAATGTTATTGTCATTGGCAACTACAATAACTTTTTCTGGCAATTGGAAAATTTCCATTTCCACTCACACACATTCATACACAAATGCATACAAAGGCAGTCTGGCAATTGAATGGCGAATAGAATTTGATGGCCATTTTATGGCTGTGAGTAAATGTTTTCAATTTCAAATCACCTTTGTATGTAAAGCGCTTGATTTAACATTGTGTTTGGCCAATTAATTGCAAAATAATTGGAAATATTTTCATTAGCTGGCTGTAGGGCAAAATTTGTGCTATTTAAAAAAAAAAATATTATATACATATGTATTTGTATTAATAGAAATTCTATTGTTACCCAGCAGTATTGATCAGCTGGAAAGCAGCACATTGTATGTATTTCCAACTGAATATTCAGTAAAGATGTAGTTCCAAAATCTTAACATTCCCTTTCGATTTTATATAGAGATGGCGTTGAAAATCAACTACCTACTAACTGCTGAGCGAGAAGGTAGATTTGTATTTCCATAGGAAAATTGCCTTCAGGGAAAAATTCAGTAGCCCTGATATCTTCATTGTGTATTCAGTTAATTTTTCAGGCAATGATTTTTGAACTCAGTTTCAATGTATTTTTCATACTGAGTATTCTGCTAAATATGCAACTGCTCCCTCGAATACTGCTGGGCAGTTTAACACGCGCTAGTGAGTGAGCATATTGAGTTACATACATGCATAAGTCAAGTATTTGCATATTTCAATTATTTATTGTTTTATTGAATGAAGAGTAGATTCTTTGTAAAGAGCTTTGAAAGCTTTGGCTTGCTGCACTTAACAAAAATTGACTATTCTAAACATTTTAGCGCAATTAGGAAATTAAAAAATGTAGCGAAATTTTAAACAACAATCATTTTTTAACAATAAATATTTATGAAAGCAATGTCAAGCTTTTATTTTGTCATTTAAATAGATATTACGTGAATTTTATATGAGCTATTGGCCAGTTTTTTTTTTAACTTAACTTCTACCAAAAAATTTTTTTCAATTTTCCTTAATTATAAAAAAAAAAAAACTGGCCAATAGCTCATATAAAATTCACATAAAATAATTATTAGAAAAAACGGCCGTGTAAAAACATACGTAAATAGATATTAGTTTTTCAGTTCTTTATCGCTTTAATATCATAAAATTTTATGCTAGAGACACACATCATAGTATAGTAGAAATATTGCGATCTATACCACATATGTGTCACTCTCATATTGTAGTTTAATTGAAAATTTTCATAGCAAAGCCAAATCATAGTATTGATATTATAATATTCATGCCACATGTGTGTCTGAGGCTTGAGCTTTTCAAAGTTGGTATGCATATGTATGTATGCATGTTTGATTTTCTACTATTCCATATGTACATATGTATATTTGAAATCACTCTATACTCTCGCACTTGCAACACACTCAAAATTGTTATTATTTTTATATGAAAGTGTTGTTCAGCCAATTTAACTTGAATAAAATAATAATTGTGAATAATGAACAAGTGGTAGAATTTAATTGCTGCCGTTTATGTTGAAATAAAAAAAAAACAAAAAAAAAAAACAAAACACACAATGTACAAATGAAACGAAAACAGTTTGAAATGTATGTACATAAATGAAATAAGCAATTTCAAGGGCTTTGCTGCTCTGCATGCGCTGAACTATTGAAAGTTGCTCATACGCTGTGTAGCACCGTTGAGTGGGCTATACAGAAAGCGAAGAGTGCATGCAAGTCAAGGCTGACTAACAATTGATATAAATTACTTGTTTTTGAATAATTTTAGTACTAATATTTTTTAGTTTACTTATATCCATAATATTTGTTCAAGGAGCAAGTGTTGTTAGCCACATAAGTGCTTATTATGTGTAAGAAACTGTCCGAATAATGATATATGTATGCAGTGTTAGTTTAGTGTAGTTTACAAGTGATCCATTGATTTTATACATTTAAAAAAAAGGTTAAAATTAATGAAATTTAAATAATGTGTCATACTAATAAAAGCGAAGCATTTGATTTTGCTTAAAATTTCAGATCTTTTACTAAAATTTTGTATTTTGGTTCAAACAAATTAATGTCACATTTGAATAAAGAGATTTGGTTAGTTTTTATTAATGCGGCACAATATGTATTAATAGTTTTTTAAATATTTTTTGAATGTTTTTGTGTTTTACATGGAATATTTTTTTTTATTAATGCGGCACAATATGTATTAATAGTTTTTTTTAAATATTTTTTGAATGTTTTTGTGTTTTACATGGAATATTTTTTTTTTTTTAGTTGAGCGTAAGCGTTTTAAATGCGAGCGTATGTGCAAGACCTCCTTTGCGCGTGGTACAGTGCTTCGATTCCATGCAAACGATGGACAAAACTAGAAGGAGTGATCAGAAATTCTTAAAACTTCAGTCCATAAAGGATTTCATCACGTTGAATTTAAATATGAAATCGAGTTTTCTGCACCGGTTACCAGTACTATAAATTCACCGGGTTTTTTCTCACTTTTATTTTATTTATAATTATTTTATTTATAATTTTTACAAACTTGCTGAGTATGCAGTATTATAGCTTATTAAATTCTAGTCTAACAAAGTGTAAGTTTTATTCTTCCAGAAAATGCCGTTAATTTTTGAAAATTTTTTTTCCAAAGGCTACTTTTTTGCCTAAATTTATAAAATAAGCCACCGCTGCACACTGGTCAGCCCCCATACACAAAAGTCAAAAATGTTGGTGTTTGAAAGAGAAATTTCTGTCATGCATTTCCGTGGGAAATATATTGAATTTTATAGAAAACCTCCTTCTATACGCACTAGCCACCATTAAATGTTACTTTGGCTCATTTAAAGTCAACACATTTCAAAAAAAATTTTTTCTAGAAAAAGTTTGTGTAAATAAGTGTATTATGGTTTTTGCGATATTTCAAGTTTGAGTGCTAAAAAAATGCGGATAACTATGGAAACGCAAGAAAAACATATGTTTCATGATTTAGCGAAAGAAAACAGTGAAAACAATTTATTTTTAGCAAAATACAAGATGAAGAAATCTTGGCTTTTCTATGAGCGTAATTTTCAAGCATTAGCATTTTCACTTAAACTTTTAACAATTAAGGACCACTCTGGACGAGGTCTTATAAGCAGATTTGAGTTCTTTCAAGTCTTCTCTTAGGAAGCCTGTTTTTACATTTTTCCCTTTTTTTCTCTTTTTCTTAAAATATCATATTAAATGTAACTACACCTTTTTCAGTTTAAATTCAGAAAGTTCCAATTGATATTCAGAATTTCCATTTGAAATTCAGAAAATTACAATTGAAATTCAGAATTTTCATTTGAAATTCAGAAAGTTACAATTGAAATTCAGATTTTCCATTTGAAATTCAGAAAATTGCATTTGAAATTCAGAAAATTACATTTGAAATTCAGAAAATTCCATTTGAAATTCAGAAAATTCCATTTGAAATTCAGAAAATTACATTTGAAATTCAGAAACCTTCCTCACAGTACAAAACAGTTTTCTGAATTTCAATTGTAATTTTCTGAATTTCAAATGTAACTTTCTGAATTTCAAATGCAATTTTCTGAATTTCATATAGAAATTCTGAATTTCAATTGTAACTTTCTGAATTTCAAATGGAAATTCTGAATTTCAATTGTAATTTTCTGAATATCAATTGGAACTTTCTGAATTTCAACTGAAAAAGGTGTACACCTGTAATTTTCTGAATTTCAAATGCAATTTTCTGAATTTCAAATGGAAGTTCTGAATTTCAATTGTAATTTTCTGAATTTCAAATGGAAATTCTGAATTTCAATTGTAATTTTCTGAATATCAATTGGAACTTTCTGAATTTAAAGTGAAAAAGGTGTAGTCTATACAAAATATTGTTGCCCAGGATGCTCTTATACGTATTTTTGTACATATTTACATCGACTGTTTTCGATAAAACTTTATTTTCGATAAAATCTGAGTAATTGAGTTTTGTCCCACTCTCCATACAATTTTTTTTTTGATCCCGCGAAATATCGTGGAAATATTTTTTTTAATTGTAACTTTGATATTTGACATCGGATTTTTAAAATCGAAATGTCATTAGTTTAGTCTTTGGAAGCTCTATATTTTCTTCTAATGTCCTTTTGACCTATGAAGTCGTTTTTACATAGTTAAGTCACCTAACCAAGTTTTTCGTCCAAAATATCCTTTTTGTTTCACAAGAAAAAAATCGCCAAAAATAAAATATTTATCAGATCTCTCTGATATTACCCTTAAAGTCTTTGCAATTAAACGGGGAAATTTCTAAAGGCATAAAACTTACCTGATTTCTAAAACTTTTTATAAAAACTTAATTTGAAAATCAAAATTTTTTCAAAAATCGCAAAAAATCCACAAAGTTTTGACTTTGACCAGCTATCGTTTTTATTAAACCACTACAAGTTATATGTCGTTTGAAGCTTGTTTTAATTACCTTTCGAACAAGATATTGTTTACGTTTATCGCATTTGTAACTCCAGCGAAAATAATTTTTGAATGAAGTGATAACCAAAACACACAAAATTACCGTTATCTCAAAAACATAACCATAAGAAAAAATAAAAAAAAATAGTTCCAAGCTCGGCAGGTCAATTCCTATCCTCCCCCATTCCTGGGTTTCTTGGTATTTTTTGGCTGCAAACTAGTGTTAGTGGTGGGCGTGGATTACAACATATATGCTTTTAATTTTTCTGAAAGATGAGGTGTATAGTGGGACACCAATGTGCCAAATTTGGTTTCGGTATGTCCATCCGTTTCCAAGAAATTGAGTTTTCTCCCACTCTCCATACAAATGAGACCAGTGTGCGCTGTATTTTATCTAAAATTTTCACAAATTTACTGAGTACGCAGCTTTGTAGTTTATTTAATTCTACTCTAAAGAAGTGTAACTTTTATTCTTACCAAAAACCCCGTTGCTTTCAAGTTTTCTCAGCAGTGTAATATATCCTTTCATGGCTTGCATGCTTCATTGCATTTATTTCATTTACTCTCCACTAACGAATTAATATGTTAAAATGATTAAATTAAATGCAAATAAATTACGTAGCGTAGGTAAACACATTCGCACACGAAAAACAAAAACAAACGTTTACATTCATTTGCTGTCTTTATTTCACTTAACTGATTATAATTTCAATATTTTCGCTTTGTACTTATATTTTTCTTTTTTTACAAGCTTTTATTTAACTTCACTTTTTGTATGTATGTCGTGGAATTTTGCAACGAACATTTAAGATACTTCTAGTTGAGCTAGGTACTTGAAATTTGGAACATAGTTCAGGACCCGAAGACAATGCAATGTGAAATAAAAAAAAATCCGATAGATGGCGCTGGTGTCGAGATATTTGTAAAATTCGTATTTACCGACCGAATTTGTTCATATTCGGTATATATATTGCCTATGAGAAAGTAAATACATCCGAGGAAAAAAATCGCCGCTAGGTGCCGCTGGTGTCAAGATATTTGTAAAATTCGTATTTACCGACCGAATTTGTTCATATTCGGTATATATATTGCCTATGAGAAAGTAAATACATCTGTGGAAAAAAATCGCCGCTAGGTGGCGCTGGTGTCAAGATATTTGTAAAATTCGTATTTACCGACCGAATTTGTTCATATTCGGTATATATATTGCCTATGAGAAAGTAAATACATCCGAGGAAAAAAATCGCCGCTAGGTGGCGCTGGTGTCAAGATATTTGTAAAATTCGTATTTACCGACCGAATTTGTTCATATTCGGTATATATATTGCCTATGAGAAAGTAAATATATCCGTGGAAATAAATCGCCGCTAGGTGGCGCTAGTGTCAAGATATTTAGAAAATTAGTATTTATGAACCAGATTTGTTCCTATTTTGAACACGTATTACGAAGTAATCTATTCACAAAAGAGTATAGTAAAACCAGATATTAGATGTAATATGCATTGTAAAACTAAAAAGGCAAAAATAAAACAAAGTAAAAAAATTTTTTTAAAAAAGCTTTTATTTAATATTAATATAACAATTTACTAAAAAGGAAAAAAATAATTTTTTTATATTTTTGAACAAGATTTATATTAGTCCTTAGTTCATTTGGATCTTAATTTCAATCTAAACATACATTTAACGTATTTCTTCAAAGCATTTCTGTATATGTATCAACATAAATAAAAGCGCGGGTACTCATTACATATTCATGTTATAAAACCGTATTGGCGAAATGGAAGGAAGCGATAAAAACTTTAAATTCCAATTACGTAAGATATGCATTACGTAAAGAGCACCCGCGCTTTTATTTATGTTGATACATATACAGAAATGCTTTGAAGAAATACGTTAAATGTATGTTTAGATTGAAATTAAGATCCAAATGAACTAAGGACTAATATAAATCTTGTTCAAAAATATAAAAAAATTATTTTTTTCCTTTTTAGTAAATTGTTATATTAATATTAAATAAAAGCTTTTTTAAAAAAATTTTTTTACTTTGTTTTTTTATATTAAATGTGTGCTCATTTAACTGCAATAATTTACATGACGCACACGCAAGCTACCATGCGCATACACACGCACACATTTGCTTTAGCACTTGCACATAATTCTTTATTTAAACATGCCGCTTTTGTGGCACTCAACTTTGACGCGCGCGCTGAGGTGTTATTTTTATAAATGTTGTGCACATATACACATTTACACGCAAATTAAATTCAATGAATAAATAGCATACGTATAAAAACATACACACACATATTTATGTACATATTTAGCTTTTATAAACGTTTAATACACGGCGACACGGCGACACGGCGTATACGTGACACGATTTCGAGTGACTGCAGTGAAAGTTGTCGTCGCGACGCGCCATTGAAGCTTTGAGGCATTGCGCCTATTATTTTATGTTACATAAACGTGTGTGTGTGTTTATGTGCATGTTTAATTTAATGCACATATTTTCTGTTTTTAAACGCCAATTATTTATGCACAAACACATATTCGCTTTATCGCGCTTTGGTATGGCAAACATTTTAACAACTCTTAAACACGAACACTTTGCTTGTTTCCTTATAAACCTTTTTGTTTGTGCTTTTGTTTTTATGTAAATTTAAAACGTGCGCATGAAAGCGAATTTATTTATATGCAAAAGAAAAAGAACACTTGCAATGGAAATCCGTTTGGTAAATGAATAAAAATAAGCGACAATAATGAATGTGGGTCGAGCAGAGCTGCTTGGCATTGAGGTGATTGGTTGAACTTTGAGGTGGTGCGAAAGGCACTTTTCATGAATTCAAATGACATACCTATTTAGGTAAAGAGATTTCAGAAATCTTAGGCAGTAGAAACGCATACATTAAATATTCTTCTTCAACTTCTTAAAACTTGCAAAGATTTTAATTGAAAAATGTCTTATCTTGAAAAGAATGGATTCAAGGAGAAAAAGAAGTGTTAGAAAAGTGTTGGTAAAGTTTTTCGAATCACGCACCACATGCTTGCTTGTCACATGTAAATATCTCTCTTATTGTAGTTTAAAATTTCATAAATTTCATTAAAAATGTATGTATGCCAACAAGTAAAGCAATATAATACGGATTTACTCACTTGTTAAAACTCTAGTCATTGTTATATAAACCGTATGCAAGTTTATGTGTTACCTATTAAGCTGCAGAATTTTTAAAACAATTGCAAAAGTTTTATTAAATATATACATATGCACGCGTATGAACATAGAATACAACAAACCTATCCATAGGGGAAACATAAAAATATATACATACATATATATTAGTATGTATGTAGCACACATAGGCGGCTGGCAAGCGAATGGCTTTGGTATACCAGGATGTTAGCTTGTAGACCGGATGAAGCAGGCGTAAATACATAAATAAAAAAAAACTTTAGTTATAAAAGTGTAATTTATTGAAATATGTTACCATATTTTAGCATTCAAAAGCGACTACTAGAGCTGAATAAAGCGTCGTGTCAACAAATCGAGGAGTTTAGAGTGTGACCGACACTCATGCATATATTTATGTGGTGAAAAAAGGAAAAGAGCATAAAATAGGAAGAAAAATCAACAACAAAAAATAAAACAAAAAAAAAAAAACAGAGGAAAAGAAACAAAAAAAAAAAAACAACAATAACTACAACAACAGCAATGATAATTGTAATAAAAAAATTTCACGTTAAACGTTTATGTGTCACGAGCTTAACTTTTAGGGGAGACTTCAAATGCAGAGCAACAAGCAAGTATATAAATATGTCAACACGCAGGAAGTGAGCTTTCAGGATATATGTAAGTTAATAAAATAGTAAATAAAATAGCAACAATAAAGAGTTTAAGGGTCCCCACAAACAGGAGCGATACGATACAGCCCACACAGCAAAATCGTGTAGAACGCGATACGATTTGCATATGTGGACTGTATCGTATCGCGTCTGTTTGTGGGGACCTTAAACCGAGGCAACAGTGCGAAGTGGACACTAATAGCTTCGCCTTTATGAAATAAATGGATGAAGGATGAAAGAAAAATGTAACTTTAGAAATGCTGGCAATAAAATGTGGGGAAAGGAATAAAATTAATAACATCAACTATGTGAAAAAGGTACATAAATGAAAGGGAAAGTAATGAGAAACGGAGCTACGTCATGTGAATTGCTTGAAAAAATCACTTAGAGCTTCGAGTTCACTGATGATTGGGAATGTGGAAATAACTCTACCATACAGCTGAGCATTTTATAAGTCTATATATATAGGGATGAAAGTTTGTTTGTTTGTTCCTTATGGACGCCGAAACTACCCGTCCGATCACATTCAAATTTTGACACTATGATCACCTGGTATTAGATTAAAATTTTGATCAGATTTAATTCCGGTATCTCAACCTCTTCCCGAGATATAGGCCAAAATATGGACTCAAATGCCTCCGAAATATTTTTGATCAATATTGGTATCAAATTAAAGGTATCAATCAGAGCTTCAATAGAGAGTTTATTCCATTCCAATTTTCCAGTCGATTCTCCACATAGGGACCAAACCCAAATAGCCCCGAAATATTTTTAAGCATTATTGATATCAAATTGAAGATGTTATCAGAGCTTCAATAGAGAGTTCATTCTATTCCAATTTTCCAGTCGGTTCTCTAGATAGAGACCAAAACATGAACCCGGATGACCCCAAATATTTTTGCGTAATATTGGCATCAACTTCAAGATGCTGCTCAGGGATTCCATATATATTTAACGCTATATGGATATCTCAATCGGTACCCGAAATTGAAGCCCAAACATGGACCGGAATAGCTCGAAACATTCTTGAGCAATATTTGTATCAAAATATAGTAGTAATCATGATATACACCGAGATGTGGACCCGGATGGCCATGGAAGGTTGCTGATAAGGAACGGGAGAGGGGGAGAAAGAGATAGTCGTATAGGGGGGGGGGGGGAGATAGAGGGAACGGGAAATGCAGAGTGGTAGGGAGGCCGATAGGGAAGGGAGTGGCAATGTGTTATTTGTTGCAGCGAAGTGGAACGGGTATTTGCTAGTATTTATATAAGCATTTCCATTAATGGCGACAGGCCAATTTTGTTCAGGCCGTGTGAAAACAACTGAGCACTTCTCTTCACAAGCATTATACGCCATCTCTGTTTTACTAATTATATACTCACATAATGTAATAATATATCTTGCTCATTTTAACAGAGCTTCCAAATAATCATTTATATACTCACAATTTGTGAGTCAAAAAATAATTTGCGCTAGAAACAAAACTTTTCAATTTTTACATCAAAAAAAACTGGCACCGAATGCCAAGTGGCCTAAGAAAGTCATTACAAACTATTCACACCGAATGCCAAGAGTGCTGAAAATTGTCCTCATAAACTACTCATACGAAATGACAGAAGTGCTGAAAAAGTCCTCAAAAGCTACTCCTATCAAATGCTAAAAGTACTGAAAATGTCTTCCTGAACTACTTACCCCATTCCCGAAAAATAAAATAAACTCAACATTTGTTATATAATCGTAGAAGGTAATGTTTTTAGTTTGCTCAGTGGACTAAGAAATAGACTATCTTGACATACTAAATTCCTGCTTCATTTACTAGCAGTATTTTATTGGGATTCTTACTATATAACTTTAGATAACTGCGATCCCATTGCACACGTTTCGCCGTAATAATACTACTAAGTGGATAAGGCCATGAGTGTTTATGGTATCGCTTGCTAGGAAGCATGGGAGTACTCGTACTCGACTGACCAAAACATCGAAAAACACACTCAACAAAAAAAATTTCTCTCGATCAAAGACATAATTTTCCTTATTTTGAACACGCGTCCCAATACAAAATTTTCTTTGTTTTGTGTAAATTTTCTCAAAAATGTGGAAAAAACATAAAAAAACATTCAAACAAATTCGTTGCCATGGGGATTTGTATGGGAATTTAATTTCTCAAAATTAAAGAAATCAAGTCTTCAAAACAAGGAAAGTTGGGAATGGAATGGCGCTTAAAGAATTTTTCATTATTTTAATGTGTGAATTTTTTCAAAACAAGTATATGAAACCATGGTAACGCATGTAACAACAATATTTTATAAACCTTTTAACATGTTTTAAGGAAAATTTACTTAAAACAAAGAAAGTAGTGTTCAAAATAGGTAAACAATTTCTTTGACCCCTCCATATATTTTTTTTCTCTCAGTGCATGCTGGCGTTTTTATATTACACTAAATGTATGAGATATTCTATCACATGCTCTATCATGCATCTTTTGAGGATTTATTTACATATCTCAAGGTACTCAAACTCGTGCGATATTTTAAAAGAATTCTAAGATGACCTCCTTCACATGAAATCGCATTCCGCCCACACATAAGAACGCGCACCTCTGCTAATAATTATCAACCCTTCCTGATATCACAGAAAAAGCAAATTACACACCAAAAACTCGAAACTAAATATTCGGGCGAACAAACTCAGACAACATTGGGACCCACTAACAAACTTTTTTATTGAGAAACTATTCTAGAAAAACAAAAAAAAAAACATCGCATCAAATTCAGTAATATACACCAGAATGCTCTTTAATCCAATCCAAGTAACTCGTGACGCGAACAAAGCCAGCCGGCGCACGCTTCTCACAACCTCTCGAAGAGACAAACGAAGTAACACCGATTAGATCACCGGTCGATGTTGAAACCAATGGACCACCAGAGTCACCAGTACAAGTCGATACACTAGATGCAGTTGAAGTGCACAGCGTATTCGAGGTCACTACCATTGAGCTGTAGGTTTTCGCACAAATATTATTCGTAATCACTTGCAATGTAGCATATTGCAATTTTGAACTAACCGCAGTAGCGGCATCACTAACCAAACCCCAACCGGAGGCAATTGCTACTTCATCGATATATGCAGAGTATGTTGACTTCAAAGCGGGTAAGCGAATCTTGTTGATTGTCGCACTGAAGGATACCGAAGAGATTTTGATCAGTGATATATCGTTGCTCAATATTTCGGGATTGTAGTCGACGTGTTGAACGAAGTTGGACTTTTTAATTGTTTGCGTGATTTTTGCGCTGGTGCGTGTAGTGGCGCCCAAGTAAACTGTGACTTTCGATGCGCTGTGTGGAATAGGGAAGGAAGAAGAAATATTTAAGTTTAGCTATAAAATAATATTGAATAATGTGCACGAGACAACACTTACCCATCCGTGCAATGCGCCGCAGTCAATATGTAATTGTTCGAAATCAAGGAACCGCCACACCACCAACTATTCAGCGCGCTGCTAAAACTCAAACCAACTTGATATGGAAACTGTCCAGGTGCAGCGTCATTGCCATTGGTAATGCGTCCTTCGGGTTTTACTTCGACAACTGGCAAGTCACGCGGATGCACGGGTAAATCGAGTATATTAACTCGGCCCGCAGTGGCGGCAGCTACCAGCAGTGCTAACACAATGAGCGCTTTCATTTTGTTGATGGAGAAAGTTGTATGAAAATATTTTACAAAAAGCATTCAGTTTTATAGATACTCGTATTAACAAGTACGCAAAATATTTGATATGAATTATTGCAGAAAGATATTTTCCAAGTGGTTTGTTAATCAAATTTCTTGGATTAAGGCATGACGCAGTTGTATTATACTAAGTAGGTACATATGCGTTATTAATCTTTATATTCGTTATAAATCAGATATGCAGTACATATAGATATACATATGTACATACATTAGAAGAAACTGCACTATAGTTTTGCGACTGATAAAACTATATTTTGTTTAGAGAAAAAAGAGAGAGTTCCCATAGCGTTTTAACCTTTAAGTGACGAGGTGAAATTTTGTGACATAGTTTACGACGTGGTGGTAAATTTTTTTCGACGCATTTTACTTAAAACTCTCAATAAAAAATAATTTTTTTTTTATAATAATTTTTGCATTGGAAAGAGGCCAGTCCTTTTTCAAATGAAATTGATAAAAACAGTTAATTAAATTTTTTAAATCAACAAAGTTTTTACTATAATTCACAAGGCCTTGTTCTTGCAAAATAGCGAAAACATCACATGAGAACCTTATAGATAAAAGGTAAAACAAAAACTTTCTTTAAACTTCAGAGACGGTTTTTCATAAACAAATATATATTTTTAAATATATAATAGGAATTTTATTTAAAAAAATTTTTGTGTAGAAAATGCTGGCCAATCTTTTTGAAGTTTTTTTTCATAATAACGTGAGCGTATAAAATAAACCACGAAACGAATTTTTTAATTTTTCTTCCAATAATCATTTGAAAATTAATAATCCATCCATAGTCTTGGCAGAAGCAAAAGTAACCTGATGAGTCTTAGAGGGATCTAAGGTGAAACAGCTGTAGTTACATCCATGCTTAAAAAGTTTTTTTCTAGTTTCTAAAAAATAAAAAATTAATAATCCATGTTAGTCAAATTGCCAGTGAGAGGTCTTAAATGGAAATAAATTATTTTTACGTTAACGTCGAGGTGTGGTAATATTTACACCGATATCATAATTTATTCGTTATTTGAAACCTTCCACCATAGAAACTATACTGATCGATAATTATGATGACATGAGTAGATTCTAAAAGCATCAAAATGTAAATTTCAAAAAATTGCATTCGAAGATAAACTAACGTTACCCTAGACGTGGGGTAATTTTTACACCACCATTATAATTTCTCGTCAAATGTTACACCTTCCTCCATAAAAACAAAACGGGTCAATAACTATAACGAGATGGTAAGATACTAAGAGAGTAAACTTGCTGGACGGTAAGTTAAAAGAGATATTTAAAGAAACTGTAAGTCGGTGTAAAAATTACCACCACGTCGTATGTTAAAGGTTAAGAAAAGTAAAGGTAAATGAAAATAAGCGAGCAAGAACTCAACATTTTATGAACTGTTGCTTATCTCTATCAGATTTATTATATTTGGTGAAGTTTAGTGCTATGAATAGCCGACCAAATAGTTCTAAATCATTGTCATTCACTATTTAAATAGGGCAACATTTTTTATATGTAATTTTGTTTTTAATCGATAATAGTAACCTTGAATTGTGTTCTAACTATTTTTAAGTAGAAGAGAAATTTGTTTTAAGATAGCAATTATTATGTATTATGGAAGGTATTTCCGTGATTCGTTTCGGTGATGTTTCATCTTCGCTATCTTTTTTCGTTCGGAAACGAATAAAACCGAAACCTGTTTCCTGTTTTCTAGAACATTTTAACCCTCTATCTGCAATTTCAATTGTTATATCGTCGTTTAAAGTGCATTTTTGCGTAAGAGGTATTTTCATTTTCGAGTAAGGGACATTTTTGCCAAAAATGAGATTTTCCAACCCTGAGTTCCTGACGCTCAGCTTTATCGATCCATACCAAAACTTTGCAATTCTAACAACAAAAACGCATAATAACAGTAAATTTCATAATCGCTTATGAAGGGTATTGTTAAAATTTGGCAGCATTACCGCGTATAATTTCAGTTCATTCATACAAGCGAAGTTATATGTTATTAGATAAATAAATTAAATGGCCAATTTATATGAAAGGGAGCAAAAGTTAAATATTTTAAACAAATAATGTCAGGTAAATATCAAGCTGGTATTATTTTAAACAAATTAAATGAAGTTTCTAATTGGTAAGCTCTGATACTATGTTTTTTCTTTACAATTTTCCCAACCAAATTATGACTAAAGGTATCAAAAATTAAACAAACAAAACAAGAAAGGAAGCCTCAGTTCGAGTGGATCCAAATATTGTAAGCTTTCATAGTTTTTTTACGTTTGCTGGAAACACGGTGCAATTTATATAAAGCCCGTGCCGCATAAAGTGGGCGCAGCCATGCCCATTTTGAAAATTCGTATCAATAATCCGACTTAACGTATAAATATTCTTGTTATTATAAAATTTCATCCCTTTATGACTTTTATTTACAGAGATGTCACGTTACAAATTTCTGAAGGGCATTCGAGAAATATTTTTACTAAAAAGTAGGCGTGGTCATAAACTGATTTCACTAAAATTTTGCACATATACCTACTACCGCAAGTGGTAGAAATAAGTCCACCAATTTTCGTCATAATATCTCAATTATTTGTCGAGTTATGGGCTCCGAAATCTTGTAGATTCCTTTGTCTAATAAGAGCGGTGCCACGCCCATTTTCCAAAATTTTTCTGTTTATGGTCTTCTATCTATCGTGGTACAGTAGACGCTCACAAATTAGAACCACTTTGTTTTTAGGGTGATTCTAATTTCTGAAAAATTATAATTCCTGAACGTTTTTTTTTTTGTTTCAATAAAACCTTAAAATGTAAGTCAATTTGCATTGAAAAACTACAATGAAATTTTGTCTTACTCAATTTTATTCCCAACAAGTAAGGAAGCCTAAGTTCGAGTGCAATCGAACATTAGATACTCAGCTGTATGCTTTCATTGTTTGTTTGCGTTTGTTCGATATAGGGTGTATTTTATATGAAACGAGTGCTGCATAAACAGGGCGCAGCCACGCCCATTTTCAAAATTTATATCAATCATCCAAATAAGCATACAAATATTATTGTTAGTGCAAAATTTCATCCCTCTATGACTTTTAGTTACAAAGACTTCACGTTACAAATTCCAAAAGGGTGTTCCAGAAATATCTTTGTTAAAAAGTAGGCGTGGTCATAAACCGATTTCAATACATTTTTGCGTGTCTATTAACACATGTTATAAAAGTGTATAAACCAAGTTTCGTCATAATATCTCAATTATTTGTCGAGTTAAAGGCTAAGAAATCTCATATATCCCTTTGTCTAAAAAGAGGCGGTGCCACGCCCATTTTCCAAACTTTTTTATTTTTTGTTTCCGGTCTATTGTAAAACTCATGTCACAAAATTTCAATGAATTATCTTTATATTTCACATAGATATCGCTTAAAATGGTTTTATTAGGTCACTTTATAATACACATATATAAAAGTGGGCGCGGTCGTCAACCGATTTTGGTAATTTTTCGTCCACACATTTGGCTAAGTAAATATATCACGCGTACCAGATTTCATCGATATATCTTTAACGGTTTCTGAGTTATGGCTTATTAAACTTTCAATATTCGCTCCTTAATAAGTGGGCGTGGCACCGCCCATTTTCCAAAATTTTTGTAGTTTTTGTTTTATGTCCATAGTTGGACTCCTGCCACAAAATCTCA